>CM053792.1:861498079-862213079 GCA_028749045.1 Cupressus sempervirens | reverse complement strand
GTGTGTGAGAGAGAGAGAGATAGAGAGAAAGTAGGGGATGGGAGAGGGGAGAGAGAAAGTGAGAAAGAGTAGGGGTGGAAAAGAGAGTATAGGATGGGACAGAGAGTAGGGGTGGCAGAGAGAGTACAAGATGCGAGAGAGTGGAAGTGTGAGAGAGAGAAGGGGTGGAAAAGAGAGAGTGTGGGATGGGGGAAAGAGATTGAAAGTAGGGGATGGGAGAGAGAGGAAGTGTGAGAGAGAGTACAGGTTGGGAGAGAGAGATTAAGAGTAGGGGATGGGGGAGAGAGAGTAGGTGATGGGAGACAGAGTGGGAGAGGAAGAGTGAGAGAGAGGAGGATGGGAGTGCATGTGTGTGAAAGAGAGAGAGTATGGAATGGGAGAGGGGGAAGACAAAGTAGCTCGAGAGAGAGTAGGTGATGGGAGAGGGAGTGGGAGAGGGAGAGAAAGGGGGGATAGAAATGTGTGTAAGAGAGAAAGAGAGAGAGTAGGGGATAGGAGATAGTGTGAAAATGTAAGAGAGAGTAGAGAGGGGGAGAGAGAGAGAGAGAGAGTAGGCAGTGGGAGAGGGAGTGGGAGAGGGAGAGTGAGTGAGAGAAAAAGTAGGGTATGGAAGAGGAGAGAGGGGGGATGGGTGTGTGTGTGTGTGTGAAAGAGAGAGAGTAGAGAATGAGAGAAGGGAGATAGAGATAGAGAGAGTAGGAAATGGTAGAGGGATGGGAGAGAGAGGGAGAGAGTGAGAGAGAGAGAGATAGTAGGCAGTGGGAGAGGGAGTGGGAGGGAGAGAGAGGTGGAATGGAAGTGTGTAAGAGAGATAGAGTTGGGGATGGGAGAGAGTAGGTAGTGGGACAGGGACTGCGAGAGAGAGAGAGAGAGAGAGAGAGGGGAGGGAATGGGAATGTGTATTTATTTATAAGAGAGATAGAGTAAGGGATGAGAGAGAGTGTGAGAGTTTGAGAGGAAGTAGGAGGTGGCAGAGAGAGCTTGTATAGGATGGGGGCAAGAGAGAGAGAGAGAGTAGGGGATGGGAGAGAGAAAGTAGAGAGGGAGAGAGAGTACTTGAGAGAGAGAGAGATAGTAGGCATTGCAAGAGGGAGTGGGAGAGGGAGAGAGAGGGGGGATGGGAGTTTGTGACAAATCTAGAGAGTAGGGAATGGGAGAGGAGAGAGAGAGGGAAGATGGGAGTATGCATGTAAGTGAGACAGAGTAGGGGATGGGAGAGAGTGTAAGAGTGTGAGAGAGAGTGGGTGGTGGCAAAGAGAGCTCGTACAGGATGGGAGAGAGAGAGAGAGAGAGAGAGAGAGAGAGAGAGAGAGAGAGAGAGAGAGTGTGTGTGTGTGTGTGTGTGTGTGTGAGATTATGAGATGGGAGTGTGTGAGAGAGAGTAGGGGATGGGAGAGAGAGAGTGATAGTAAGGGATGGGAGAGAGAGAGAGAGAGAGAGTAGGCAGTAGGAGAGGAAGTGGGAGAGGGAGAGGGAGAGAGATTGGGGGGATGGGAGTGTGTGTGACAAATGTAGAGAGTAAGGGATGGGAGAGAAGAAGAGTGGGGGGATAAGAGTGTGTGTATCTCTAAAAGAGAGAGAGTAGGGGATGGGAGAGTGTGTGAGAGTGTGAGAGTAGGGGGTGGCAAAGAGAGAGTACGATGATGGGGGAGAGAAAATAGGCAATGGGAGAGGGAAAGAGAGAGGGGGATGGGAGTGTGTGTGAGAGAGAGACAGAGTAGGGATGGGAGAGAGTGTGAGTGTGAGAGAGTAGGGGATGGGAGAGGAGAGAGAGAGAGAGAGAGAGAGTAGGGGATGGGGGAGAGAAAGTAGGTGGTGGGAGAGGGAGAGAGAGGGGGATGGGAGTGTGTGTGTGTGAGAGAGACAGAGTACGGGATGGAAGAGATTGTGAGTATGAGAGAGTAGGGGATGAGAGAGGAGGGGGATGGGAGTGTGTGTGAGAGAGAGATAGAGTAGGGGGTGGAAGAGAGTGTGAGTGTGAGAGAGTAGGGGATGGGAGAGGAGAGAGAGAGCAGGGGATGGGGGAGAGAAAGTAGGTGGTGGGAGAGAGAGAGGGGGGATGAGAGTGTATGTGTGAGAGAGACAAAGTAGGGGATGGAAGAGAGTGTGAGTGTGAGAGAGTAGGGGATGGGAGAGGAGAGAGAGAGAAGGGGATGGGGGAGAGAAAGTAGGCAGTGGGAGAGGGAGTGGGAGAGGGAGAGAGAGAGAGGGGGAATGGGAGTGTGTGTGTAAGAGAGATAGAGTAGGGAATGGGAGAGAGTGTGAGAGTGAGTAGGTGGTGGTAGAGAGAGCTCGTACAAGATGGGAGAGAGAGAGTAGAGAGGGAGAGAGATAACTTGAGAGAGAGATAGTAGGCAGTAGGAGAGGGAGAGAGAGAGGGAGAGGGAGAGAGATAGGGGGAATGGGAATGTGTGTAAGAGAGACAAGGTATGGGATGGGAGAGGAGAGAGAGAGTAGGTGGTAGGAGAGGGAGAGGGAGAGAGATAGGGGGGATAAGAGTATGTGTGAGAGATCTAAAGAGTCCAAGATGGGAGAGGAGAGAGGGTGAGAGAGGTAGAGAGAGCAAGTGGTGGGAGAGGGAGAGTGAGAGAGAGTAAAGGATGGGAGAGGGGAGAGAGAGTAGGAAGAGAGAGAATGAGGGGATGGGAGAGAGATTAGGAAGGATAGAGAGTAGGGAGGATGGGGAGTAGGGAGGATGGGGAGTGATGTGATTTCACATAGTACGTACGCACTATAGTGCGTACACGCTTTATAGTGCATACGTGCTATAGTGCGTATGCACTATCTCAAATCACCTAAAAACTATAAAAAACCAACCTTGGGGACCATTTCATCCATTTCTTGCTTTTGGTCTGTTATGCACTCTATTATTCTGACCGAAATCACAGGTTTCAAGTTAGCAAACACCAAATTCAATTTTTGGATACGTGATTTGAAGACTTTTTGAATATTCCTTGTATAGAAAAGGTTAGTGCAGTCCATTTTAAATATTGTTCATCAATATATAGATACAAATTTGATTATAATTTGGCATGTTATTTAATATATAGTGAATTCATTGAAAATTGTATGTTTGAATGAAATGTTATTTTGGAATGGCTAGAAATTTGACAAGTCGTTTGATATATATTGTGTATTCATTCAAATAATTGTAATTTTTATATTTAATTGAATAATTTGTAATTTACACATTTTAAGTAATTTGGATGTTTGAATAATTTGACATGTAGAAATCATCATCATGCCAAGGAAGAAACCAAAGATTAAAACAAATGAAGATAGGGAGAGAGATTTGGCAATTAAAAGAGATCAAATGAAATTACTATGTGAACAAATAAAATTACAAAGCAATAATGAAGAATTGACTTTCGAAGAGGATCAAGAACCACCAATACAAAGAAACAAAGAGGAAGAATTAGAAAGACAAAGAGAATGAATGAGATTATTACGCTCAAGAAGACAATTGAATTGTGAAGCTACACCATCCTCCAATGTTGGAGTCATATCGTCCGCTACACCATCTTCCAATGTTGGAGTACCATCTTCCAATGTTGAAGGCATATCATCCTCTCATGTAGAAGAGACACTAATTTTTAAATCCAACGATATACACACTCCATCATGTCATGTTGAAAGCACAACATCAACACATCAAGTAGGTGATATTCCATCTTTTACATCTTATTGCCAAGGCACATCATCTTCGGTTCAAGGTACGCAATACACTCAACCTTATATTGATGTTCCAAATGTTGAGAGAATTGAAGAGATTAGAACACCTTCTAGAATTCATTTTAGAAGACCAAAATATTTGATTGATATTGATACTAACATTTTGAAATCAATGCCTAACAAGATTAGCAAGCATACTTGTCAAAGAAAAGTTAATAGTATGTGGAGATTATTTTTTGAAGAATTAAATATTATAGGTCAACGCTAATTATTTGTTAAAATGATGAAAAATTTGAAATTTAGGCCTATCATGAAGATTCTTGGGCTAAGAATGATAGACGATTCAAATGAAAGAAATATTGTAAAGAATTTAATGAGTGCTTATGAAAAAGTGGGTTCTAAATCACGCACCAAAGATAGTAATATCACAAGATGAGTACTCACATCAACAATAGTAAGTAGCCAAATGAAGAAAGCTCAACTCATGAGAAAGACAAGCAAAACATTAAAAATTGGTAGAGATACCCTAAGGAGAGCCATGCTAAGGCATGAGAGATTAGAAGATCCAACAAAAAATGAGCTATGGACATTTAGTGGTAGACTACCACGAAAGGATAAAGAAATTAGTGAAGCCTTGAAATCATTGATTGAAAATTTTTGAAAAAATAATACACGTGTTTCTCCTAATTAAAGAGATCTTGTAAGAAGGAGGATTGGTAGCCAAAATTGTGAGCCACATGCGAAACATTTTTTGGACTCAACTCAAACACAATTTTTTGCAAAATTTATTGGTATGTATCCTCAAATTCGAATAAGTCAAAGATTTTTTGAGATGGGTAAACCACACACAACTTGTTGTTGTAGGATACATATTGAATTTTCTAACCATTTTGATGTTTTTAGACATATATGCAAAGTTTTGCATTCTCAGTTTGTTTTTCAGGATTGTGACATAAAATAACCACCAAGATCTTCAAGAAAATTCATATCCAACATTTTATGTGAAATAGGGGACAACCAACAATTTTAAAAGACATCATGCTTGGATGGTACGTGATTATTTTGTGGTTCTTTGCAACTTTTATCAACTTGTCAACATATGGATAGTATGCATGCAACTGAAAATGTAATAGTAGATTACAGAAAATTCAAGACAGTGACATATGCTCTAAAAGATGAGAAGAATGATAAAAGATGTGATCTAGTCATTGAAAAGATTCTAGTGTATGAGTTCATGAAGATTTTTCATGAAAAGATTATTCACAAGTATGCAAGGCATACCCATAGAGCTCAATGGTTGGATTTTCAATTCAAGTTGTGCAAGGATACGTTTCCATTGGATACCATTGTTTCGGTTGTAGATTTTGCAGAGAACTACACACTACAACCACAAAATGAGGTGCAAGCAAAGTATTATATATCTCAACAAGTTTCCATATTTTTTCACATAACATTCATGCATTCACCTACAAGTACAAAGGATGATAGAAAGATTTTGAGGGAGTACCATTTTTACATCAGCGATGATCGATCACATTCTACGAAGTTTGTACATAGTTGTTTTCAACTATTTTATGGAGATTTGGCTAACAGGGGCATATCATATCGTCAGCACATTATTTGTTCAAACAATTGTGCATCTCAATTCAAGAATGCACGGATGTTCTATTGGTTGAGCAGGATGCACAGGTTGTGTAGAATTCAATATATGTAGAGTTTTACAGAGGTTGGTCATGGTAAGGGAGAGCATGATGGTGCAGGCACATGCATTAAAAGAGCCTTGGCTCGTGAAGAACTAAAGTACAAAGATGGAGCAATATTGATAGATGAAAAATCCATCGTCCAATTGTAATGCCCCGCCAAGGGATCCAAGAATTAACCTAAAGTATCACTAAGTTTACCAAACAATTTTTTTTTTAAAACAAGAAAGATAAACTATTCATAACTTATAGATAGTAATGGAAGCAATAGTAACATCCAACTGAAAGTAAACATAACATACATAACAGTTATATTCTTTAAAGATCCCTTAACATTGAATTACATCTAAATTAACTATTCATCTAACATCACATCCTTATGAAATAACAATGATACATCCAACATTCATAAATTACATTTTAGTTTAGCTCAATCATCCACTGTACATGACACATAGTATGAAAGGCTTGAAAGAATAAACATCCATGTAAATAAAGTATATCATCATCCAATATTAATTCATGATGCAATAACATAAATGAAACCATAAACTATACATGATACATCATCATCATAAAGATATAAACATCCATCATATAATACAACCATATATCACAAACATAACTAACTAAGTGCACGGTTCCTCCCAACTGTTAATAGCATCATTAGACCATCGTGAAACTTAGCCATCCCTCCATACGTAACATTCCAAAATACCGAAGAGATCATCGGTATTAACATAGTAGGAATGTCACTCCTAAAACATCCTACTAATAAAGTAAAGCATAAGATAACATCATCTAATATAAGCAAATCATCAATATAAGAACATACCAGTAAATACATCCATCATAGGGTATATCATCTATCATAATGCTCCAAGAACAAAATGAAGATAAATACCAACCAAGAATGCTCCAACCATAGTGTCTCGGACGGATCTCAAATGATAAAAGTGGAAAAACACTACCACCTGACCACGTGGAACCTAAGTGGTCCGCTCCCACCATGTTGAGGAGATAATCTCAAGTCTCAAACAGGCTATCAAAACCACATAGCAAAGAATACTCTCTAAGTCCAAGAATCCTAAATGTATACTACCTCAAAGGTTCCATCACACAAAATTGACATCTAATTTTCAGAGGCACACAATAACATGTAGGAAATCTACTCTGCAAGCGAAAAAGTGTCATCACAATTATCACGTACAAGTTACCCTGACAGTTAGCTAAACTCCACGGGTCCATACTGATCTCATGAGGCCACTAGTATCCTCTTATACTGACGAGGCATATTACAGAATGCACGGTCGCAACCATGCATTCTCACTACTCCCATCCTAGCCTATACAAGCGCTCAAGGCATGGGCGAGAACATCAAAACAATTGTCTTTTTAGGTTCATTTAATCACCATTTAGTGTGTAAATGTTATCACTTATTAACCAAACTTACAATGAGTTACTCTGGCAGCCACTTAGGGCCCCGGCCCCATTGCAAGCCACTTTTCGACACTACAAGTAGATTACCTACCCTAAGCTCATGGAATCATAAATCACCACAGTCCTATACAAGCGACTATAAAGAAAATCCAAAAGATAATCCATAAAAAGAATCATCAAATATCCATGATAAAAGCATCAAATATCCATAATAAGAATCATCAAATCTCCAAGATAAGAATCATCAAATCTCCATGAGCATCTGAAAAGCATCCATAGAAAATCATGACCACAACAGTTCTCTATTGGCAACTGAAGGCATCACTAATAATCATAAGTATCCATTGGTTCTCAATAACCAAAATATATCTCAAAATAAATCACCATATCCATTGGTTCTCAACAAGCAACCGAGAATATCTCAGAATCATACTGATCGAAGACTCCAAAATGGTTGAGTCAAAATATGTCACAACATGACATCATCAAGAAATAATCCACATTTCAGTCCCATCATGGTGACTAGAAAATAATCCAAAGATACCAAATCGATGACTCAAAAATGATTAGCTCAAGTGTCTCATACACATACATCCCAGCTTCACACATGAAGACTGATGAACAATAACAATCAGTAAATACAAATATTTCATAGAGCACACAATCACATAACCATGGTTGGGTTTATAAAGATCGAGACCAAATAAGATCAACATGTCATCATATCTCATAACCTCCGAGCCTCTGGTAACAACCTAGGACTAGTCAACACTAGTCAACCCAAAACCCAAAACAACAAGCATATAGAATACACAATGCAAACACATGTTTTAGTTTACTAAAATTTCATAGTTGAATCAAGTGTAGAGGTTTCCAGTTTTCTGTTTGCAAGTATACTTTCAAGTGTCTTAAGTTTAATCATTTGACCTACAAGTCAACCCATCTGTTCCTCAATAGCATTATCCTTCCATTATTAAGAATTACATTCTAAGAATAACTTAAGGATAAATATTCACTAAAATTGATCATCATTGACTTTTAATTAAATTGTTCTATATTTAACCATGATCCATATTCTAATTGATTAACCTTTCAACTTTTCTAAGATCATTATTCGTTATATTATAAGAGAGCCAATTATCAATCATTGAACAAGAAGATTATAACTTATTAAAATGATCAATTAACATCAATTCACAATCTTTGACCTTTTATTATTCTAATAATTCTCAATTATATATTACTAAGTCTTCACCATTAAAATATCTAAAGTCATAATTCAAGTCATAAGACTTATCAACTTCGATATAGATAATCTACAATCTCGTTAAAAGAATTATATCAATTAAATCTCCATTACATAACTTAATTATTAATTAAATTTAATTAACTCTCATTAATTGATTTAATTAATAATTTCACAACCAAACCATCAACCCAATGAATATTAGTTGACTAATAACTAAAAGTCAGCCATACACAAATATTCATGTTCATAGTTCAATAATAATAACTTGCTAATATTTAATGACAAGCTATGTTGGGAATCTTAGTAATAGATCACATTCATCATTTTTTATGAATACTAATGTTTTCTTAATTAATTCGTATTATCATTAAATAATCTCCACTAGATCTAATCGAATTTATTGGTAACTATTTAAACCATTATTTATTAATAGTTCACTAGCCCTTACAAACATAAATAATGAACTCATCAAACTATAAATACTCGATCTATAGAATCCTTCCATATACTTATTAGTTAATATTTGACAAATACCATTAAGGTATATCAATGGGTTATTTAATAATTCAAACGTATTAACCAATAATATGATAATTCAATCTTATTCCAATATCATGTATCATCTCACAATTATTCAATAAAATCATTATTAAAAGTCAATCATTAGACTCCATTTGCTAATTGTATTAATAATATCTTGTCTATATAAACGTTGTTTGAAAAAAATTCCTATCACAAACCAATAAGACTCATTGTAGATTTTAACATGAATAATCTCCAAATTCTTAACATTATCATCTTCATTAAACAACTCTAAAATTGTTTAATATATATTAAATAGTATTCAATATACATTATAAAAAGTCCACTATATAAACTATATTAAAATCTCTTTTTTCTTAAATTTTCTCTCATTTAAAAATCCATTTACTTAGATTGACTAATAATTAATTAAACTTTTTCTACTATTAACTAATCTTAATTAAATTTGATTTAATAAAATTAGATAATAAACCATATAAAACTAATGCATATTAATAAGATTCTAATAAGAGAATATTGCAATAATATCTTTAATTCATTCCATGCTTTGATATATTATTTTGGTGAAGTTTAAGCATAAAGAACTCTTGGTTATGGGAAATGAAAAAATATATGTCTTTGAATAAAACAGTTCCAGTACGATGGTCACATCTCCCTAATGAACCATTGGATTGGGCTGAAATTGAAATATGTTGGAGAGGGCCAAGTTGCACTAATTCTGACCGGAGCGATCGAATAAATTCGAACACAATAAAAAGTTATGAATGACTGAGTTCGGGTCTATCCAAGGGGCAGCGATAGGGCAGTTTGTGATGAATTAAAAATTTTCTCTTAAAATAATTGCTCATTAATTTCTAAATAGGTTTGACTATAGATTAAGAAAAAAAATTTCAAAACTATTTATCAATTTGATTCTAATTCAAACCCAAACCCATTTAGATCCAATTTCTTCCTTAATTGAATCTAGAATTTTCTAATGTTTTCTTTGCAACTCTACATATCTAGATTCCAATTTAATTGTAGATTCATTCACAAGAGTATTCAGACACATATAACAGACATGATGAAGACAGGAAAAAAAATAGTGCAATGAGAATATGTGAATATCACGAGTGCACCTGGACACTGATGCTAATCCGCCATGCCTTAGAAATCCATAAAAAATTCTTTCATTCCCCATCATTCGCAATTCCTCCAAGATCCTAGCCAACCGAATCCTCCAAGTGACTAGAAGTGCTAGAAGAAGCATAGGAGCAAGTAGAAACATATGAGCATTAAGGAGCATATGAGCATGAAGAAGAATATGAGCATGTAAGCTTGAAGCTTCCATTTTTAGCTTGTTGCTTGTAGCTTCCATTCAGATTGTGCAAACACACTAGGAGAGCCTCTATTTAAAGGCCTCTAAGATGCATCTAGAGTGTCTCTAGAAACAACTAGAAGATAAGCATGACAACCAAGCATGATTCTTCTCCAACCTTTTAGATGAGTCTTAAGGTTGTAGACACCATGTGCTCAAATAAAAATGCTAACTCCTAAGTGTAGACAACTAGTGCATTCTTAGAGTGCAAACTCCAGTGTTGTCTATATGACAACTCTTTAGAATTTGCAAACTCTTGAATATTAAAAATAATGCACATTAATTAATATAATATTTACTTTACTCTTTCCAATTTTATTTATTTATTTATTAAATCTCATGCACTAACTTTAATATCTCCACTTTTCAATTTTAATATATTTATATTTTAAGCACATAAAATTTAGAATATTTTAATAATTTTTAATATATTTTTTACTTTTAAATTTCATTTTCCAAAACTTAATTTGCTAAAATATTTATTAGCTTTAATAATATTATTATTTAGTCATTTATTTAAAAATGAGCTCCAAATATATTATTATTAAAATAAATATTGTCACATTCCAAATTTAATATTATAACTTTTTATTTTCAAATTTAATTATTTTATTTAATTAATTTCTCAATTAATTAAATAAAATAAATATTAAAATATCATATTAATTTTTCATTAAATTAAACCATTAATTAAATCTTTTTAATCAGGCTTAATTAATAGAAAATATTCTGAAGACTCATAAGGTAAAAATATGAAAACCTATCATAGCCAAAATACATATAAAATCAAACCAAGGGTTAATATCACGAATTACGTCATCTGACACATTCGGAAGGTACTCAACTCAGATACTTGTCCTAATTTTCTAATTAGAACAAATGGCTTAAAGGGTTGGGATTTGGACTTGAGAATTTATCTTCCCTCTCTTATCATTGAGATAATATGATATGGTACGCTCATCCTGACAAATTCAGGGAAGTCGATACCCGATACCTGCAACCTCCATAAAAATCATGCATGTATCAACACAATATATATTGAACTAAACAAGCAATGGCAGGAAGTGGTGCATCGTGTAGATCCCGACTAGCAAGTGACTACGACTCCCTTCCTTAACCACATTAGACATGCCATACAAAAGCAAACACGCAAAGCAACCACACACACCATACACATGCAAGTATGGGGTAAGTATCCATAAGAAAACACATATGATAATAAATCATCTTACTAATCATCATTAATAATTGAAAGCACTGTAATAATCATCATCAATAATTGTGAACACTAAAAATAATCATCATACATACATGAAATGTAGAGTCTAAGTAATCTCATCACGTAATAAACTGAATCCATAGCACAATATCTGATAATCTCATAACAATGTTGCTAACCGTCAACATAAAACTAGCTCTAAAAGAGTTCAACAATGATAACAAAATGTGAACTATACTAATTTTATTCGTAGATTTTTTTGGTTGATAGCTAATACTAACATTGCACTATATCAGGATTGTTGCACACTAACAGGATCTAGTGAGTTACACTCTTTTAGAAGCTCTGATGCAAGTTCATGGAGTATCCACATATGAAAAATGGCATGCTATTGTCCATCATGTGCAGAGAAAAATTGGGATGACTATGAGTCAACTGAATGGGTGGACAAATGGGATATATGGGTGTTGGATCCAATTGACACATATCATCCCCCACAAGCACTGAAAATGGTAGAGATGGATTCATCTATTGACTTTGACCGCTTGTCAGATCTAGTGCAACCTAGTTTTATATATATATATATATATATATATCTTTGTAATTTCAATATGCAACTTTATAACTTTTACTCAAGTATTTTTTGAATTAACGACTGTATTTTGTACATTTGTCACTGTAGGCCATGTTTTTGTTGTTATTGCACCTTAAGACAATGAAGAAGGGATAGATTATTATTTGTGTCTTTGTGTTGAAGCCAGACAAAAATTGGATCACTCGATTATAGATGGTGAAGGTTTAGAGTACCATGTCAGTGTGGTGGTTGTAACAGGCACATGGCTTAGATGATATCCTATAAAAAATCCTAACTTGTGGTTATTCGAGGATTAGAAAATAGAGAGGAAGATTCTTCATTATTTAAACTTTGTTGTCACATCAAATGTCCACTTGATAAAATATGGTGGAAAACCACATAATAAGATTCTTTGAAAATTTTGCGAGTCAAATCATGAGGTAATACTTGAGACATTAAAATGTCGAGCAGATCCAGTTGGCTCATTAGATTGCATAGGGAGAGAGGGAGAGAGATAAAAAGTGATCAATTGGATCCAAATACAATGTTACAACCTCTTCCCCAAGACTATCACATGACTAAGGTGGACCGTATTGTTATGATGTGTAAGTGATGAGATTTAGTTTTTATTTGTTTAGAATCTAGATACATTATTTGAATTTATATTAGATTCTTTAATAAGACCCATTTTTTAATCTTATCTTAGATTTTTTACTGTGTTAATTCTTCTTTTGTAGGTCACCAAAGAAGAGAGCTAATAAAATTGACGCACAAGTGATAAAGGGTGAGATGCCAAAATCATCTACGAAATGGTATTGTCAATTCACATCCTCAATATTTATTAGTGTTCTTTGTTCAAGTACCATTGTATGCTAATCACCTTATGCCTGGAATTGCAAAGAATCACAATCATCAAAAAGTAAGAAGGAAAATAGGTCTCGATCTGATGATAATGGGGCAGTGACAGATATAGTTCTCTCTAAGGATTCCAATTTGTTGGACTTTGACTCGTTGTTATCATAAAGTTGGAATGTTGGGAAGGGGTAATAGTTGATTATGAATATTCATCCCATGTGTGTTAATCTTAGTGGATTAATCTTATCTTAGATTGTTTACTGTGCTAATTCTTCATTTGTAGGTCACCAAAGAAGAGGGCTAATAAAGTTGACGCACAAGTGATAAAGGGTGAGATGCCAAAATCATCTGCAAAATAGTATTATCAATTCACATTCTCAATATTTATTAGTGTTCTTTGTTCAAGTACCATTGTATGCTAATCATCTTATGCCTGGAATTGTATAGGATCGCAATCATCAAAAAGTAAGAAGGAAAATAGGTCTCGATCTGATGATAATGGGGCAATGACAGATATAGTTCTCTCTAAGGATTCCAATATTAGTGTTCTTTGTTCAAGTACCATTGTATGCTAATCGCCTTATGCCTAGAATTGTAGAGGATCACAATCATCAAAAAGTAAGAAGGAAAATAGGTCTCGATCTGATGATAATGGGGCAGTGACAGATATAGTTCTCTCTAAGGATTCCAATTTGTTGGACTTTGACTCATTATTATCATAAAGTTGGAATGTTGGAAAGGGTTAATAGTTGATTATGAATATTCATCCCATGTGTGTTAATCTTAGTGGATTAATTTTATCTTATATTTTTTATTGTGCTAATTCTTCATTTGCAGGTCACCAAAGAAGAGGGCTAATAAAGTTGACGCATAAGTGATAAAGGGTGAGATGCCAAAATCATTTGCAAAATGGTATTATCAATTCACATCCTCAATATTTATTAGTGTTCTTTGTTCAAGTACCATTGTATGCTAATCATCTTATGCCTGGAATTGTAGAGGATCACAATCATCAAAAAGTAAGAAGGAAAATAGGTCTAGACATGATGATAATGGGGCAGTGACAGATATAGTTCTCTCTAAGGATTCCAATTTGTTGGAATTTGACTCATTATTATCATAAAGTTGGCATTTTGGAAAGGGTTAATAGTTGATTATGTATATTCATCCCATGTGTGTTCCATGAGGTTAATACTATTATAACATGATCAGTTTGTTCAAGTGACATATGATGAGGTTGTTTGTACAACATAATGATTGAGTTGAAGTGATTTATGAAGTAATGTTTGTTTGTACACATGTTAATAATAACTTATTTCCAAACCCAATTGAATTCAACCCGCAACATGGTTAAATTATGTCAATACTAAGGTTTGTAGCATTAATTGGTCACATTCCTAATATTGACACACAACTGAACTAGGACCAACTATTCCTCATAGGTTTACACCAGAAAACATATTTTAATGGATATTTATATTAGAAGATTAAACACAATGGTGATGCATTTGGGTCATAGCTTTCATGAAGAGTTTGACATAGTTTAAAATAGTTATAAGTACATACTTCTGGGAAGTCACATTCTAATGACTTGAAACAAATTTACAATGCTCAGAACTTCCATTTGTTTAAAGTAGAGCACAATCATATAAAACTGGATTCCAATCAATTCCTAGAGATGTCATTCAATTCAGGATAGTCACCTCATAGTCATCTATCTTTTTAGAAAATCATCACTACTTACATGTGATGCTCTATACGGCCTATTGTGTGGTGACCATTCCAAATATAAATTGTTCACCATTTCATATGAAACTAAACTATCATTGGAACCTAGGTGAATTCTTGTCATTCACAACTTATCTTGACTCTTATATTATGCTCTAAAAATTAATAGCTTTGGTTTCACTTTTTTTGTTTTCCCCTTATAAAAATCAACATTTATCCTTTAGTCTCTAAAATTAGTTAAACATAAGGATTTGAACCTCTATGTGCTCTAACTTCTTGACCCTCTTCTTAATCTTCCCTTCACCTTGATCATTTAATTGACACTTAATGGATGTGTTCCCTACCCTTCCTATAAACATCCATGTTCCTCTACCTAAACAAAATCTTCCTCCAACTCTATAGCCTCCTCTTTGATAAGAAAAAAAGGTTCATTACCCTTGTCATTTCTTCCTTGTCCTATTCCTATATTATTGGTTTTTATTCCCCTTCCTCTGTTTGCATTTCCTCTACCACCTTCTTGTCTCTCTTTCTTCCTATTGACCATATCTTATGCACTTATAGCCAATTGGAAACTATCTCTAAGAATCTTAGGAAAAATCAAGGTAATCCCATTTTGCAAGTTTTATATGAGCCCATTAAGATACCTTGCAACATTTTCATCTTTATGCTCTAATCCACCTCTTATGCTCAACTTGTGAAATTCCTCTATGTAGGTCATCAAACCCATCTCCTTTTCTTTCAAGTTATTCCTTATCCTCTATTTTTTGATGGAAGAGGCAAATCCTTCACCATTTGGTCATTTTTGTTCCACCCTTACAAAACCTCTTTTCCATTACACTACTCCACCATGTCAATGTTGTCCCTCTTAGCTATGTTTTGTATAGCTTTACCTTATTTTACTTCACTTATATCTCCATAATTATAATAGTTCTCTTGGGAATCTATCAACCCCAAAACCTCTTCACTATCTATCTTGCCATGATAAATATGGAAATCAATTATTGTCTTTCTTCTACCACATTGAAATATCTGCAACAACCTTATCATCCTTCTTTCTTCAAGATCTAAGTCCCCTCCATCCTCTCCATGAGGATTCTCAAGTGCTTAAGCATCACTTTCTTGTTCTTCATGCACATCCCTCGTAGGGATCCTTTCCAAAGCTTCCAAGATTTCCAAGATGGTTGCATTTTACTTGCTTACTTGTCTCAGTTCTCTTTACCTTACTGCATCTTAGTCTCTTTGTTTCCTCAACTCTCTATCCATTATTTTAGTGGCTTATATCAGCTCTTGTATCTCATTCTATATTTATTTTTTTGGAGGCATCTTCTCAATATAACAATCTACAACACAAGTAACTAATTTTGCACCCCTCAATAGATCTACTAGATTTGATACCAATGATTTGAGGAGTCAAACTAGATCCCCAAGAAGTAATAAAAATTCAGCAAAAGACTTGTTTCAAGAATAGATTCAAACCATTAAACTAAATACCTACCCTTCTCCACAAGGGTCCCTCCAAATGTTCAAATTGGGTTACCAAATTTATTGGCTTGTCCCAACTCTTTATAAGGTCTTCAAATATCTCTATTAGATTGTTCCAATAGTCTAAATTCATATCTTTAGTAGGTTTATTCAAAACCCCTTACTTGGACATTATCTAGGCTTGATCTTAGTATCGCTATGAATCAAGTAATTCCTTATTTTCACCCATTTCTCCCAAACCCCATACAAGTAAATTATAGTTACAAATAATACTATTGGATTATGAAAACATATAGAAATCTCATTTTTAGTTCCTTTGGACCAACTATTTGATCCAACACTATGGATTCAACAAAATAGGCCTAATTACCCTTCACTTACAAAGAAACTCTCAATATTTCTAACCCAAGGCCCTATACGGGCTATTGTAATATTCTATCATGATCTAAAACAACATATTTTCACACCCATCTACCTAGCCATGGGCATTCGATAGGCTAACTACCAAACCCTCAGTCTTATGCCCTCAAAACTAGGGCTTTCTCAAAGTGCCTTCTCCAACCACTTCCAAATTCAAACAAAGGTTACTTCACCTTTCCTTGAAAATACATGACATATTATAAAGGAAAATATCACCTAAAAACCAACAATTTCCATTTTGAAGAAAGAAAGCATTTCCCCTTAATCTCTAGTCATCTTAATTTCTTGCACCAAAATCACATCCTATTTATGCTACCAAACCACATTTCACAAAATATCCTTCTTATGAGGAGCATTCAATACTCTAATATTATATGATATGATATTCCTTTATAACTTTTGTTACAACTCTCTTAGATGGTGAACTGTCTCCCTTTACTATATCAACTTTACTTGCCAACTTTACTTAAAGTGTTTGAAAGGAGCATAGAATGGGGTGTTGGTGGTGCAGGGGCACCTTGAAACATAGGTCCCTCACCTTTTATTTTTGTTTTCTTGTGCTTCAAGAGAGCTCTTGTAAATAATAATAATAAGGGTCATTGGACCTAAGTGTGGTAGTTGGGGTGTAGGAAGTCAAAATGTCCTAGGTAGAGTGCAAAATGGCCTAAAAGGCAAGGTATACCTTACCATGGGGTAATGGGTAGCTTAAGTGATGAGTAACTAACTTAGGAAAGGGTCTCTAATATTAAATTTCTAAGGGGGTGACCTATTTGACAAGTTTAAAGTGTAAAAAGGGATGTAAGCAAGAAAAATTGCAAAAGTTGCTCTATTGCAATTTTGCAATTTTTGAAAAAAATGTTGTCCTTTGCTAGAAATTGGAGTTTTTTTCTTTAAAACATAAAGAGGCTGATGCAAAACATTAGGAAGCGAGGAAAATACCTAGGAGGAAGTATAAATGACCTCCCAAACCCTAAAGTGAGGAAGAAGTTGTCATTTTGAAAAAAACAAGTGTTGTAGCATGCATTTTAAGAGCAAAAAGACTGGTTTTTTTCAGTTTTGAGCTTTTCCTTCATTATTTTTGCATGCTATACCTGATATAATGTTATATAGCATGATTTAGAACAATTTTTATTTATGAATTTTGGCTTGAAAGCATTTTGTTTGGTAGTTATAATTTTTTTTTGTTTTTAGGTAGTTTGTTGTCCAGTCTACAGCACTTTGTAAAGAAAATGAGATAACTCACTATCCCACTGTAGGAATTGTATGGACTTTTGGGGATAGTGAGCACACCCAATGTACTATATGTAGGAAAAAGCAGGGTCCTTCAAAATTTTGGCAAGCATTTTTAATCTCTTGCCCTTGGGGGATCTTTTCTTGGAAAATATCCTATAAATCCATTTGGTGATCTTGGAGGATACCCTAAGTCTCAGAGGTAGACTAGAAACATGAATCGGTGATTGATTCATCCGTTCTCTCCCTATCAGTTAGGTGCAATACAAATTCATGGAAGGCAAGAGTGGTGAGTGAAGGAAATTAATTCTAGAAGATTAGTCATTTAGAGTCCATTTGAGTGGTGGAAGGAAAAACCCTCTATATTCCTGTTCATACAAACAAGAAACCCTCGTAAATAGGCATGTTTTTGGGAATCCCTTGTACGGATGACCTAGGTGTTGCAGACCTGAAAAATCTTCAAGGGGAGCCAAAAGGGTACCCAAATCATAAATTTGTTTGAGTTCTTCTTAAGGGTTTGAGGAGATATAAGCCAAAAATTAGTTTTGGAGGCCTAATTTGTTATGAGTCCTAGTAGCCCTCTTAACTATGCAATCTGCAAATCGATTGGAAACCCAATACTCCAATCCACTTAGTGATCCTAAAAACTATTGAATGAGACCTAATACAAGCCTTGGAATTCAATATAGCCAAGAATGCACTCTTTGAAGCTAGCTGTGAAGAATGGTGCAATGAGAGCACTAGGGAGACCCCATGGTGAAATAGAGGTCTGAGTTGATTGGTGAGGATTAGTGTAATAAGGGAATAGAGAGAATATTCCCTTGGAATAGGGTACAGGAGAAATACCCTAAGAGGCTAGGAGAAATCCTGGAGTGAGTTCTAGTAGTTGAGGCTAAAACCTTGTTCAAGATCCTCCCCATCATTTGTCCTCCAACTCCAAACTATTTCCAATACCAAACTGCAACTGATTTTCTAGAACAATCAAAACTGACAACACCTGAAGGCTAGATTACCATACACCATGCACCTAGTACATACCAACTATTATAAAGACTCAAAATTGGCTATTTCAGTCTGCCAACTAGGCCTAGTTTAAGGCCATTTACAAAGCAACTAACAATCCCTTGACTTTTGGAACTTCGATGACCCAAAACAGTCTTAAGAGATGACTCAAATGCAAGGATTCTTTTATTTTTTTGGTCTCATGATCAACTTTACAATGGTTTTTACAAAACCCTCCTTTCTAGCCCCTTTACTCTAGGGCTTTCTAGAAATCTTACTTTGCACCATCTCTAGAATCCCAAAATGGTTCAAACACCTTCACTTTGGTTATATTAGATGACTTCCAATGTAAAATGAAACTCTTGTTTAGAGAAAACACTAAATCCACCTTTGGAACAATCAATTTTGACTACCCAAACTTGTCTCCCACACGTGGGAATGAGGTTTTAAACTAATTTAGACTCTCAAAACCAAGTGAAACCTCCCATTGGACCCTTTACATGACTTGATTAAGCACATTTTGGCTTATATTGCCAATGTTGGCAATTTTACAAAATATTGCACTTTTAGTGCCTTTTACATCTTTTAGAGGCTTCGATAGCCTTATTACATTATTTAATACCTTTATAGGTCTTTCCTATCCACCCCTAACCTAGGATCAATCCTGATGCAGAGGATAGGGTGATGGACCCAAGTAACAACCCAAAATGAACAAATTTGTAACAATGTGCCAAGTGACCCTTCTAGGTCCTAATGGGAAAATCCTACAAACAGTCAACTCTAAGATGTTTTTAGGCTTTAATAGGTTTTTTCTACCCTATCTAGCATGTTCCCATCAACACCTTTCAGTTTCCATACCCTCCAAGCCAAAATGCATAATGCACCCAAATGTTGTCAATGCAAAAATTGCAAAGTTGCATTAGCAACTTTTGCAACAGTTTAGCAACTTTTAGGAAATAACCATAAAACTATCTATATTCCTATATTCCTTTGAGGTTTTACTATTTCTGAACCTTTTCTAAGTCATAGAATTGGAATCAAGTGAAAAATGTAAAAATTGCACTTTTTGTGCAAAGTTGCATTGTTGAAAGTTGTAAAAGTTGCTCAAATTTGCAACTTAGTGGAAAAAAGGTTGTGGGATCAAACTATCTGCTCCGTTAGCTCCTAGTGGCCAGGTAAACCTTATCCTCAACCTTTTCCTATCTGCTTCAGCACTCAAACGTTCTCGGGCACACCGAACCGGAATGTCCCCAAGGGTCACTAAATGCTAG
Organism: Cupressus sempervirens; assembly: GCA_028749045.1. Classification (NCBI taxonomy): domain Eukaryota; kingdom Viridiplantae; phylum Streptophyta; class Pinopsida; order Cupressales; family Cupressaceae; genus Cupressus; species Cupressus sempervirens. Next base: position 862,193,337 of record CM053792.1, on the reverse strand, counting down.
AGGGTTGCAATTTTTGATAGGGTGTATCTCAGAGCTCATGTGAGGTATAGATGTGATTCTAGTTCCTACAGGAATGTGTTGCAAATGCCTACAATAACCTCTCTCACTTTTTGGATATCACATTCTGTTTTCATTTTACAATGCCATCTCGGGTGATGCTGAAACTTGCAATGTTGGTTAGTACAAAGTTGCTAACTGCCAAATCTCTCTCACCTTTCGTCATTGGATCAAACTATCTACTTCATTAGCTCCAGGTGGCCAAGTAAACCCTATCCTCAACCTCATCATGTCCCCTTCAGCACTCAAACATTCTCGGGCACGTCAAATTGGAATGTCCCCAAGGGTCACTAAATCCCATAGGGCTTTGATATTTGACGGGGCATATCTCGGAGCTCGTGTGAGGTATGGATGCGATTCTAATTCCTACAGGACCATGTTGTAGAGACCTACAATAACCTCTCTCACTTTTTGAAGATCACATTCCATTTTCATTTTACAACGCCATCTTGGGTGATGCTGAAACTTACAGTGTTGCCTAGTACAAAGTTGCCAATTGCCAAATCTCTCTCACCTTTCATCGTGGGATCGAACTATCTACTCTGTTAGCTTCGAGTGGTTGAGTAAACCCTATCCTCAACTTTCTCCTATCCACTTCAGTGCTCGAACATTCTTGGGCACACCAAACCAGAATGTCCCTAAGGGTCACTAAATGCCACAAGGCTGTGATCTTTGACGGGGCATATCTCAGAGCTCGTGTGAGGTATGGATGTTATTCTAGTTCCTAAATGTCCATGTTGCAAAGACCTACAATAACCTCTCTCACTTTTTGGAGATCACATTTCCTTTTTATTTTACAATGCCATCTCAGGTGATGTTGAAACTTGTAGTGTTGGCTAGTACAAAGTTGCCAACTGCCAAATCTCTCTCACCTTTCGTCATGGAATCGAATTGTCTACTCCATTAGATCTAGGTGGCCAGGTAAACCCTATCCTCAACCTCATCCTATCCCCTTCAGCACTCGAACATTTTCGGGCACGCCAAACCGAAATGTCCCCAACGCTCACTAAATCCCATAGGGTTGCAATCTTTGACGGGGCATATCTCGGAGCTCGTGCGAGGTATGGATGCGATTCTAGTTCCTAAAAGACTATGTTGTAGAGACCTACAATAACCTCTCTCTCTCTCTTTGAATATCACATTCCATTTTCATTTTACAATGCCATCTCGAGTGATGCTGAAACTTACAGTGTTGGCTAGTACAAAGTTGCCAATTGTCAAATCTCTCTCACCTTTCATCGTGGTCTCAAACTGTCTGCTCCATTAGCTCCAAGTGGTCAGTTAAACCCTATCCTCAACCTATTAAATAAATATTTGTAGATCACTATTAAATCTATCTCTCTAATGACTTGTTGAATGTCTTTTGTTGCATGAAAATGATCACCAATTGAACCATTGATAATTACAAAAAATCTTGCACCCTCTAAAAAAGACATATTCCATTTACATCATTTCTTAACGAAACCAAATTTTATCATAAATTTGTGCAAGAAATCCCTTTAAAGCCTATCATAAGCTTTCATCATAGTAAGGTTAATGACACATGAGGGAAGGGAGTTTCTTTTAATGGAATGCAATACTTCATGAAAAACTAATGCACCATCTGTAGTTTCTCTTCCAAAAATAAACCCCCTTCTATTTAGAAACAATCAAAGGAATGAAATGTTGAGTCCTTAAATAAATGACCTTGGAAAAGATTTTATAGATGATATTTCACAATGAAATAGGACAGAAGTCAACAAAAGTAGAAGCATTTTGAGACATAGGAATAAGTGAAATGATGGTGTTATTAAAGTGAGATAACATTGCACCACTCTTTCAAGACTCATCCAAGGCTAGGAAAAGATCAAAGAGAATAAAATCCAAAGCTTTCTAAAAAAAGAAAGGCCTTATCAAAAGAGAGAGAGACCACCACAATCTTAATTTCATCAATGGTAAAGCACCGAAGAAGTTTTTTATTATCTACATCATGAATCAAATGAGGAATATGTGATAAAAGTATATCCTCTTCCTGTGTATAATCAAAGTCTAGCAAATGATGAGGAGAAAGAAAATTTTGAATAAAGCTCGTCCCTTCTTTTAGGATATCGTCCTTGACAACTAATTGCTTCTAGAGACACAATGTTTGATACAAAAGATTTCTTATTGACCTTTCTTAACATAGGCTGAATTATGAAAATAAAAATTTAGTCTTATCTCTATCCTTTAACCAAAGTTCCCCAGACTTTTCTCTCCAATATATCTCTTTATGAAGACATAGTTCTTTCCATTGGAGTTGCAACTCTCTATTTTTTCAAATAAGTCAACTAATCAAACTCAATTTCAAAAATAGATTCTTGAACCTATTTTAGCTCTTTCTCCACTAGTGACTTCTCCTCAAAGTTGTTCTTGAAAAAAAATTCCAATAATTTTTTTTTTGACTTAATATATCTAAGCTTCATGTGAAGCTGATACATTCTAGATTCCTTGACAAAAGGAGCAGACACCCAATATTGGTTGAGTAGTGACAAGAAATCCAAGTGCCTAAACCACATATGCTTAAACTTAAAAAATGGTTTACTATTACTAGGACTCCCCTTAGATTCAATACATAGAGAAATGGCAAAATGATCTGAAGCAACCAAAGTGAGGATTTCTGAATTAATATTAATATTTGAAAGGAATCAATCATGAGAAATAAGAAACCTATCAAGTCTCTAGTAATTTGGTGAAATTCTTGTCCCTTAATCGTCCATGTAAATGCCCCATTAGAAGGAGGGATATCGATGAGGGTGTTATTATTCACAAAATTAGAAAATTTATCATTTTATGAAGAGGGGGAATGTACCTTCAATTTTCTCATCTCAAGATAGAATGCCATTGAAATCCCTAGGCACAATAAATTTATCATCTTCAACGCTGGAAATAGCCTAAGAATAGGAATCCAAAAGTTATGTCTTATCATCACATGTAGAATTAGCACCATATATATTGAGCATTGTGAATGACATACCAAAATTAGTAATAACTACTTGCCACTAGTTAGGAAAAGACTGAATATCTAGCAATGCAAGATTTATGGTTCCAAAGAATACATGAACCACCTGAAGCACCTGCAACATGAACATGAAATGAGTTCCACTTAGTCAACTTTTCAATTATAGAAGAATATGATTATTGAGATAATTTTGTTTTTTGAAGCAAAATTACATCAGCACCACCCACATCAAGTCAGATTAGAGAGTAGATCTTTTCTCTAACATTTCACGAAAGGTCCCTCATTCTTCTAAGGAGTGCCTTTTGCACTCCTTTTCCTTTTGCTATCTATCAAATTTTTATCCATAGTAGCTTGAATACCAAGGTCAATTTTCTCCTTAATCTTTTAAGCATTAGGTTTTCTTTGTTGTCTCTTACAAGTAGACACTTGAATTGAATCAGGCATGGGAGTTTGATGTGGAGAATAGCTTTGCAAAGGATCAAAAATCTTCTTAGAGTCCTTATTCACAAAATATGACTTACTAATAGGCACCTTATGCACAACCAACTCAAAATTAGTTAAATCCTTATAGAAATTATCAACTATTATAGGACTATAATGAATAAAAGGAAACATTATTGGGGTTACATGGATTAGTAACTATCACTATTCCCTTAAATAATAATGAACATTGTTGTATATGCATAGCCAAAACTAAACAAAATTGTTGTTTCAAATGTTGCTATAGGGACACTAGCTAAATAGCCTAATATTTGCACAACAAAAAGTGGGTAAAGTAAGACAAACCTTTAATTGATGAGAAAAATAAGAAATCTAAGGAGGAGATGGCTTTAGTGCAACCAATTATATCACCAAGTACAAGATCAATCACATTACAAGACAAGAAAAAGATTAAAAAGAGTAGAAGAGATCAGGTAATATTAGTTGAAGCTATCATACTTTCAATCTATGATCATACAAAATTGGATTCTAATGCTATGATAAATTATGGAGAATTGTGAAGGGGAAAGATGCAAAAGAGAAAGATAGGAAGTGAAGTACAAAAAAGTATTATAAGATGTAAAGGAAATCTTATTACAAATTGTTCTAGATGCACCAGCCAATAACAAACCTCCAATGATTGATCAATTAAGTTTACTTGTAAAATAGGTAAATGCACCTGATATTGATGTTAATGAAAATTTGATACAATTAGAAGAGAAAAGAATAGAGAAGAAGATTATGGAGAAACTAAATGAGTCCACTACTACTCAACAAGCTGAACTTGGTGGTATTACAACCAAGCTAGAAAATATTCTTAAGCAGATAATCCACCTACTCCAATAGTTATGTGATGTACTACATTTGACACAATATATTTTAAAGAAAGTTGAAAAATATTGATGAGGATTTAAAGAATAGTGTTTCTAAGTTAATTGAGGTACCTTAGTTAATCCAAGTTGATTTAAGTAAAGACATGGACAAGATGAGAAGACAAAGTCTTGAATTTCAAGCACTCTTGATACCTTACTTGGAACTCATACAAAAGAATGTTAATAAGGTTAGATAACTTATTCTTACTCCTAAAATGTCTATTATTTAACATGTGATTGAACTTTGAATGGAGATACATCCACAACACTTGGCATTGGATGGCCACTTGGTAAATATTAAGTGTATCTCTCTAATATTTGTAGACTACTATTTTGTTGGATAGAGTAATTTCAAACTACTGATTTCTTTAATGGAGTTCCTAATAAATCTCAAGGTTCTCATTTAGGTGACCAATTGCCAGGAGGTCCACGAATATTGCCTGATAAAGTCTATTGCCAATCAATATTATATCAAAAATTTCAAACTAATTAGGTATTGAATTAAACTTGATAAACAAATGATAGAGAAGGAAAACTTTAAACATGAACAAGATCATAATTCATATGATGATGACATATTGCAAATGATTAACTTATGCTTAAACAATGATAAATTTTATTGTTAATCAATATTCTATCAAAGTTTTGAATAGATTAGGTATTGAATTTAATTTCATACATGCACATATCTAATTTAATGTCATACATGAACATATCTAATTTAATGTCATACATGAACAAACATAAACAAACATATCATATCATATGTCGTACATGAACAAACATATCATATATTAACCAATAATGTCATAAGTTGAATAATGTCATACATCAGATAAATGTCATACATAAAATATAGAATGTCATATACATCAAATGTGTATCGAATATGTCCACTGATGCCTATATATATACATGTCTAGATCAACTACATCTTTTCCTTCCCACGAGGGGAAGGAAACAAGTCTCTCAACGTCCTTTTTCATCATGTGGAGGAAGACAGTGGAGATGATAGGGCCCTCCTGACATGCTCACTCGACCTCTTGTTGAGGCTCTTCTCCAGCTCCAACTGATACAAAGAAAGTAGATATGAATCAATATTTATTATATGTTGAAATCAAATATATGTACACACAAAATCAATTATTTTCTTACCACCAACAAATAGTCACTCTGTAAGTTCACCTCAAATGCTCGTGGACGATCAGACATGACGAGACCCTACAACAATTCAATAAATATAATCACTTATAAATACACATATCACCAACAAAAATAGTGTACCCAAGTAAATATCACCAAAGTCATCTTATACCCACCAATTCCAACCCAAGTTTTGATTGTGGGTCCAAGATATTTAGAGCATGTGAAATTTGATCTAACAACTTATTTTTGGGTTTAGAGAGAAAATACATGTCATAAATGGTAAGATAAGGTCTAATATATGAAAGGAATTATTTGATTGAAGTTGAAATAGAGAAGCACACTTATAGATAAGGGTAACCTTGAGTTTTTAAAGAAAATGAATCAATATAGGACTTAAATAATAATTTGAAGGTCTAATGAGTGTTAGGAGAGTGTGAAATCAATGTAGGAACCCATAATGTATATTAAAATGGGGCTAAAATTAATATTAAATAAATTTTCTTACTTTTTCAAATGATACATGTAGTCCCCACTTTATTGGAAGCATGTGTCCACCTCATGCACACAATAAAGTAGAAGAAAAAAAGAGAAAGAGGTAAAGATTTTGGGAAAACTACAAGGAGATTAAATATCATCAAGCTAAAGGACAAAAGCTCCCAAACCAAAAATATTAACTATTACATTCATTTGCAAGGATACATAAAAGAACAACAAAATCCTAAACCTTACTAAGATTCCAAGTCAACTAGTTGAAGAGACCTCACTCAAGAAAATGTCTCAATCTCAAGCATCGTGTTGAGAAAGCTATAGCAAAAGCTCAAGTGGTCACTTGAGAAAAGAAAGAGCAAAAATAAAAGATAAGAAAATACTCAAGGATTTATCCCACTAGCATAGCTATAAGAGTATGAAAAGAAGAGAGAAGGGCCATGAATCCAAAAGTCTAGTAAGTTATCTTATCCAAGTTTATTTTGTATGAGAGGAGGAGGACGATGAAAATGAAAGAATATAGAATTTTGTTATGCTAGTTCCATTCATCCCAAAGAAATAGTGAAGGAGAGTTGATGGTGTTGATTCCAAAAACTATAGTTTCTTTGAATCCTAAGGATATGCCTAGTTCTATTATCAAGTTCAACATTTGACTTTGGCCTATGAATAATATTAATTTAAAACACAAATTCTCTTGCACTTATGACTCTACTAGACCAAGGTGAGTATATCTAATCACCAAATATATCTTTAAACTTGACTATTATTTATAGAAAACATATAACTTCCATCTTGTAGGTCCTACTCCTAGTTGCAATCAACTTGGAATACAACTAATCTTCTATTCCTATCTTTACTTTTAATTTCATTATCTCCTACTCTTAGTCCTCATATCTTTATTTGATTTTCCTACTTCTTCTCTACTTCTAACTTCAATATGTGCTCCTAGTTCTTCTTTATCTAATTCTTTCACTACCACTTCTACCTTCACTCCTAGTTTTTGAATTAAAAGTAGCCAAAATTAGGGGGCTGACCCTTTAACAACAAATTGGCCTACTATCAGTAGATAACCATTAAAAAAAACTACCCCTTACCACTTAGTAAAACAAAAATAAGGTTTTGATCCATAATTAAAAGAGTATCAGTAGGCCTAACATACATATTGCTTGTGTAAAAACCATAAAAGCTATAGTAATATATAAACAAAGTTTAACATTAGAAATTTTGAGATTAACTATTATAAACAACAACTAAAACAAAGAAAATTCTTTCATACCTCCATCAATGGCTATGAGCTAGCCACAGCTGTGGCCACTCCACTATCAACAGACTGTCGCAGATGAGGAGGTGTGTCCGACATCATGAGCTACATATCATACAATACATGTTACATCTAACATGAAACATAAAATAAATATAATCAAATGAATTAAATTAACATGAAACAATTGTACCTGTGTGAAGCTCGTATGATGTCTATGCTCCGAGTCTGTGGTAAAGGTTGAGGGTCCTGTGGAGAACTAATGCACATGCATAATTTTTTTTGTCAATCCTTAATATGATTACGTAATAAATATATGTATTAATTAAAATGATTAAATCAATACATACCTCACGACTCGTGGAAGGGACAAAAAATGGGCCTGGAGGATCGCTGCTAGGCCCAGCAACACTCTGACCCTGAATTTTGAACAATGTCAATAGATGCTAATTAATTAATCAGTCACTATACATATGAAATGTGATCAAATTAGTAAATTATAATTGTAATTTACCTATGTGTTAATGCCAAATGTGTCGTTCAGGAACTGATTGGTGACAATTCCACCATCCACACCGTCTCCAGCATGAGTGCCAAATGTGCATAGGGATCCACATGAAGTGCACATGTGACCATGATGCATAGAAGGCTCCCCCTCAACTAATGGGCTTGTGGAATGGATGAGGATCTGCGTCAAAGCATTAATGGTCCCTAGAGTGTTGGCCTCTACATTTTCCTTCACAACTGAAGGAATAGTCACATGCTCGCGTTGTGGCTTGACCATAGGTGCCCTAACTACATTAGGGTCACGACGTGCTCCTGGCCTCTCAAACAATGACCCCCCACCTCTACCCTGGGAGTCTAATATATCAAAATAATTGGGGATCTCCATAAGGACAAACTCACAATATAATTTCTTCAAAAAATACATGGGGACCTCGTGATTTTTGCAAGGAGGGGCATCAAAAACCATCCACAATCTATCCCAAAAATTATTTCTAATAGCATCATGTATGCACCGATGGATGGGGAATCATTTAGTACCCTCTCTAACAGTATTTTTCTCACCAGGTTTTCTAAATAATGCACATATACTACCTTTTGGTATTTCTTTTTTTTTAACATCTTCATATGACAATTTATTTGTATAAAATCTGCAAATATCTAACTGACCACTAACTGAGGCTATCTGGGTGTTAATGGATTCGAGGGATGATGCCAATTGAGCCCTCATTGGATTAGTTTGTCTGAATTCTTTCAACCAAGCAATGAGTCTTTCTAATTCAATTTTGCCTCTCACTATTTCATTTATTATATTTTCTTGTGTGCCTAGCGAAGGTCTTGCAATTGGTTTGGGTTATGGAATTTTTTATTCTTCTTGAGGAGGGTTTTGGTTTTGAGGTTCTTGAGGGTTTTGACATTCTTGTGAATTTTCCAGTTGATTATGGACATTTCCTGATAAAAAATCAATTGAAATCCAAATAAATAAACAAATCTAAATGAAATTCATAAAAACCCTACAAAACAATATAAAAAACCTACAAAACAATATGAAAAACATATCAAACAATGCAAAGTTAGGTTTATATCACTTACGACATCATCGTGGGTGTGCTTGTGGTCTTGGATTTCATCAACGAGGAGGCATTTTGGCAAATGGTGGTGAAAATGTTAAGTTTTCAACTCGCGTATGTGCTACTCGATGTAGGAGTAGAACAAAATACTGATGAAAATGATGGGTTGCAAGTCTGCAGCCCATCATATATACTTTTTTTATTTTGGTAATAATGCGTACACCCTATAGCATGTATGCACTATGGCTTGGGTTACCCAATAGCGCGCACACGCTATTTAAAATAGGAAAAAAAAACTACTTGTCACCTTTTGGCACCACAACTTGGTGCATATGCCCATATATATAGTTCTCTCATATAATTATATATATGTTTATGCGAAAAAAGCTATGAAACATCAACATTCTCTTTTAGTTAGGGAGGATAAACAAAAGACATATATTATACCATTAGTAATATTAGGATTAATAAATTTTATTGATATCTCATAAATTTTCCACCGTTTGATATCACATTCGATATCATGACTATCAGTCTTCTAGAATATCAACACATAATTTTTACCAAGTACTAAAAAAAGGGTTTGATATCACATCTAATATCAAGAGAAGTGGCCTCCTAGAATATCAATGATATTCACCAATTACTCAAAAGTTTATGATATCACATCTAATATTAAGACTATTGGCCTCCTAGAATATACATGATATTCACCAAGTACTCTTTGATTAATGGCCTTCCATAATGTTGAGATGCAAGACATTCAACATATACTTGATTTATTTGATCTCATAATACAAGTTGTTGTAAGATCGTCACCTTACAATAACTTATGCAAATACAAGTGACATCATTTGGAAGTCGTCACTTCCTCATGATGTACATAGTGGGTAGGCCCATTAAAATCATAGGTCTATTCATGAATCACAATCCTATAACTACTACAAATTATTGATCATTGGAGAATCCATCTCAACATGGTCTACTCCCTCTGAATCAATACGATTGAGATCATTGAAGGTTTACTGAACCATATCCTCTATTTGTTCCCTCTCTTTCAAGGGTGCCTCTAATGAAATGTCAGGATCCCTCTTCATCTCAATCTCCCTCTTCCTGCAATAACATTCTCAAATGAAAATATCAAGGCACATAGCTCTAATCACATGTAATGAATTATACTAACATAATTAGAGAAATATCTAATATATACTTTGAACATGTGTATATACTCCATCTTTTATATGTGTTGTAGTCTTATATTTTTTTATAATAGAAGTATGATAACATAATACTCAATCTTACCTTTCATACTCCCATAGTAAATCTCTTTATATTTAACAAATATTATATCAAATCATTATATATCATTTCAAATGCAATTATATATAATTTATTATATATCTTCAATTATAATATTTCATATAATATTTATTAAACAAAAAAGAGTATAAATGGATATTACCTATAAGGCATACCTTATTACCTTGAGATATTTGGGTTATGCCCAAACTGTTAGTTTGTGGTGACTAATGATCGTGGAGTTAATACAAAACAAAGGATTTTATCCAGTGAGAGCCCTATGTGGTAGTGGTATTGCTACAAGATTAGTCTCTAAGTGGGAGATTGTTCTCTAGGGTGGAGTCTGATTAGTCCCCAAGTGGGAGTTTGTTAATTTGTAGTGATTGATTAGAGAATTATTGTGCATACTTAGATAGGCATATTGTACAACCTTAAAGTGGGAATATATTATATAAGATAGCTTAGGGTTAGGGATTGTAGTAATGCGATGTATAATGAGAAAGGTTGTTATTGCGGCGATATTGAGTTGTATGGGTTTGTACTATAATCACTAGATAATAAGAAAGGTTGGATGGCTGTGTAGGTGGATGTAGCCCAGGTTTTGGGTAAACCATGTTAAATTTGTGTGTTATTTATGTTCTTATGGTTTTCTTCTTTTGTTTCTACATATAACTATTTATTCATATATTATTCTAGATCTATCAAATCCTAGCAATCAGTATCTAAGTGAGGTTTGTTGTTGTAGATTGATAGGACTTTCAAATTTGAGTGGGAGCAATGGAGGATTCCAAATTCAAGATTGAAAAATTCAATGGCCAGAATTTTCAATTATGGAAAATGCAGATGGAGGATTATTTGTATCACAAGGATTTGTAGAAGCCATTAGAAGGGAAAGCTAAGAGACAAGGAACCATCACAGATGAAGATTGGGAGATCTTGGATAGGAAGGCACTGGGATCTATTTAATTATGCCTTGCACCATTTGTAAAATTCAATATATCAAAGGCAAAAATGACTGTAGAGTTGATGGAGACACTGGCTAAGTTATACAAGAAACCCTCAACTTCAAATATGGTATTTCTTAAGAAGTGTTTATTTAATATGAAAATGGGTGAGGGAGGATCTATAGCGAATCATTTAAATGAGTTCAACACAGTCACCAGTTAATTTGATGAAGAGGTTTAGGCTCTCTTAGTTTTATGTTCTTTGCTAGAAAGATGGAATAGCTTGGTTATGGCTATAAGTAACTCTGTCTTTGCTTCAAATACTTTGAAATTTGATGAAGTTGTTGGTGTTATCCTAAGCAAGGAAATGTGACAAAAAAGTACATGTGAAACTTCAACCTCATTAGGTTTTGCATTGAATGTGGAGAATAGAGGAAGAAAAAATCAAAGAGGAAAAGGCCCTTTGCATGACAAGTCATGAGGGAAGTCAAAGAAAGGATGTTCTCAGTCTAAAGGAAAGAAAGATTGTTGGTACTATGGAAAACCTGGTCACTTGAAGAAAGATTGCTAGTCTCAGAAAAAAAAAACAAGGAGATAGAAATGAAGATGATAGTAAGGAATCCAATGATGCAAGTAATGATTTACAAGATGGTTTAATCTTATTTTTAGATAATGCTAATGATTCTTGGGCAATAGATTATGGGGCCTAATTCCATACTACACCCCATAGGAGATATTTTTAAGATTATGTTCAAGGTGATTTTGGATAGGTATATTTGGGTGATGATGAGCCCTATCCTATTGTTGGAAAAGGAAAAATAAAGATCAATTTGCCAAACAGAAATGAATGGATGTTGCAAGAGGTAAGGAATGTCCCTAATTTAAGAAGAAATTTAATTTCTGTAGGACAACTAGGTAGTCAAAGTTGTGTAGTCATGTTTACAGACAATGTCTAGAAGGTAACTAAAGGTTCATTAGTAGTAGGTAAAGGTGCAAAGGTTGGCACATCGTACTTGTGTACTAGGAACACTTATTCCACTTTAGTTTCTATTGGTATTGATAATGCAGGGAAAACTACTATAAATGTTGCAAGAACAAATTCAGTTGTTTGGCACCATAGGCTTGGGCACATGAGTGAGAAAGGGATGAAAATCCTTCACTCTAAGAACCTATTGCCAAGATTGAAAAATATTGATTTAGAGTTCTATGAAAATTGTGTTTATGGTAAATAGAGAAGAGTCAGATTTCTCAAAGTCAGATTAGAGAAGAAAAGTGAGAAGTTGGAGCAAGTGCACTCGGATGTTTGGGGATAGACTCAGGTATCATCTGTTGGTGGCTCTCATTACTATGTTATTTTCATTGATGACTCAACTTGGAATACATGGGTGTAGTTTCTGAAGCAAAAACCTGATGTCTTTGAAACTTTCAAGAAATGGAAAGCTTTGGTTGAAAATGAGACAAGAAAGAAGCTAAATTATGTCAAATTGGATAATGGAGGTGAGTATTATAGCAAGTCCTATTCTATTAATGGAATCAAAAGGCAGAATACTATTCTAGGAACTCCACAAGAAAATGGTGTGTTCAAGAGGATGAATAGGACAGCCATGGAATGTAAAAGGAGCATGAGATTGCATGTTGGGTTGCCACTTCATTTCTAGGCAGATGTTGTAAACATTGCTATCTATTTGATAAATAGAGGACCTTTAACTCCTCTAGATGGTGGTATTCTAGAGGAAGCATGGACTCAAAAAGAGGTAAATTATTCATTTCTGAAAACTTTTGGTTGTAAAGTTTTTGTCCATGTTGATAAAAAAAATAGAACCAAGCTTGATGCTAAATCTTAGAAATGTACCTTCATTGGATATGGAATAGATGACTATGGTTATCAGTTATGGCATTTTGAAAATCTAAAAATAATTAGAAGTAGAGATGTTATATTCAATGAGAAGGTCATGTACAAATAACAATTGCAGGAAAAGAAGCATGAACAGGTCAAAGAAGACTATGGTTTTGGATGAGACTCTTGAAAAAGAAATGCCTTTGGTACTTGATGCTCAACAACAATAGGTTATCCCACAAACTCCTATAAGTGTTAGACATTCTACTCGGTTGAGTAGACCACTTGAAAAATTTTCTCCTTCTTTATAGTCTATTTCATTGACTGATTATGGTGAACCAAACAAGTATAAAGAGGCAATACGAGTAGATGCCAAACAATAGTGGAAACTAAGCATGAAAGAGGAGATGGAATCCTTGTTGGAAAATAAGACTTGGGACTTGGTCCCTTTACTTGAAGGAAAAAGAGCCTTGTCTAAGAAATGGGCTTATAGGCTAAAGGAGGAAGATGGAGGAAAGAAAAGGTATAAGGCCAGACTTGTGGTAAATGGTTTTTTACAAAAAAAAAGGGCATAGATTTTGATGAAATATTCTCCCCTATTGTAAAAATGACTTCAATTAGAACTATATTAAGTCTTGTTGTTGTAGATGACTTGCATCTTCAATAGCTAGATGTGAAAACAACTTTTCTCCATGGAGGAGGAAATTTACATGCAGCAACCAGAGGGATATGAGGTCAAAGGTAAGGAGAATTTGGTATGCAGGTTATGGAAGAGTTTGTGTGGCCTAAAGTAGGCACCCTGGTAATGATATTTAAAATTTGATAGTTTCATGGTTGAACAAGGTTACGATAGATGTCATTATGATCACTGTGTACATTTTAAGAGATTGGATAATGGGAGTTACATTATTCTATTACTCTTTTTTGATGGCATGCTTGTTACTGGGTCTAATATGCAATAGAGAAATGAACTTAAATAGAAATTAGCAAGGTAATTTTCTATGAAGGATTTGGGTGTTGCTAAGAAAATCCTTGGTATGAGAATCACATAGGACAAGAAAAATAGAACCTTGAATTTGTCCCAAAGTGAGTATATAAAGAAGGTGTTGAAAAGATTTAATATGCAAGATGCAAAAGTAATTAGTACACCTTTGGCTAGTCATTTTAGATTGAGTAAGGAAATGTGCCCAAAGGCACGAGAAGAGGTAGATAAAATGTCTAAGATCCTATATTCATCAGCAGTCGGTAGTCTGATGTATGCAATGGTATGCACACAGCCAGATGTTGCTCATGCAGTGGGATTTTTCAACAAGTATATGAGTAATTTGGGTATGGAACATTGGAGTGTTATCAAATGGACACTTTGATATCTAAGAGGTACTACTACAAAGGCATTATGTTTCACAAGATCCAGTTCTACTCTGAGTGGATTTATTGACTATGATCTGGTAGAAGATGTTGATATAAGGAGTACTACAAGGTATGTTTTTACTATGGGGGGTACTGCAGTCAGTTGGAATTCTAGATTGCAGAAGGTTAATGCACTTTCAACCACTGAAGCCAAGTATGTAGCTGCTACAGAAGCTAGCAAGGAGATGATTTGGTTAGAATATTTTTTGGAGGAATTGGGTTAGAAGCAAGAAGATCGCCCATTGTACAATGATAGCCAGAGTGTCATTCATCTTGCAAAGAATTCTTCTTTTCATTCAAGGACAAAGCACATATAGCTCAGGTACCATTTTATATAGTCTATTTTGGAGGATGGCCAACTATGGCTTGAAAAGATTCACACAAATGATAATCCTGTAAACATGTTCACAAAGGTAGCCCCCAAGAAGAAGTGGGTTTCTTGCTCAGCTTCTATTGGGCTTCTTGACTGATGATCATGGATTTAATACATAGCAAAGGCTTTTATCTAGTGGGAGCCCTGTGTGTTAGAAGTATTGCTATAGGATTAGTCTCAAAGTGGGATATTGTTGTCTAGGGTGGAGTTTGATCAGTCCCCAAGTGGGAGATTGTTAGTTTGTGGTGACTAATCAAAGAAGTAATATACATACTTAGATAGGAATATTGTAACCCTAAAGTAGGAATATATTATGTAAGATAGCTTAGGGTTAGGGATTGTGGTAATGCAATGTATAATGAGATAGATTTTTCTTGCGGAAGTATTGAGCTATAAGGGTTTGTATTGTAATAATTGGATAATAAGAAAGGTCAGATAGCTATGTAGGTGGACATAGCCCAAGTTTTGGGTGAATCACGTTAAATCTATGTGTTATCTATGTTCTTTGTGTTACAATATTTTCTAGAGGAATTGGTTGCAATATAATAAGATAGGTTATAATATAAGTGGCGTGAGATGATTTGGTTACAATACACTTGGTGACAAAAATATTATGTCAAAGACATTTTGATGACTAGTTCACATACTTTCTTTGATCTCTGATACACCCTATACACTATGTTCATTCTTTCACATCTCGATACCTGTTGATCACATTGCTAGGAGGTTTATAAAGATTTTTCAACAAATGTATTTATGCATAAACCATGATCACACCTATTCAAGATTCATAGTTCATTTGGTATTTTCTACCATCATATTTTATAAGATGCAAAAAAACATAACAGTGGATGTTGGATGAATGCATTTCTTGCATATATCTATAAGCCTAATGTAATCGATATCTTTAACTATACTTTGTGACAAACAAATCAAATGCATGAAAAAGTTATTGAAGTCTATGTGTCTTATCTTCTTTTCTACATTTTCAACTGGCTTTGATACCATGTTGGTTTTTTTTCTAAAGATCATTGCAAATGTACTAAGCATTGCCATAATGCTTGGTATGTGTTTTTCAATTGCATCAAACACTTACATTTATATTGAGACTAGAAAATGAATATCTACATGTCCCTTTAGGACATGTCCATTCAATAATTAGATAATGAATATTATAGTATAGTTAATCATATATATTATATTAATTTCTCTCATATATTTATATCTCATATAATTATATATGTTTATCTGACAAAAGCTATAAAAAATAAATAGTTGTCAAAGATAGTAAAGTCTCGAGACCAACACTGAAAAACTAAAAGGCAAGACCTAACCGACCAAGGACCATAGGTGAACGCATGTTCAGCCTAGCCAAGGTTACCAAAGCGGAATAAGAAAAGGTCCTTGGTGAGACTCTAAACCCCCTCAAGATGAACATCCTGGGGGTCCAAACTTTGGAAAACCATTCTCGAAGCATGCTTTCAAAGGGAGTGTAGCCAACAAAATAGCCACTATCAAGGTTTTTTGCTCAAGACATGTATATGTAGTATCAAAATCTTTTACATTAAGAACAACATCAGGGGAGGAATTACCTCTTGAAACACCTTTGGGATGAACTTGTGTGGACATTTTCTCAGAAGAGACATGTGCACCAACACCTGCAGTAAATGCAAAATGACATGCGACAAAAATGAAAAGTTTCAAAAGAAAGTTGTACAAACCCTAGCAAAGCACATGAAGCAAAAAGATATCTTTTGTTATGCTTGATCTAGTAAAAAAATTAACAATAAAGATAATTAAGTGTAGGAGTGGGGATAGTTTGATTGGTGGTAGTTCTTTTGGTAGTTTTTTGTGGGGGGCATTACAATTTCTAAGAGTCTTTTTAGATTGGAACAATAATAAGAAAAAAATTGATTAAATTAAATAAATTTGAAGTTAGAATATTTAAATAGAAATAGAAATTTTTTTTTTTCCAATATTTTTTGAGTCAAGATTTTAAGTTGTAAAAAGAAATATACATTATTTATTTAATAAATTCAAAATTATCCTTTTCCCATAATAGTATAGACATTACTTATATTGCATCTAACAACATATATGAATTAATAATGTTTCGTATTTAACTTTGCATACATCTTCAACCCACATTCTATTAGCAAGTGTCATGTAGTGGTTGTACTTGTCATAGGAAATTATAATGAGTTTTTAATATATTATAATCATTATATTTGATAAATAATACATTTAAATTAAAATTAAAATTAATAAATAACACTTAAAATCATTTTTGCTATTAATTTAAATAAAGAAAATAGATTTTACAATTTTTTAAAAATATTCATTATTGCTCATAAATATTAGCTTTTTAAATACCAATTTTATTTTACAAATTTATTTATATTTATTATATTTAAAATATTATATTAGTTAATTGATTATATAAAAATCATCATAAACAAAAAAAACAAATAAATTATACAAATAAATAATAAGATTAGTGTAATAATTTGAAAACTAAACTCAAAATTGAATTTAACTATTAATGAATATTAATTTTAATCCTAACTTGTATAATAATGGTGTACATTGTTTCAAAATTCTTAATACCTTTTTCAAAATTTCTTATAGTATTTAATTTATAATATAGAAAATATAAGTCCAAGATCATGTGAGAATTATAACGAGGAATTGGATTCTTGAAAAGGGGAAAAGTTAATTTTATTATTAAAGTAAATAATAAATTTAATTGTATCAAAATTTGTTTGTGTTTGATTCACAACAGTTGATTTTAGTTCTGTTTAACAATATTTTTAGGTGACTTTTTGATAGCTAGTTTTATTTTTCATGCTTACATTCTTAAATAGATGAATTTAATGGCTTGAAAATATATTGAAGATGACAAACAATTTGTGTTATGTCTTAACTGATGATATAATGTTTTTTATATTAAAAGAAGCAAGAGGGTGTTGGGTCATGCAAAAGATGGAACTAGTGTATTAACAAAACAATTACCACAACTCACACAATCACAACATAGAATAGAAACCCTATTCTTACCTCAATCAAAAATATAGTACGAATCATAGTGTAGATTATTTAACTAGCAACATATAATTCTTTAAACTGGAAACTAACATAATCGCTTCATCACCCAAGGAAGATAAAATTATTATCTTTTTAATTTTCTAAAGCCACATAGGCTATTACAAACCCAAAAAGAAAAAGAAAAAAAAGCATAGTAACTGGGGTTTAGCATTTCCTCATAGTCGCTTGGATAGTAGTGTAGCAGACCATTCATCATTCAGGAATACAAATAGCTCATTGTAGTCATCATCACTTTTGGCCTTAGTTTATGTAATCTCCCCCTGCATCATGCAAAGGATGAAAATGCATGCATGCATGACCTTAAAGGTGAACTTCTTGGAGTCCTTGATGTACTTGTTAAACTTGTCCACCTATTTCTTTAGTTGTTGAATAGCACCCTCAAGTGTCACCATCTAGTTACTTTATGTTTCCCAACATCCCTCCCACCTTATGGGTGGTAATGTCCATCTTTGGGATCTCTTATAAAGATATCTATGGGAGAGTGGAGTTGGAAGTGGGATTAGGGGTTAATTTTTGCGTAGGGTTAGTGAGGAGGGGGGAGGAGGGAGGAAGATTGGGCTTTATCTTAACGTGGGGGACTCATAAGCCTTGCTAGAAGTGTGGGTGGAGAACTCGTCAATCACTTTAACAAAAACAATTGTCAAATTTTGTGTACACGCTCTTCTTCAATGTCATTTCACATTTTTCCTTGACAATTTTACTAGACCCACAAGCACCAAGGGTCTTAATATGTTCACCAAACTCAACTATGTATACCTCTTTCTTTATTTTTTGGGTGATTGTGTGTGTTCAATACTCGTTTTTCAATAAAGCCAATGGGAGAAAGACTGAATTTTGGTCCTTTTCCTACTATTTTTGGCCTAAGAGGTACCAAAATCATGGATTGAGATAAGAGGGGTAGCTTGATTTAGAGTATGCACAAAAGTACTAATAGGGGGACAAAGAGCACAATGGAAATTATACAACCTAAGAATAAGTCCCTTGTGCAAATGATATTTTCCTTATCCTTACAAATGGCATCAAAATTAGTATTTGTGTAACATAAATAATGGAATGGAAATAAGGTCTTTGTTGCATAGATGATTGAGGAAGGAAAATTGATAAAATTAAAAGACAATAAACTTACCTTACAAGGTGAAGTATTTCATAATAATATTAAAAAAATCTATGAGATGTTTGGAAGGTCCTCCCTTCTATAACCACCCCATTTCTTCATAGGTTCTTCTTTTGGGGGCCAAAAGAACTATTTGAGAGCCTCACATTTGAATGTTTTACTTGTTTTTTCTTTCATTTATGTCCTTAAATAGAAAGGCCAATCATATTTTTAATAACCTCCCCATTTATCTCAAAGTTTATACCTTGGACAATAATCCTTCACTTATTCCAAGATGAGATGAACTATTTGGAGATAATTTTGTTATGGTCCCTTGTCATGCTCTCCATGAAGGACATGATTCTCCCTTTCTCACAAATAAACATCACCTTTGGGCTATTTTTGAAGGTGTCATCAATTTGTTTGTTCAATGTGCATCTTGGCTCCAATGTTAAGAGAATATATAAATAATTGAATGAAGTTGTAGATGAAAAAGCAAGGTTCAAATTTTGTAAACCCTACAATGGTCTTTTGATGGTTGTTGTAATCTTTACTTTTTTTGTAATAATGACCATTAAGATAGTACCACCTCATAATGTGACCCATCTTATCATACGTATTTGAATTTTCAAATTTTAGATTGATTTTAGTATGAGCTCCATCTTTTCTATCGATTTTCTCCTTGCAAATGTTGAGGACATACTTATTACTTTCATAATTCTAGCAAGGCTCATGCCTTTTCATCATTAGCCATTGTCGATGAAAATCAATAAAATATTATTGTAATTAGATCTCCATCTCATCATCAAATGAAACCAAGTGTCCATATAAAAGGAAATCATTATCAAAATGATGGGAAAATTATTATCATGGTAACCAAAGCCATAACCCTAATGACCACAAACCATATTAGTGGTTTCCTTCATCGTTAATATTATTGGCACTATGTTCTTCCCTCCTTAAAAGGTTTTGGGTATCCTTTGGAAGATGATTGTTTGCACTCCACCATATTAAACCCTTCATCAATAATCCATTTACAGCCATAAAGTCAGCAACCAAATTACCCTCCCAATATATATGGTCAACGGTGTAGTTGTGGAAGAAGCATAGGAGAGTGAAAGAATCAATGAGGATCAAGCTTACTTTCAAACCTATAATCTCATTTTTAATAGCCCCAAAAATAATATTAGAGTCTCCTTCAATAATGAGTCTAGTGATGCTCGTAGAAGTAGAAAAATTTAGCCCACAAAGAAAAGCCATTCCTTCAGTGTAGAACTGACAATATGACCCCTTAGCGATCTAGCATAAAAATCTTTGAGAAAGTCCTCTATGGTCCCTTAAAATTCCTCTACCACTTGCATATGACTTCTGGAAACACCATCAAAATTGAGTAAGAACTAGACAAGGGGGTGAAAACCATTTAACATTAGCTCTTGCCATAGTTTTTGAATTTTCATATTTATCAAACCTCTACAAGAAGTTCTAGTTGTTAGTTATTACTTGATCTAGAAGCAAGGGGGGAGAGTGGAGATATTTCCATATATAGCTAGAAATATGCTCATAAGCATGTGCAACCCCATGTAGAGGGTGGTTTTTGGTGTGTTTTCTAAAAAAATTAATGTCTTGTTATTCTTCTCCTTCCATATGCACTAGAAGAGGTGAGGGGTATCAATTTCAATAGTATTTTGATTAAAGGTTGTCTAGAAGTTCATTGTCAGTTGACAAATTATTTTATGTCTTCATTTAGAACTCATGTAAGTTTTACTTTGTTGAGAATCTATTACCACATGAAAGAGAAAAACTCACAATGAATGAAAAGGTAGTCTATTCTCTTTGATGTCTTCTTACACATAGTGCATATGTTAGCAAGATTAAAACACCTTTTAACTAGGTTATCCTGGGTGAGAATTTCCCCATGTAGAAAGGTCCACCATAAGAAGTTAACATTGGGTATCAGATGTGGATCCCATAGTTTGAACCATTCCTAGCAATCATTTGATAGATGTTATAGTTAGGTCATGGATGACTTGGTGGTGAATAGGTTGGAAGTAGTAGAGCACCATATGATCTTATCTTCCTTTCCAAATAGAGGGGTTCTAGTGTGATGAAGATTATCCTCTAAATCCTACACAATGTTTTGAATACCCAAATTATCACCCACCATATGAACAAGGTTAGTCTACCTCCCCCCCCAAGGCACCCAACCATTTTCTCATCCAAACAATGGACAAGAAGATTCTACAAGTTGAGTTATATGTGTGGTTCCATGGTTAGGACATCACACCTGTTGTCTTTCTAGAATCTGATATTTTCATCGTTGCCAACCTGCAATTTGATACCTTTGTGTAGGATGGTTTTGCACTTTTTGAGATTGTTCCATGTTTTGGAACCCTAAGGTAGGTTCCCTTCATAAACGATTCACTAAAAGAGCCCAAATTTAGATACTTAGCATGCCTTATGTTACACCAATCCTCTTTCCCCAGGATAAGTTTCTAGGCTACTTGGTAGTTCAGTGCCATGTTGAGTTTATTGATTTTCCTTAGTTCAAGTCCACCAAACCTTTTAGGGGAGCATACAGTGTCCTAGTTGACTAAGGACATTTTCCTTTTTCATTTGTCCCCACCCAGAGGGAATTGTGTTGGATTTTCTCAATTTTGTCTGCTATAACTCCCAAGATTTTGAAAAGTGAGAGGAAGTTAATTGGTGTACCCTAAAGTAAGAATTTGTGTAGTTGAATTTTTCTTATGTGGCTTGGGAGTTTTCCTTTCCACCCTGTGAGCTTCTTTTGAGTGCATTCCAAAATAGTAGAACAGAAATTAGCTTTGAACTATTTTATAGTAATGGGGATCCCTAGGTAGGAGGAGGTGAGGTTAGTTGATTAACAACCTAGGATTCTAATAAACTTCATTGTATATCAATATTTGTACATTAAAGAAGAATTTTTTTCTCTTTTCAAAATTAAAACTTTTCACAAAAGCATTAGCATACTTGTCCAATAGAAGTTTTCATTCCCTTGCTTTCACCACCAAGGAATTACCAAAGAAGAATGTGTCATCCAAAAAAAATTTGATAACACTAGGAGAGAGGGACAAAGTAAGTTTGATACCTTCAATTTTTTTTAGGTCCACTAAATTATGTATGTTCCTATCAAGGACCTCCATAACCAAGATGAATAGGTAGGGGGAGAGGAGGTCTCTTGTTGGAAACTACAATTGGATGTCAAACCTTATTGGTGAGAAAGATTTCTATTTGGTCTAAGTGTCATATCTATTTGATTGATGAAGAAGATTTGAGACGTTGGTCATAACAAAAATATCTAGAAGAAAATTTGAGTTATTAAGAGGAAACTACAAATGGACACTTGATTAGTTGGACTTTGACAAGATAAAGTGATTTTTTAAATCATGTTGCAACTAGAGAAGATAGTAATACTAAAGCCTTGAAGAAGAGATCAAAGACAGACCAAATGCACAGGCTTGATTGAGCAATAGAGCAAAAGATTAAGGAATTTAAAGTATATGTCAAGTGATGCTAGTTTCAACCAAGCTACAATAAGTGTCAAGAAAAAATAGTGTTGTCCAAGCATCAGTATTGATCGAGTAACCCAGCGATGACCGAGCGTCAAAGCATATTGTTGGTCGAGGAACAACATTTTGAAATGTATGAGAAAATGCATTTTCCATCCAATAGAGTTGATTTCTTGGGATATGGAAAGCATATTGAAGATGAGGATGGATGACCTAGAACATTTAAATCAAGAGAAATTGTGTTTACCCATTTCTATGTAAGGATTCACGAAGAAGTTTCTAGAAAAGAAGAGGATGGACAAATTCATTGAATGTGTTGAATCTGATTGTAACCCTAAGATCTACGGTGGTGTTTAAGCAACAAAAGATCAGAATTACCTATTTAAGGAGGTACAAGGGCCCAACTTACCTATATTAAGACAAGTGGTTGCAAAAGCTTGTTAAGGGTTAGAGAAGTTATTGATGCTACTACTAGAAAACTGAAGAAGAAAGATGAGAATAGTTGAGAAGAGGAGAAGTGTGTTTGCTTGAAGGCTTGCCATGTGAATTTGAGACTGAGATGACAATGAATGCTAGATAGAGATTAACATATGAGCCAAACTAAGATTTGAATTTGAAAAGTGAGTTATACTTGATAGGTCAAAATCTGTTGTTACTTTCTAACCATTGTATCAATATTTTAAATCCTTTATTTAATCAAGGTTGACCTAATAGTCATATGTAAATCCTTCAATCAAGGTGGCATTCTAATGGAATGTTTTAAAGTCCTCTAACAAGACCACTCCTAATAAGTTGATTAAATCTTTTAACAAGGTCACATTTAACAATGTGTTTTGTAACCTTTAATAGGGTTGGCTCCTAACAGAGCTCACTTTAGAAGAGTGAAAAATTGGTCACATGTTACAAGTGGTTTTTTTCCCAAATTGGGTTTTAACATTAAATCCTAGTGTCAAACTTATGTGGATGTTATTTATGGTGTTTTACTAATTAATTCTTACATTTTGCAAATCTGCTATTTAGGACAATGGACTACTAGTTTACGTTTATGTTTACTAGTTTTTATTTAATGTTTTTATCAAAAATTATATCAAATTTTATTTTTATAAAGTTCATATAATTCAAAGGAGGATATTTGTTTTTTACGGCATTGAATATTATTAGAAGGGGATTTTATTTTCCCCGTACCTTTCAAGCATAGGTTGTTTAGGTTGTGCACATAGTGGGCAGCATGTAGCCACCCAAGCGATGCGGCTCTACCATTTTCTTGGCCCCTCGTTCAACACAACCCACTGGCCAATGCTTGGTGCAAGTTTGGTGGGCGTGATTTTGGGCACGTCAAGCCTACATGGCATTAGGCCCCCTGCTTCTAAGCCTCTCCTTGACAGCAACGGCTATCTAGGCAGGAGGATAGACTGCTCGGATGCCCGCTTCGTACTTGTGCTTTTTAGCATTGGACAATGCAATGCTCAAATTGTGAAGCAGGAAAAAAGCATGTGTGCTTTGCAAGTACAGATGGACTGTGAACTGACAGAAACAGAAATAAATGTCATACATGCATATCATCGTCCTTTACCTGCAACTTGCTAAGCAAAACAGACACTGTTAGTGTCCATCCTCTGTAAAGAAAAGACGATTCTATCAATGCATTCAAATAAAAAATGATAAAATATTGTAGTGTTTCCATTTTTTTTAGACTACCGCAAGGCTGCTTAGTTTTTACAGTTGGGATTTTAATGTTTTAACTGAAGTTTCTATTTAAGACATTAAAAACTATTAATTTTTTTTTTAAATTAAAATTATTTTTTAGTGTCTAAATAGATTAAAATTAATGTTTAAATTATTTAGGTGGATAATAGATTTATATTTATTATTAATTTTAGAAAAATACATTAAAATTAGTTTCAACATCCCAAACAATCTACGAAGACACCCTTAATACATTCATCCATAGACTAATTAATGTCTATCTACAACACAAGCACCCCTCCTCATAACCTATAACAATGCATTATATTCATTAAAAAACTAAAATTATATTAAAATTATATATTTAATTATCAATATATTATTTTAATTTTAATTTTTCAATGAATTTAGTTTGATTATAAAATTAATTCTTTATTATTAATAATCTAAATGTATCAAACTAATAAAAAAATATGAATATATTTTAAAAAGAAATATTATTAATTATGTTATTCTTAATTTATAATTTTATATAGATTGATTTAAATTACTAAAACTTATATAAATAATTATATTAAACAGTTTAATAAATTATCAAACTTTAATAATCTAATTTAAAATAGAGATAGATTTTAATAATATCTTTCATTATCTATATATAATTAAGCATATTAATTTAAGTAATTAATTATAATTATAATAAATTTGAAATCAAAAACTAATATTAATATTTTTAAATTTTTTTAATAATTTATTCTTTATTATAACTTTTTTATTGGCTAAATTTAGATTTTTACTTCATAATTTATATCAAGAATATTTAGAAAGTGCAGTTAACAAATTTTAAGATTATTTTATTAGTAATGTCAATAATTTTTAAAGCTAAAAATTAGTTGATTGTTTCTTCAACATTTTTTTTTAATTAAAATTGTTTCCTAATATTTTGAAAATAATTACAAATCTACAAATATAACAATAAGTATTCTTAAGTATTTATATTAAAAATAAAAAATCTTATTTTTTTATCATATGATTGGTTAAGAAAATTGAAGTCTTATATGGGCAATTTTTAGCTATACTTACAAACTATCATTTTTAACAAACTATTATGATTGTGGATTTTGAAATTTGTTAATTTGTTAAAAGAAATCTAAGCTTTTTTACAAATGAAATATATAGTTAATGCTTATTCCAAATTAATATTTGAGACTAAAAGACTAAAGTTATTCTCAATAATTAATTATTTTTATTTGAATAATTTAATATATGTAACTATTATATATTTTTAAATATTAATTATATTATATAGAATTATTAAACATTTTTAAGTATTTATTATACTATATTTATTTATTTTTTATGAAGTTTTCTATTCTTTATTAACATATACAATTAGTCTTTGTGCATTTTTATACAATTAGTCTTTGTGCATTTTTATAATTATTTCTCATTTTATTTTAATTGTAAATTTTATTGATTTATTTTCTTGTTTCTTATAATAATTGATATTATATGTCTTAGATTTATAATTATATAATTTTAATAATAGGACTTTTTTTAAATTTCTAATGTATTATATTTTGAAATATTAAAATAAATTATGTCAGTTTAATAGAGCTTTAATTTAATTAAAACTATTTTTATGTTTTATATTTATTATTCGATTATTAAAATACGATAATTACTTAGCCACTATGTTTATATTGTATTCTTTTCAAATAAATATTCAATTCAAGTAAACATCACATTATACCTTTTTCAAAAGTAGATTTTTATTACATAATATAAGAATATTTAGAAGTGTTACATAATTAAGCCAAGAGGCTTTCTTCAATGGAAGCATGGAAGCATTCATCAATGTAAACAATTCAATATTTTTAAAAAATTTGATGTCCATTTAAACGTCTTATGATGAGTTGGCTGAGTAGTTGAAGAATCAGTCAATGAATATAAATTTCTAATATCAAATAAAGAAAGAGTTTGTGCAACTTCTCTATAGGAAGTTAAAGCGGATAGAAAAGAGATGAGTTGACTTATAATTAGAATGACAATTATTAAATACACCTCTTATACATTACTCGGGCAAGGGAAAAAGATTGGCGTTATTCCCCAAGGTAAAAAGATTGGCATTATTCCCCACTTTATTGCATTGATTCCAAATAAAATTTGCATCAAGCGTTATGACAACTAATGAAGTGACATGGTAATGAATGGAAGAATGCATGAATCTTCTACATATATGAATTTTTCCATCAGCATTTTCCAGCTTTGGAAACAAAGATTTCTCAGTTTTTATCATCAAAATTTTCCTACAGGATTGCTTCATTACTTCTATTCATCTATGGTTATAATCATTCAGCACTTGTTATGCTTTATTAATAATAGTGTGAGTTTAGGCATAATTCTTCATTGTTTTCTTCTGACTTACTCAATCTATAGATAAATCATGTTAGATTACCTATATTTGTTTTCTTCAAATTAGTTCAATGCTTTATTCATAATAATAGTGCGAGTTTAGGGATAATTCTCTGCTATTTTCTTCAATGTTGTTAAATCTCTACAGAATTGCAAATATCAAATGATTTTATGCTATGTTCTTTGCACAAGCCTCTAGTTGTATTCATAGTGGTTTGTTAATCTATTTCATTCTCTCAATGGCTACTCGCTATGAGTGCAACAGTCCATACATCAGGCATGTTTGTCATCTTTGTCAATGCCTCTCTCTGGGAATACATGTCGCACTGGCGCTTCTCTATATATAGAATAAATCGATTGTAGGTAGATTGGATTTTATTTCCATGGATAGTGATTTCATGCTATAATACACCTGAAGGCAACCACTATGATTTTAGTTACATGTGATGTACATGTAAATCACTGGACAGGAAACTGGCAATGCATGTAAATCATTTGCAACATTTACACCAGTATCATAATCCTGATAGAAGAAGCAGTACCAGTAATTTTGGTGCCGACAGCAAGGTGAAATATTGGGGCACTGTAGAGACCATTCTGCGTATGTTGTTTGAGAAATGTATATTTGACAAACTACTCCCTCATTGCTTGCCACTTTCATCACTGTCTTTTTCCATTTTTTTATAGTGGTTGTTGGTTTTGGTTTTTTCACCAGGATTTGTGTTTGCAGGAGCCCCAAGTTAGCAAACAATTTATTTATTTGATTAATAAATTATTATTTCATTTGTTTGATTTCTATTGATTCCATTACTAGAAGCAAGGCCATTGATATAAAAAACAAAGGCATTGAGATAAAAACCAGCTGTAGACCTCAATTTTGGAGGTCATAAAACAATTTTGACAAATTAGAGCTGAGAACATGCTAATAAAAACATAAGAGATTTGGATTGTTTTTCCTTAAATTCTATTGTTTTTGGATGGAAAATCTAGTAACTAAATTTCATTTATTTGTTATCTATTTAATTTTTGTTTTAGCTTGTGAATAACATCATAAAATTGATTTTAATTTCTATTATATAAATTTTATAAAGAATCTTTTAAAGAATTTGTGAGTTTGTATGAAAATCTTATTTTAGAAAGACTTTAGCTTAGGCAAAGTTTCATTAATAAAATTATACTAATCGGTGAACTCAAAATTAATTTATAATTTTAAAACAATTTGAGAGATATCTTTCTACATGCACTTATTCTCAATTTGTCTCAAAATATTTAAGAAACATCTCAAACTATTTTTAGAAATAAAATATTTAAATGTCACCCTAACCCTAAATTTTAAATGCCCATCCCAAATGTTAAATCTTAAATATCAAGCCAAGTTATAATATTAAATAGTAAACCTTGATCTTGAATGTTACACCCCAATTGCTAAAACATGCTCACATCTAAATATGGAATGTACATCTTATATGATAAATGATAAAGTTACTATGGAAACATTCTATTTTGTTTGAATATTCATTGAATTGATCAAATAAGAAGCTTTTAAAATATAATAGAAATCATTTTAAAATTAGAAAGTATAGATGTGAAAAATAAATTAAGAAGAAATAATTTTAAAAAAAAGTAATATTAAGTTTTTAAGTATATTTTAACTTGATAATTAAAAAAGTTCTTTATGAAAAAATAAAAGTTTCATTTTTTAGAAATATTTATGGACATATTTGATTTAGAAGATATTAGAACCACTTAATCAATTATAAAGTTTGAGTTTTAGTAACTAATGTTAAACCTTAATTTGAACGCCATCACCACTTAAGTAACATACTAATTGGTGAACTCAACATTAATTTATAATTTTAAAAAAAGTTGAGAGATATCTTTCTAGACACTCCTATTCTCAATTTGTCTCAAAATATTTAAGAAACATCTCAAACTATTTAAGAAACAAAATATTTAAATGTCACCCTAAACCCAAATTTTAAAAGCCTATCCCAAATGTTAAACCTTAAATCTTAAATATTAAGCAAGTTATAATATTAAATAGTAAACCCTTATATTGAATGCTATACCCCAATTGCTAAAACAATCCTCACATCTAAATATGGAATATACATTTTATATGATAAATGATAAATCCTACTTGAAACCATAGTCCTAAATAGTAATAGAAAATGATGAAACATAATGAACCCTAATCCTAATAGTAAATTTTAAGCCCAAACTTCAAACCTATTTTTTAAAAGATAAAATCCTAATCCTAAATGTTAAACCATATTACTAAACCTAAATGATGAGATACACACACACCACACTCCACACACACACACACACAAAGGGAGGGGGGTGTAAATTGGAGCCAAGAAATGGTGATACACCATAATTAATCTTATGCTAATGTAAATAAAAAGGCAACATATAAGATAGAGCTCAAGGAGGATGATAATTAGAACTCATAATACATAGAAATAGTGATAGGGGATGGAAGAGGGAAGAAGGGCAATTACATAGGGACATGTGTGAGATATGGTGAGAGACATGAGATAGAGTTAGACGTTAAATAATGAGGAAGCGACGGAGATAGAAGGGATGTGTGAGAGAGAGATGGAAAGAGGGAAATGAGATGTTGAGAGTAGTGAGTGCAGAAAGTACATAAGAGGTTGATTAGGAGGAGAGGGGGAGAGGATGAAGAATAGAGAGATGGTGGACAGGGTGGGGGGTGTAGACACCTAAAAAATCCTCTAGAAAATAAAGTATTTTTATTTTCTGAAAAAGTCCCTGATGACATCATCATTTATTAATTAATTATTTATTTTTATGCCATTAAATCCCTTTATCTTAATTAAAAATATTTAATTAAGGAATCCCTCCCAAAAATGTTTAAATCTTATTTAAACATTATTTCCTTATTTATTAATTTTTTAATTAATAAATTGACCAAAAATCCCAAAATAAATTATTTATTTATTTTTTGCCTAAAACTTGGCCAATTTCCTTAAGACCACTAACCTCTTCCAAAATCTTCTAATCCTTCTTTAATTTCGATTAAAGGCTAAACCCATCATTTCCTACCCCTAATCCCAACTCAAAATATTTAATTAAGATTAAATATTGATCCTCATGTTTATTAAAAATATTTTAATAAATATCTCCTCAACCCAAACCCTTGAAATAAATAAAACTTTATTTATTTCCTAAAAACCTTATTTATCCTCATCCTAGGAAGTTCTAGACTCTTCTAGAAAGTCTTCATCCTCATCCAAAGCCTAGACTCTTCTAGAAGATGTCAATCCTTATCTTTGACCCTAATCCTAATCCCCCCTTAACCTTGTCACATTCCCTAAACATGGGTTAAGACTTGCTAACCCAAGCCAAAGCCAACAAATATCTCCTCCTTCACCCACCCTCATTAAATGCCTTCCACTTGCCCATCTCTAACAAGCCTAATCTAATCTTTACCCAAGCCTAATCCAAGCCTTAATCATTTGCACATTCCTAAGTCAAGCTTAAGACTTTCTTAATCCAACCCAAGTCAAAATATCTCAACTCTCTCACAAATATCCCAACCATAAAACTTTATGAAGCCCACAAAGCCATAAATGACTCTTACAAGCCCATTCATTGCTCTTACAAGCCATTATGAGGGTCTTTATGAGCTTTGAGCCTCCTTTGTTGACTCCTCAACCCCTCTTGCTCTAACCAATGACCTTGTGACATGTGTCACTCTTTGACTGGCTGTAAGGAAGCACAATCCATGTGCTCTCCTCTAATTCAATCTAAACCTTCCATAAGCTTTCTCTCATCCTTGCATCCTAGCCCTTGATCCCTCAAGCCTTTTTCTTATTTAAGGAATCCTCTCCCAAGCCATTTTAACGCAATCACCCATAGTAACAAAGTAATGTCATTTTGATCATGAAGTAAAGCCATAATGCCATTTTTGAGAAGCCATTTTACATCAAATCCATTCACCCAAGCCAAAATCCATCAAGAACGCCATCGAAGCCTTTGGAGAATCGAGCATACATCCTATCTAATTAAACAAAGCTACTCAATAAGAGAGCTTCTCATTGAGAGAGCCCATTAATGGCTCATATTCTCAATTGAGAGCTCATCTTAGTCTATCTTGAAGTTACGTTTATTTAATTTTGTGAATACTTTTGATTTGATATTTAGTGTTCTTTGTATTACTAATCCTCGTATACATTCTAGCACGCCCGATGGGACCCCGCATGGGTCATGCTTGTTATCATTTGTAGTCAAAATTGCATGTTTTGTATGAACTTTGGCTAATTTTCATGTTTTGGTGATTGGTAGGGGCATTTAATCAGGTTTTGCAGATCCAAGGAAGCAAGAAGAAGATGAAGCAAGAGTTCTTTGCAAACATTCTGATGGGATTTAGAGTGTTTTCAGATTTTTCAAGCTTATAGGTGAATGGAGCACTTGGAATTCTTCTTCCTCTTCTTATCTATATTCTCCTTCTATTTCATCTACTTCTTCTTCTTCTTCTTGTGGGGTCTTCGCCAATTTTTTTTTAAGGGAGCAAAATCATACACACCTTGTTTTAGTGCTTAAAATGAACCCCCAAATCATACTTAAGTCCATTAAAAAATTAAAAATTTGCCAAAAAATCTTTTAACAAATGAAACTAAATCAATCCAATCATTTGCATCCTTGCAACATCAAGGTTTTAGATGCATTCATGCAAAGTTAGGAACACTTCATTTTTGGAAACTTAAAAAGAACTTCAAGTTTCCATTTCAAAAGGTTCAAAATCAACACTAAGTGCACACAAAATTCTAAATCAAACTCAAAGCATCAATTAGGGATAAAATGAACTTCATTTGCAAATATTTTAAAGTTCTTTTAAAATCTCATGAAAACTAAGAGTCCTAAATGGTTGCCAAAATTGTCCTAAAAGCTTTGTTATTTGTTCCAAACAAATGTCTTGTTGCAAAATTTTGAATGTTTCCTAAGTTTTTCATTCATCAAAACAATCTAGGAATATCATTTTTGGGCTTAAAACATGCAAACTAGAACACAAAATCTTGAATGAAAACCAAAGTCCAAAGAGTCATTTTTTTTGAGTCAAAAACAATCTTGAATTATCTAAATTCAAAAGAAAAGCATCTCTATTCCTTCCTCTTTGAATTTCAGTTCAAAAAAACTCAATCTTGAATGATCTAAGGTTAAAACAAAGCACTTCAAAGTTCTTAAAACAACACGCAAAATCTCAATCTTGAATGCTCGAAGGAAAGAACTTGAATGTTTAAATACTCGTCTTTGAATGCATGTTGCTAAAATCACTCTTGAGTGCCATGGATTAAAATCAAGTTTGTTTGTTTTTTCATTGGAATGCATAACAAATCCAATCTCGAATGCCACAGATCAAATAATCATTATCATACATCACACTTCATCTTTTGGGGCATAAAAAGAATCCACATTTTAGAAACTTTCTAAGTTATAAAAATAAATAAAGACACTTTGAGTGAGTTTGTTGTTGGACTTACCCTCTTTAATCACCCATCATTCTAACCATTGGTTGCAATATCAGTGCCATATATGGGGATGGGTCTACCTAAGAAGGTGTTAAATGCTCCACAAAAATCAAACTCCACTCACTTGAGTTTTTATTGGTTTTTCTAAAATAGAAAATTTCTTGAATGCACATTAGTCTCGCTAACACTTCATTTGGGTATAAAAATTGAACAAATCTTGATGTGGAGGGCCTTCGAGCATGCACTTGAAATCGAGCTGTACACACATCTTTGTTTTGGCCTTAAAACAAACAAACACCAACTCTTGAATGCCTTAAAGGAAATTAATCGATACTTGACGTGGAGGGCCTCCGGGCACGTGGGTTTACTTTCTTGTTGACCCTAACTCTCCTTTCTGTATTCATTCTTCGATCACTTCTCTTTTGTTGGTGCATTTAAAATTGGAATTGAACCTTTGCATCTTAATCACGTGTATTTTCAAAAAGTCTAGATCAGAAAACTTAAGCGTCAGTTGGAAAAGAACTCTGTCTTTTAGCCCAAGACCATCCAAGTCTTCTCTCCCTTTGTCATCTTTCGAGGCCATCTTGGATGCATAAGATTAGGATCTAAAATCTTGTTTAAGTTTTAGGAGGCCTACTCAGGGATTTCATCACCCCTTGGGATGACCTCAACTCCAGCGTTCCGGCGGAGTATAAAGATCGAGAGGTGAATCCAAAGACACCTCTCTTGGGATCAAAACTTTGTCACTTGGGCTAAGTCTCAAGGAACTTTATACCCTTGAGAAGTGAAAGAGGAGAAGTGGGTTGCCACTCCTCTTGGCTGTGTGGAATCTTTTTGGTTTCATCTACGGATTTGGGCTTCATGTACCTTGTGTATATCGAGGACTCCCTAGCTAAACCAAATTTCATCCTTGTAGAAAGCTTCCTAGGATGTTGGTGTGTTTGACGTGCTTGCTCCAAACTTTTGTCTGCTTGTTTGTTCATAGCTTTTGAATGAATGTTTGCCAACTTTGGTCAAAATCCCAGAAAAGCAAAAATCTCCCAATTCAAGGCATACTTAGCGTAGTCACTACCTCCTCAAAAAATCATCCAAGCTCCCCCGCCGCAACCGAATCTATCTAGTTCTTTGCTTTAGAAAAATCCCAAATCCAAAGTCCATCCAAATCATCCCCCTAACTAGCTAGTAACCCAATCCAAAATCACCCAAGCCTTTAAGGAATTGTTGTTACTCTGCTAGAGTTTGCTATCCAATTAATCTATCCAAATCCCTCAATCTCCCCAAGGCTATCCCTTTGACAGAGCTTTGTCTAGGGTAATCTAGCCTTGTCACTTGTCATCCCTCATCACCTTAAGCTAAAGGTTGGGATCCACAAGTGGTCAATCTCATGTCATGCCCATAGGATCATTTGTCTATCCTCAAGTTGACACCAAAAGCCACCAATCTTGCACATAGGAAAGTAAAACTCTCACTTTTTGACAGCATACCTTTGAAGTTTTCCATCCACAGGAAAGCCAAAAATTTCTCGCCAATCCTCCTTAGGTCTGTCATGCAACTTTGACTCTCCCTAGGAAATCTTTCATCAGCCAATCCAAAATCTGCACTTAATCCAAATCCAACCATGAGCTTCTGTGTTCATCCATATGCAAGACCCCATCCCCATCCAACTCATCATCAAAACATGAAATCCCAACCCTATCATGATGAGTTTGGTCACATTGTCCTTTCTCCCACTACATCCTATTCCAATGATGATGAAAATCTTGTTGACTATGATGGGTATCTTGAGAGCCTTAGATGCCTTCCACCAACCATCCCCCTAAATCCAAGCATTCCTCCAAACTATATAGTCATGCAATCTCATATCCCAACTTCTCCTCCATCACCCAATCAACCTAAGCTTCCAATCTTCCACCCCCATCACACCAGCTATTCTTGTCAATCCACCACCTCCACCTCTGACACACGAGTCTCCCAGGAATCTCCTAAAGGAAATACAAGAAAAGCCACCTCCAACAGTCAATAAGCCATGTCATCTAATCGAACCATGTGAAGTAGTTAGTGCTGAAGCTTCCCCATCTATAATATCACCTCCATCTCCCATAGCTATCATCCCCATACCATCCATCAAATTGCTTAAAATCCTTCCACTTCTCGTAATCATTAAAATCTCACCACCTATCAAATCCCTCCAAATCCTATCCACATCACCTCCAAGCATTTCCCAAATCTCTCATAATGACCCTTATGCATCCATCTTCTACTCATCGATCTCCACTACCGAATCTCCCATCTATCCATCCGCTGCCTTTGAAGAATCCATCCCTTCACCTCCTATCGCACCATCCACTCCAATCCAATCCTATCAAGATCCTGCCCAAAAGCATGTTGACATCCCCTAAAGCATAAACAAAGATATCATCATACCATGTCTTCCATCCATAGTGCAGTCACCATCCCCTCCATCTCCAAAACCTCAAGCCATACCTCCTCTACTACAGGATATCTTTTCATCCCATCAGCTAAATCAAGATCCTATCCTACCATCTCCTCTGCTCCATGCTTCCATCTTACCACCTATCCAAGCTATTCCACCATCTATGATCTACCCTATTGGTTCACTTACATTCATCCATGGTGGCCCCCTCTCAGCAAAAAAATTAAGAATAATATCTCCCCGTTGCAGTACATCTAATAAAGCACTTCTACCATTTTCTACAAGCAAAAAGTTTCCTCAGCTCATTCAAATGCTCAATCGATGGCATTATCAAGGTCAAGGTTTAGGACCACAAGAGCAAGGAATCAGAAAGCCTATTATTGCACAAAATAATCTAGGATTTCATAGTCTTAGATATGTATCCAAAGGCTCAATCTAAAAGTGTTGGTACACGCCATCCCCAAACCAAGCCTATATCCAAGCCCACTATGCCAGCCTCCCATCACTCCTTCAAGAAATCTTATGTCATCCCCCCTCCACCATCTTTGCAACCCAAAACAACCTACCATATCCTCCCTTCATCCGCTAAATCCATTTTGGGTCCCCATGTCCCAAAATCTACCATCCTCCTATCAGCCATCATAAAAATCCTATTCCCTCCATTCCTACACAAGATCAACAAAGGCACATATCAGGGCACATCATCCATCATCATCCCCCTACACGCTCTTCCATATCCTCTCCATCTCACAAAGCTTCTGCTAACCATCTTCCCAAAGCTTACCACAGCAATGTGAATGCCAACTTCAAAATGCATAAAGCTAAAAATCCACATCCTAGGCAATCATATGTCTATTCTAAAAGACATACTCCAAAAACGCAAAATCCAACCAAAGAATGCAAAACAATGCAAAAGCCTATGAAAAGAAAATCCAAAACCATGTGGATCCCAAAGAAAAAAGTTGAAACCCAATGCATAATGGCATCCACCATTGCTAATCCCCCATCCAATGACTCGTGTCCCCCATCTCCTAACTCCATCTTGGGTGCCTATATCCCCAAGCGTGCTTCCACAAATCCTCCATCAAGCCCGCATCTACCATCTATCCCCCATATGATCTTTTCACACCTGTCCCAACATGTGCCAATGTTGATCCTGCAAGCATCCCCATCTCATGCTCCTTTCCAACCTTTTCATCCCTCCATCTCCTACCATCAATCCCATCTAATCCGATCTATTGCATAAATCACACATCCGGTGTACCAACAGCTAGCAACAAAATTGAACATTCCAACAGCCAGTGAAAAATCCCAAAAAAGCCAAAAATAGTTTAAGAAAGTCAAAATCATTCCAGCTAAGTCCAAAGTAAAAAAGTCAAAAAAATAAAGCGTCCATTGGTGAAAACTTGGCAATTCGAGCACCTTGGACAAGTACCATGATGAAAACTTGGCAAACAAGCGTCATGCGTAATCTAGCCATCCCTAGCTTCGCCTATCATCCTCATGCTTTTGGTCACATCTTGCCATCCAGCTCTATCTCCCAATTTATCCACCTATCTTTCATCCTCCAACTTTTATCTATCACTATCCACTTATCTTCTGCAACCTCACCCCATCATCCCAGCTATCATCCATCTCCCTAGCGCCTTCAGCTTTTCCATCCTAGCTTCAATCCCATCACATCCATCATAAGACCTCATTCTGCATGTCATCTTCTGACTGGGGGCACTGTAATCCTTGGAGATCTTGTCTTGTCCATCCTCCCTTGTCACTGGTATCTCGCTCTAGGCTATCCTCATGCAAATCCAATGTCATCCTCTCATTAGCCATTCACTCTAGCACCATCTATCAACTCAGCTACCACCAACCTTAGCATTGTCCCCATCCTTGGTCGCACATCTATCATCATTATTGGATGCATCCTGCCAAATCCATATCTTCCGCTATCACCTCATCCTTAGCTTCTGCATCTTGCACCAAATTGAGCCATCCCACTATCTTATCATCTGGAGATCCTATACATCTTGTAAATAATCTTGTATCCAACGCTTGTATCATACCGTGTATCATAGCTTGTATATCCAATCTTGTCCAAAACAACTTGTACATTTGTACCATATCTTGGTTTTTCAGCTTGTACATCCTCTTTAGCTTAGTAGCATTGTCTCTATCCAGCTTTCGTGTCAATTCATCCTTGGTCAGCATCTTGCACACATCGTACAAATCTTGGTTAGCTATTCCAATGCATCCTTTAGCTAGATCTCCTGTCACCAAAGTGTTATCCTTCTTAGTTCAACTTTCCAGATGCATCACTCATCCAAATCCACCAGCTTAGGTGCTCTCCAATAGATCCTTGCAGGATATAGCTTTCCTCATGTCTGATCTTGGTCTGTTAGTACCTTGTCCTACCCATCTCATTGGCAAACGGTTCTCTTTTGGATTTTCGCTTCCTTTTGATTTGGAATCTTCTCTTTTGGGTCTTGAAGTATCTTTTCCAAGAAATCTTTTTGTTCCCTCCTCAAGTTTGCCACAATCTTCCATATCATGGTATGTTGCGAATGGGGCACTCTGAGTGTACGATTTTGATCAAGTCTTTCGTTTGTTTCTTTTTTTCTTTTGGGTTACCTAGTGTCAGCTCCACACTATTTCCTCCAGGTTTCATGTGTGATGCTGGGGCAATCCTTGTGTGTTTGTTTCGAGTCAGTTCATCAATCCTCTGGACGATTGGTGACATGGCAATTAACCAATAGTCCTATAGCAAATCTAGTGCTCAACTACATGGTGGTACTTCTCTTTGAAGTATACCCCTACTCAAAAAGCTTCAATGGATTCCCTTCATCTCCATTATCTCCCATCCATATCCAGCATTTGTCTCTCCTACCCCAACTTATGCATCAGTATCTCTTTGAATCAATCTTCACTTTTAGCTTTAGGGATCCGCAATCCTAGTCTTAGGGATCCACCAATCTAATCAATCCACCAAGCCTCATCTTTCGAGATCCACAATCCTAGTCTTAGGGATCTTTGAAACTCATCTTTCACAAATCTAACTCTTTGAAATCCTATTGCATCAGCTTTATAATCCCCTCATCCATCTCCCTATCCTGGATTCCTTTTTATAGTGCTCTGCTCCTTCATCCTCCACCTTCCCTAAAGTCTTAAGCTTGCTTCCTCTTGTGCATCTGATTCTCCTCTATCATTCTCCCATAGTGAGAGTTTGAGCTAATTCAACCCCTTCTCTTTGCCAATCTGAGTCTCCTTGCTTATCCTGGATTCTTGTATTTTTCAAGAAGCTGTCGAGCCTCATTTTCTCTCCCCGCCGCCTTCTTGAGGGGGCATTTTATAGTCTAGTCTCTCCTTCTTATCCAAGACTGGGGCAACTTTGTTGCTAAAACATCTTCCTCATGTCGTTTATATTCAAACTTCTTTGAAATAGTGTTATCTCAACACTATGTCAAAGAGGGGGAAAATGTAGACACCTAAAAAATTCTTTAGAAAATAAAGTATTTTTATTTTCTGAAAAAGTCCCTGATGACATCATCATTTATTATTTATTTATTTATTTATTTATTTTTATGCCATTAAATCCCTTTATCTTAATTAAAAATATTTAATTAAGGAATCCCTCCCAAAAATGTTTAAATCTTATTTAAACATTATTTCCTTATTTATTAATTATTTAATTAATAAATTGACCAAAAATCCCAATTTTGCCCAAAACTTGGCCAATTTCCTTAAGACCACTAACCTCTTCCAAAATTTTCTAATCCTTCTTTAATTTTGATTAAAAGCTAATCCCATCATTTCCTACCCCTAATCCCAACTCAAAATATTTAATTAAGATTAAATATGCAAGACTAATGACAAAAAATAGGTTGAGAATGTTAGATTCTGAAAAGATTAATAACCCCAAAAACTAGTGCAAAGAATAGATATCTAAACTATGAATGCAAATGATACAAAAATTAAAATAGTAACACAAAGTTAGTCTCCAAGAGAGTAATGCAAATGCTAGAAGCAAAATAGCATTAAGAGGATGCAAAAACAAGAGATGTAAATACAAGATAGGTAGCATGCTTATATAGGCTAGGAAGAGGGAGGAGGTGGGAACACCAACCAATGAGGAGCAACCATCTATTGGACTAAAGATAGCAAAGTATCTTCCCAAGATAGTTAATGGATACTCACATGTAGGAAGGTGACACCTCGTAACCAATCACCTAATAAGACATGCTTTATTAACGCAAGCGAGGTTATTAAAAGTGTAGGAAAAACCTAGCAATATAGGGAAAAATAAATAACCTACTAGGAAATTAAAAAAACAACACTAACACCCCCCATAAGCAAAGCTTAGTTGGATGTAGAAATGGGTCCCGACAAGTCAAGCCTGATGAGGTACCCATGTACATAAAATTTCCCCAAAGAAGAGAGAAAAGAGACCCCCCCCTCCCAAAAAAAAAAAAAAGTTAGGACTTCGAGTGAGAGGAAGAGGCCCCCCCTAAATATGAAGCATCTCCCACCCCTAGCAAAGCTCACAAATGAAGTTGTTCTCAATGAAGGGTTTGGTGAAGATATCAGCAACCTGCTCGAAAGTTAGACACTAGCGAAGGTCAATGATGTGACCATGGATGAGCTCTCGGATGTAGTGCATGTGGACCTCTATGTGTTTGGTCCACTGATGATGGACCAAATTTTGTGAGATCTAAATGGCACTCTGGTTATCACAAAATATGACTAATGGTCATCTAATCTAGATACCAAACTCGGTGAGAAGATGTTGAAGCCAAATTGCCTCAGTGGTAGCATTTAC
This sequence comes from Cupressus sempervirens, assembly GCA_028749045.1. NCBI lineage: Eukaryota > Viridiplantae > Streptophyta > Pinopsida > Cupressales > Cupressaceae > Cupressus > Cupressus sempervirens. Next base: position 862,154,056 of record CM053792.1, on the reverse strand, counting down.
AGCCCCCCCGAGACTTAGCCTCAATAGAAGATAGAGCAATAGTAGACTATTTTTTGCTCGACCAACAAATAGGACCTGAACCAAGTGAGAATCTATAACTTGAAGTAAACTTGCAATCGTGAGAATCACCTGCCCAATCTGAATCTGTGTAGCCCACCAAATCAAACTCAATACCTACTACATAGTGAATCCCACAATTGTGAGAACCCTGAATGTAGTGAAGGATCCACTTGGCTACTTTCTAGTGTAGCTCATGAGGTTCCTACATGAATCGAGAGACCATGCCTATAGCATTTGAGATGTCGGGTCTTATATGAGTCAAATAAATGAGACTCCCAACAAGTTGGCGGTACAAAGTGCCATCAAGAAGTGGAGAAGAACATTGAGCCTCAAGTTTGACTCCAGAAAGGGAGTCAGAGCAAGCTTATAGTTAGCCATATGAAACCTCGAGAGTATATCTAGAGCATACTTGGACTATGTGATGGTGATCATAGAAGGAGACTAAAAGATCTCAATCCTTAGAAAGTAATACAACAAGCCCAATTCAATCATCAAAAAACTATCTTGAAGGGCAACTTTAACAGTCTTAATGGCGGGTTAAGAACTTCCTGTGATTAACAAGTCATCAACATACAAAACCAGAAATAGAAGTGAATCACCCTATTACATAATGTAGACATTAGGATCTCAACGACACTGAGTGAACCCAACTGATAGAAGGAAGGAGTCCATCTTGGCACACTAGGCCCAAGGAGCCTATTTGAGGCCATAGAGAGACTTTCAAAGATGGCACATAAGTGAAGAATCCTGAAGGAATCCGTGTGGCTACTCCATGTAGATCTCCTCATTAAGGTCATCATGAAGAAAAGCACTCTTCACATCCATCTGATGTACTTCCCAATGATTAGTTCTAGCAATGGCAAGAACAAGTTGAATGGAATTCATTCAAGCAACTGGCACAAAAGTCTCAGAGTAGTCAATCCCAGGAACCTAGGAGAATCCTTTAGTGACCAAGCAAGCCTTGTATTTGTCAATTGACCCATCTACTACAAATTTTATCTAATAGATCCACTTACATTGAATAAGTTTTATTCCCTTAGAAAGAGGGACAAGATCCCAAGTGTGGTTCCTCATCAAGGAACTATACTCTTCCTACATAGTTTTATCACACTCAGGAATACCAGAAGCCTCATGAAAGGATTTTGGATCTGAGGTAGTAGCGATGAAGACATGTGGAGCATCCTAGAATTGTGAATGAATCTGCCTGGTGTTTGATGGATCTCCAACCCAATCACTTATAGATTGCAAGGTCTATCTAGCCCAAAGTGGATTAGAAGATGGAGAATCTAGAGGGGAATCATTAACCTTTGAATGATGATGATGAAGGGTCAAACCACCCGTACCAACTCACAACCAAAAATGCAACAATATGGAGATAGAGAGATGACAAAAATGCTTCATAAAGCATCCATTAATACTTGAAATTCATTACAATATCCTCCAAATGAAAGGACTCCAAATTCTTACAATATAAGAGATATTTTTTCTCTAAGAGCTTCTACTTCCCCCAACTTCTACTTCTCAAGCTTGCTTAAAAGAGATTACATTCAAAGAGCTTCACTACAAGAGCTTACACTTGAAGAGCTTCTACTTGAAGAGCTTACAACTCAAGAACTTCTATTTCTTGAACTTCCATTAGAAGAGCTTCCATTTCTTGAACTTGATTACAAATGATAATAAGCCTTGCTTAAATAGGCACTTCTAACCCAAGACATTACAAACACAACCAATGTGGGATAAAAGGTAAATACAACTACCTTTAAATAAATATTAAATTCCCACCCCAAATACAACTAAGCACCCAAAAAATATTAAATACATGATTCAAGGAACTTTCCACAAACTTCTAAATTGCCACCTATACACCTCGATTAATGGAATGACAACTATTTTTTTTTTTTTTTTTTTATGCCACCTATGCACCTTGAGAATAGAAATTCCTCTTTTCTCCTTTTTTCCTATTTTATTTTTAAAATATTTTTCCTTCTATTTTTGTCACTTTCTCTCTCCTTCACAATTTTTTTGTTTTTTTTTTTTTCTCCTCCTCTTTTTTTTTTTTTTTAAAATTTAATTTTCCCATGCAAGATGCTCCTGCATTAGACTCCCTTGGTAGATAGAAAAGTGTGTCCCACACTTTGATGCCAAAAGAAAGATATACAACCATCTTCATCTTCACCACAAGCTTCCACCTCAACAGGGACAAGAAAACCAATATTAGATGACTAGGAGAGAAAGGAGGTGAGTTCTCTAAATCACTCTTTGCATCAAAAATGTAGGTAGAAGACTACTCAGGTGAATCTAACTCATCAGAAGATCTATCATGTATTCCAAGTGACTCCAATGTCAAAGTAGAAGGAGTTGGAGAAGTGATAGAAAGTGATCTTGAATATCCCTCCTCAAACTAAACACTCCTCTCAATGAACAAATCATGTGTAGTGGGGTGGAGCAACTGATAACCCTTCACACCATTAGGATAACCTACAAATATGCAAGGTCTACTCTGCAGATCCAAGGCCTTGCATTTCTCTGCAAGAATGTGGGCCCATATAGGAGAGCCAAAAACTCAAAAGTGCTTAACTGATGGTTTCTAACCACTCCAAGCTTCAAAAGGAGTAACTCCCTTCAAGGCTCAGTGAGGAACACAGTTTTGGATATAACAAGCACAATTAATGGCCTCTGCCCTTTCCTTCAAGGATCTATTATTCCATTCTACAACACCATTTTGCTAAGGATTGTATGAAACTGAATGATGTAAATCAATCCCCTCTGAAGTGCAAAATCTTTCAAACCGATGGTTGACATACTCACCACCATTGTTTGTGTGCAAAACTTTGATGGCTTTCCTGGATTGCTTTTCTACAAAAATTTTGAAGTCTTGAAAATGATCAAATACCTTTGAATTCTATTTGAGAAAGTACACCCAACTATATCAAGAAAAATCATCAATGAATGTGAGGACATATGGGTCTTGCTAAAAGAAGGATGTTGAAATGGACCAGCCAAATCACTATGAACTAACTCTAGTATCTGTGAAGCTCTCCATGCCTTACTTTTGTCAAAATTTTCCTTAGGATGCTTACCAAGAATGCAACCTTGGTAAACACCACCTGAGAACTAAACCAAAGACAACCCTATGACCATGCTCTGTTGGTTGAGCTAATGCAAATAGTGGAAGTTAAGATGACCAAACTGCTCATGCCATAATTTACTCACATCATTAGAGTGAGTGAGCAAAATAGTCAAAGGAGGATTAGGAACAAAGTGAGAAAATAGATAGAGTCATTACTGATGATCTACTCTCCCAACTGCAACTGTAGAATCATTGTGTAATTCATGTATCTCCACTAAATCAGAAGTGAATTCAACCCACTTGCCTGAACCTATGTGACTGATCTAATATACTGACAGGAGATTATTTGATAATTAGGGTACATAAATAACATTGTGGAATGTGTCATCCCCCACATCAATAGACCCTCTCCCACACACTTCAATAGGAGTGTCATCACCCATCAAAATAGAAGGCATGGTACACATCTCCAAGGACGCAAGTTCTTCCTTAGATAAAGCCATGTGGTGTGAAGCACCCGAATCAAGAACCCAAGTGGATGGTGAGGAAGCAATGGCAACAAGGGCCTTGCCCTTTCCTTTCCCCTTACTATTTTCTTTTTCTTGTTAGACCCTTCATTAGAACTTTGTTTGATAGACTCGGGAACACTGATGTTATTCTTCTCAAGAATGTGTGTCAAGTGATCAATTTGTTTCTTCAAACATTTATATTCATCATGACCGAGTCTTTTACAATAGGTACATTAGAATTTTTCTTTCTTAGGCTTATCACCTTGGAAGATGGGGTATCAATAGTTGCTTTTGAAGCAACCAATATATGATCCTTCTTCGCCTTGCTATTATTTTGTTTCTCATCCATACTATTGTTGTTACTACTTTGTCCTTTTTGTTCTTTTATACTTTGGTTGGCAGCCAAGGCATGTGACTTAGAGGACTTAAGAGTGCCCATCTGGATTAGCTTGTCCTGTTCTCAAGTGAGATTGACAGAAAAATCATCTAAAGATGGCATGGTGAATTGACTACCAAGTGCACCCTTAGTAGCATAGAAGGTAAAGACAAACACAAAATATTTTGAACTTAGCTTAGAGAGAATACTAAGAATTAGTTGTTCATCTTTCTTTTCAATTCCACATTGTTTTAACTGCAGCCTTAGTGATTTCAATTTAGTGAAAAAGTTTTGGATAGTGTTGAAATTGTCTGGACTTAAACTAATTAGTTCATTTTTCAACATATGACCCCTCATTGAATCTTGTGTGTCAAATAGGGTTTCTAGCTCTGTCCATATTTCATTTGGTGTATCCAAAGACTCAATGTGAAATAACAAGTTAGGAGAAATAGACGAACATAATTTTCCATATGCCTCACCACATTTGGTAAACCACTTAGGCTTGTCTTCATCTTTATCAGGTTCAGTTTCAAGTTCCATAGTTATCCTATTTAATCCAACTTTTCTTAAGTGAATTTTCATGCATGATTTTCACTCAAAGTAATTGTATGGAGTTAGGATGGGCATATTTGTTTGATCCATGATGAGGAAATGTAGAGAAGAAATGATAAAAAGAAGAGAACCCAAACATGACAATGCCCTCCCTTTTTACTCAATCAAAGGAACCCCCCCCCCCCCCCAAAAGAAAAATGATTTGGCACTTTATTTTAGTGCATTTACAAATACCACTAGTAATAAATACTAAGTGGTTTTGATTTAAATGGGTTACAAAAACTCTCACGAAGAGCATATGTTGAAAGTGAAACTTGGGCACAATACTCAAGGAAACAAATAACACCACTCTGATCTACTCAAAAAATCATACACTTTCAAAAAAAGAATTGCCTCGATACGAGGTTGTATGAGAAAGTTATGATCCTTCGAAGTTTCCAAAATGAGAACTATGCAAAGTTATGATCGAGAATCTGCAATTTTTGAAATATTTATGCATAAAAATCAAAAAATGATTGCACTAGTGGATAGATCACAAAAAAAAAGCCAAGATCATAACAAGAATCATCAAAATCAGAGTCTATATGAGCAAGAACAAGGCATTTGAAAACTACATTCAAATCTACAATTGCCAATAGAGAGGGGTACGATTGTAGCTTTCTATGCTCAATTTTGCAAAATATGCAGAGTGCATGCAAAAAATAAAAGATACCCAAATGATTTTTCAAGGCTGCGAAGAAAACCCAGAAAGCATTTTTCTCACTGATGTACAAAAGATGTAGTCGTAGTGTAAATTAGATGCCTTTAACAACAAAAAATGACCCCAACAACAAAAAAAATGACCCCAACAAGCAAAATATGTCATGAAAAGCTTGAATCAGCTACCTAAGTCAATCAATGCATGTTGGAACCTACAATATTGATTTAAAACACCAAATACGCAAGTTGGTTGTCAGATTTGAGATTGAAACCCCAGTTTCACAACTTGTATGATGATCTCCAATCTCAGTGAAATGAAAGCCAAAATATGACTTACTCAAGCCTCCTAGATGTGTTGAAACAACCAAAAATGTTACTAGTATAACCAAAAATGCTACAATCACCCAAATTTCATAAAACATGTGTAAACCCTAGAGATTAAAAACATTTTTGTCAAACTTCTCTGATTCTCAAGATCATCCAAAGATACGAGAGAAGAGCATACAAGGTTTTTCAAAAACCTACAATAAGATTTATTAGCACCCCCCCCCCCCCCCCCCTCCTCCAATCTCTTAAACAAGGAAACTAAAATCTATTCTTGCACATAGAATGACTCTGATACCATGATAGAAATCTGAAAAGATTAATAACCCAGAAAACTAGTTTAAAGAATAGATCTCTAAATTATGAATGCAAATGATACAAAATTAAAATAGCAATATATAGTTAGTCTTTAAGAGAGTAATGCAAATTCTAGAAGAAAAATAGCATTAAGAGGATGCAAAAACAAGATATGCAAATACAAGATAGGTAGCATGCTTATATAGGCTGGGAAGAGGAAGGAGGTAGCAACACCGACCAATGAGGAGCAACCATCTATCGAACTAAAGATAGAAAAGTATCTTCCCAAGATAGCTAATGGATGCCCACATGTAGAAAGGTGACACTTCGCAACCATTCACCTAATAAGACACATGCTTTATTAACCTAAGTGAGATTATTAAAAGTGTAAGAAAAACCTAGCAATATAGGAAAAAATAAATAACCTACTAGGAAATATAAAAACTACACTAACAGAGAAGTGGTACATGTTTTCTTAGCATGCATGAACCTAAAATAGTGAAAAATTGCTTAGAAGATGTGGATTGGTGTAAAGGCATGAAAGGAGAGATTAAATAGATTGAGAAGAACAAGACATAGACTCTAGTTCCTAGACCAGAAGATAAAAATGTGATTGGCACCAAATGGGTATACATAAACAAGTTAGGTGAAAATGGTGAAGTCACAAGGAATAAGGAAAGATTAGTTTGCAAGGGGTATGCACAAGAAGAATGGGTAGGCTATGGAGAAACATTCTCTCTTGATGCAAGATTGGAAGGAGTAAGAGCTCTACTTGCTTACTCTACATACAAAGGTTTCAAAGTGTATCAAATGGATGTCAAATCTACATCTCTAAATGGCATATTGGAAGAAGAGGTCTATATAGAATAGCCATAAGGATTTTTTGATGCTAACAACAAAAACATGGTATGTAGACTACACAAAGCTTTATATGGTTTGAAGCAAGCATGAAGAGCATGGTATGAAAGGCTTCATAATTATCTTATGAAGATTGGATTTGAGAGGATTGATGATAACAACAATCTATACTTGAAGACAAAAAAAGGCAAAGATATTTTACTATCTGAATTTTTTGTTGATGATAACATATTTGGAGGTCAAGATAATTTATGTAAAGCTTTTGCAAATGAAATGAAGAAAGAATTTGAGATGTCTATGTTTGGAGAGATCAAGTTCTTTGTAGGTTTGCAAGTACATCAGATGCAATATGGTATATACATCACTCAGTCTAAATATGTAAAGGAGATACTGAAAACTTTTGTATTGGAAGATTCCAAGCCAGTAAGCACACCTATGGTGACATGACACAATTTGTCAAAGAATGATGATTCAACTAAGGTGAATCAAACATTGTACAGGTCTATGATTGCAAAATTGCATTATGTAGTGCATAGAAGACCTGATATTACATTATCTATTGGGGTAGTTGCAAGATTCTCTGCTAATCCTAGAGAGAATCATTTGATGGTTGTTAAGAGAATAATGAGATATCTAAAAAGAACAGAAGACTATGGTCTATACTACAAGAAAAATGAGAAATTTGAGTTGAGAGCCTACACCGATGCTGATTGGGAATGGAAATTTTGATGACAGAAAGAGCACTAGTGGAGGAGCATTTTTCTTAGGAAAAAGGTTGGTTACATAGACCAACAAGAAACAAAATTGCATATCTCAATCTACTGTTGAACCTGAATATACTATTGCTATAGTAAATTGTACAAACATTGTATGAATCAAATAGCTACTCAAAGGTATGAAGGAGGAAATCACTAAACCTGTGATACTTTATTGTAATAATACAAGTGTTATAAATATATCAAAGAACCCTATGATACATACAAAGACTAAGTACATGATTGAAATCAAGTATCATTACTTGAGAGAGTTAGTTCAAGACAAAGAGGTGAAGATGGAATATGTGAATACAAAACAATAAATAGTTGATATCTTCACAAAATCATTACCTAAGGATGCTCATGGGTATCGAAGAGGTAAACTAAGGGTGATACCCCTATCCAAGGCTATTTAAGAAGCATGTGAAGTGCCCTGCATCAACTGAGATGATTGACATATGTTACACATTAATGCAATGGATCTTAATTTAGGGGCTTCCTAAAGTAATTAAAGAGTTGGAGTTGCAAATTAGTCACAAGCTAGGTGACAAAGGAAGAAACTGAAAAATGTTCATATATACATATTAAGATGACAAGTCTTTGGCATTGTTGTCAAAGAGGGAGATAGTGTACCAATTAAAGGAAGAAACATGGGATATCTACTCAAGAATGGAGCTAATGATTACTATAGAGGGAGACATGATTGAACGACATACATCTATCTAGTAAGAGGGAGATAGTGCTGAGGGAGATATCCGAACAAAATTAGAGGAAGTGATCAAGAGGGAGTCATAAGGATGAGTTAAAGTTTATTATTTGTTGATTAGAATAGAATTTTATAGCCTATAAAGAAGATGAAAGTTGTTGATAAAGGGAGAGATTTCAATACAAGGAATTATTTTCTTTTTGGTATTGTTGTTGATACTAGTTCTCCATCAATTCCAAAGAGAGATATTGTTGAAAATAGAATGATACAATTATGAGAATGTGTTTCAATCATTATTTTGTCACTGCTGTCAAACCTACTACTTGTTGGTAAGACAACTGCTTAGTTGATTTGAGTACTATCATTTGTTTGATTGATGAAGAGGATTTGATGAAATGAGATAACAAAAGCACATAGAAGAAAGGTTGAGTTATGGTATGAAAAAGGAGTACAAAGATCAGTTAAGACAGTGATGATATAGTGCATTGATTATTTACTTAAGGTTGCAAAGGTTGGATACACTAACTAAGTCTAGATGAACAAGTAAGAAGAATTGAGTCTGTCAAGCTTGGCCGAGTGGATAGTAGGTGCCAAGCAAAGTTAGTGCAAGCTTAGCAAAAAAATAGTTGGAGCTAAGAAAAGTGTAAGTTCAGTGTATGTTGAGTGATACAGTATAAGCCAAGTAAATTTTAGTTGATGTCAAGCACTAGTAAACTTTAGTGTTTGTCGAGTTATCTAGCAGATGACTAGTGGAAGAACAACATGGAAGCTAAGTGACATCATATTGATGTTGAGTTCTAGTATTCATGTTAAATCATATATTTGACAAATATGAGCTAACTATTTTGTTTTCATTAATTTTGTGAAGCATGTATAAGATAACTATGGTGAGTTGGTGGCACAAAATTCATGGTAAACTATTTTGAGGCAAATTTAACAAGGATTGAAAAAGAATTTTCTGGAGGGACTCAAATGAAAAGATGGGTAGATTAATTGAATCCTACCTAATCCTACCTAACCCTAAAATGGATGATAGAGGATGAATGAAAAAAGATCTTAATTTTCTATTTATAGAGATGGTTGGTCAGAAGCAAGGTTGATCAATGACCAAGAATATAAGTTAGACAAGAGGTCTAAGGTATTGCTTCATTCAATGATTGAATATAAGAGACTACTATTGGTAAACAAAGCAAGAGTGCTTAAGAGTATGGATGCTTGAAGGGTGAACAAGCTATCAGAGCTCAAGTGTGTGAAAGCCAAATAGAATGGAGGACTGAAACAGAGATTTGTAATCTATAAGTGAGTTGTAATTTGTTATCAGATCAACACTTACTATTACTTTCTAATCATTGTACTAGTCTAGGGTAAATCCTTTGGATTAAGGTTTACCTAACAATCACTTGTAAATCCTTTAATTGGCTAACATTCCAAGTGAATGATCTAAAGTCCTCTAACAAGGCTCACTCCTAACAATGTGATTGACATCCTCTACCCAGGTCACATTTAATAGTGTGTATTGTGACCTTTAACAAAGTTAGCCTTTCATAGGGCATCACTTCAGAAGAGTGAGAATAAGTAGCATGTTACTGGCAGTTTTTCCCAATTTGGGTTTCCACATAAAATCATTGTGTCAAATGTGTTATTGAATCTTTTATGTTTCATGCTTACATTTATGTTAAATTGATTTAACAGTAACCTACAAAGTTTAAGTGATTGTATGATCTAATGGATTGCATGCATGAATATGTTTTATGGATATGGATTCACTAAGTTGTGAAAAGTTTTATTTGTACATCTTGACCTTGGATAACTAATTCACTCCCCTCTTTGTTACTCTAAAGAATTCCAACATCCTACTTATGAAAATATATATCACCAAATTTCATCTCAAGCTCAAGATGTAAACGACTTAAACCTCATATTTTTTAGACCCTATAAATAGGTTAAAATAATAGTTTAAACAAATTATCCATGATAACTCTTATTTTCATTCTTTAATTTTTGAGCAACTAATCTCTTTCACCTCCTAAAATTGCAAATACTCAAAATAAATTTTAAAAAATTTAGTTCAACTACACTAAATTAAACTTATAAATATATTAAAGGGTGTATTCATTTGGATGTACTTTCCTCCATCTAAAGAAATTTGCAAGTTTTCTTTATTGAAAGTTAACTTGAGATATTTAAACTTTATATCCCCTAAAAAAGCAACTACCTTGAGGAAATTGCTTTCCTCAATGCGGTCCATCCCAAACCTAAAATATGATGGTCATAATGGTTGTTTTTACACTTTGAACCATACATAACAGTCTAAATATTTTTTGACCATATAGAATGACATGTTATATTTCTATAAAACTGTTAATATGATACTTTAAAATATTGATAAACTGTAAATATTTATTAGGGGCTATATAGTATTTTACTTTATAATATAAATATATGTTATTAATTAATTTATTAATGTATTTTAAATTTATAGAAATGAATATTTTAAAATTTTAAAATATTTTAATATGAATTTAGAAATTTTCTATTATTAACTATTAGTATATAATATATTATTCTTGCACATATTACTAAGAGATATATATATTTATTCTTTTGGGTCGGTAATAAGATATATATTTTATTAATATTAATTGGAGATGAAAATTTTACATAGCAAAAGGTTGTATTAACAACTAGTTGAGGACATTAAAGCACACATATACCACCTAAGTTCAGAGAAGCCTCTTTAATTGGCTTTTACAAATATAAAACTTAAACATTTTAATAAAAAATTTAAAAGTGTATCCCATCGCCTAACTACCTCAAAAAATTTTAAGTCAATTTCTCGATCAAAGAAAACCTCATCATTGCACCAAAACACCCAAGTTTACAATCCAATAATTTGCACCAAACTAGTGACCTAAGGAAGTGTCGAATTCTCTTCCATATTACTCTTAGCAACATGGGGGAACCAAACAACTTAAAATCTATCCTTTATCGCTCACCATCAACATTAAAAAAAAACTATTACCTTCACCCTAAATTTATCCTTTAACTTGCATGCGAAAACTCCACTCCGTGGCACTAATTATCGTTCATTATATTCAGCTACATAGATCTTCATTATGGTTCCAAAAACCCATTTCATCTACATCCCATTTATTCTACCTCATCGCTCATCATCACAAAACCAAATTTTTAAAAAACCTTTCTAATCATCTCATTCCACCATAGGAAATTCAACTCACAACATCATCATTCACAACAGGCTTCCCCTTCCGCCTCATCTTCAAAGCATTCACTATAAATCAAACCCAAACCCCGACCATGCCCATTCTAGCAAAGAATCTAAACCAACTATCCAATTTTTTGGATACTACTTTATAATATTAGTATGTAATGTAATGTTTCTATTTTTTGGTCATATATTTATATTAATTTAATTTAATTTATGACTTTTGCATGTATTCTTAATTTATAATTGTTATTTGATTAAACTTTTCTACTTAAAAAAAGGTTTATATATAATTTGTTATGTATTATTACTTTACAAATTTTTGAACCTAAAACAATTTGATTTTGATTATTTGAAAATAAAAAAAGACAATCAAAATATTTCATAGAATATAAAATGAAAGATATGAAAATGACCAAACTATCATAGAACAATGTTGCAAAGGAGCAGAGTTCCTGTCAATATTTTGTTATGGATTTTGCATGGGATTTTGTAATTCTTAATTAATTATAAACAAATATTATTTTGCATGGGATGTTATAATTCTTGATTAATTATAAAGAAAGTTTTTTTGGCTTGAATGTGTACTATGAAGGTTTATTTATTTGTTGGTAAACAATGGTTTTGAAATTAAAGAAATAGACTTTACATAAAATATACAAATTATATTAGTTATTAAAAAAATTATTACATTATAAAATATGATTAATAACATAATTTTATATATTAAATTACAAAAATGGTGAAAAAATCAATTTATTGAAAAAAGGAGTCTTTCCCATGAAAAAGGTAGTGGACAAGAAGACAAATCCATTTCATTCAAAGTTGGGGCATCAAAAAATGCCTCTATTCAAGGAGCTAGGGCACTATGCTATGACAATTTTACATTTGTTGATACAATGGTATGTAAGAGAAAATTTGAAGCACTACTTAAATTTCGTGAAGAATATAATTTAAAGCTTGGGAAACAACACCAACAATTTCCACAAACCCCCCTTCAAAAGATTGAAGAATCATTTCAAAATGACAAGATTATAAAACTGCTACAAATGGAGTTGCCATGGAGAATGGATGGAAAATGGTCTAAAACCCTAAAAAATTAGGAAATAAAGGTTTTCAAAAGATGGACAATTTGAACCATATAGTTTAAGGACAAGATATTAGATGAAAAACAAAGTCTCAGAGGCAAAAACAAGGGTAGATAAATAAAATAGTTTCTATGCAAAAACAAAATATGTGGCTTGGGCATCAAAGGAGATTATGATAATCATACCAGATTCTCAAAGCCTTGCCATGGTCAAGAAAAATACTTCTTAGCCTATCACAATTATGAAACCATCCACAATATCAAAAGAAAATAGGGCACCTATAGGGCCCAAAAAACCTATATCTCTCATTCATCTCTTAAATCTCTCCTTAAACCCTTGTCCATATACCCCTCCACATAGGAGAACAACTTCTTAGAAACCAACCTAGTTTAAATTCAGATCTTTTAGTGTAGAAATCATATAGGATGAACAACTTTTGCCAACGCTTCCCAAAAAAATTTCAATAGTAGAGTCAATACACTAGCAGATAATAAAAAGATTCAATCCATAGCCCTAGATTCTAGCAACACTCAAATTCAAATTATCAGCAACCAACGCTTAGAACAACGGTGGATTGAATGTCATGAAGTTGGGATGTATAGATATTGGAGTGGTCCAAGAAGGAAAATTCCCAAATTGGTAAGTTTGATATGGGGAGTGTAGAAAGAACATGTAAGTGTCTCTATCATATCAAATAGATTGATTTATTTTCACTGTAGTAACATTAATATTAGAAACAAGATTATCACTAATTCTTAGTGGTTCTATAAGGGTTATTCTTTTTTTTTTTTTAATATGGGAGCCAAACCTAAATGAACATAAGGTAAAAACAAGTTAAGGTACCAACATGGCTTATTTGCAAATCAATGCCCCCTGAATTAAATCAAATCCAAATATTAGAAGAAATATGTAGAAATTTGGGGAATCCCATAGGATTAGAAGTAGGAGATCACCTATCAAGTGATATCAAATTCCTTTTGGATCTAGAAGTAGGATATACATGGATATTAATAGAAAGACTATTACAAATAGGTCTATATAACTTAACATTTGCAAAATATGAAGGTAAGATTGAGAAAATCAAAAATTTGGATTCATATAAACCTTAGGGATGTCTCAAACGAAATTCAAATCTAGAAGAATTGGTTGGAATAAGTAAGGGTAGAGAGGAGTTTAGAGATGAGTTAACTACAAAAAAATGTGAAGAGGATAATAGAAGGGAGAGAAGAGGGAGGATAAATAAATAGAGCATAAAGAGAAAAGATAGAAAGCACTACAAATAATGAAATAGATAGTATCTTACTCACAAATATTCAAAGTGCTATCAAAAAATGAGAATCCTATAGGATTATGAGTTATGTCAAGAAAAGAAAATACAATCAAAAGAAATAGAGACTGTTCCAAAAGATCATAATAAGAAAATTCATGATTTGCTACAAATAGGAGCATATGTAAATGATCAATTAGAATTATGGGAGATGATAAATTTAGAGCATAAGGACTCTAAAATGTTTAGAACAAAAAGAGATCAAAGGGCTTTCAATAGATTCATTCAAGAAATGAGGAAGATGAACTCCAATCCCATTCAAAGACAAAGGAACTACCACAATAGAGAATCAGGATATGATTACATAGAGTAAGATGGTTATGTTACAAGCTAGAGTTGTCATTGCACCAAAATATTGACTTGTTAATGCCCGATACAACCATTGGCTTATAGAACATAGGAGGTGATTAAGCCATGTCACGAATCTTGAAGAGGAATGTTGGCAATTGGTCCAATAATTCCCCCCTCAACATTACCCAAGGAGATTTGAACCTATGACCAAGCTCTTATACCACTTGTTACAAGCTAGAGTTGTTGTTGCACCAAAATATTGACCTATTAATGCTTGATACAACCACTAGCTTATAGAACAAAGGAGGTGGTTAAGCCATGTCATGAATCTCGAAGGGGAATGTTGGCAGTTAGTCAATTAGTCCAATAGATTAATATTGATAATATAGAAGATAACAACATATATAGAATAGAAAAATAATATTCAATACAAAAAGAAGATGATAAAGGAAGAAATAGAAAAGAAGATGTGACAAAAATAACCTTCAACAAAGAACAACAGATACAGGAAGTCAACATTCCACTAGCTTCTTCAAATCATTAGAGTAATGTGACTATCATAAAAAAGAAAAAGAAAAGATCATACAAATTCTGGAAAACTCCAGAAAATGGAGAAGATCCTTGGGTAAACAATTACAACAAAAACCAACAAGATCAAATGGTAGGTACTCAAAAAGAAGTAATTCAAATGCCAATCAAAGTAGAAACCCTCCTTGACAAGATAGAGGCTGCTAGTATAGAAGATCATAATGAATGGGAGGAATAGGGGATGGGCAATAGTGATCAGATAGTCAGCAATCAAGCATGGGAAGAATTCATCATTTTAATAGAAGAGCAATGATTGGAAAACATGACAGCTAAAAATATAGATCAAGGGAAAGAAAGGGATAGGGACCAAGACATGGATGAAATTGAGATAGAGGAAAGGATTTTGAAGGAGATAGAATATGAAGAAAAAGAGTTAGATAGAGTTAATATTATTGAGAGAATAATAAAGACCAAGTTTACTTGAAAAATCTAGGAATAACATTGAATCAAGGACTAAAAAATCCAAAATGTGGCAAGGAAAAAAGAAGAGGGGGAGGAAGTTTCTACAAGAATTGAGAACAGTAATAAGACAAGCTAAGGATTAGAAAAAGACAATTAAAATTATGAATGTAGGGAAGGGGAAAAACCTTCACACAGACCAATGAGGATAACAACATGGAATGCTAGAGGATTAAATGCCTTTAGTAAGAAATGCTTGCTAAAGCGTAATTTAACTTTATTTGAATCAAATATTATATTAATTCATGAAACCAAACTGAACAAAGAAGAAGGAAATAAACTAGAAAAGGAATTGGGTAGTTGGAGTTTGGACTTAGTAGAATCTAATGGAGCCTTAGGAGGCACATGAATAATTTGGAACCCTCAAAAAATAGCATATACCAAAATAATCACTAAGAACAATTGGATGAGGAGTAGAATTAAAAGTTTTAGAAAAAACTTACAATTTACTCCCATTCATGTTTATGGGCCAACCCAAATAGCAAATAAGAAAGAGATTTGGAATGATATCAATCGCTTTATGGAATCTAACTACAATGAGTGTTTAATAATTAGTGGAGATTTGATGCAATCTTAAAACTGGAAGAGAAATTTTGTGGGATACAAACAATAAATTAGGTAACTATAGATTTCAAAGATTGGGTCCAAAATAATAACTTAATGGACATACCTACTTGGAACAACAGAAGAAAAGGTTTTTGTTATATAGCAGAAAGATTAGATAGATATTTAGTCAAAGGAAATGTAAGTGACATGGAACTAACATTACAATCCTCCATTCTTCCCTATGTATACTCAAATCATTTTCCAGTTATAGTTGAACTCATATAACCATCAATTAGACCAATAAGGAACCCATTTAAATGTGAAAAATATGGTTTATGGATGGGAGTTTCATGGAAAATATTAGACGATGGTGGCAAGAAGGAAATTTTAAAGGATTAAGAATGCTTTTCTTTGTCTCTAAACTTAAATTGTTAAAAGATCAAATTCTAAAATGAAACATATCATATTTTAGCAATATTTTCAAAGAAAAACTAGAAAATGAAGAAGAGCTCAAAATACTAAATTAGGAAATTATGAAAAAAAAAGGGATGGATAATGATAAATATAATAAAGAAAAAGAACTATTAACAAAAAAGAAAATTATACTAGCAAAAGAGGAAATATACTGGAAACAAAAATTAAGAGAGAATTGGTTAGCAATAGGGGACCGTAATACAATTTTTTTTCATAAAAGCACTATAAATAATAGATCAGTAAACATAAAATTAAAAAATAAAAATAGTGAAGGGAACAAAGAAGAAGATACCACTAAGATAGCTAAGGTATTTGTAGAATACTTCAAGAATATTCTAAACAACTTTGATTGTTCTAATCTGAAAGCACAAGAAACTATGCTGAAAATTATTCCCCAATTGGTCACTGCAATAGACAACTAATTTTTAAACAAACCCTTCACTCTAGATGAAATCAAATGAGCTCTTTTTAGTCTCATTCCAAACAAATCACCAGGACTTGATGGCTTTCAAGCATTTTTTTCTAGAAATGTGGGGATATCATAGGAGAAGATCTTTGGAAAGAGCTAGAAGCATCAAGGAATGTTAGGTCAATGTTGTCAGAGATCAACCATAAATTTTAACGCTTGTACCTAAGAAATTAAATTATGAAGGACCCAGAGATTTTAGACCTGTAACATTATGTAATATGATATATAAACTCTTATCCAAAACCCTAGTTTTACACTCAAGAACATTCTCCCTAAGCTCATTTCTAAAGAACATATTGGCTTTGTACCAGGTAGATCAATTTTAGATGACATAACAATCATTCAAGAAACCATATGTTGGAATTCTTTAGAATAACTAAGAAAGGGGGGGTGAATCAGTTATCCAAGGTCCAGATATATAAATAAAACTTTTCAATGCTTAGTAGACCCATATCCATAAAACCTTATTATGCATGCATCCATTAGATCATACAATACATAAACTTTGTAGGTTACTATCCTAGGTCAAAACAACTTTGTTGAAATGTAAACATGAAACATAATAGAATCAATAACACATTTGACACAAGGATTTTATGTGGAAACCCAATTTGGGAAAAACTACCAGTAACATGCTAATAATTCTCACTCTTCTAAAGTGATGCCCTATGAAAGGCCAACCCTATTAAAGGTTACCATACACACTGTTAAATGTAACCTAGTTAAATGATTTCAATCACCTTATTATGAGTGAGCCTTGTTAGAGGACTTAAGACCATTCCATTATAATGTCACCTGGTTAAAGGATTTACAAATGACTTTTAGGTCAACCTTAATCCAAAGGATTTATCCTAGACTGATACAATGATTAGAAAGTAACAACAAGGCTTGATCTAATAATAAATTACAACTCACTTGCATATTATAGATCTTTCTTTTAGTCCTCCAATCTTCTTGGCATTCACACACTTTAGCTCCGATAGCTTGTTCACCCTTCAAGCTTTGTGTTGGTAAACATATTGTTCTTATATCTTACTCTTTGAATGCCCAATATTCTTGAACAATATCTAGTTACAATAGTTGGGAAATCATAACTAAGTGATTGATTTCCCTCTATATTCTTAGGTATAGCTCCCTCAGATTTGTGATTTGCAATGAATCTTGTTTATTCCTAAATCTAAATGGGGTTTTTTCTTGACTAGAAAATAGGAGAGGTAAACCAAGTTAGGCCTCAACATGAACTAACTCAGGAGAAGATTTGGGTCTTAAAACTAACCAAGTCTGTGAACTCACACATCTTATGAACTTGCTGAGATTGACAAAATGTTAATGGATTCTATCTATGAATCAACTACTTAACTAAAAGCTTCTAACTCCAATAAGGAAGAGACTAACCTAAAGAAAAACACAAAACAAAATCTCTTTAAACTTTCAATAACACTGCTATTATCTATAACTTGTTGTATTGAATAGGGGAACAAAGCTCTATTTATTCCTTAACTCAATTCAACGGAAAGAGATGTCCTAAGCTGTCATGAAATAGTGGAACAATAAATAATCAACACAAAATACATTCAACTTGTCTCTGTAATATGAAGTATCTCATGCCAAAAATTAGTCGACCCTCTACTAATCTTTCAATTAGGTACATATAGGATTTTGAGATTATAGTTACAAAATAAGACTCAAATTAGTTGATCTCCTCAAAATTGATGAATGGCAAGGAGCCAATTGTTAGTTACAATCATTACATCAAAATATGGAAGGGTGGGATAAGAATCACTTGACCTTCTTTCCTTTTTCTGACTTTACTTTATAGGCTTTGGTGGCAACAATGATTGGGATCAACTCCTCATGTCTAAGAAGATGAACATTAGTGTATCTTAAGAGTCACTTGGAATGCTCTCTGGCTAGATCTTTGATGGCATTCAACTACTCCTACATTTCCTCCACAACCATGTGTACACACTCGCCAAGCTTTTGGAGCTCTGACACTCTGTCCTGATGATTAGAAAACTTCTCTATTAGGCTATCCAAATAATTAGATAAATTCTTTTGTATGAAAACAACTCCAACTATCCCTTTCCCTTGTCTACTAGATTGGGAATATGTGTGTAGACCACTTAGTAATTCATAGTCTCTATCCTGATCCTTTTTAACTTTAGCTTCCATTTCCTTTAATCCCTCTTCTACCACTAAGATCATTTCAAATTTGAATTGCATACTTTGTAGCCATTAAAATAAGGGCTCATCTACCTTAGGAAGAATCTTTGCCTCTACAACTTCCTTAGCCTTCATGTGGATGATCATTTTCAATAAGGAAATGCAATACTCACTCTTGGCTTTCTCTAATGATAGGGTAGCTTAGTTAGCTGAGATGTTATCTTTCTTTATTTTGAGCCTCAGTACTGCATTACTGAGTTTCTCTATGATTGCAAGACCCTCAGACTTGAGTTTTCTACTCCAATCCCTACCAATTTTCCCAATTTTTTTGTCTTTTTGTAGCTGGGAAATGATGGCTTGAATGTCTATGGCCATAGGGTCATTGGTGGCTAACATTCCTAAGATGCTTGCCAATGGGGTGGCTAGCTACCTGATAAAGCAATTAAGCTCGTGAATATTCACCTTCATTCTGAATTTAGCCAGTTTAGGACTTTCAACTTGTCCTTTTATCACATCATTTGTTGATTTCCACAGGCCCACTTTGATGTCATGTCTAACTTCTCTGAGGTCTACAGATTGCAATGCAAAGTCTATAATATTCAGGTCTTCAAGTCTCCCTTCCTTGGTGGGCTTAGAAATTTGCATAGTTAAGTTTCTTATATTAGGGTCCTGGCCAAGAATTGATAGGGTCTTTTGTTTCTTAACTTTACTCAATATTGATCTAGAACGGATAGCTAGAGATAAAGTTTCTTTGTTGGGGACTCCCTCTTCTTTCATCTTCCTCTTTCTATCCAAGGTGTCTTCCAACCATGATTCTATCCCAATCAACTTAGATGTGGTCCTGAGCGTATCTACACTGAACATTTTCCTCTTGATTCAAGCTAATGTCTTCGTAGCTAAAGGAAAAGGATTCTTTAGAGCCTGAGAAATAAGTTTTGAAGTTTCAGGACCCTTCTCTATTTCTGTAGTCTTCTTTGTGGCTTCGTCAAACTCAGTAGATTCACTCTCACTACTTCCACCATCTCCAAGGTCCACCACATGTATTTGGAGGCTACTTGGTAGGAGTAAGGCAACATTTATAGATGGGAACAGACTATTGTGGGGTGAGAGAGCCACCGTGATTGCAATGTCCTTCAGTTCTTCTGCCTTCTTCTTCACAACCTCTGTTTCAGTTTTGATCATCAGTACTAAACCATCCTAACAAGTTTTATCAAGAGGGTTATTTTTGTTAGGAGGTTGGTCACCTCCACCAGTTGGTTGAGAAGGAACTTTAAGTGATGGGCAAGATTGTGCTTGAGGCACCACTTTGAGAAGATGAGGTTGCCACTACATTCAGAAATGATTATGCAGGTGTACCTTTGCTCCTGCTTTGTCATGTCATGGTCTATTCGACCCATTTTCTAGTCCTCTTGTAAATTTTGGCCATCATCAAATCTATGTCTTCCATACCATCTTCATAAGGTTCTAAACTTATGGGAGTGTTCAACTTGGTTAGATAAGTGTTTCTATATATATTTTGGTCGTCATCTTCAACTCCTTCTACATCAATACTAATCTTATACATTTTCACCTGGTCAACTATCAGTCTGACAAAGGCTCAATCATGGTTCTTGAACTCATCTTTGGAGTCAGCCCAATACTGATGTAGGAACATCCTAGGTTGCACTACTATCCTGCATGTTTCAAATTTTTTATCTTGCCATTGAAATTGGGTTCTACTAAAACTGTATTTTCTATTTTCTAGGTGCCTGTTGTAGACTGTGTAACTAATTTTTCATAAGGAATGAATGGTTTTACACTTTAAAGATTGAAGAGGGCCTAGATTAATGTATATGATCCAAAGAATAAGTTCTAACTCCTTATGAGTTGGGAGATATGGCAATTCTCCCAGAACATCAATTTTTTGGCAGTTCTGCATGACAATTTTCTGTGCTCAACTTTCAGAATGCATGCATACTTTTCCTTGATGAATCAGACTTTATACACTTAAGGAGTTTTAGAGGACCTAGATATCTACCCATAGTTCAAAGCATGATTTTTAACTCAATCAAAGCTAGGAGATATCATGATTTTTCTCAAACATCGATTTCAAGATAGTTAATTGTTGATGCAGGTCAATTTGTGTATTTAATGTTAGATTTATTTTCATTTAATATTTGTTGAGAGCTAATTTGTGCATCCATGTTCTAGAATGATATGTAAGCCATTTGGGCTAGTATACATAGAGTGTTAGGCTTAGAGCTAGGGCAATTAAGAGTTTTAGGAAGTTGGAAGAGGATTGCAGAGCTGAGCTGAAAAGTGCGAATTTGTTGTTGATCTTTGTGTATGAATGTATGTTGTATCTAGTCATAACCCAAAAGGCCTTACAACTGGACATGTATGAAGATACTTTTATGAATCAATAAAATTATTTTACTCTTCTTCCTCCTTTAGTTGTTTTTATTTGTGTTTTCTTTCATTGTGTTAACTCTTGCAGGGTGGTTCGGAGAGCTGGGTGTGCCATTGGCCCTAGTTTTCTCTATCCTTCCTTGCATCAGGTGGTATTAGAGCTTGAGGTTCATCCTTGTGGAGATTGGATTGTGTAGGCCCCTTATTTAGATTTGGTTGTAGGGTTGCAGATCTACAGATTTGACCTATAACTTGCAGAGGGTTATGATCTTGCAAGAATCTAATTTGTAAAGATGGTTTGTGGTAGAGAAAATGCTAATAATGCTATATTGGATCAATTGAGACAACTTGTAGCTAGATTAGATTTTGTAGAGATAGCCTAGAGGAGAGGAGCACATCTTGATGATGTAAGTGATGATGAAGAAATAACACCAAACTATAATCTAGAACTTGAAGAAGATCAAGATTAGGAAAGATTGTTACGAGTGTTGTCTAGGAAAAATTCAAAGCCTATTGTAGAAGTTGTTCCTTATGATGTAAAATTAGATACCAATGTTGTGTTGGATTCTATCTCAAATATGGAGAAGTTATTTGAGTATGAAAACACTTTTGATAATAAGAAGGTGAAGATTGCAGTTACTAGGCTGAAAAGTCATGCCTCGCTGTGGTGGGAGCATTTACAAACTGATAGACAAAGGAGAGGAAAAGAGAAGATTAGAACTTGGCCAAAGATGGTGAATAAGGTAAAGAACAAATTCCTTCCTGTTGATTACCAAGTTAGCTTTTTGAGAAAGATGCACAATTTGAAGCAAGAGGACATGACTGTGAAAGAGTATACCAAGGAATTCTATAGGTTGGAAATCAAATCTAGACATGTGGATGATGATGTTGATAAAATTGCAAGGTACATAAATGGATTGAGATTTGAAATTCAAGATGAAATAATTTTTGTGAAGTTGGAAAGTGTGGAAGAAGCATATCAATATGTCTTGAAAGTTGAGGAGATCTTGACAAAGAAGCATGAACAAAGACAAAGAGGTAGAGGTGGTAGATTCTAGAGAGGCAGAGGTAGATCTCATGATAAAGGTGGCAGATTTGATAATTTTGTGCAAGATAAAGGCAAATCTAAATGGAAGAATGATGATAAAGATAAGACCGAGTGGAAAGGTGGTAGCTCTTATTGAGGAAGAGGTAATTCTTATCCTAGAGGTGCTTTTTGTGGTAATTGTTTCAGATGTGGTAAAGAAGGGCATAGATTCTTTGAATGTAGATCTTCTGAAAGTGGGCAGAATAATATAAATGTTGTGATTCAAGAAGACATTGAGAATTCACCAAGTGGACTGGAGGCTGAAGAAAATTTGATGGTGAGAAGAACCTTATTTAATAAGGGAAGTAATGACGAACCTATCCTTAGAAGAAGTCTTTTCAAGACCAGATGTAAGATGAATGGAAAATACTACAAGGTGATCATTGATATTAGAAGTTCTACAAATTTGGCATCAAAAGAGATGGTTACAAAATTGTACTTGCAAAGGCTAAAACATCCCAAACCTTATCATGTTTCATGGATCAAAGATGAGCATAAGATATTGGTATGTGAAAAATGTGTTGTGAAGTTCAAAATTGGACATTACTTTTATGAAGTTTTGTGTGATATTATGCCCATGGATTGTTGTCATATTTTGTTGGGTAGACCTTGGCAATATGATATATATGTTGTGTATGATGGAAGATTGAATCAATATACTCTTTGGGTAAATGGGAAGAAGCAAATATTGTTGCCTTTGATTGAAAGTCTAGATGAGTTCAGTTGTACTGCAATAAAAGTTTGCATGGTTTATGGAAAGAAATTTGAAAATGAAGTAAAGAAGAATCAAGTTTGTTTTGCTATAATTCCTAGAGGACCAAGTGTTGGTAGTAATGACCAAGCAATAGTAGTTGGTAATGATAGAGCACTAGAAGACATTGTAGAACTGCTAAATGAATATAAAGATATTGTTGTTGAGGATATTTCTGATGGTTTACCTCCAGTAAGAAGTATAAGTCATTGTGTAGATCTAATTCCTAGAGCTAGTTTGCCAAACAAAGCACCATATAGATCGACACCTATAGAGAGTGAAGAACTTAACAAACAAGTGCATGAATTGTTGCAGAAATGTTTGATCAGAGAAATTTTGAGTCCATGTGTTGTACCTATTGTATTAGCACCTAAAAAGAATAGAGAATGGAGAATGTGTATTGATTCCAAAGCTATTAATAAAATCACAGTAAAATATAGGATTCCTATGTCGAGTATGGATGACATAATAAATTTTTTGAGTGGAGCAAAGTATTTTACCAATATTGATTTGAAGAGTGGCTATCATCATATCAGAATTAGAGAAGGTGATGAATGGAAGATTGCTTTCAAGACAAAAGATGGCTTGTATGAATGGTTGGTTATGCCTTTTGGTTTGACTAATGCACCTAGTACTTTCATGAAGTTGATGAATGTAGTTCTAAAAAGATTCTTGGGTAAGTTTGTGATTGTTTATTTGGATGACATTCTAATATTCGGTAAGACTAAGGAAGAACATCTTGAGCATAATAGACAAGTATTCCAGAGGTTGAAAGAGGAAAAGTTGTTGATTAATTTGAAAAAGTGTTCTTTTATGCAAGAGGAGATTGTGTATTTGGGATTTGTGATTTTAGATAATGATTTGGAGATGGATTCAAAGAAGGTTAAAGCAATTTTGGAGTGGCCAACACCTGAGAATGTGGGTGAGGTACGATCATTTCATGGTTTGGCTAGTTTTTATAGAAAGTTTATAAAGAATTTCAGTTCTACTTGTAATGCTATGATTGAGACAATGAGGGGAGATAAAAAGGAATTCAAGTGGACACATGGAGCTAATAAGAGTTTTGAGACTTTGAAACAAAAGGTTGCTAAATTACCTGTATTGGCTTTGCCTAATTTCAACAAAGTATTTCAAGTTGAATGTGATGCAAGTGGTAATGCAATCAGATCTGTATTAAGTCAAGAAGGTAAGCTTGTTTCTTTCTTTAGTGAAAAGTTGAATGATGCTAAAAGGAAGTATTCTATGTGTGATTAAGAATTTTATGCTATTGTTAAAGCATTGAAGAAGTGGAGACATTATTTGATTCCTAAGGAGTTTGTGTTGTATACTGATTATAAGGCTTTACAGTACTTTGGAAGTCAACATAAATTGAATCAAAGACATATGAAGTGAGTTGAGTACTTGCAGAATTTTGCATTTATTATTAAACACAAAAGTGGAGTTACTAATAGAGTTGTTGATGCATTAAGTAGAAGACGTTCTTTGTTGACTAAAATGAAGGTTGAAGTTCTTGGATTTGAAGAAATGAAAGAGTTGTATGATGTTGATCCTAATTTTTCTGAGACATGGAGAGAGTGCAGAGCACCAAATCTAACAAATCATATAAGTATGATGAGTATTTCATTCAAGAAGGTATATTGTCAAAGAAATTTAGTTGTGTATTCCTAGAAGTTCTATGAGGTTGAATCTGATTAAGGAAAAGCATAGTGGTGGATTAGCTGGACATTTTGGAATTGACAAGATATTGAGTTTGCTAAAAGAGAAGTATTATTGGCCATAAATGTATAAGGATGTTCAAAAATTTGTAAAGAGTTGTCGAGTTTGCCAAGTTGCAAAAATAGTGAGTCAAAATACCGGTTTGTATACACCTATTATTATTCCTCAGAAACATTGGAGTGACATTAGTATATATTTTGTTCTTGGATTTCCTAAGACAGTGAAGGGGTATGATTCTATATTTGTTGTTGTGGACAGGTTTTCTAAGATGGCTCATTTCATACCATGTAAGAAGACATCGAATGCTGAGCATGTTGCTAAACTTTTCTTTAAAGAGATTGTGAGATTGCATGGATTACCAAGAAGTATTATTTTTGACAGAGACAATAAGTTTGTTGGTTATTTTTGGAAGACTTTATGGAAGAAGATGGGTACTGAGTTGAAGTTTAGTTCTACAATCCATCTGCAGATAGATGGATAGACAGAGGTTGTGAATAGAAGCTTGGGTAACTTGCTAAGATGTTCAGTTGAGAATAAGCCAAGTAATTGTGAGATGGTATTGGCACAAGCTAATTTTGCATATAATAATTCTGTTAATAGGAGTACAAGGAAGATACCTTTTGAGATTGTTACTAGAATGAAGCCTAGAGAAGTATCAAATTTGAGGGATATTGTTGGTGAAGAAAAGAGAAGTGATTTAGGAGAAGAATTTCTTGATTTTATGAAATCCTTACATAAGGAAGTGAAGTTGAGGATATAACAAAGTAATCAGAAGTATAAGGAGAATGTTGATCAGTCTAGAAGACATCATGATTTTCAAGTTGGTGATGAGGTGATGGTTCATCTAAAGAAAGGAAGATTTCCTATTGGAACATACAGTAAATTGAAGATGAAGAAGTTTGGACCTTGTAAAATCTTGAAGAAGTTTGACAGTGGAAATGCTTATGAAGCTGAGTTACCTAATGACACGGATATATCTCCTATATTCAATATTTCTGATTTGTATAAGTATCATGAGTCAGATGATAAAGTTTCTATATTAGAGGACTATCCTAAGAAGTAGATTGAAGAAGTTGAACAGGTATTGGATCAGAGAATTGGTAAGAGCACAAGGGGAAAAGATTATTATGAATATCTGGTGAAGTGGAAGAACAGACCATTGGAAGATGGTTCATGGATTTCTCAATCTTAATTGGATTCGGCTCAAGTTGTGCATCTCAATGATTCAAGAGAATCATTTCTTCCAACCCTAGTTGTTTGATGTAGGAGCATCCTGGGTTGCACTACTATCTAGCATGTTTTTAGTTTTTTATCTTGCTATTGAAACTGAGTTCTGCTGAAGCTATATTTTCTGGTTTCTAGGTGCCTATTGCAAAATGTGTAAACTAATTTTTCATAATGAATGAAGGGTTTTGAACTTCAAGGATTGAAGAGGGCCTATAGTACTATCTATGGTCCAAGGAACAAGTTCTAACTCCTTATGAGTTGGGAGATATGGCAATTCTCCCAGAACATCAATTTTCTAGTAGTTTTGCATGACAGTTTTATGTGCTCAACTTTCATAATGGATGCACACTTTTCCTTGATGAATAAAAATTTGTGTACTTAAGGGGTTGTAAAGAACCTATATATCTACCCATAGTTCGATGCGTGAATTCTAACTCAATCGTAGCTAGGAGATATCATGATTTTGCTCGGACATCAATTTCAGGATAGTTAATTGTTGATGCAGGCCAACTTGTGTATTTAATGTTAGGTTTATTTTCATTTAATATTTTTTGAGAGCCTACTTGTGGCTTCTCCATGTCCTAGAATGATATATAATCCATTTTGGCTAGTATAAATAGAGTGTTTAGGCTTAGAGATAGGAAAATTAAGAGTTTTAGGCAGTTGGAAGAGGATTGCAGAGCAAAGCTAGAAAGTGTGAATTTGTTGTTGATCTTTGTGTATGAATGTATTTTGTATCTAGTTGTAACCCAGAAGGCATTATAGCTGGGCATGTATGAAGATAATTTGATGAATTAATAAAAGTATTTTACTCTTCTTCCTCCTTTGGTTTTTATTCTTTGTGTTAGCTTCCATTGTGTTAACTCTTGCAAGGTGGTTCAGAGAGTTGGGTGTGTCATTGGCCCTAGTTTTCCCTATCCTTCCTTGTTTCAAATAGTCCTCAATGGTAGTGATGTTCTTTATCACTCTCTCTATCTACAAAACATCTCTAGCATACCCATTTAGGTCAAACATGGGCGCCCTTAGGACTTCATACATGCCCAATTTATATTTCTTCTCGAACACCTTCATCATGTTTTTGGCATCAAACCAGGTGCCGCAACTGAAGGCCCCAACTTTCATGGGGAATTCTTATCCTTTCTTCCCTAGGCTCCCACTTAGTATATTCACTTTTAGGGCTTGCCTTATGATCTCGATCAACATGATCATGTCGCTTTGATACCCTAGTAGCATTAAGGGAAATCTGTCGAATGTTGCAAGACACAAATAAGAAAATGATGACAACTGAATGAAGTAACATCAAAATTGACTAATGGTGCCCATGGCTTCTAGTATAAATCTCCTTTCTGGGCATCCCTATAGCTCCCTAAAAATCCTCATGGTAAATGCATCATTCACCTTAACATTATCTACATAACTATTTTGTAACTATAGACGGATAGAATTCATAAGATTTAACATCATCAAGGAAAACCTCTAATCTTTGAAGGCCAGACCATAATTGCAATGAGGCCAACATGTAAATCAAGAAGGAATACATGTAGTATGTATTATAGAACTTGGCTGTCTGGAGAGCATTGGACAAAATTTTGCTTACCTCTTGCGCCTAATCAATGTATTGGGTATTTAAGCAAATTACTTGAACTAAAAAAAAATATTGTTCAATGAAATTTAAAGTCTCTACCTCAACTTTCAACCTATGTGGGAGAACCAAAATATCAATGATTTCAGGCTTAAGATTGGTCCCAAAGGTTTTGGGAAATTTAATCTTATCACTCCATGGTTTCTAGAACCATGTCCTCATGATTTCTTTCCTCCAAATCATCTTCTTTGCTAAGAATTCTAGGATGGCTCCACCAAAATCTAAATTGGAGAAATCCTTCCACTCTGGCACATGAAGGTAAGTCACCACAGTTTTCCTATCAATTAAGATTAGCACTATACCATCAGGTAGCATAATTTGTTTGGTTTCTAGGTCTTAGTGATGAATGCATTCATAAATCAACTCAAGGGCCTAGACTACAATTGGGAAGCCATCAGCATTGACTAAATTGCATCCTTGGAGCTTCTCAATGATGGGATGAATTTGTTCAAATCTCACCCTTTTCTAGAAGTCTTCCATGTCAAAGAAGCAAAGAGAAGTATCTGTGAAGTTCTACAAATGGGACTTGATCCTAGTTAACCCATCAAAACCCACAAAACTTGGTTGCCATGAGTTCGTGAACAAGAATTTAAATTGAGAAAGTGAATGAGACAAAGAATGCAATAGTCACAAGTTTTTCAAAAGTTATGTGTATTGATAGAAAGAAGCATCAAAGACAAGTGGTAACTTATTCAACTATTTGTCCATCTTTATATGAGAGCTTCAATTGATTCATTTATCTTCAGAACTTGTGCCACACGAATGAAACTTTAAGGAAATACTCATTGGATAGTAAATGTAAGAGTTCAATGGATATCTAGGGGTCTTTTTACTATTTTTTAAAACTTAACGGTAACTTTCTATATGCCCACTAAATTTTTTGTCTTCCTTTAAATTTTAGAAAGTTACCATTAGGGTAACCCGTTGAGGAAAATGTGCCAAATGAGATTATTGTTATGTTTCTTCTTCCTTAATTATTTGATCCATTCCAATATCATCCTAACATGCTCTACATCCAATACGGAGGTCAAATTTAATCATTAACTTGATTTCCTTGAAAAATCAGAAAACTATCTTCATGGGTTGAAAACCCGTTGAGGAGAAGACAATTTCCATTTTCTACCAATGCTTCCCTTTAGGTCGAATCTTCAACAATTACATTTTTGGATGCAGAGAATACTTGGTTAAGGTGTGGGGATCCATTTGAGAATCATTCAACATCTTTTTTTTCCCCTCAAGACATTTTGCAATAAACTGTCTTCATGGGTTAAAAACCCACCAAGGTGAAGATAACTTCAGGTTTTCCGCCAAGGCTTAAATATTTGAGTAATAGTGAATCTGAACAATGCTTATAGATTTTAAATTAGATTCAAACATTAATTTATCTTAGAACCCTTTACCTTTTTCATGTTTTTAATCCATATGTGTTTTCAAGTGGTTATTACGGGAAATCACCTTGATTGGTACGAAACCCGCCGAGGAGAAGATATTTTTCAAATATTTGCCAATGCCTATTTATCAAAGAGTGACACACCATGAATGAATATGGAACGTGATTGATCATCAATTAAGAAAATTTGATCTCTATCAGATTAGATATTAACTTACCTGACTAGTCACAAGGTAAAACAAACACCCACCCGACAAGAGGGAAAAAGAAGGTAAAAAGGGAAAATCTGATAGAGATCTCCTAACCTTCGAGACTTAGACCTAGACTCAAACCCAACTAAGGACTTCAATCACTTCTCCTACTACACAATACTCACTTTGCCAACTGGTTAGAAAACAAAAAGTGGGGCAACACTTTGCATGCCAACTGTAATCACTTATGTTTCGCTACTGAATGAAGTAATACCCTAGACTCCTTTTCTTCCTTAGGTTCTCGCATATGAAAACCTTTGCTTCTAATCAACCATCTCTATAAATAGAGAATTAAGATCTTTTTCTGCTTAACCACAATCGTCCATTTTAGGGTTAGGTAGGATTAGGTAGGATACAATGAATCTACCCATTTTTCCATTTGGTTCCTCTAGAAGCTTCTTCTTCAATCTTCCTTGAATTTTCCATAGAATGGTTTACCTTGAATTCTATGCCACCAGCTCATCATAATTATCTTCCACTAGCTCATCATAATTATCTTCCACACTCTTCACATAACTCAAGAAAAAAATTAGTTAGGTCAAATTCGTCAAATCTTTGATTTAACATATTTACTAGCACTCGACCTCAATATGTTGTCGATTGACTTCTATACTGTTCTTCCACTCGGCCAACACTAGTTCAGTTAATGAACACTAAAATTTATTGATGCTCGGCATCAACTAAACTTTACTCGACATATACTAACAATCACTCATCTTGCATAGTTTTGTATCTTTTCTTGGCACCTCTTGTTTTTCACTTGGCTTCCATTGATTTCTACTCAACTTGCACTGACTGCTCGACAAGGTTCATCAAATACTTTTCATATGTGATCTTCTTCTAGTCTTAACTTTAGTAATCTTTAATTTCAAACTTTAAGTAGATAAACAATACACTATAGTATCAATGTCTTACTTGGTCTTAGGGCTTCTTTTACATACCAAATAACTCAACTTTTCTCTAGGTGCTCTTGTTATCTCCTCTTCTCAAATCCTCTTCATCAATCAACTAAATGATAGATTTTAGACCAAAAAGAAATTGTTTCACTAACAGGAAGCAAGTTTGACATTATTGACAAAATAATGATTGTTCCATTATAGCTTCTTTACTTCAAAACAATCTTATACCAACAATCTCCCTCTTTGGTATTGATGGCAAACAAATACCAACAAAAATACCAAAAATAAAATAAATCTTTGAAATTTCTCCCTTTGTCAATGTAGTATATGTCCTTCCTCTGTGTAGGGTAATGTGAGCTTTGTCAAGTTCCTTTATTGTATCTTCTCCATCTAGCTTATATCTCCCTATTTATGATATTTAGGTATCTATCTCCCTTAGTACTTTCTTCCTCTTACTACGTAGATTTATATTTTTTTAGTCATTTCTCCCTTAATAGGTCATCTCTCCCTTTTTGACAACAATGCCAAAGACTTGTCATCTCTATATGCAAATATAGTCAATTTTAGGTTCTCCCTCTGTCACCTTACATGTAACTATAAATCTTCTAACTTAGTTCCTTCATTACTTTAGGCATCTCCTAAAGTAATATCCACTGCATCAAGGTGTAAGATACAACATTCAGCTTTAATTGATGTAGGGCACTACTTATGCTTCTTACATAGCTTTGGATAGGGGTATCACCCCTAGTTTACCTCTAAGATACTCATGAGAATCCTTAGGTAAATCTTTTGTGAAGATATCAATTATCTACTCTTTTGTATTCACATGTTTCATCCTCACTTCTTTGTCTTGAACTAACTCTCTCAAGTAATGATACTTGATTGCAATGTGCTTAGTCTTTGTGGGAATCACATGGTTCTTTGATATATTTATAGTAGTTGTATTATCACAATAAAGTACCATAGGTTCAAGGATTTCCTCCTTCATACCTTTGAGTAGATGTTAGATCCATACAATGTTTGTACAATTTACTGTAGCAACCACATATTTAGCTTCAGCAGTAGATTGAGATATGCAATTTTGTTTCTTGCAGGTCTAGGTAACTAACCACTTTCCTAAGAAAAAATTCTCCTCCATGTGTGCACATTCTATCATCAATGTTTCCAGCCTAATCAACATCAATGTAGGTTGTCAATTCAAATTTTTCTATTTTCTTGTAGTATAGATGATAATCTTCTATTCCTTTCAGATATCTCATTATTCTCTTAACAACCATGAAATGTTTCTCCTTAGGATTAGTAGAGAATCTTGCAACAATCCCAAGCGATAATGCAATGTCAAGTATGCTATGCACTACATATTGCAATTTTCTAATCATAAACTTGTACAATGTTTGATTCACATCAGCTAAATCATCATTCTTTGACAACTTGTGTCCTGTTGCCATAGGTGTGCTAACTGGTCTAAAATCTTCCAGTCCAAAAGTTTTCAAAATTTCCTTCACATACTTAGGCTAAGTGATGTATATACCATATTTCATCTGATATACTTGCAAACCAACAAAGAATTTAATCTCTCCAAACATAGACATCTCAATTTTTTTCTTCATTTCATTTGCAAATGCTTTACATAATGCATTTTGACCTCCAAATATGATATCATAAAAAATAAATCAGCTAATAAAATACCTTTATCTTCTTATGTCTTCAAGTATAGATTGTTGTTATTATCAGTCTTCTCAAAATCAATCTGCACAAGATAATTGTGAAGCCTTTCATACCATGCTCTTGGGGCTTGCTTTAAACCACATAAAGCTTTGTGCAGTCTACATACCATGTTCTTATTGTTAGCATCAACAAATCATTCTAGCTATTCTATATAAACCTCTTCTTCTAATATGTCATTCAAAAATATGGACTTCACATCTATTTGAAACCTTTGTATGCAAACTAAGCAAGCAGAGTTCTTACTCCTTCCAATCTTGCAACTAGAGCAAATGTTTCTCCGTAGTTTATTCCTTCTTCTTGTGCATATCGTTTGCAAACTAATCTTGCCTTATTCCTCGTGACTTCACCATTTTCATCTAACTTGTTTCTATACACCTACCTAGTTCCAATCACATTCTTGTTCTGTGGTCTAGGAACTAGAGTCCATGTCTTGTTCTTCTAAATCTACTCAATCTCTTCTTTCATGGCTTTACTCCAATCCTCATTTTCTAATGCATCTTTCACTATCTTAGGCTCATGCATGCTCAACAAACATGTATCACTTCTCAACTTGTTTCTTGTCATTGGTCTAGCATCTTTATCTCCAATAATTTGTTCAGCAGGGTGATGTCATTTGACATAGTTTGACAATCTTGGTTCTGCTCTTCTTTCCTCATTAGACATGTCAACTTCAGAATCACTATGTACTTCTCTATTTGGTAATTCAACATCTCTTTTATTTACACTTATCTTAGAATCAGAATGAGTCACAACTTTTGTTTGTAACTCGGTTCTTGATTGCAACTGGGTTCCTGAATGCAACTCGACATTCATTGTATGTGACTCGACAGTCACTGAAACTTGTTGTTGATTTGCAACTTGATTTATAACATCTTCATTAGCAAGCATACCTTCGTAAAACTCTACAAATGATTTGTACTCAAAATTTTCCTATAGGATTGCTTCATTGCTTCTATTCACTATGGTTATAATCACTCAACACTTGTTATGCTTTATTAATAATAGTGCAAGTTTAGGCATAATTCTTCACTGTTTTCTTCTGACTTACTTAGTCTATAGACAATTCATGTTAGATTACCTATATTTGTTTTCTTCAAATTAGTTCAATGCTTTATTCATAATAATAGTGCAAGTTTAGGGATAATTCTTTGCTATTTTCTTCAATGTTGTTAGATCTCTACAGAATTGCAAATATCAAATGATTTCACGCTATGTTCTGTGCACGAGCCTTTGGTTGTATTCATAGTGGTTTGTTAATCTATTTCATTCTCTTAATGGCTGCTCGCTATGAGTGCAACAATCCATACATCAGGCCTATTTGTCATCTTTGTCAATGCCTCTCTTTGGGAATACATGCCACACTGGCGCTTCTCTATATACAGAATAAATCGATTGTAGGCAGATTGGATTTTATTTCTATGGATAGTCATTTCATGTTATAATATACTTGAAGGCAACCACTATGATTTTAGTTAGATGTGATGTCATGTAAATCATTGGACAGGAAACTGGCAATGCATGTAAATCATTTGCAACATTTACACCAATATCATAATTCTGACAGAAGAAGCAGTACCAGTAATTTTGGTGCCGACAGCAAGGTGAAATATTGGGGCGCTGCGGAGACCATTATGCGTATGTTGTTTGAGAAATGTATATTTGACAAACTACTCCCTCATTGCTTGCCACTTTCATCACTGTCTTTTTCCATTTTTTTATAGTGGTTGTTGGTTTTGGTTTTTTCACCAGGATTTGTGTTTGTAGGAGCCCCAAGTTAGCAGACAATTTATTTATTTGATTCATAAATTATTATTTCATTTGTTTGATTTCTATTGATTCCATTACTAGAAGCAAGGCCATTGATATAAAAAACAAGGGCGTTGAGATAAAAACCAGTTGCAAACCTCAGTTTTGGAGGTCATAAAACAATTTTGACAAATTAGAGCTGAGAACATGCTAATAAAAACATAAGAGGTTTGGATTGTTTTTCCTTAAATTCTATTGTTTTCTGATGAAAAATCTGGTAACTAAATTTCATTTATTTGTTATCTATTTAATTTTTGTTTTAGCTTATGAATAACATCATAAAATTGATTTTAATTTCTATTATATAAATTTTATAAAGAATTTTTTAAAGAATTTGTGAGTTTGTATGAAAATCTTATTTTAGAAAGACTTTAGCTTAGGCAAAGTTTCATTAATAAAATCATACTAATTGGTGAACTCAAAATTAATTTATAATTTTAAAACAATTTGAGAGATATCTTTCTCCATGTACTTATTCTCAATTTGTCTCAAAATATTTAAGAAACATCTCAAACTATTTACGAAATAAAATATTTAAATGTCACCCTAACCTTAAATTTTAAATGCCCATCCCAAATGTTAAATGTTAAATCTTAAATATCAAGCCAAGTTATAATATTAAATAGTAAACCCTAATCTTGAATGCTACATCCCAATTGCTAAAACACGCTCACATCTAAATATGGACTATACATCTTATATGATAAATGATAAAGTTACTATGGAAACATTCTATTTTGTTTGAATATTCATTGAATTGATCAAATAAGAAGCTTTTAAAATATAATAGAAATCATTTTAAAATTAGATTTTATGGATGTAAAAAATAAATTAAGAAGAAATAATTTAAAAAAAAGTAATATTAAGTTTTTAAGTATATTTTTAACTTGATAATTAAAAAAGCTCTTTATGAAAAAATAAAAGTTTCATTTAAAAAAAATATTTATGGACATATTTGATTTAGAATATATCAGAACCACTTAATCAATTATAAAGTTTGAGTTTTAGTAACTAATGTTAAACCTTAATTTGAACACCATCACCACTTAAGTAACATACTAATTGGTGAACTCAACATTAATTTATAATTTTAAAAAAAGTTGAGAGCTATCTTTCTAGACACACCTATTCTCAATTTGTCTCAAAATATTTAAGAAACATCTCAAACTATTTAAGAAACAAAATATTTAAATGTCACCCTAACCCCAAATTTTAAAAGCCTATCCCAAATGTTAAACCTTAAATCTTAAATATTAAGCAAGTTATAATATTAAATAGTAAACCCTAATATTGAATGCTACACCCCAATTGCTAAAACAATCCTCACATCTAAATATGGAATATACATTTTATATGATAAATGATAAATCCCACTTGAAACCATAGTTCTAAATAGTAATAGAAAATGATGAAACATAATGAACCCTAATCCTAATAGTAAATTTTAAGCCCAAACTTCAAACCTATTTTTTAAAAGATAAAATCCTAATCCTAAATGTTAAACCATATTACTAAACCTAAATGATGAGATACACACACACCACACTCCACACACAAACGCAAAAAGGGAGGGGGGTGTAAATTGGAGCCAAGAGATGGCTATACGCCATAATTAATCTTATGCTAATGTAAATAAAAAGGCAACATATAAGATAGAGCTCAAGGAGGACGATAATTAGAACTCATAATACATAGAAATAGTAATAGGGGATGGAAGAGGGAAGAAGGACAATTACATAGGGACATGTGTGAGATATGGTGAGAGACATGAGATAGAGTTAGAGGGTAAATAATGAGGAAGCGATGGAGATAGAAGGGACGTGTGAGAGAGAGATGGAAAGAGGGAAATGAGATGTTGAGAGTAGTGAGTGGAGAAAGTACATAAGAGGTTGATTAGGAGAAGAGGGAGAGAGGGGGAGAGGGGGAGAGGATGAAGAATAGAGAGATGGTGGAGAGGGTGGGGGGGTGGCGGGGTGAAGGAAGATATAGGGAGGGGAGGGAGATAGGTGAAAGGGAGATGATGATGGGCAAAAAGATTAGGTGGACAAAGGGAAAGGGGAGAGTGAGAGAGATAAGGTAGAGAGAGAATGTAAATATTCATAGATATGAGATAGATGAGAGATGTAAGAGACATGTGGGAGTGAAGAAATATAGAGGTGAGAGACATGAGGTACATACATATGGTAAATAGAGAGAGGGAGGGGGGTGTTGAGAAATATGTCAGAAAAAGGGTGAGATAAGGGGGAGAGGGTGAAAGATATGAGATAGATATAGGTGGAAATTAGGGGGGAGATTTGGCGAGAGGTAGGAAAAAGAGAAAGGAGAAGTGAGAGAGGAGAGATGACGTAGACAAGGAAAATGAGGGAACAAGATCAAATAGATCATAAGAAAGAGTATCATTAGGCTTCAAGATAGATAGGTATGATGATGATGATGGTGTGTGTGTGTGCGCGCGCGCTCGCATGTGTGTCTGTGTGTGTTTGTGAGAGAGCGAGAGGGGGGGGGGTGGGGGGCGGGTGCAAGAGGGGGGCATGTGAGAGAGAGTGAACTAAGGGAGAGAGGGTGACAAATAGGAGGTAGAGATAAATAGATGATGTCTACATCGCAAATAATTAAAGAAATTTTAAAGGTTATTATCCATCAAAAAAACATAAATAGGTTTCTATTTTAGAAATGCATTTTTACTTAAACTAACCATAAACTATGTAAATTCAAACATATACTAGCTTATATATATTCTATATATATATATAAAATAAGCCGAGAGATATCATTCTCGAGACGGCTAATTTGATTGATTGAAATGAACTAGTTAATCACTTTGTCTATAGTTCTATTAACCGTCAAATTCCAAGCCGGGTCATCCCCTTTGAGAAGGTGTTCTCCCATCATTTTTCACATACAATCATGAAGAATATTTTTTCACTTGAAAATTTCTGCAAATTCTACCTTCTCTCTTATCCTTTAAGCTGTACTTCCCCGTCGAAGTGGCTAACTTATGTACATTTTCCCCATGAAGAACAACCAGCACTGCGAACAGCTGGGCTGGATTTGTCGTCATCTTTTCGCCTTCATTCAAGTGGTATTTTTTTCAATTTTCATTTCTGTTTCGTTTTTTTACTTTAGAAACCTTCATTTTGATGACAAAAGTAAGAAAATCACTTGCTTCAAACCCTAACTCCTCCGTCAGAAGTTGTCGGAAATGTTTTTCATGTCCGAAATGGGTCTTAATTGTTTCGATAGGATGTTATGTGCTTTTATGACAACTGGGCGCGTTTATGACTATTGCTTTGATGGTATTGGTTAATGCTCGTTTCCTAAGTTTGAGTCTTTTCATTCAAAAACTTGACAGACTACTAATATTGCGATTCCTTTTTAAGAGAAAATCCAGGGGGTCGTGGTTGCTATCATTAGTCAATAACGTTAAGCTATTTTTTGCTGTACGATCGGATCGTATTAACGTTTAATGATCGGGTTTTGTCTTTTTGGATATGTTTACTTATAATTATTTGGGTTTCTACTGTTTTTTCTATGCTCTGTCTTAAAATTTTCACTAGGCATTCCCAGGCCGCCTACAGTAAATTTTAGAAAAAGCCAACCGGCACAAAGATTTCATGGCATTTTGGAACGACAGAATTGCTGACCATTTGTGTTAATGGTTTGATAGCTGTTTTTCATGTTAACTGGCCCAGGTGGATTTTGATTTTGGAGAGAGTTGATTGGCGATCTTGGAGTTGTTAGCCATAGCTGCATCGTGGGTCATAAATCTCCTAAGAATGTCATAAATCTCTTTCAATTTGGATGCTATGTGTATTGGTAGAAATAATTTGCAGTATACATGTTGAATTTCAGCGAGAATATAGCAGAATGTGAAGAGAATCACAAGAAAGGACACAAAATGCATTAACATATAATATTAACCAATTATGCTGCAGTATATCATTCTTATTGATTTTCCCCATACGCTGATTTCGACACACACAGAACTACTTTCGAAAAGTTTTTTTATAAGCTCATAGGTTGGTGGTGCAGACTTAACCGGTGAAGAGTAAAAAAAATGTAAAATGTGAAGGGAAATGAGATCATCTCAGAAAGCTATCGCAGATGAGTATGTACATCCTGTAACAGCTTCTAATAACACTATCATGTCATAAAAGCGAAAACAGACATAGTTGATTTTCCATCTAAAGGAAAGTAATTGTAATTTACAAATCTACCAAATTTTTGCAGCATTACAACATACAGATTTAATATTCTAAAATCATAAAACTAGAAGAATGAAGCACAATAGAAAACACAAATTTACATGGAGAAAACCTTTCCAAGTAAAAAGCCCCACACTCCAAAATATCAATCTAGCGTATTATTCAACAACAGGTTACAATACCTTGCCAGCCTTCACATGGAAACTTACATCTTGTTCGATCCTAGAGATGATCCGACAGCATAGCCCTGTGTAATGAACTCCTCGTCTCTCTCTCACATGTCTTCAGCAACATGTTGTATTCATAGAGCTTTCATGCAAAAGGAAAATGTTATAAAATATCTACATTCGATGCATTTACAACCTATTAGAAACTGCCTTTGTGCACAACTCTTGCATAAAAACAAATCCAAGAGAATATGTCAAAACCATAAACTTTCTGATTTTTGCTCCAAATTTATCCTTGTAGAAGATTTGGTCTCATTTAGCATCTTTCCGAAAATGCATAGATAATTATTCAATAAAATATCCTAAAGTTGAGTCACCTTATCGCAACAAAATGAAAATCTATTAGCAGTCATTTAAATGTTTTAGTATTTATAAGTATGATGTATTTAGGCGTTGATTACAGGAGAATTGCTAATTCAATTGGTTACTTCTTTTGGGGGTAAAATATCTAGTTTATTATTTTTTAAGCCAGGGGAATTTTCTTGTGAATTAAAATTCCTATCATTGTAATTCCAATACAGTAATGCATCATGCTCAGATCTGCCATCTGGATTTCACTTTTAGTTTTCATGGCATTCTTGAATTCCTCTATTATACTTCACTATTGCTAGTGTAAATCAAATTATGAGCATACAAACAGATTGGAAGTCAGTCATCAATACCTTTGGATTTAAATTGTTCACTTGCAGTCCTGTTGAAGCCATTGTTTGACAATATTCTCTATTCTGCAGTACAACCTCTTGGTGCTCGTTTGAGACCATAAAGAGTCATTTTGTGGCATGAAAACCTTTTGTTGTATCTTCTCATATCCTGGTGGTTATTTCATAACAACTTCTTCATTCAAGTAACCATTCAGAAAACGCTGATTTAACATCAAACTGGTATACTAACCACTTAGATTGTATTGTCAATTCTTTTCAGTTCTTCTGGTATCCAATATGCCTACAAGAGTATAAGATTCATTTTAATCTATACTTGGCTGTTGTGAGAAGCCTTTTGCTATCAATTTTGCTTTGTCTCTTTCTATGGATCCATTAGCCTTATGTTTGAATTTCATTTCTAGACCCATTTTTTGACACCTTTGGGGCCCGTTTGGCTGCTGATATTAGCAAATGCGGCATTTGTTTTATATTCCTAATATGTCAGATGCTGGATTTGTTAATTCGGAATGGGTTTTGGTGAGAGGGAAAAATGAAGATTCAAATTTGATTTAATTCCAATTCCAATTCCACCTCTTGAGGTGGAATTAACCAATCCTCATTTTGGACCAAAATGGGAATTCAAAACTCATTCCAATTTTGGTTTGACGCATCCAAACTGAGTATTAATTTTTTAAAGAATTTGTTCCTACCTATTTTGGTTCAATTCCAGCAAACAAACATGCCCTTAGAATTGGTAAGATATTTGCAAATCTATCAAACATCAAAAAATATAAAAAATGCTTTAAAGACATGCATATTAATGAATCTATTAACCATATTATTGATTTTCTTCATATATTGATCAAAATTAGAGTTCAATGTGCTTTATAGACATAAGGTTTGGAAAAAAAAGAACTCCTTCAATGGTCCACATTTCTGCTACTAGAAACGAAAATTATAAATTGCAATAGTACAAAAATGCAACAAGAAATATGATATTTAGAGGTAGTATGGAAGAAATGGTTCTCAGATACATATGCTTTTCAAAAATTGTAATAAATAAGTAGGAACTTTGTAGTCGGAATAAAGTAACTATTGTGCTTAGTACTTGTTAAAGCTTAGTTGGGCTGGGTAGTTAGGAGGTGAGGGAATGCGTCGATTGGTTCTCGCAACCAACCAACTCTTTTATAAGCACTTGGAATATTGTCAATGTACTCACGATGTTTTTGGTATGAATAAATAAACCATTTCCTCGCCAATTGGTATTGTGGAATTAAAGGTAAATTCTATGTTTTGCTTTATGTGTATCTCAGTTGCATTATTTTGTATCATTTGTATTACTCTGTGAACTTTAGTTGTATTTCCATTCTACATTTTTGGCGCTGTTGCCCAAGTCCGAACCTAGAGGTCAACAGGATGGAGTAATGGGAAGGCCCTTTTTACCACTCATACAAGTAATAAATAGTGACGGAGAAGAAGAGGAAACAACCAGGGAAGATTAGTTGACACGTGATTTGGTGTCAGTCTAGGAAGTTGCGGTCGATTAGTATGTACAAAGGGAAGCCCGTGAGAGAGTGGTTCCTGAAGGTATGGTATGCGACGAACTTTCGGTGCCACCAGCCATGTATGATCTCTTGGGACAAATTCCTCGCTTGTTGGCACACAATTCATTATAGGTGGAAGAGGAAAGAGTCGAGACACAAAGTGAATGGAGGAGAAAACAAGTACTCCAACAGTTTGCTGAAAGGAGGACAAGGTAACACAACTTGGAGGAATGTGAAAATTCCAAAAAGGGAAACAAACACTAAATTGATTCATGTCCCTGATTCCAAACATATATCTGAGGCGGGTACCGGGGGAAGAAACTGAGGAGGAATTCACCTTCAAGACACTATGTCTCTAGCAGCAGGAGGAGAGACGTCATAACTTGAAGGGAGGACAAGGGGATTCCACCAGAATCCAAGAAGGGTTAATTGAGCATACAATCGAAGGTATAGCCAATTTGGTCATCTCGGAGACACCAGGAAGGTAGGGTACAAAAATCCAAAGACATTTGCATGAAGATATCTCCGACAGGAGCAAAGTTATGGAGAAGAGGATACTTCTAGTAATCAAGAATCAGACTCCTCATCGAGAGGGAACTTCTAGTTAGGAGGAAGTGTTCCAATCAGAAGGAGTGTTCCATCGGGAGGAAGTGTTCCACCAAGAGGAAGTATTCCACCAAGAGGGAAAAAGGCCAACATAATGACAATAGACAAAAAAAATTGCCAAGGTTCATGGGGGACGACTCGGAGGACCCCACGTGCCACTGTAAAACATGCAGAACCATATGGCAAGCAAATAGAGAAAATAATGCAGCGGAATGGCTAAAAGATTTCCTTGCCACACTAAGGGGTATCGCCATTGATTGGTATACTGATTTGGAGGCAGGAAAGAAAAACACATGGAATAATATCCACACAGACTTTGAGGAAGAACTAAGACTCCTAAGGGATGATGATGAAATAGTAACAGAGATTTATAACACAAGGCAAGCGAAGAGTGAATCCGTCAAAGCCTACAATAGAAGACTAAAGGAGCTGATAGAGAAATTCGACAACAAGCCCACAAATGGACTAAAGAAAAGATGGTTCATTGAAGGATTAACACTGTCCCTTGAAAAAAAATGAAGATAGTCCCACCATTAACCTTTGGGAATGTGTGTACTTGCGCGATGGACATAGAAAGCGAGAGCAAAAATTCCAAGGAAAGAAGGCATGGAAGCACAAGGGAAAGTTCGGAAGAAAGCGAAGAAGACTCCAAAACCATCCAAGCCCTGAGAAAAGACCTGAGGCGATTGATGAAGGAAGTGGTATGGAGTAAAGAAGAAAAGAAAGAAGGGAGGGAACTTTGGTGCACCGACTGTGAAAAAGGCCATACAAAAGGAGCATGTCCAAAGAAAGCATTTTGTGAGATTTGTCAGGTATTGGAGCACACAATTAAAGATTTGCCCTACAATTTAAAAACACAGAGCGCTCAAGTATTCCTTACCCAAGGGGAGCAATCTACACCACCCTCCACCCCTCCTAAGAATACAAATACGAAAGCCTCACCAAGAGGATACAAAAATAATAGAAGAGGAAGTAATAATAATAGCAGCAACAACAACAATAACAACACACCTCGACATCCAATCCAGGGGAGGTCTATGATCCAATGTAGGAGATGCAATGAATGGGGACATTTTGCACGAGATTGCCAAAACGAAGGAGGACAGAATGGAGGAATGTTGTGTAAATGGTGTGGGCCAGGCAATCACGAGGATGCGAATTGCTTGAGACAGAAGGGGATAAATATGTTAGACATTGAAGATCCAGAGGGCAAAATTCTTGCGGTTACAAGTATGCAAGCTAGAAAATTAGCCCATCCAGATGCTACTACGGAGATGGAAAGATTTCAAGAAGCAAAGAAGGAATTCAAGATAGCATGGGAGAGGAAGGGAAGATAAGGCCAAAAAAACCTACTTCGGGTAGGGGTGTACCGAATATTGTGAGGCAAGTAATAGAAACCACTATTCTAGTAAAAATTGTCGATTTATTAGAAACACTACCCCAATTGTAGGTAACATTAACACATGGGGCAAGCTTGAGAGGGACAACCTCTAAAAAAGAGAAGGAGAAGCACGGAGAAAAGACAATACCCTATTCACTATAGGAATGGGGAGAACACTAGCGGTAGTAGAAATGGAGATATTAGGGTACAAGCTTTCAAATACTATTGTTGATGGAGGTTCCAAAGTAAATGTTTTATCAGAAGAAACGTGGAAGGAAATAGGAAAACCTACACTCTGGTCATCGACATTTCAGCTAGTGGGAGCCGACCAACACGGAATTAACAGTATAGGAACCTTGATGGGACAAAAGGTCGGTATTCAACAATTTTTTCTGGATTTTGTGGTTATCACTTTAGAGAAGAAAGGGTATGATGCTTTATTAGGAAGAGGATGGTTGATCACAACAAAAGCCACCCATAATTGGGAACAGAACACTCTATCTATTGAGTATGATGGAAGAAAGTACATCATAGATCTCAAGAACCAGTCAGTTAGTCAGGACTTAGCAGCAGATTCCGAAGGAGAAGACTATGAAGGGATGGAACCAGATGAGGAAGGAGTGCTTAGATTAGGGGAATGCTCAGACGACGACACAAGTTCCCTTAATGGATTATTTCATTAGTAGATGGGAGACTATGAAGTTTTCCATGCAAAATGTAATATGCTGGAAATACAAGATTCTGAGTTGGAAGAGCGATACCTGGAAGGGTACACGGAGTATAAGGAAGGTGTAGCAACCCTCAAAAAGATGCCTGCACACATTTTTGAAAAAGAGGTGGAATACAAAGAGGTCAAACTCCAGATTTTAAACCTGGGGGAAGTGGATCAACCCAAAGAAATTTTGATAGTGGATGATTGGAACCGAGTGTTAAAGGTGACAACCCTTAGAATCTTTCTGGAATATAAGGACATCTTTACTTGGACGTACAAGGACTTGAAAGGAGTACCCCCAAGCTCTATGTCCATCAAATTCCATTGGTACCTAGAGCAAGACTAGTGTGAAAACGACCTTATAGAATGAATAAGAACTATGCAGAAAGGGTTGGGGAAGAAATCACAAAGATGTTGGAAGTAGGGATAATATTCAAAATACAAACAAGTAAATGGATATCTCCTATAGTCATATTACTCAAGAAGGATGGCACCCAAATTCGGATATGTGTGGGCGGTGACCGTAAAAGACCCATTCCCCATTTCGTTTACTAATAGCATTTTGGAGGAGCTAGCCGACCATGAGATGTATACCTTCATGGATTGATTCTCAAGGTACAATCAGATTAGCATTGCAGAGGAAGATAAGCTAAAATCTACATTCGTGGTTGAAGATAGGGTATACACTTATAATAGGATGCCCTTCGGACTATGCAATGCACCAGCCACGTTCCAGAGGATCATACTACATAGCTTCGATGGTATGTCAATGGGAAATTTCAAAGCCTTCTTGGACGACTAGTCGGTTTA
This sequence comes from Cupressus sempervirens, assembly GCA_028749045.1. NCBI lineage: Eukaryota > Viridiplantae > Streptophyta > Pinopsida > Cupressales > Cupressaceae > Cupressus > Cupressus sempervirens. The sequence goes on along the minus strand of CM053792.1, from coordinate 862,110,208 downwards.
CAATGGGAAGGAGCAAAACGTCAAAATTATTGGAGAATGCATGGAGAAATGTCGAAGAGCAAGACTGACCCTCAATCCGAAAAAATGCAGGTTTATGGTTCCACACGACAGACTTCTTAGACATATCATTTGCAAAGAAGGATCAAAGACAAATCCTGACAAAATCAAGGTGATTTGGAAATGGAGGCTTCGTTGGATGTAACAGGTGTGTACTATAGAAGGTTTATAAAAGGATTTGCCAAAGTATCACTGTCACTGGAGAAATTAACCAGGAAAGGGGAGCAGTTTGGGTGGAAGGAAGAACAAGAGGACGCCTTCCAAGAATTGAAGAAAAGATTAGTCGGGACCCCTATCCTCATGTATCTTGATTGGGATAGAGAATTTCATGTCCATGTGGATGCATCCAATTATGCAATAGGTGCCACTTTGGCACAAACAGGGAAGGAAGGGCTCGATCACCCCATATATTTTCCAAGCAAGCTTTTATCAAAAGTAGAGGGTAACTACAATACCACCTAGAGGGAAGCATTAGGTATGGTGTATGTAGTGCAAAATTTTTGACATTACTTATTAGCTACACCCTTTACATTTTTTTTTGATCACCAAGCACTAATGCACTTGGTAAACAAGCCTATGATTCAAGGGAGAGTAAGTAGGTGGCTAATTCTGCTACAAGAGTTTACATTCAAAATCATAGTTGGACCACGAAAAACCCATGTAATTGCTGATCAATTGTCAAGAATCAAGTTAGGAAAAGCCTCGGACAATGGGGTGTGCAAGGACTTTCTAGATGCACACCTATTCCAAATTTTTGTGTTACCTCAATGGTACAAAAAGATTGGACAATACTTATCAATAACAACCTTCCCACGAGAAATGCCTGCAGTTGAGAGGAGAAAAATTGCTTTAAAAGCAACACATTTCAGCTAATTGAAGGGTTATTGTACAAACTGGGACCAGATGGAATATTGAGGAGATGCGTGATGGAGGAAGAAATTTTAGGAGTTCTAAAAGAATCCCATGAAGGATTGGCGGGAGGTCACATGGGACTAGATGCTATGGCAAGGAAGGTGCTCTTGGCGGGACTCTGCTGGCCAAGGTTGTATGCGGATGCAAGGGAATGGGTATTGAGCTTCGACACTTGTTAGAGAGTAGGCAAACCATGCAAAAGGGACTTCATGCCACTATTTTCATCCCAACCACAAGAATTATTTGAACGGTGGGGACTAGACTTTGTGGGTCCCCTATCAGTAAGCAAAAGCCATCAGTGTAAGTACATAGTGGTGGCAACAGAGTACCTGACAAAATGGGCGGAACTACGGGCCCTTCCCGACAATACTGCTCTTAGTATGGCCAGATTTTAGTATGAGCAAATAATCATGAGATTTGAGATTCCACTTTAGTTAACAAGTGATAGAGGAGTACATTTTGTGAATCACACCATCAGGATGATGACAAGTGAGTATAAAATTTTTCATTCATTTTCCAGTCCTTACTATCCAAGGGCAAATGGCCAAGAAAAGGCCACGAATAAAGTAATAGTGCAAATCCTATATAAAACTTGTGGAGTGGAAGGGCAAGATTTGGAGGAACGAATTCCAGCGGTGCTATGGGCATTACAAAACTACTTATAAGGCCACTATTGGACACACTCCCTTTCATCTCATGTATGGATAGGAAGCAGTGATGCCAATGGAACATATGGTACCAAGTCTACAGGTAGCAATTCAAAACAGATTGGGCGACGAGGAGAGTCTCAAGGAAAGACTATATACTTTACTTAAACTGGACGAAAGGAGGACGCTTGCTTAATGGAGTACCGAGGTGGCCTAGCAAAGGCGAAAATTTTGGCATGACAAACACTTGAAGAAGATGAATTTTAAACAAGGACAATTGGTACTCAGGTATAATGGAAAAAATGAAATAAAATCGAGAAAATTTAAAGTCTGCTGGTTAGGACCATTTAGAATATTAGAAATAAAAGAGAATGGGGCAATAAAGTTATCTACTCTAGATAATAAACCTATTAGAGACCTAGTAAATGGGTCTAAGTTAAAAACATATGAAGAAAGGAACGAACGGGTAACCAGCTATTTTATAAGTACGAAAGGAGGAAATGAACAAATAAGAAAAGCAAGAAGCGGCTTAATAGAAAACCTTTAGCCTAACTCATATAAAGGGATTGCTCGAGAAACCATCACCATTATTGCAAGCCTACATATAGCAGTCGTACTACAACAATTACAGGGAGCAATAGCCGTACTAGTCGTACGAGAGAGAGGAGCCGTATGAGGGAGAGCAACAGTCGTACGACTTGCAAACTAGGAGGAAGGATCAACCGTACAAGGACAAGCAAAGGTAGTACGTTGTATGGAGGTAGTTGTACAAGGGGCAATAGAGTTAAAGACTACCGTTCAGAAGGAAGACACCAATCAAGCATTCGGTACGACTGTACAAAGGAGGACATCAAGAAAGCAACTAAGGAAATTTTGGAAGTGAGTCATCACCACATAATGGTGAAATTAAGTATAGGAAACTTGAGTAGAGCGAACATTATTGATTCCAAAAAGAAGAAAGCTGTGACACTGAAAGCAAAGAAAGAGATAAGGAAGATGGCAAAGGGCAAGGGTAAAATTGCACAAAAAATCACTGCTAAGAATATCACATTTGAAAGTGTGATGGGAAGCGAGTGTAGGACCTAATGGGAGAAAGGGGAAGCGAATCATCCTCTGAAAAAGGCATTGTGCACAGCTGAGGTAGACAGAATAATTTTGATGCCAATTTTTGAATTAAAGGAGTTTGTACCTATACTACGAAATTTAATCACAGGTTATGATCGATCATGCCATAAATCTCTAGTCCAATATTTCCAGCAATAGGTGACAGTTTCTTATTTAGCAGAGGAAATAAATAGGGTTTTCTAAATTCCCAGTGAAGGGCAAGAACTGGAAAAACCCTTATGACAGTAGAGGACAAGAAGTGGTTGAAACTAATGTGTCGAAAAGATCTTACAAATCTGGAATGGGAAGAAATTTCAAAGAACAATAGGGGTCTCAAGAAAATTTTCATTGTAAATGATGAATGGCGATGTATTGTAGATTTGGTGAAAAGTAAGCTCACAGCTGACAGTCGCACTTCAAACATTGCCCTTTGGACGTTACCCGTAGTAGATGGATTGTATAAAGGATAGGCGTATAACTGGGCTCAATTTCTTTCTGACAGACTTTGGGAATTCATGGAGTTGAAACACAAGGCCTTTTACATGCCTTATCATGTCGTGGATTTATTTTTAGAAGCAGTATGGACTTAGGTGAGTAGCGAGCATCGAGGGACATTGGTACCAGCCAATAGGGTAGAACCCTTCAAGCTTGCATGAGAAATTGACTCCATATGGACACCATGGGTGTGGGATCTCACAACAGTGGCAAACCAAAAAAAAGAAACCAAAACATGCAGTTGTGGTGGAAACACTCGAAGAGGATGAGGAGGATGAAGAGAGTTCCGAAGAGGAGGCTAGCGATACAGGTTCATCTTCCTCAGAATCTTAGGAGGCAAAAATCCGCTTAAGTCACTTGCAGGGAACCCCACGGGAAGTTGTTTTCTTACCACCTGTGGAGGGGCCACTTCCAATTGGAATATTAGAATCTCCGGAGATTTACCATAACCACTACATGATTGGTGATCTTGAAGGAACTGCTACAGGAGTAACACCTATAGACAATTCCAACCCAAACCAGGAGAGAGTCGAAGAAGTAGTAGGCTACAGACAACAAGTTCCAAGAGGAAGTAGTAGGCGACAGGCAACAAATTAAAAAATGGGGAGCTTCTAGATTATCACTTCCGAGGGTGGCACAACTAATCTCCCTAGAACAACACACTCGTACTAAAGTAATACATTTGAGATGCCACACAAAGTGTGCACATAAGGTGAGGTTGCAAACACCTCTAGGCCTAGAAGTAGTGCGCCCAGTTGCCCTTGTGGTGTAGTCAACAGGAGCAGGGGATAACTAACAGGGAGAGATTCACCCTCAGGAGAGTATGACAGCTACGGCTATGGCAGATATCGTCCTGGAGGAGGCTGACATATTACTTGAGGAAGAAGGCATGGTGTCTTCCCCTCTACTGATTGTTGCTGATGACCAGGTAGAGATACAAAGCTAGCGTGGGGAGCCTCCTAACACAGTCTCTTTTGCAACCAAGGCAAAGTTATTTCTCACTGAGTTGCACGCCATGGAGCATTCTACCAGGGAGCTAATGCAGCAGGCTAGATCTTAGAATCTGGAAATTGTCCTAACAATAGTAGAAGCATTGGCTGTGTTTATGCAGCCTCGCTGCCATATAGTCTGGGGACTATTAGAGTAGAGTGGATATTCAAAGGACCTGGTCGCTACATGGACAAGTAGGGCTATGATTTCCGGTGGATAGGGACAACCACCACCTCTCATGGAGGCCCTTGCAACTATGGAAGTTGCCTTTCGAGGGACCTTCTTGGAACTTCACTAGGGAAAAAGCTTGGCTAAGATGTGGGAGCTGGAAAGGCAAACTCTTCAAGATCAGTGGAAAGCAGAAAAAGTTGCCATGGAGGAGGCCTGGAAGATAGAGAAAACAGACTTAGAAAGTAAGATTGCCACAACAGAAGCAAAGAAGATTGATGCCTTAAGGGTATGATAAAGTGTTCAGACAAAACAAAAGACATCTGAACGTGACCTGCAGCGGCTACGGGGAGCTCCGAGTACAGGGATGTCCTCCCATCCCTCTTCTTAAAATCAAAATTCTTTTTGTTGTTTTCAAGTTCAGTAGTCATTTGGAAGACGACTTTTTTTTTTTTTGGGGAGGGGATAGTTGTAGTCAAAATAAAGTAACTATTGTGCCTAGTACTTGTTAAAGCTTAGTTGGGCTAGGTAGTTAGGAGGTGAGGGAATGCGTCGGTTGCAACCCTTCTGTAAATACTTAAAATATTGTCAATGTACTCACGATGTTTTTTGGATGAATAAATAAACCATTTCCTCGCCAATTGGTATTGTGGTATTAATGATACATTCTATGTTTTGCTTTGTGTGTATCTCAATTGCATTATTTTGTATCATTTGCATAACTTTGTGAACTTAAGTTGCATTCCATTCTACAAACATTTTTTTGGATAGAAAACTATGTTAATTGTTGCATTCGTTGTTTCGGATTACACTCTGTGATCCTTCATCAGGAGGAAACAAAATGTGATCCGAAATGTCAAATGCAAAAATTAACATAGTTTTTTATCCAAAAAAAGTTTGTAATTATTTGTGGACTGCGAAAGAATCATACCATCAATTGGAATAAATTGTTAAATTTTGAATCAAAAATAGAGAAGAAATTGGTCAATTCAAAATAGGTAACTTTAGATCGCCAGATAAATCAAAACACAAAGAAAACACCAAAGTTATCTTGGGAAAACCCTCTGACTTGAGGGGAAAAACCTAGCCAAATCAAAAATTATTCTCTATTGAATAATCAAGGAGTCTAAATATAAAGCTCACAAACTTCATCAGTTGTAAATCCTTTATTGAGATTGTAAACACTTAACAATGTGTTTACAACATGCCTTTTGTTATCATATATAAACTGCAAGATAGGTAATGCCTCACCCGGAGATCCTTGGAAACAAGGATAAACAAAGATATATATATATATATATATATATATATATAAAGCATAGATACAATCAACTACAACATAAGATCACAAAGATTGCAATGGAAGACCATACCAACCACCAAAGATCCTCTAGTGTTCATCACTAGCAACGCATTCATTTCCATCTACATGAATTAAACATACACGGTTCATTCCATAATTTACTAAGAGGATTACAATGTTCATTTTAGATTCCAAACACAAATTCCTAAATGATTAAACCATACAAGTTCATTTACCATATGCCTAAAGTATGAACAAATTTGTGAATAGCCATCCTGAAATTAGGTTGTCTGAATCTCAAACTCCTAAAATAAGACTAAGTTTGAAATCCTGTCAACTTTAGGAATCTGGAATTTTTATCTTAACTCCTAGAGAGCTGGAACCTATCTCAAATGAATCGTCGTATATATAAAATAAGGAATAATTATAGTTTATATACTACCCAAGCTCCCAAAGAAGCAACACAATACTTCCCACAACTGCAAGGTTAGAACCTCTACATCGGGGAGTACCGAAACCACTAAACTCGAGGAACGAACACTCGAGAGCATCAAAAGTATAGAGAAGCTCTAGATAACCCACATAAACAACATGTTACTCTAAACCATGATAAATAACATTGCAATGAAGTAAATCAACATCCTCACAAGATACATTTACATAAACAACATCTCAAGAAGGAAAGTGCAAGCATATGATGCAACCAAATCCAATCAACCGTGCTCATTTCCTCCCTACCATGATGACATCATGAGATCTCATGGATCCTAACCATACCCCCAAGTATGAAATCTCCAATCATCAACAATATCGTTGGTGTTACCTTAAGAAATCTATCTTACCAATAACCATCAATAAACATCACATAAACAAGTACACCTAGCATGTTAGTCTACTAATAACCATACTCCCAAGCATGAAATCTCTAATCACCAACAATATCATTAGTGCTACCTTAAGAAATCTATCTTATCAATAACCATAAATAAACATCACATAAAAAAGTACACCTAGCATGCTAGTCTACCAGTAGCATCACTAATCCATAGCAATGATAAGAACATCATCCTAGTAATAGGATCTAACATCATGATAAAGGAATGAATCAAGTAACATACTAAACATCATCGAAACATGATCTCAAATGCATCCAAAGTACAACATAAATCACAAGGAAACATACTTCGGATACACCGAAGTACCATGCAAACATCCAACACCGGCCTCAACTGAAAGTAGACCATCTCTGTACACCGGTCCCTAGCAGTGGTATAGGTAGCTATGCCTCCCAACTACGTGGTACCCGTAGGCCCACACTTGTCATGCTCATGGAGATAATGACCCAGCCACAATCACATAAGATACTTACTAATGGCTAACACGTATGCCATTGAAGTATGATACCAATATCTATATGATCATGAAGACAATGCAGTACATCGGATTACTGGTCAGACCCACTATAGGATAACTATGTAGGGACTCAAGTGGAGTGTAAGTCGCTTGGCATCAGGAAGCCCAAGCTATATGTGGTATGACTCAACTCCCCCTGGCAGGCCACATACAAGGCATTGCTCAACTCCAATAGGAGGTCTCATGGTTGACATGGCTCAACTCCAATAGGAGGCCACATACCGTACGAGTGTTCTCTTATCTTATCATTAAGTTTTATTACCTAGTTATTAATTTGGTTATCACTTTTTTAAAACCTCTTCACGTTACCTTTGAGGTACACGAGAGAAGCCACTCCACCTATTCTACATACCCATGGTCATTACTTGATGAATGTCCGTAGGCAATGCAAGTTCCCAACCCAACCGCCAAATGAACAATCTCTCAACCGGCCTAAATCTAGTAGTTTGGGTTTTGCAAGATCTCGTCATATGCATGCGCATGTGCTCGAGTGTGAGCACAACCACCTCCACGAATGTAATACCAATGCAAGGGTTGGATATGAGATGCAACAAATGATACAAGTATAGCAAACTCACTCAACCGACCTATATTCGGGAGTACGGATTCAACATGAATCCCAAAGAGGCAACAAAACACCAAGTATCATGAACTCACTCGACTGACCTAAATTCACGAGTATGTATTCTATACAAATCCCAATGTTCATGAAGTGAAAGTATAATATGAAAGGAAACATGGAATACGATCCACTTCCATAATCCAAGAAGACACTGCCAAAACTGCAACCAAATATGGGTAGCACGCAAAACGAGGCAAGAATAAAAAACCCAAAATTCAAACTATCTTAGATAGCAAACAAACTCAATCCCCAACTCAAGAATAAGGTCACAAGACCAAGATTCCAATAAAATTCACCAAAAGGGCTCAAATTCATGAACTGACAAATTTGGCAAAATTCACAAGTCCACAAAATCCAATATGGAAACATGAGTTCGGAACAAGAAACAAAATACCCCAGAATGTCCTATAACCATTTTGATTCCACGATCCTAATCGTTAAGGAAAGGGCTACAAGATCCAAACTCTAAATAAGCCAAACCAAAAAATGAGTGAAAACTAGGTGGCACGCAAAATGAGATGATGTCAAAAACACCCAAAATTCAAACATCAAATAAAATGACAAAATTAAAACCATTGGTTTAAATCCATCCAACATCACAATTTCCAAATAAAATCATGGATCCAGACACTTACTTTTAAATCCAATAGCATAACAGTAGGAAAACCCCCAAACCCACAAACCCACATGTTGAAGACATTAAATACTTACACCCATCTAACCAGGTGATGGAATTGCATAAAAATAGAGGGGAACACTAGTTCTTCGCTCCCTAACATTTAGCAACAAGAAATGGAAGCTAAAATGAAGCAAAACCAAAAAAACGAGAAGGCCCTACCTTGCAGCGAAAAGGGCTAAAATGGGAAATGATGCCATAAAATAATGGACCCGCCAAATGTGCTGAAATGCTTGACATAACAAGATTTCCCTACTACGAATCCAACGAGACCAATGTCGCAACGATCTGCCCAACCAACCTCACTCAAGGGACAAAACAAGAAAATGCCAAGAAGAGGGTTTGGCCATTTTCACCCCAAACACGAATTAACCAAAAGAGAAGAGAAGTGAGAAATAAAGTTCTCATTTGCCAATATAAGCACTTTTCCGAAGTGACTTATGAATTAGGTTACTAAAATAACTTAGTAACCAATTGGCCCCTTTCCCAAATTAAATCAAGCATTTCCAATTAAATTGGAATTCAATTACGACAAATTAGCCAACAATAAAATAAAGAGTAAATCAAATAATAAAATCCCTCTAACCCATTAAACATCATTTAATTTAATCTTTTCCATGACAACTGCAGAATCCTAAATGCATAGACACACTCATGGGTCTAATCACATAATGCATTATGAATCTGGATTTACCAATTACCAGAGGGTTAAAATAACATAATAAGGATACATCACGCATACAAGGATGATATTGACTCAATATGAAAGGCTTGATCACTAACTCTATGTGCCATTGCTAGAGATTATAAGTCCTGCACAGTAAACGAACACAATCAAGTGTAGATGCACAATAAAAAATAGCCGAAGAAACAATTATGTAAAATCACGTAATTAAAGCATCTAATTAATTTCATTTAAATAGCCCATTTTGCATAAAGTACTGAAATGAACAAGGTAAATATCCGTAGCACAAATACATCAACCACAATCGAATAAAGTCCATCATATATCCATAAACAAAGTTTATATCCGAATATAAAACCCCTAGATATCATCAAAATCTCATAAATTAGGAATAAGCATAATCAACCAGTTAATGCAACAATAATCAAATTACCCCAAGGGTGTAGACCACTCATGGGTCTCAATCATGATCACTTACGAAGCAAATTCATCAAGGTTGCATCCATCAGGATGACTTACATAAATCAAATGGGAGAGGCACTACAAGATATTTAACATTACTTAATATTTTTGCATCAATCTTTGATGCTATACTCATCAAAATAAGCACATACGATAATCACAAAGAAAACATCAACCACTGATATCTACTAAATCTTAGACAAACTCCCCCATTCTTTGAACAATAATTACAAATAAATGATCACCTGCACATTATTGAGTCACCCTCAACAAGTATCATCCAATATACGAGAATGCCAAGTAAAACAAGAAGTTAGACTTTTTCTCTTCAAGCACCAAATAGCATGAACGACTGACAATTACCTCGATGTGACGATACATATTCTAGAGTTTATTACACTCCGTATGAAGTGAAGAACAATGAATGTTACTGATTTTTGTGACACAAGTAAAGACGACAATTACAGGGAATGGGCTGTTTCAAAGACTCCATATTCTTTAATGAGTTACACCAAAGGATGGTGATGAGTACTTCAATAGCCATGGTAGTTATAATGTAGATGACGCTACATATGATGTAGCCCTTAAATTTGCAGTAATTAAGTTTCTTTAGTGGGCAACAATCACATACGCATTCGACTTGACAAAAAAAATCGATGACACCTAAGAAACAATTTTAAGAATAAGGTAATATAATTTAGCTGAGAAATGACTATTTCCCATGAATATAATCATACATTACATGATAGAGAAGAACCAAGATATAGAAGCAATCAATGTAGGTATGCAGATAGCTCCTACAACTATCTAACTTAAACACTCCCTCTTAGTAAAAGAGATATCTTTCCCAGATTCTCATTTCATGCAGTCTCAACATGTCAGTCACAATGGCTACACCCATTGTGAAGGAAATGACAACTTTATCACAAAAGGTCTCAACGTGATAGCATCATGGAGTCACTCAACATGATGTTCACCATGCCTATTATCATGTGTGAGGTAAACACAAGATCACATTACAGAGTCTCTCAACATTATGTTGTCATGGAGTCTTTCAACATAACATCCACTGTGGCTACTCCATTAAGTGGAAAGAGCAATGCTTTTGTCTCAAAGACAAACAAGGGCTTTCACCTCAAGTTTCTCCTTCCCAGAGAAAAATGTATTACAAGGTCTATCACCTCAAATTTCTGTCTCAGAGAAAAATGCACTACAAAGGCTTTCACTTCAAATTTTTGTCCAGAGAAAAATGCATTACAAGATGTTGCACCTCAATTTTCTTTGACTAAGAGAAATATGCATTATAGAACATAATAAGAACAACTGAATTGTAAGACTCCCTCTTAGCAAGGGTAACATTCTCACAGCTTTGAATATCATGATAAATTATAGTTGGCTCCAATGTTTGACCAAACAAGGAGCTTTCAAAGCCACAATGCCTCTCGAGCTTGCTAATCCTCTGCAAAGGGCATGTCATTCTCCATCTGCCACTCAAGCTCGCTCTAAACCTTCAAGCACTTGCTTTAAACCATCTACCCTCTCCGTTCAAGATTGCCTGTAATGCTTGCCTTAGAGCAATGATTTTCAACGCACACCTTTGAATCTCGTGACATGCTAGAGTCCAAGACTGTCATCTTCAACTTCATCCCAAATCACCCTATTTTGAATAAGTTTGTAGAGCTATCAATGTCAAATCCAGATTGACTGTGCAATTCTGTCCTACACAGCTGAAGAGATTTTCCAAGTACTTTAGTCCCTAGCCGTGCAATGCTGCACACAGACATCTTCTCTTCATAGAACTCCCTCTTGATCTTAGAAGCTTAATGCTCTCAACTCATTCCTTGAATTCTTTGAATGTCATTTCCTCCTCCTAGAAGAAACTTATCATAAGACAATCTAAATAAGTTCTTCTTCTTTGAGAGATGTCTCCAGTTATGTGCCCCCAACTCAACCCTATGACAACAAGTTGTGTCTTCATTCTTTAGCCTGTAGGATGAATCAAACTCTTCCTTGAATGCAATCTCTCATCATCATTATGCTTCTCGATTTGTCTTATCCAAATGATAGGCAATTAATGACTACTCCCATAACTTGGCAACTCGGTGAGAGCTCCTCTGTGTTTGTTGTCTTATAGACAAATCTGACACATCTCCATCATGATTACCCATGCAATAGATTCCTACAACTTGGTTCTCATCATTGAATTTGACAGGTCCCACAAATGCAAACACAATACTCTTTATGTAACATCCGGTTCTCCCGGGTCTAAAATAACATCTATCATACTGAAGGAATTCAATTATTACTTCATTTCATAGGAAGACAGTTATATCATTCATGTTCATGTGAATAATATTTACCGTTAAAATCAGTTAGACAAAATTTCTTTACTTAAAAACTTGAAGTACCATCAAATGAAGTTATTACAGAAATTGAAAACTACATACCTCGGAAAATTGAGATTGAAATCAACTAGGAATGCTTCTGCAACCACTCGGGTTAGTCCACAAATACCTCTATAACAATACCACAAAAACGACTTCTATCCAATATTGTTAAACTAAAATCAAATGATGATTATCATTAAATACCATTATATAAAATTAGGGCATCACATACCACTATATCAATTAGGGCATTGTTTACCTTCAGTTCAATTAGGGCTTTTGATATTGTTATTACAAGTAGGGCTTCCAATACCACTGATTCAAATAGGGTTTCCTATACTGCTGATTCAATTAGGGTTTTCGCTAACATGGATTCAAATTAGGGCTTCTGCTACCACGGATTCAATTAGGGTTTCTGATATCGTTGTATCATGCAGGGTTCCAGCTGTCACTCAATCAATCAGGGCTTCGGATTCCCTTCCTTTCGATTACTTAACTGTGACAGTAACTCAAGATTAGAAAATATTCTATATTCGTTATTCATATAAATGAAAGTAAAATGACGGTAACAATGAAATAACTCAATTTAATCTTACCTCCTTATAAATAAAAGTGATATTACCTGTTTCCATTAAACAATTGACTGCATAGCTTATCTCTGTCTAATGCACGACTGACATTTTTGAGAAGGAGTGAAACATTGTCAGGGGCTTAACCACCCAACCTCGGACCACAACTTGTCCCCACACGATCTCTAACAAGAAAGGCCCTCCCTACCCGGAATAGATAGGGGACATCTTGCCATCCATTGGGCTTCTTGGTAATAAACTCACCATACGACTTGGCAGCAGGAGATCACATTTATAGGAATATGCATGAGCTATTAATTAATTTCATATTAAATGATAAATATTGAAATGTCATATTTGATACTAGTTCGTAATAATGATTATTCCTTCCTCACACCTCATCACCCATCTTCTTGGCTACACAGTCGGGTGAGTCCCAGGTATTCAGAATCCTCAGAACAATCGATTCTATTAATTTATACAAGAGGATTACATGCAACCGACAATTTCACAATCTGTGATTACATGATTATGTTCTCTAAAGATTCTAGAATTGAATGTTTAATTTTAATATCCTTCGACTTAATGATCTATGATTCCATACTACGGATCCTAGCTATCACTTACCATGAACAAGGCAAAATTAGAAAGAGAAACAAACCTACAGTATCAACAATATATCAATGTGAGCGATAAATGTACATACACATTGTGATTATTTGTAATGGCTGGGACAACATATACTTAGCTGTGTATAAGCTCATTTATATTCAAACATAACCCACAACGTATCTTTGGCATAAATTTCATTTGTTGAAGTTTGTGGTTCTGTGCGCAGTAAGTATGTCCTTCTGGGTTCCCACTCCGCTCTCAATATGCAGAATGAAGATCTGAAACCCCAAAAAGTGTGAACTATATCGCTCAATTTCCGGGTAGAGCACCCTCCAATAATTTTCTTCTTTTACAGGTGCATTATTCTGGACACCTGTCTTTAATTCTATAATAGAGATCCTCGTCCCATCCTTTTTCCTGAGGAAATCTTGCGCAAACTCTGGCATGAGTTAGGGATTAATTTCGAACTCCATAAAGATGAATGCCAACAGATATTGAAAGAATATGCATCAGTTGCCATTTTCAAAATCCTCTGCAAGGATCCTTCTCCTTATATGGTTTACAAATCTGCGTTAAGTAAGCTCCAAAACTCGTAGATATAGCTCAAAAGGGAAACAAAGCGATTGAACATGCAACGGTTATATTTGAAAACAAAAAAATGGATGAAGCTTTCGGCCAACCTATTTAGTAAATGGTATGATATTTGAGTCCGTCCAGACCTCGGCAACAGTCCTCACGTAAGTATACAAATGAAAAATCACGTCTAAATGCAAGGATATTTGATATAAGATGCCGTGGACGTGATGTACATAATACAGAATAGGGACTAGTAGAAGAGTGCCTCGTTTTTATGGAAGGAAAGATGTATTGCAGAGAATAACATAATACTTCTGCTTTCTAACGCTAATAATGCAACAAACCATCTAAGTTTTCATAATCCGTTCACACACCACCCTAGAAAAAGAAGAGGGTTGGGGATGGTTAAAGAAAACTGATTCCAAAAAGAAATTCAGGTGCTTCCCATTAGTTTCAAAGCAAGAATCTACTCACATTCCAAGATGACCATTCAAATTCAAATATTAAATTGACCAAGAAGAGAGAAAAGAATTTGGAAAGAAAAATTGAAATTTATAATAATTCCATTAGTATAATTCAAACATTATTATAATGCGCAACAAAACATCACTCTATTTATTAAATGATAATGGTGCCAAATCATTTTACATTATATGCATGTATTTAAATTATTATTAAAATAATATGACAAAAGATAAATTAAAACCCCATAAAGATTCATTTTATATTTTAACTCAATTATTTTAATTAAATTATTTATTTAAATAACTCATGCAGTTCCTCAGATGTATCCTGTTTCAAATCGCTAGGTCCTCTACCTGTTTGCCCAGTGATGGTGATGCCCTGCCTAATTCTTTCTGACAATGCTTCCACCCCTTCGACATACTCCTTGCAAGGAATTTCTCCATAATTAAATTATAAATTATATAATCATAAATAATCATAACAATTAACCTTTCATCTTAATTCCATGAATTTGCGATTAACAATCAACTAACATGTCTTCTTTACTTGAAATCATAACGACCAATTATCTTACCATTTCGTCAGATTATATTAAATTAAACTACCAACTGACTTCATGCGAACCTCAATGGCTATATTTCAAGCTAGGTCAAAAATTGGGATGTAGCACTTTATTTACTTAAGTCAAACTGAAGTACTTCTCAGAATGCACAAATCCCTAAACAAAGATAAGAAATAGCCATTGAAGCTCTTGGACAGCCCACTTTCAATGTCAACTGGAAATACTCCCAGACGATACTATGCCCTGATGAAATTATACATGATACCTGTAGATAAGTAGGAGATAATTTCCACAGTAAGTCAAATTGTGATATTGCTATCAGGATTTAACTGTGTGATTTTGAGTCAAACTCAATGACCCATGTTTCATGAGTAGTGATTCAACATGAATCCATCTCTCATGAGAATAAATGGAACACTTAGCACTCATTGGATCTAGGTGATGCTCACAGGGGCGAAGCACTGAGCACCACCTTGATCCAATGAGTGCTAAGTGTTCCATTTATTCTCATGAGAGATGGATTCATGTTGAATCACTACTCATGAAACATGGGTCAATGAGTTTGACTCAAAATCACACAGTTAAATCCTGATAGCAATATCACAATGATATCTGTAATTTCACATCAATTACTTAACTGACTGTCACAAAGTGCTATTGGATTATCCTCTGTGCGACCACTGCAGTGTCTCTACATGCATAAAATTTCCAATTTCCAACATCAAAAAGTCCTGAGTAATACACATTAAAACATCAAACCTAATAATAGAAGAAATACCCTTGCAAAACATCAAATAATATGAATAATAACAATTTCAGATAATCTCATAACTTCTCAAAGGTAATTATTGACCTATGGCAGCTGTAATCTTTTACACTACTTTGAATTATCTCATAGGTAATAATAAACCCACATAAACTTGACACAAATCGATCCACAGACCTATAATACTCAATTAAAATATGCCAATTTAAAACAAAAACTTTCAAAACAGTCATAATATTAGATAGGACTTATCTACAAATTTGTTCAGCTAGAGATGTTCTTTGTTTTGCAGTTGGAAATACTGCCCAAGTACCACGTTTCTGTTCTTGAAAAACATCAGCAACTTAAATAGGATTTGTACTACATTTGAAGAGTACAAACTTGATTGGGAACTCAGAATTGCAGAATAACAACCCATTCCTCATGCCAGACAAGCAAGCCTTGGATAAGTCTGTTTATCACAGTTATATGTATGATCTAAATTACTAAACGACAGCCAGGTCAAACTTTCTTTGACAATAAATTTCTGTGAACAAGAGAAGACTCAGTAATTTCCAATGACAAAAATGTAAATATCTGAGGTGGCTGTAGAATGTCTTCTCATTGTCATGATTCATCATCTCCCTACACCAACCTTAGTAGAATCCCAACATACAAGAAAATTATTCGATTTGCAAAGAAATACATTAAGATTCTTTACGCCAATAGAAATTTTGCTACAGAATATAGCCCACGACAACCTCCTCCTTTCAGTAGAAAGTCCAAACTTCCAAATTTATATTTTACAACAAAGATTCATGGAAAGAGCTTTCTTTCTTGTATTCTCTGGCAATGATAATCAAACATATAAAGTCTCTACAACTTTGAGATTATTAAATAACTCATTCTCAAACCAACGACAATACAAAGCTATGCGCTGGAGAATGACCAAATATATACGGCCTTTAAAATCACCAAAGCACCAAAAAATAAACTTAAAAGGTCCAGTGATATCATTTGACAGCATATTCATCCACGAAAAATTCCTAATAATTCTTCACTGCAATTTATAACAAAGATCAATGAATTATTTAAATGAATTATACAAAGCTCATTACTATTGACTGAAGTCAGGATCCTTATTTGTAGTCAAAACTGCGCTGCGCAGAACAATTTTATTGTCCTGAACATTCAAAATCACCTTCACCAACTCCTCTTCTTTGTTCACTCCTATTGCCACATCTCCATTGCTGTCGCTGGACAAATCCATGCTTGACTTTCTGTTGTCAGGGGCCTCTGCTTGAGCTCCATTTTGACCTTAATGAGGCTCGAACCAGAGGCCTTCTTATTCTCTCAACCCTATTTACTTGCAATTTCTGCAAGAGGAATGCATACACATATTTCCACATTACTCAAATCTGGTCGGATCTTTTCTTAAGCCTGCTTCAATACCATGTTAAATTTTGAACGAGAAACAAAAATGAAATTTGCCCAATTCATAATAGGTAACTCAAAATCACCAGCTAAATCAAAACACAAAGAAAATACTGAAGTTATTCTGGGAAAACCCTCCAAATTGAGGGAAAATTCAATCATACCAGAATGATTTTTTATTGAATAATCAAGGAGTCTGAATACAAACCTCACAAGCTTCACCAGTTGTGAATCCTTCACTGAGATTGTTAACAATCCATTCATAAAATACCTTTAAAAATCATATATAAATGGCAAGACATATAATAGTACTGAATACTTTTGCATCAATAACTGATGCTATACTCATCAAAATAAGCACATATAATAATCACAGAGAAAATATCAACCACTGATATGTACTAAAATCTTAGACAACCTACCCCAGCCTTTGAACAAGAATAACAAATAAATGATCACCAACACAATACTGAATCTGTAATGTTCCCGACAACTCCTCGGTCTCCTAGTTATGTGTTCGAAGGCCAGAACGATTTCATTTTGGTGTAGCAGGTTATCGCAGGCTGTACGGTGACGGGTATTAAGGAGGCTGTATGGTGGCTGGGAGCTGTTGGAATGAGCCGTACAGTGTTTTGGGTGATGTGAGGACTGGTCATATGGGAGTAGTATGGTGAATGTATGGTATGTATGGTGAGGCAAGGATGTCACCATATGGTGACGATGTGCAGGGTTGCCCGACTTGAAGAAGGCAGTACGGAAAGCAGGAGATGGAAGGGTGTTCTTGTGCAATGTAAGGTGTCCGTACACTAGAGAGTTTGATTTAATGTACATATGATTCCAAGAGACCAACGATATTAGATAAGTACTCCAGATTTGCAAAAATAAGAGATACCAATGAAATGGAAGAAGTTTTACCAACAATATTTGTTATTGCTAATAAAATAGGCACAGATTTGCTAGACTTGGGTGAAGTAATATAGAGAAATCGGAATAGGGTGAGGGTTGAATCCCACCGAAACTGTACGGCCAAGTAGGCAATATCTTTCACTTCCGAAATGGCGAACAATCCAGAACTCCAACAGGAATTTGCAATATAAGAAATAATCCAAAATTGCATACCAACTACTACCTATACGTCATGCTTAAATATCCTTTAGAGGAACTTCCCAAAATTGCATACCAACTACTACCTATACGTCATATGCTTAAATATCCTTTAGAGGAACTTCCCGAGTGTTTACAAATATAGCCAACGTCCAAACCTATGGAAATAACAAAGTAAAAATGGGTCCAAGATATATTAAATCAATCGGCCCATGAACAAAGGTTTGATTAATTAATTATTTTATGACGGGAACATTATAGTCACCCCAAAACTTGCTTGTCCTCAAGCAAATGCAATGCCAGATGCTGTAGAATGTGTTCATCTACCCAAGTTGTGTCATCCAACAGCAAGTGTTTCGTGCGTACCAAGTATTCCCTCAAGGTATGGTTTTGCAGAGTCTTCTCATGTACATTGATGATCTCGGCCGGTTCCAACATGAGCTTCCCTTCTTCATTGAGCGGTGGAAGATCTGTAGTTACTACGATGTTCTGCCCCATGGCTTTCTTCAGGCAGGAGACATGGAACGCGTTATGGATGTGGCTCCTTTCTAGAAGTTCTAGTTCGTAGTTAACCTCACCAATGCGACGAGCTACACAATAAGGACCATAAAAATGTGGCTTCAATTTTTCTTTCCCTTTTGCCTTCAATGAGGATTGCCTGTACAATTGGAGTTTGAGATAGACCAAGTCTCCCACTTTGAAACTTCTCTCTATCTGGTGTTTGTCCGTGTACTTTTTTGTTGATTCTGCATCCTTTGTAAGTTCTCCTTCAAGAATCTCAAGATGTCTTGTCCTTTCTGATGCCAGTCCCTCGTCCTTGGTGCGTGGTTGTCACCGAACACCTTGTTTATAAATGAAAGGGGTTCATACCCGTATAGTGCTTTGAAGGGTGCCATCCCAATGGACATGTGATAAGTGGTATTGTAACAATAGTCCCCCATATGTCTCCATTTGACCCATGCCCGTTGTTGTGCCAAAACATAATTTTGGAGGTAGCCTTCTAGCAATTTGTTCACAATCTCTATCTATCCGTTTGTCTAAGGGTGTTAGCTAGTACTTGGCGACAAGTCTGTTCTTGCCAATCGAAACAATTATGTCCAGAAAATACTAATGAACCGACCATCCCTGTCACTAACAATGTTTCAGAGTAACTCAAGCAAATGAAAAAATTCTCTAAAAAATAAGTTTGCGACTTGTGCGGCTTGAAAGTCTGAGGGGATGGCGAAGAAGTGTGCATACTTTGTTAGCCTGTCCACCACCACAAAGATACAATCCTTCCCGTTTACTTTAGGAAGTCCGGTGATGAAGTCCATAGAGATGCTTTCCCACTTCCATTTTGGTATAGGCAAAGGCTGCAGTAACCAGACAGGTAAAGTGTGTTTGGATTTGTTTTGTTGACAAATTGCACATTCCCCTACATACTGCAATACATCTTTAATTCCCTTCCATAAAAACCTCTACCTGAGTTGTCTATAGGTTTTGATAAATCCTGTCAAGATTTTTTGCTTCAATTTGGATTCAGGCACCAAGTATATCCGATAGTAAATGATGTCATCGACCCCCATATATCGGTCATCTTGAGTGTCACCGTCCATTAGCTTACATGCAAATGTGTTTTTGGAATATTCCACCAATAAGTGTGCTTTCCAATCAGCTAAGATCTGAGATAGTAAACAGATGGTAGGTTTTCTTGACAGGGCATTTGCAACCACATTGTTCTTCCCCTTTACATATTCAATGTCGAATCAAAAGCGTGAATCTTACACATTTTTGTTGCCTTTCGTTTAGATCCCGTTGCTCCAAAAAATATCTCAAACTATTATGATTGATATGAACAACAAACTTGGCGCCTACCAGATACTGCCAGAATTTGGTTAGTGTATGCACGATGGCCAACATCTTTGTCATAAATGAAATATAGATGCTCTGCTTTTGTCAGCTTTCGACTCTCATAGGCTATAGGGTGTCTATCTTGCATTAATTCCACACCAATTTTCTCTTTAGATGCATCACACTCTAGGATGAATGGTTGTGTGAAATCAGGTAAGGCAAGAACCAAACAAGTGCTCATTGCTTCTTTTGACTTATCAAAAGTACATTGCACTCTTTCATTCCATTTGAAGGAACCTTTCTTAGTTAGATCTGTTAATGGTGCGCTGAGCGGAGAGAAACTGTTTGCAAACCTCCAGTAGTAACTTCACAAACCTAAGAATCCTCGCAACTTAGAGAGCGATTTAGGTGGGGTCCAATCCAAGATAGCTTGAATCTTCTCTTGGTGGACCTACACTCCATATTTGTTGACAACGTGCCCTAGGTATAATATTTTTGTCATTCCGAATTCACACTTGGATTGCTTGGCAAACAAGGACTGAGCCCTCATGATCCTTAGGACTTCATTTAAGTGTTTTAGGTGTTCTTCCCAAGTTTCGCTGTAAATAAGGATATCATCAAAGAATACCAGCAAGTACTTATGCAATTGTTCATTGAAGATGTGATTCATGCAAGATTGAAAAGTAGCTGGTGCATTCGTTAATCCGAACAGCATGACCGAGAACTCATAATACCCGTAGTGACAACAAAAAACCGTCTTCTCCACATCTTCTTCCTGCATGTGGATTTGATGGTATTACTATTTGGAATGAAGATCTATTTTAGAAAAATAAATCGCACCATGTAACTCATCCAGCAATTCATCGATCCTAGGAATAGGGTACCATTTTTTGTGTCTTCCTATTCAGTGCATAGTATTCCACACACATGCACATCATCCCATCCTTCTTTTTTACCAAAACCATTGACGATGCAAAAGGGCTAGAGCTGGGAATGATCCATCCCTTCTTGAGCAGCTCTTGAATCGTCTTCTTGATTTCATCTTTGAATTTCTTGGGATGACGGTATGGTGTGGTGATAACTAGTTTGGCGCCATCTTCCAACTCGATGGTATGTTCAAACCCGTGATGGATGGTTTTCCGGGAGGAATGTCTATAAAAACTTTATCATAGGTACTCAAAATATTTTGAAGATCATCATTTCGGTGGGGGGTTTGTTGTCCTTTTATAGGTTTTTCCGAAACGAAACAATGTGCAACCCATACAATGTCATCATGCCGAAAAATTGCCTCCATCCACTGTGCTGAAACTTCCTTCGGTCCCTCATTGGCCATTCCACGGAGAACAACCTTCTTCCCATCGACAACAAAAGTGAAGTCCATCCGTTTGAAGTTCTAAGTGTATTCATCAAGTGTCTCCATCCATTTTATGCCTAGAATAACCTCCATATCATCTAGATCCACTATAAAGAAATCCTTCGTCACAATGTGGTTAGCCATGGTGATACTCAGTTGGGGAAAAAGGTGCGTATAGGGCAAAAGTGTCCCTCCAACAACCTTGAACTGGAATCCCGCGTGCATCTCAATAGGTAGACCTCTTTGTTTTACCAAAGATGAGTTTATGAAGTTTAGAGTGGCTCTGTTATCGAGCATTACCATGACCCTTTGTCCTTGAAGGGTTCCCCGTATACAAAATACCGTACATCTTGGGCTCCTGACTAAGGTGATCGTTCCTCACTGCTGTATGAACGTTGCAATTCTCTCCGTATAGTTCAAATTAACCATTTTGGTGTCCTCATTTGGATGGGTGTCTTCTGTGGGTAGATCCTCCTGATCATCCTCATCATTGGATATGACTTCAATATAGTGTATTTTTCCTTTGCTGAGGCATTTGTGCCCAGGCTCCCATGGTCCCTTGTAATTGAAGCATAATTTCTTCCTTCGTAGCTCCTGTTTGGAAGCTTCGTCCAATGAAGGTTTCTTCAGCAAAGGTTTGTTATCTTTGTCATTTGGAAATATTGGCAATTTGGAGTGTGAGTAACTTAGAGAGGATGATGTCAATGATGATGCCATGCTCCATGCCTTTTTATAGCCTTCGAAAGGGTGGTAGCATTGAAACCTTTTACCCAACCCCTTAGTGGTTCCATCAGTCTGTCCATGAAGAGCACTCTGTCTCCTTTCGGAAATGTTCATGACCAAAATAGAGAGTTTCTAAAATTCAATGATGTACTGGTCAATTGATCCAGTTTGCCTGAGTTGTGTCAATTCTTTGAAATTAAGTTCCATATCTTTACCATCAAATCGATCTATCAATCTTTCAGTGAATTCCGCATAAGTATTTATTTGGTCATGCCCCAGTGTGATGTTGCCATGATGCCACCATTCATGCGCCACTCCCTTGAAGTGTAGTGCTACAAATTTGATTGCTTTTTCTTCTGGCATTGGATTAAGTTGAAGTAAGTATTGACCTTTATTACCCATGCTTGAGAAAATATGGACACGGATCCGTCAAATGGTGACAAATTTATCGTACTCAACTTTCTTTTGAGATCGTCATTAAAATATCCTTGGTTTTCGCCTCCGGATATCTCATTCTCAGTTCTACTTAATCTTTGTAGGATATATCCTCCAAATTTGCATTCTTCTAGGTTTGCTTTCCTCTGAGTGATGCATCTATGGAGGGAAAAACAACATAAGGTTGAGAGCATGTTGGATGAGGGTTTGCCTTACCCGACACTCAGTTTGCTCTGTGACCATTTTGTTCACTGGATATTTCATTGTCTGCCAATTTCTTGAGAGTTTCTTCCATAAGTCGCTAAGTATCATTGATCTGTGCCTAATTCCTCGAAAGATCTCTTAGTAGTGCCATGAGTTCAACAGCAGTGGGTTCTCGTTCCGCCATTTTATGAACTGAATGGGATCTTCTTCTCTTTCGGCTATAAACTCTGATTCATTGTCACAAGCTGGCAAGATGGTTAGCTCTAATACCACTGTAATGTTCCCGACAACTCCTCGGTCTCCTAGTTATGTGTTCAAAGGCCAGAGCAACTTTGTTTTGGTGTAGCAGGTTACTACAGGTTGTATGGTGACAGGTATTAAGAAGGTCGTACGGTGTTGTAGGCCATACGATGGTTAGGAGTTGTTGGAATGAGTCATACGATATTTTGGGTGATGTGAGGACTAGCAGTATGGTAGTAGTATGGTGGCCGTACGATATGTATGGTGAGGCAAGGTTGATTGGTTGTACGGTAGTAGTATGGTGACTGTACGGTATGTACAGTGGGCAAGGATGTCATTGTATGGTGACAATGTACAAGGTTGCTTGACTTACAGAAGGCCATAGGAAAGTAGATGGAAGGGTGTTCTTGTGCAACGTAAGGTGTCCGTACACTAGAGAGTTTGATTTAATGCACATGTGATTCCAAGAGACCAATGATATTAGATAAGTACTCCATATTTGCAAAAATAAGAGAGACCAACGAAATGGAAGTTCTACCAACAATATTTGTTACTGCTAATAAAATAGGTGCAGATTTGCTAGACTCGGGCAAAGTAATATAGGGAATTTGGAATAGGGTGAGGGTTGAATCCCACTGAAATCGTACGGCCAAGTAGGGAAGATCTTTCACTTCCTAAATGGTGAACAATCCAGAACTCCAATAGGAATTCGCAATATAAGAAATAATCCAAAATCGCATACCAACTACTACCTACACGCCATGCTTAAATACCCTTTGGAGAAACTTCTCGAGGGTTTACAAATATAGCTGACGGCCAAACCTACGGAAATAACTGTAATGGCCCTCTTCAAATCTGCTTTCAAAAAAATGCTGATGAAAGCTCAAGGAATTTCATCAAACAATTCACACGCAAGGGACGTATGACTGATATAGTATTTCAACTAGCTTTAAATGACTCTTTTCCAATTTGCATCAATGAGAATATTGTGCTACAAGACTCCAAATGGACTACACAATGGCCTAACATGAGTGTGCTACTAATTTTGACAATATTCAGTGCATATATGATCTAAGCATGAGAAATGAACACCTACAGCCAACTGGCATTTTTACAAACAGTTGGTATGCAAACTAACTAGCTGATAAATAATGATATTGAATTGCTTAAATGACACCAGCAACTATTATCTTCTTAATTTGCAATGAAATTTCTAATACAATGCTCATGAAATATGGCCAAGACTTTTGGCATTTACATGGATTACAAAATGATAATGTTGGTATAATGCACACTTATAGCTGAAACTTATAACACCCTAAAAAGCAATACTAACAAAGGAACATGGTTGTAGATGGCTGTAATAATTTCCTTCAATGCTGCCCTTTCTGCTTTGTTTTTATGATTTGCTTTTTCGACTGCTTTTTCGGATCCGCTTTTTGAACTGTTTTTACGGATTGCTTTTTCAGCCTGCTTTTTTGGCTTTGCTTTTTCGGGTTGCTTTTTCGTATCTGCTTTTTCGGACTGCTACCATGTTGAATCTGAAGACCATATCTTTCAATGGCATCAAGATTTCCAGCTTGAAGGGATTTCATCCTTCAAACTATTGAGACATAATCTCCAGAAAATTTTCCAATTTCTTTGATATTTCCAAGCATCGCTCATTGATCCGAGTTGAATCTACTAGCTTTAAAACATTATCGACATACCGTTGCCATTGGATGTCCGCCTATGTCCAAGATGACTTACTATAAATAGTAACTATGCCCAAAGTTGCCTCAAAACCCCTTAGAAAGACCTGCAACTAAAACTATCTAGGCCAAATGGCCTCTAAGCCCCTTTAATGTCCTGGTTAGCCTACGGGACCGTGGGGAAATAGGCTAACGACAACATCATGCTATGAATGCTAAAAAAGGGACATTACAATAACAAAATAAAAATGTGTCCGAGATATACTAAATCAATCGGCCCTTGAATAAATGTTCGATTAATTAATTATTTTGTGACAGGAACATTACAAAATCACCCCCGACAAGTGTCATTCAATATGTGGGAACGCCAAGGAAACAAGGAGTCCAAACTTTTGCTCTTCGATGACAAAATAGTGTGTCGTTTCAAAGACTCCTTATTCTTTAATGAGTGACACCAAGGGACGGTGATGAATACTTCAATAGCCATGACAGTTATAATATAGGTGAGACTACATATGATGCAGCCCATCAATTTGCAGCAGTTAAGTTTCTAGATTAAACAATAGTCAAGTATGCATATGAGTTGACAAAAAAATCAACTGTACTCATGAAAGAAATTCAAGGATAAGTTAATATAATTTAGCTGAGAAATGACTGTCTCCCATGAATACAATCATACATAGAATGATAGAGAAGAACCAAGATACAAAAGAAATCAACGTAGGTATGCAGAGAGCTCCTATAGCTATCTAACCTCTAAAGAAATGGATTTAAAATCATAGTTATAAGACTTGTGCTCAATGCGAACTTGACAAGTTGAAAACAACATGAAAGATAAAGATTTTGAAGGATTTCAAACTTGTATCACGCCCTTTAATAAATAAACTTTAAAAACACAATAAATTAATCGAATAGAGGCTACTTTGATTACGTACACAAGCATATGATATTTGCATTAGTGTAAATGTAGATTTTAGCTGAAGGAAATAGCACTATTTGCATAATTAGATATATAAATATTGTCAAGTGTTTAAGGTGTATAAAACTCATGAATTACAATATCCATGACTTCAAAACCAAAAATCATGATATGGAGTCATGAGCTATGGTAGAAAGGAGCTTGTAAGTGTAATGCTCCTTTCTTAATTTGCCCTAGAATTACAATTACACCAAATTAGGATTAGGGGGTATATTTTACCAAGTAAAATATCTCTTTAAGCAATGTGATCTTGGATTTGAATTCTACAATCATAAGAAACATGTACATATATGTATATATTTTCGTACTTCCAATTGTTAAGCTTGGAGAAGATCACGTTATGTTCATACAATATAAATAATGTTCTGCAAGCACATTAGGATTTGGAGGAAGAAACATGATATGTTCTCTCAAAGCCATTTTAAGACTAAGCCCAAGAGTGGAGGGCATGCTAGAGCTCTCTTGTCCACCCACCCTATGGGGGCCCGGGCCCCTCTTTTAGATGATTGTAGGGCCATTGCCCCAGAGATTAGATTAGGGGTTTTAAGGGCCTGGTGGGCAGTCAATATGGACATCCACCGACTTGGTGTACTTAATGGGTTTTTTATACTTGCTTCCCTTATCAATGTCTCATCCCCCTAAAGATAAGTGCCATCATTGCAGAGTCAGGTGGAGGTCGTAAGTGTTAAATTAGAACCAAAAGAACATAAATGCAATATTCTGAAACTTATTATACACACAAGAACAGATAAAATAATAACCTACCCTTGGAAAACCCTCCAACCTGAGGGAAAAATCTTGGCAAACCCAAAAAGGCAATCCTTTATTGAATACTCAAAATTGGATACTATGCTCTCAAGCTTAATCAGGGATTGTTAACTCTTAACAATCATTAATACAATTTAAGCAAATCTGCTTGGCATCTACAGAATATTCACTGCTATATGTGATGGAAACATTGTCATTGATGTCAAAGGCACTTGGAAGAGTATGAGATATTATCATTTGGATCTAACATGCACGAAGCCAAAGCAATGCTCGAGATGTCAAGAATAAACAAGATTGCTAGGATTAGACTCATCAATGTCAAAGGGAAAATGATGTGTACCCTAGAACAAGTCATAAAGTCAAAGAGAGCAATCAAGAAGGAATATTAAATATGACTAGATGAACTCAAGTGTTGAAGAAGCAGTTGAGAATATGAACTATATAAAGAATAATAAAAAAGTGGTATAGTTGTATATATGTAGATATATGATATATGTTGAAGCAAAAGCACATAGGCTGAATAACAATAAGTATTAAAGACAATGGGGTTAGTTGTTACTAAAACAACATCAATCGAAAATCAATGAGAAAGCAGCCAATATGCATGACATACTTGAGCAGGAAACAGATATGAATATCCCCTATCGCATAACAGTCCAGATCACACAATGAGCATTGAAATGAATATCAATCAGTCTTGCTATGAAATAAAAAGTCAGAGATTGATGTGATGAAACATAAATAGGTTACCTTCAGTGTTCGAAGTGTTTCAAGCAGTAACAATGGACTGATAATGACATCAATTGGCAATTACAATACATGCACAGTATATCAAAAGACATGTCAGCAAACTGAAGTGACACATAAATCAGGAAACATAATGATTAGGCAGCGGTCTTTAAAATCAAGGTGAGCCAAGACATAATGTCAGATCAAATCTCTTTAGCACCAAAGACCTTGAGGAACAAATGGACAGTGATGGAACACATAGAGACTTCAGAAGTGGGTAGCATATCGAAGGAATCGATTTGTGTATGCAGCGACTATTAAAAATAATGACCTCTATTAAAAATAATGACCTCAGCAACGACATTGGAAGTCAAAGAGAAACACATACACCAAGGATATGCAGAGATGGGAAAATCTTATACAGAGCAGTTGAATGTATCATTCGAAAGAAGCAAAGCCCAGAATTTACATATTGAATCATGTGAATCAAAATTGGTATACATGTCAATTGTTTATGGAGCAATGTTAAAGACAAAGAAACTACGCAAATACAGAAGAAGATGACAATGGAAATGGAATCCCATGTGAATCAAAATTGGTATACATGTCAATTGTTTACGGAGCAATGTTAAAGACAAAGAAGCTACGCAAATACAGAAGAAGATGACAATGGAAATGGAATCCCAATAAAAGACAAAAGCAGAGATTTATAGATTCAAAAGAAGCAATCAAACATAAAAGAAAGTCTATAACAGATTATTACTCCACAGCCATAGTTTGATGAAACCATTGAAAAGCCATATTGTAACATAAGTCAAATATCAAACAAAGAGAATAGACAAAACCGTTTGATAAACGAAGGTCATGTGATAGACTCCAGCGATATACTGTTTTGCCATCAGAGGGATTCCCTGTCACAGAGAAAGAATGGTCAGAGTTTGAACAACTATAAAAAGGAGAGAATAAAAGTGGATGCCGTCGGGAGTTGAATAATGAAAACAATAATCTAATCCAGACCTTAAAGCCGCTAGTCTGAATGATAAGGTTTTCTTAAAATAAGTTGGTGCGATTATGATTGGTGAAGGGTGAATTTAAAATGACAATATAATAATAACACTTATTAAAAGCAAATAATTATTGTCGTGGATTATGAAGAGGTACGTCTATTCGGAACAAAAAGACACATTACTTTATTGCTCGATATATATATTACGAAGTAATTGGTAAAATACTTGCCTATTACTAATAGAGATTGAGAGGTCATTATATACAAAAGAATGGAATGATATTCCCTTATGAAATGATCGTAGAGAATAAAAACATTCTATTCTATTTAAAAGAAAACTTAAAAAACGACAACTAACTAAAGCTAACTAAATATTAGAAACATTCTAATATTTACACTAGATTACAAATAGATTACCATTAGCTAATAATAGATGATTATCTATTATCGTAATACCCTCCCTTAATGGTTAATCTATCTACAACACCAAGTTGTCCTCTGAATTTGACAAACTTATCAGGACCAAGAGGCTTGGTGAGAATGTTTGCAGTCTGATTTGTGGTAGGAACATACTGCAAATCTATTGTCCCATCTTTAACCAGCTGTCGTATGTAGTGACAGTGAATATCCACATGCTTGGTTTGTTCATGGAAGATTGGATTCATACTAACTTGATAACGCCTTCATTATCAACAAACAAAGTACTTGGTCCTGCTGGTGACATCTACATATCCCCAAGCATTCGACGAAGCCAAACAACTTCACATCTTGCCTTAACAGTCCCTCTGTATTTAGCCTCTGTAGAGGAGAGAGAAACTACTTGCTGCTTCTTATTGGTCTATGTGATGACACCAGATCCCAAATTGAACACATATCCAGAAGTTGACTTTTTTATTGTCAACAGAGCCTGCCCAATTTGAATCGGTGAACCCACTGAGTCTAGGATTAGAACTTCGAGAGTAAAGAAGTCCATAGTCTGAAGTGCCCTTCACATAACGAAGCACACACTTTGTTGCTATCCAATTATTAGCCTTCAAAGCTATCATAAAGCGTGAGATGTAGCTGATTGCGAAGCTGATGTCAGGCCTAGTAGTAGAGAGGTAGATGAGGCTGCCTACTAGTTGCCTGTATGTAGTATCATCAACAGGAGGAGAATCAGACTCAGCTGATAACTTGAGACCTTTCTCCATGGGTGTAGATGTAGGCTTGCAATCCTGCATATGAAATTTGTCTAACAGAGCCCTGACATATTTGGACTGAGAGATGAATATACCAAAAGACTATTGCCAAACCTCAACACTTAGGCAATAATGCATGAGCCCAAGGTCAGTCATATCAAAAGACTGGCATAAATTCAGTTTGATTCCTCGAATCAAAAGTGTCGAGTTGCCAATAATGATCAAATCATCCACATAAATAACCAGAAGGATGATGTCACTGTCAGTAGTCTTGATGTACAAATTTGAGTCTAAAGAACTCTTGAAGCGTTGATCACTAAAGTACTTATCAATTTTTACGTACCATGCCCGAGAGGCTTGCTTGAAGCCAAAGAGAGATTTTACCAATCTGAGAACCTGATGGTCTTTACCAGCAACTTTGAAACCAGGAGGCTGCGTCATGTAGACTTCTTCATGGAGATCACCATTCAGGAAAACACTCTTGACATCCATTTGATGGACTTTTCAGCCAAACTGTGCTGCCATGACTAGGATTGATTTGATGGTGCTCATCTTTGTAGTAGGAGCAAAGGTCTCCTCATAATCAATGCCCTAATGCTGAGAAAAGCCCTTCACAACTAAACGAGCTTTGTACTTATCCAAAGTACCATCAGATTTGTATTTGATTTTGTAAACCCATTTGCAGCCAATGTGTTTCTTCCCTAGTGGAAGATCAGAAAGGACCCAGGTGTTATTCTTCAACAGGTGCTGGTGTTCAGATGTCATGATCTGGAATTCCTTTAGCCTAGGAATATGTTTTAGGTTCAAAAACACTGTGAATGTTGGCCATCAGAGCAAAGTTGACAGACTTTGTAGATTTGTTCTTTTTCCGAGCAGTTCTCCCATCAATTAGCTCATCATCACAAAGATCAGCAAGTCTCTTAGCTTACCACTTAGGCCGGAGAGGAGAATGTGTTGAGATAATGGGTGTTGCACACATTGCATAATATTGTTATATTTGTATTATTTTATTTTATTATGTAATATTGCACCTAGGAGCACCTAGATGGATGTGCAACATGTAAAGATTCTCATAGGATATACTTGATGAGTTGTATTGTAACATTGTGATAATATTTCATGTAATTATTTAATATTGGGAAAAAGAATTAAATTTTCAATATTAAATGTAGGGTCAATGAGTTAGGTAGCACATGGTTTATGTAATACCATTTGGTGGTTTTGTGGGACTTGCGACTATATAAGCAGCCACAAGGGTAGTTGTTGTGTGAGGAAAGAGGAAAAGGGAAAAGAAAAGAGTCAAGTGGGACAAGGCTTGACAGGTTAGCCAAGGGAACATTTGTGAAGGTTGGAAGCATAGCATGGGATGTGTGGATTCATGATTGTTCACATGGATTGCTTGGTTGTGGCTATGGCTTTGAAGGCTTCCATGGTTGTATTGAAATGGTGTTTTTGTTGAATAATACATGGTGATGGATGCTTTTGGAGGCTAGGTTTTTCCCTCAATGAGGGTTTAAATTGAGATGATCCTGCAGGAGAAACTTGAGGTGTCTGTACAGGGATCACTAGTATAATTGGAGCTACAAGAACTATTGGAGCCTTCCCATCAGGTGGACCTAATAGAGGCCTAACTCCCAAATTATGAGCCTTCATAGGCTGGTCTGCTGGATCAGGAATAGGAGAAACAGACATGAAAGGTCCTCACTGCTCATCAAAGACTACATCACGACTGTAGATGAGACAAGATGTCTTAACATCAATCAGGCGGCAGGCTTTGTGAAGACTACTATATCTAGCGAGCATGAGTTTCTGACTCTTGGAATCCAACTTGGTGCGTGATGCATCAGGGATCCAAACAAAAGCAAGGGAGTCAAAAACCTTTAGGTGACTGATTATGG
Organism: Cupressus sempervirens; assembly: GCA_028749045.1. Lineage (NCBI taxonomy): Eukaryota > Viridiplantae > Streptophyta > Pinopsida > Cupressales > Cupressaceae > Cupressus > Cupressus sempervirens. Next base: position 862,079,185 of record CM053792.1, on the reverse strand, counting down.
GCTTGGGACCTGACCAGGCCTCTTCCGGAGTTTTACCTTTGACAACTATTGTGGGTGACCAGTTCAACAGATAAATTGCAGTTGTAACTGCTTTTGCTCAAAACTTCTTCGGAACATGTCTGTGTTCGAACATGGATCGAGCCATCTCGATGATTGTTTTGTTTCGACGTTCAACTACATTGTTCTGTTGTGGTGTGTGGGGTGTGGTTAACTGACGTTTGATGCTATGAGTATCCAAGAAGCTAGAGAATGCATTGGAACAAAATTCTCCCCATTGTTTGATCTAAGATAGACCCAGACTCTTTTTCAACTGAAGGTTTAAACTTTTGAAATACAGGAAATGCATCTGATTTCTTTTTAAGGAAATGCACCCACATTTTTCTATTGAATTCATTAACAAACAACAAAAAATACTTGGACCCAAGAATAGAAGGAGTGGCCATAGGGCCGTAGATATCAGCATGAACAAGCTGAAGTACCTGAGAAGCTCGCCATGAATCAGTACTGGTAAAAGGTGTGCGATGTTGCTTTCCAACTTGGCATGCATCACAAACTCCAAACTACTGAGTTTGAATCTTTGACAATCTAAGAGCAAGCTCATCCCAAGCAAGCTGAGAGAGATAATGCACATTTAAGTGCCCATATTGTTGATGCCAAATTATACTAACAGAAGACCGTTGAGAAGCCATAGCTAAGTCATGAGAATCACCAGAATCAGTAAGTCGGAAAAGTCCATGATCCTTAAGACCCATTGCAACAGTAAACTGAGTCACTCGATCAGTGATGGTGCGCTGATGTGAATTGAAGGTGACATCAAAGTGTGGAGAATGTCGCAATAATTGACTGATTGAGAGTGGATTTAGTTCCATCCTTGGAACATAGTACACATCGAGGAAAATGAGATTCCTCCTAGCAGACTGAATTTGAATGTTGCTTTTGCCGACAACAGTGTACTATTCTCTGCCACCAAAAGTAACAGAGTTTGAATAAGGTTGGTAGTCAGTGAACCAGTCTTTGCGGTGAGTGAAGTGATGAGAGGCACCTGAATCAATGTACCAGGTAGACAACTTCACATGATTTGTAGGTCTTTTAGCCATGAAGGTGTGAAAGGAAAATTCCTTTTGTTCAGTGTGCTCTGTACTGTTTGCTTTGGGTTGCGAACCTAATTGCTTAGATTGTGTAGATAAGCATTTTCGACATTAAACTTTCATGTGCCCAAACTTGTGGTAGTAGTTGCATTGAATGTTCTTCTTCCGGGAGCCATTTGATGCGGGAACAGAAGACTTCTACTGAAACTTGCCTTTATCCTTTTGAAAGGATTTAGCAGCAAAGGCTTTCTTTGTGGAGGTGGAGCTGGAACTACTACTGAAATGTTGTTTCCACTGTTCTTGCTAAAGTAGAGGTGTGCAAAGATCAGTGAACTTCAAATCAACACCAAAAGACGCGATGTTGAGAGTCTCGATAAAATGCTCATAGGACTTTGGTAAACTCCAAAGAGTGATAACCACAATATCTTGTTTCTCCATCTTGCAACTGATGGCAAACAACTGATCACGAATTTCTTGAATCCTATTCAGGTGTGCCTAGAGCGAGGTTTGCTCATCCATGATAATAGAAAATAGAGTGTTCTTTAAAAAGAAAGCTCTGCTTTTGTCAGAAATCTCATGAAGATCTTTGAGATGTGTCCATATCTTGGTAATTGTCTTGCTAGATGGAATCTGAGAGAGCTGATTATCAGCCATGAATAATTTGAGAAGCATCACCGCCTCTCAATTATTCAGATCACATGTATCCTGATCAATACTAGGACCAGTCGGACGCTTCATAACACCTAGAACAAGTTGATTGATATTTCAATATTCAAAAATTGTGATGATCTACTGCTTCCAAGTGCCATAATTTCGACCATTGAATTTGGAGTTGTGCTTTAACAAAATTTTTGTCAAAGAGGCCATGGCACATTTTTCAATGAAAAAATGTGAAAATTTGTGAAGGCATGTTCTTTGAGGCAAAAAAATGGAAGATCCAAAAAATTTGGAGAGTGACCTAGAGGATAAGATAAGATGATAATATTAATGTCCAACAAAAAACTAGAAAGGTTTATGGGATTGAGCATACAAATAGAAGACCTGACCATACCAGAAACACCAAAATGGTGTAAGAAAGAAACAAAACAAGACAGACGACCAAGAAATACAAGGTAAGGACTATGAGTCCTTCCTTGGTACAAAGTAATCAGAGACAGAAGGATATAACTGTGGACGATTCAAAGTCTTTGATCTTCGCCGAGATCTACTGGAGGAATGCCGCTGCCTGAAAAGACTAGTACAATGCCTGATTGATCTAGGAGTAGGCTAGAAAGCCTTTTAACACCCCATGATGGAGACAAGGGGGAGTAAAAGGCAGTAATGAGCTGGTCAGAGGTGTAGATTTGAGATGTAGCTAACTGAAGAGTATGATCACGAAGTTGTCTAGCCTCCCGAAGATAAAGTGCAAGACACCGCTGATCAATATAGCTAAAGAACTCTGAGAGAGAAACAATCCCTGAAAAGACAATAAAATCTCCCTCGGATCTTCATAGTAGATAGGGCAACGAAATAAGAAATGGGTCTTAGACTCAACCTCTGCCAAAGAACACAACCTGCAAACCCGATCCTCTCTGTCCATATGGTGATCAGTCCAGATACGAAGATGATGAGAACCAACTCTGAAAGAGCCTAGAGAGAATCGAAGGGAATGACACCAACGCCGATAGAGATAAGTAGGCCGCACAATAATGCCATCTTGAATCTCAAGAGAATGCTCTGCATAAAATGCCATCTTAGGACGTAATCCCCTAGGAGGATTACTCCAAGTAGTGATAATGTACTGTCTATAGATATCCTGTTTGACACAGTTGTTCAACTCCTAACGAGAGGGGAGGAGATGAGCAGGAGCGTCCAGTGAGAACTAGTAAGGAGGGAGACGATCAGTGTCAATCCCGATCGAACCCAACAAAGAGGTGGCAAGGGCATACCAACAACAAGATCTAGTGGTAGTGTCAGATCTCCTAATCTGAACAGAAGAGCAGTATGCAAGATGAGAGTATCTGTGATGGTCAATATTAGAGTCCATGAAACCTTGAAGCCGACAGAAAAACCAGATCAAGTCAAAAATGGTTGAAAGCCTAAAAGAATGAGCTCCAAACTCGGCAAAAACAATGCTGTGGGGGGTGAGTTTGTGAGATTTGATGATGCGCCATAAAAATAACGTTTGAACACGCTCAATAGAAGCTCAATTAGAAGCAAGAAGAGAAGGCCCCCAAACCACCGAGCCATAAAGAACAGTCGGTTTGACCAAGAAGTCCAAGAGGGACAACTTGGACGAAATATCTTGAAAATGATGCCTGAAACAGTGCCTCTCAATCATGGCCAGAGATCCCATACCATTACTAATCCTGGATTGAATAGCTAGTCTCAAACTGAAGCGGGGTCCTAAAAACCTAACACTAAGATATATGTATGAAGAAGTGATCTCAACCTCCTATCCCTGGAAAAAGAAATGAAGATGAGAGGTCTTCAAGTAGTTAAAAATCATCACTCGAGTCTTAGCTAGATTAACTACAAGTTGACGTTGGTCATAGAAAGAGGCCAAACCATCAAGGGGTCTCTGTAAACTGTCTGGAGAAGAGGCCAGGAGAAGAGAGCTTGGAAAACCCAGAAAGAAAATGTTGTCATTTTCTAGATCTGCTGGCTCAAAATTGAGGTACCTAGAAAAAACGGACAACAACTTGGTTGAGCCCTCAAAAAACCCACCAAGAACCTGTAATTGAAAAAAAAAATCGTGGTAAAAAACTAGGATTTTGAAGAAAACCCTAGTCGATAGCCATGAATGGTCGAAGTTGTAGACAAATGGAGTTTGGAAGCAAAAAGAATGACGATTTGTGGTAGAAAAAAAATGATCTCTGGTCGTTTCTAGCTTTGGAGAGTAAAAACAACACCAAAGATGGTGTCTGAAAACGATGGCCAAAAAAAGGGGACAAACTAGTCTGAAAAAATGCAACCAGAGATGGTGTTAGCTACACAACCGGACCACGTGATTTGCACAGAGAAACCCTAGCTCATGAATCTTGATTTCTAGTTGTGATCAGCAGAAAATTGAGCATTTAGCATAGCAGATGTGAGTTGGGAAGTTGCGATTTGGAGTACATACCTACTCTTCAAAAAAAATCTTATTTGATTATATAGAAAAAATGATTTGCACTGTGTTTGGCTACGAATTTCTCATAGAAATGGAAACCCCTAGACGGGCTTTTGAGAAATCTCATAAATAATTTTGAAAATTTGTAGTAGATAATTTCAAAACAAATTATAAAATTTTCAAAAAAAAATGAATATTAACTCTGATACTATATTACGAAGTAATTGGTAAAATACTTGCTTATCGAGAGCTCATTATATACAAAAGAATGGAACGATGTTTCCTTAGGAAACGATCATAGAGAATAGAAACATTCTATTCTATTTGAAAGAAAGCTAAAAAAGCGACAACTAATTAAAGCTAACTAAATATTGAAAACATTTTGATATTTACACAAGATTACAAATAGATTACCATTAACTAATAATAGACGATTATCTATTATTGTAATAATATAAATAGAGGTTATTTTATTTTCAAAATTGAAGAGTGTGAAATAGAAAATATAACCAATGGAGTATAGTGTGAATGTATTACCTGTGAATATCACCTCTGACACACTTGTTCAAATCTTGTCTGGAGGGGAGAAGATGGGGAGGGGCATCCAAAGAGTACTAGAACGGGGAAAGATTGTCAATCAAGATCTCAATAGTGCTGAAAAGGGAGGCCAAACCAATAAACCAACCATGAGACCTGCTGGAAGAAATAACAAGAAGAGAGTAAGCGAGATACAAGTATCCTTGGTGACCATCCACAAAATCCACAAAGCCACAATGGTGATGGAGGAACCAAACAAGGTTTAAAAATTGGTCTTGAGAATAAAGCGTCAGGTCCGAACTTAGCAAGAAGAATACTGTGAAGAGTGGACTGTCTACAATTGATAAACTGCTCAAGGAGAAGGATTTGAACCCGCTCAATAGAGGACCAAATAGAATCCAAGAGAGATGGCCCTAAAACCACATACCCATAGAGAACCATGGGGCGCACAAGAGTGTCAAGAAGAGTAGGAGAAACATTAGACATTGTTTCAAGATTTGGGGAATAAACAATTGATTTCATTGTAGATATAGTGGATTCATGTTTATTTCAACTTGTTGCATGGTGTTCTTCCAAATTCTCATTGTTAGATAAAGTGCTTTGATTTCAATGGAGAAGTGTAATGGTTTTTGTCATTTTGATGAATTTCCATGGCCATACATTTTGCATTTTGTTGATTATAAGCTGTAAATTTAGCTTGAGCCCCTGTTATATGGATGCTTAAGTCAGATCATTAAATGCACATTATTTGTTATGATGGTACAAGGAAAATTCTTTTCATAGCCCTTAGAAGATTGCACTAGTAAGACACAAAACTATTTAACTAGCTGTAAGAAGTGCTGGATAAAAATTGCTGAAAGATGGCCATCAGTAGGAAAATGTCAATCAACATTCTTATCCAGCTACACCAAACCTTGGAACATAATACTTAATCACAGTACTGATAGATCAACTACAAGGTTTGCTAATTTTTCACCTTCCTCAATGATTCATAAAGTTCTAGACCTTTTGTCAACAAATTTTTCCATTCCAATACTTGTAAAACCAGTTAAATTTTAGTAACATATACTACCTGTAATCACGTAAGCAACCCAAGAGTGTCAATTGAATTATGAAAGATAGAAATATAACATTCAAACAAATTGTTATCCATAATAAAGTTCTAGAATTGATGCTTCTTTCAAGGGGCATGCTTTGTGTCCTTGATCAGGTCCACATGTCTGAAATTCATAAAAGAAAGTTCATAGACAAGAGTCATTAGTACAATGTCATGGAAGCATGAGTTTGAAAGAAAAACCTTTGAATAACTAGAAATGAGTAAAAGTTGTCAAAGATATATCAATTCTTTTCCAATGATTTATATCACACAAAATTTAGTCTGAATCATAAAAAAATACAATTTAATATATCAAAATGCCAAGAGGTATAACTACACTGACAGCAATGGTGGAGTGTAATGGTAAGCATGTTAACAAAAAACTATTGAAGAGCTGATATACAAAAAATTGTATGGAGTTTATAAAATTTTTGTATTTGGGTGCACAGTTAGTTTCATTTAACCATAGTGAACAAAATAATTTTACTAAAATATAATGTACCTTGGTAAATAAAGTAGTAGATATAATATATGCTGCCCTGTTTGTGCCTTTTTTTCAAAGCATGAAGAGAGAAGATAGAATATAGTTTCAGGGTAGATTATATTGCAAATGAATAACAATAATAATACACTGAAAACATTTAAAGTTAAACTTAACCACCCAAAATCTGATACATTGCTGAAAATGAAATAATATTTTGCAAATAGTGAATACCCAGATGATTAAATTATATTTCAAGCACAATTTCAACATACTCGTTTGCTGAAAATGAATATAAATGTCTGCAACAATTACAATCAGCAAATACAAAGGGTTTCAAACCCCTAGCTCGCATGAATACATCAGCAATATGCCACCATTGGAACTGTTATGCAACAACAACAATAAATACAAGTTACAACTATGAACACACTTGCCAAACTCCCCAAACTTCTCACAACTGTTGATATAAATCAGATCTGCAATATTTACCACTGAAGATTGTAGTAATTATTCCCAGTAAGCTCCAATGTGACCCTTTCTATGTAGCCACTCCCAATCCTCCAGATTGTATTTCTCAACGTGGGATATGTCACTTGTAGGGGTTTCCGTCCTCACAAACCAGTAAGAAGCACAGTCCCCTTCAAGAACTTTAGGATAAGCAATAACAATATTCAATCAAGCACGCTCAAAAAGAGCTTTTCAATCTCTTTTATAAAGTTTTTAAGAGAATTCCTTCATTCACGTTGCCAATGTGGGATAAATAAAGTCACTTTTTGTCTTGCCCTATTTTTTAAAGATTTTTCTTTTCCTCCTATTTTCTTGCAATTGCTTTCCCCCCTATTTTATCGTGATCCCTATTTTTCTGCAATTCCCATTTTTTTGCAATGCTTTTTTGTTAAATTTTGATTAGATTTATAAATTTGAATTTTTATAATATGTTATCTTTATGTAATAAATAATTGTATAATTAGAACCCTACTTTGTAATAGTACTTCTAGAAATTTATGTACTCCAAAGGAGGGTTCTTACTCTCTTTAAATATATCTTTAAAGGTTGTGAACCTCTATTTGCCAAGGAGGCACAACTCCTCAAACAAAACCCATCGGTTGAGAAAAGATAATACCGCCCAATTTACAAAGTAGATAATAATAATTGCCCGATGAAAAGAAAACTACGTTATGCCCATACTACCACATGCCCAGTACTATGGACGAGATAGTAAAAAGGGAAGGGGCATGCAAGTTTGACATGCCACATCCACGTTGCATTATTTATCCCTTGCATAGGTGACGAAGATGTGGACTATAATATCCACTAAGGAATATTTAAATGAAGAAACCATATAACATTAGTCCAATATCACACGAAGTCCAAAAATGGTGACGTGGTCTCCACTTTGATCAATTTGATGGATGTGCCCGCTTAGATAAAGGGAGATTAATATGCTCGAACATGCTTATTTTTATATAAGGAACCTTGATAAATATTAACATTTTTCCTTTAGTCTTTTTCCACCTAAATGTACTTCTAGATTAATAAAGTTAAATGTTTATATTTGATTTTATAAATTAACTTTATTAATGCATAAATAAATCATAGCAATGATGATATATTTCTTCTATTGATATTAAACATTTATCATTGCATGTAATCATCACCGAGAGTCTTGCTCATGCCCAAAATGACTTACTATGAATAATAAGTATGCTCAAAACAGCATCCAGACACCTTGGATCGAACTACAGCTGAAAGTACCTAAACCAAATGGCCTCAAAGTCCTTTAAATGTCTTAGTCTATGAGACCATTGAGAAATAGGCTGATGACAAACTTGTAAAACTTGTGCTAAAATGGGGACATTATAGTAAATAAATATATGATTAAATATGCAGTAAACAAAACCTAAATCACAACCAAAAAATACCTGAAAGAAACTACAAATTTAAAGAACTCTTAAGTTAGTGATATATTGTAAAATAATTCTCAAGTTAAATTAGCTGTTCAAAATAAATTAATTTAAACAATTGAAATAAAATGAAAACAACTTTAAAATTACTGTAAAGTAAAATAAAATAAAATAACAATTTAACTAAAATTATATCTGTATTTATGATATCTATACCTGTTAACTACCTAGGCTAATAATGTTGGCCTAGTAGTAAATTTCATTGTTAAATAATTACTTTTGTTGACTAGGATGATCTGTCAGCCTAGTTAACATTAAGTTTTTTTCTTTTTAGCCTATATATCCTTCACCTGATTTCATTAAATCTATATTACTATAGTTTCTTCCTGCTTTGATGTGTTCTGACTCTAGACGCGAAATATACTGATTGGAGGAAGACAAGATTACCCTACTATTCGTGCATACATCAGGGAAGGCAAGGCCATTGACAAGATTGTTGTCCTTGTTTTATCTTCTGTTGAGTACTTTTGATTTCACTAGCCAACAGGAATCCGCTTTAAATATTATTGTAACATTGACCAAGGATTTCTGCCACGTTGACATTTTGATTGATGTTTTTTGGTTGACTATTTTGACCCTTTGCACCAGCTTCATTGATCGGAAAATTTGGTTCTTGAGTGGTTAAATCAGATTTAGATTTTGTTGTTGGTATAATTCCCTAAATAGTATTGGCTCATGTTGATTATGTGCCAAGGGGCGACCGCAGCATGGTTTAGTGATGGCTCTTCCATTGGCCTTTGTGCAGTTGGTTTTGCTTATATGTTGGATGGTTTGTGTGCAGTTTTGGTAAATGCTGAAGGTTTAGGTCTCTTTTATTTTGCATGTATCATATAAAATGGGGATTTTTTAAGTTGCTTAATGGAGGAAATTGCCATAAATAAGGGGTACTAGACTTCAAGGAACTTCATTTTACCTTTCCCTGATTAGTCATTTTTTTGCTTTGTATTTTTATCTTACCCTAACTGAAGATGCATTAATGGGGTCATGTTCAAGTTCATATTTGCTTAAGTTGTCTATTCAACTTGATACTAGTTGTTTCAAATTTCAATTACTGATTAGAGGTGTCTCATTTTTGGTTTCACTGCACATTGACTTGGTTGTCAACATAGGACCATGTATGCTTCAGATCAGTCCTCACTAGAACTCATCTCAAGAATTTGAACCATATTGAAGTTACCATATTTATTCTCATTTTACTTTTGTTTTGTGCATGCTTGTATCATGTGTTGAAGCACAGACATTGAACTACACCTTTGTCTGGACCGAGAGGACAATTTGTTTGGTTGGAGGTTTTTTGGTGGGCTCAGTACCTTGAGCTGTAATACTACTAGTAATAATACTATTACATGTGGAAGATCACTGTAACTGAAAGATAATTCAATTCCGAAATTGTTAGTTACTTTGAAAAAGTAGGTTACACTAGATCCTTGGTACTTGTCATTTTCCTTTGGATGCAGAAAGCAATAGAAAATACACTATATGTCTATGGAACTATGAAAACTAGAGATCGCTACATAGTTTTTGGATGTAAGATTGCTACCATTGTTGTTACATACCTCGAAGTTACAGTTAACAAGTGGAAATGCTTGTAATTAATAGATGCTTCAGGGTCTGCCTCATCAAGGACTGACTTTGGTATAAATAGTGTGAGAAATGCCTCCGAGTTAAGATATGAATGTTGGAGGATTTTGGAAGCCAATTTAAGGATACCAATTTTGAAGATCTTGATTCTTGAATTTTAACAAATCTCTGAGACTCTTGAGATATCTGTTTTACTTTAAAAAATATGAAATAATACTTTCCCTTTTAGAATATATAATTAAGGTTGCTTGGGAAGATGGAAAGAACAGAAGTAAACTGCTGCTTGTGCAAAATTGAGAAAAGCAAACAACCTATTGTATATCTCACTATCAAAACGAAATTCGGAAACATGGCATGAGGAATTAATTATTTACTGTACACATCCAAAGGCATACTACAACCACTTGGGTTTATCCTGCATTAAAACACTCAGACCTTAATTGTGGATCTAATCAATGTTTTCTCTAATGTGCATGTTGTATGATTTAATAAGGTTATTGTTCCCAAGTTTTTAATTTATGTATACTAGCATAGTTCTGGATGCTTTCCATCGTTGTTTTGTAGATTTCATAGTTCTGGGTTATGTCATATTTTTAGATGGATGCTGACAAAAGCATCATGGAGCTTTCTTATTTACTTCGGCAAATTATTTCTCTTTTGCTCCCAGCTTAGTGTATTTAGGCCTGATAGGAAGTCCTTTAACTTAAGGTTGGTTTATGATTCAAAGTAACTTATAATCATATGCCAAGTTCTTATCATGCCGTGCTTATGTTTCTTCTATCTGAGTCATAATTTCTGTTGCTTCTAGAGAATATTACTGTACAGACAATAAGTTTCAGCATCTTGTATTTAATGTTGCAGTGTGGATGTTTTGTTAAACCATGCTAATGAACATAAATTTACTTCCATCGCAGGGGCTGGAAACTGGTGTGCACATATCTTATCATACATTGAAAGAGGCTGAATATTGAGTGCATTAATCTAAAGTAGCTGCTACATATATTTTGTACATGTATTCACAGTAAATGGAGTTTATTGAAGAGAAGGTAAATTAATTTTTAGGATATCTCTCTGTTGTAGATTAAATATATTTTTAAAAGCTTCCATTATGATGTTGGCTTTGAAGTTCATTTTTCACATCTATTTTTATAATGCTCTTAGAAATATGTAATTATGATTCCAGATTTTTAGATCCTAGATTGACGGTTTTATGGGTGACAAAGGAATCTTTTCATTGTTGATTGTTTTGGCTGGTTCTGAGATTTGCTTCTTCATTTTTTTGCTTTTTGTGACAACCAGTGCAAAGCAGTGGACAAGTTTTTAAGTAGTTTTTTCCAAGGACAAAATGGAAAGCACTCAAAATGCCCCAGATGTAAAGGATCGGGTCTCATGATAACTACAGGAGGACATGGATCAAATATGCCTTGCTGGTTTTGTGAAGGGTAACTTTTTCAAATTCTGATGTTGGTACAAATGATAAACTTTTTCTTCCACTGAATTCTGTAAAAAAAAATGGATTAATGCACAAATATTTCTTTAAATAGAAGACAGGTTTTCAGTCAGGATTTGGCTATACTTGTTAAAGCCATGATTTTGGGTTTTTGCAGAGATGTTGAATCAATGAGGCACATACTCAGATGCTAGCTTTTCTGACACTTATCTAAAACTGATATAATCATGTTTCCTAATGTAATATAAGATTCATTTATTCAGAAAAAGAGGGAATGCAATCTTTCTGTATCTAAATGTAGACTTTAGATTTATTTTGTTCTGTATGTCAGGTTACTAAGAGTGTCCCTGCTAATTTGTTTTAAACCTAAACAAGTATGTCATAACTGAAGGGTTCAGATTATATAGGCTTAAGAATGTAGGAAACAAGGCTAGAATGCATGCATCTTCAAGAGAACAAGGTCGAGGGAAGCTGATATGTCCAGTGATTAGGTTCTCCTGTGCATGATATTACTAACTATCTGTTATCATCCCAAAACTTCCTAAATTTCATTCAAAAACATTTTCTATTTGACACATTTCATTATTATTTTTATTTTTCACATGACCTATATAGCATTTTGTCATCTCATCTTCAGTCAATTGAAGTGTGTATATATTAGGGCTGTACTTGTGTCTAACTTGTTTCCATTTGCTGTGTGTTTTTGCTTGAGTATGCCTTATCTTCCAATTCCGCGTGTCTTCTTCTTGTTGGAGTTCTAGACTCAATCCTATTGGCACACCTGTTGGCCAACCCTCGACACCCCATTACATAATTAGAATCTTGCGATATGGCCAACACTTGATCCCTAGTATTTCTTTCTATGTTTTCATTACCCTTATATAACTTCTTAGTATGTGTCATATTGTTCCCAGTAGTCTGCTTTTGATACCATCACTTTTAAAGTGAAATCTTTCCTTTCCATTATCATGGTTCAAAATTGAAGTTCTTTCGGGACTCTGTAAATGGTGGCAAACTTGGTCTATTTGTGGAAAATATACAAGAGCGAACATTTTCATCCAGGTCATGATCTACACTTAATTAATTCTTTTCAGAATCTGTTTTGAGCACTTGTGTTTGAGCACATGAATTTTAGGACAAAAATCCTAATGATTTTGGAGGACAATTCCATGCAGAGTTTGTATTTGAGGCTTTGAGCTTTATTGAACACACACTTTAGCTGCATTGTATTGATCTGATTCTTCATTGCTTTTGGTATAAAATTATAAATTATGGACATAGTTACTGACACTGAAGAACCTTTTACATGTAATTTGACCAATACTGTAATAAAAAAGAGATAGGAATTTACACCTGTTATTTTCTGTCCATTACAAGAAGAAGATTGGGAGTTGCATTTTTTGTTTGTAATGTAATGACATTGCTGATGCATAAATAGTAAATTTAATCTGATATGTCTAAGAATCAAGATCTGTGTGAATGCTAGAACCAATAGTATTGGTTATCAAATAATAAGTGCTTTTGCAAGGTTAACAATTAGATTTGCATTATTTATTTGGCTTGGGACACTGTATTTTACAATGAGAGTTGAGGACATTTGTCTCATTGATTTGATCCATCCACCAGCTCAGGTTTTCATTTGCATCAATTGCTATGCAATCAACCCATATAACATATAGAATCTTGAATAAACATTGACTGTGTGGTGTCCCCCATCTGGAACAGTATTGAGCAATGAATTACAATAATAATAAATGAGCAAATGAAAATAATGAGATATAATATATTATTAGTATAATTAATAATTAACCACATAGATAACAATAATATATTATTAGCAATATATAATAGAAAAATATAATATATTTGTATAATTAGATAGTATATTATCGATATAATAATAATATTAACAATATATAAATATAATAATGAAAATATTAAATATAATACTACAATTTAATTTATAAATAAATATAATCAATTATTAATACTCATAATATAATTTTAATAAATTAACATTTTTATAATGTTAATACAATGCTGTGATCATTAGATAAACTGCCTATGCCATAGAGATATATGCAACAGCGATATTTTTTTAATAATAAATATTGGAAATGTTACTGGGACGTCATTTAAAACTTAAAGCAAAAAATAATAATAATCGGCTGAGTATCGGATGCTGATTGGAAGGTATCAGCAATCATAAGTACTACTAACAACTGTTATGTCTTGTGCAGTTAACATACATAAACTTCATATATGAAGGATAGATCACATCTTAAAAGCATAAAAAAAGGGAAAAGGACTCCATCTGCTAGTAGGGATCAGTCCCATGCACCAATAACATTATTGCTGCATTCTGCACCATCAGTGTTGGCAGGTAGTTCAAGTGGAGGCATCTTTTCAATGACTTCCCAATTAGTAGCATGAGGGCCATGTGCTTTTAAGATTTCTCTGTTTTGTTCTTCTATGTTTAGATTCTTCTTTTCCACGAACTGTTTTAGCACATCCCTTTCCTTTTCATCCAACATTTCACTGCAAGTATGAAAGTAATGTGCTGATTGGATGTCTTCTTTTTATACTGGCATTGCTCATTCCTGCAGCATTATCATAAAACCGCTCTTTGGGATCTCCATGACAGTAGAAACCTGTGTCATGATAGTGTAATAGGTGATTTTTATGCAAAACCCAGTAAGCTCTCTTTCGGATCCCTGGGAAACTTCTCCGTTGCTCTTCTTCCAAATAAACCAAAGAACATCACTAGAAAAGACAGACCAAAATGCTATTAAGTTTAGCATAAAAAACATCCACAGAGCCAGCAAGAATTTCAATCCAAGAAAATTTGAAAGGTGAATCCTAAGATATAGCCCTGCCTAAGAAAGTGGACCAAATCAAAATAAAAAATTTGCATTCAAAGAAAATATGCTCAATAGTCTCAGGAACATGACAAATAGGGCAATCATGGGGAGTAATGCCAATTGAAATCAAAGTATTACCAACAGAAAGCTTTTTAAGAAGGTTCCATCTGAATCAAACTTTTGTAGGGTCACTAGGCTGATGCCTCAAAAAGCCTAAAGTAAAGTGCCACATAGAGTTCGGCCAATCAATCCACCGTTTCTGATTAAGTACTTAAGTATATTATCTTCATCCTTAATCACGTTGTAGATCTTTTTAGTAGAGAATCTATAAAAGAGTACCATCTTTCCATTTAAGAGTATTATAGATTTCAGCACTGGTAACCTACTTGCCAGGAAATAATGGACCCATTGCTTTGCTAATGAGAGTATATGTTTTTTTATGGGTAGCCGGGATATCAAACTCAACCTATCATCAATCAAAATGTCACTAATGACAAAGATGCCTTTGCCAAACCATTCTTTAGCAGGGCAGCTTTCGGTGAGGGAAAGGGGTTTATCATTGTTGATGTCTTGTAGCTTCTGTCGGATAAATACTATACATATTTAGTATATATAAGATGTATATATATACTTAACTCATATGATATATATATATGAGAAATTAATATAATAATGACACGAGATATAATGTATATCCATATATATATATGCATTATGCATAAATATAATTGTCATTATATTAATCACATAATAATGAATTGACATGTCCCATGAAGGAACATGTCTCTCCTTGGCTCATTCTCAATATAAATGCAAGAGATTGCTGCCTTTGGAAAACACATACATTATAGGCAGTGCTATTGCATTTGCAGCTATCCTAAAATCAACATGGTATGAAAGCCTAGTTACGATCTAGGGACCTGTGTGATTTTATGAACGACGATGATATTGAGAAGTTGATTATATCGCTGCAATAGGTATACATGAAATGAACAGCCAATGAATGACAGTTATCAATCACATAGCATATACAACCCATGATTAGGAGATGTGGCATACTCGATGTCCTGATTTCTAAATACTTGCAGCAAAGAGATATGGGCATAATTCAATTGATCTCTTACCATTTAGATATCGCCATTCATACTGACACCCACTTTGAATTGGAGGGAAACAATTCCCTGATTCAACAAACATCCTATGCGCATAGAATCATATACACTCCAAAGGCATCTAATAAACAGAATACAGTCATCAAGATGGAACGTAAAGGCATTAAGGGTTACAGTCAACATCCTTGTCACTCACTTCAATATTAGGTAACAGGGGAGTAGATTGTACAGGAGGTCACAATAGAGAAAGGAATTAGACTAAGGAGGAATAATCACCATTGGTTGCACAACCAAATCTCATGCCATTCTTCAACAAATTTGATGAAGATAAGATGCAGAAGTTCAATGAAATTTGCAGAAATTATGCTGTGTGTTCTAGTTTGGTAATCGCAGAACAAATACATACATATGCAGATTGGATGATGTTGAAGAAAACCATACACAACTTAGATGTGTTGGGTTGATGAAGGTATGTGGGGGTTGACATTGCAACAAATCTCTAATATGCTTCCTTTCCATGAATCTTATTGGTAGAAGAACAAGACGACGGCATTATTGTTGTTTATGATTTGTGTTGAACAGAGTATGTCAGATAGAACACTATGTCCAAGCTTTATGTCTAAACTGATCTCTAATATGTCTGTGAGTTCATCACTGTTTGCTATAGTTCCAGACGAATCAGCGTACACTCGGTTGTCTAATTGAAGTTTACAATTTACACGATGAATGTTGAGTTGTTCAAAGATTGATATATGATCTGGTTTGGTTCATTTATAACTTCCTTCAGCCACCTGTATTCAATTAAGGTTTGCAAACTGTATAATTATTGTTTATGACTGTCGCCAGTAACTAGAAACACGGTTTGTGTTGCTTACTTAGCAATACAAAAGAAAAATAATGTCTAAAGTTTGGAAAATGGTAAGTATGTTGGTTAAGACATTTCAGTTATCTCTCCACAAGCAGTTGAATCAGTTTCAAACTATAATTTATAATCAGGTAGGTGATTAAGAAGAATCAACTCTACCAGTCATCAAAAGAATCCTGCACAAAACATATTGTGTCAAAAAATGATATTAGGAAACAAAGGGAGACGAATCAAAGAGAGACATGCATGTGACGGGTCACAGTAATATAACAAATGTATATTATCACAAGAATCCATACACGATCAGTCAAAGGATACCAATCATTGACATAATGTAGAACAGGATCATTCAAAGTGGAAAATATAATATCAATCGAACTACATAGAGTTCATTGCAATATTTAATATTGGTAGCAAGAGATTCAAAACATTGATGGGTCTATGAATTTGAAGAAATAACATTCCAAAAAGGCTATAAGTGGTACAGGGGTCATTGCAGTGGTATAAGAATGAGAATTTCACATTGTGGGGCAAATAATAATCAATGTTCCATTCTCATTGTTTGACACGTGCTTATATGGAGGTATTTTCTGATTTGATGCATATGGACCTTCATTAGAGCAACTTGTACAGATAAGTATTTATTATCCTTAAGTACTTCATTTATCTACTCACTGTAGTCTCTCTCTTATATGTATGTCTATATGTACGATGAGAGCTACTTGTCTTGATTTTTTCCTTTCTCTCCGAGGATGTTCTTGCAGGAAAAGGAAGATTGATATCAGATTTAGAGGGAGTATAACACTTCATCAAAGGCAACATTGGATTAGGAGCATACAAGATTGATATTCAAAAGAAGTCCAACAATTTATGTGTGTGATTTCAAGATTTTAATGGGCCTGCCCCCTGTGTACGGCATGAGGAAGTGATGACTTCCAAATGATTATCACTTGTATTTGTAGAAGTTATTGTTTACCGTAGGAGTAAATGAATTAAGGCATATAGACAATAGACAAGAACAACAACAATTGTACTCCTTTTATTATTCGCATATGCCAAGAGATTACATACCACTTCCAATGATGATTTACAATGATTCAAGATGAGGTATAAATACTTCCCATCGAACCTTCTTGAAGGGGTCCCTCGGCTACATAACAATACTAATCTACCCGTCAGCTACAAAATCTTTATCGACGACATGAACCCGTCGGCTACACAGTTTCTACAGATGACATCATCCCCCCCAAAAGAAAAGTCATCTCCTGGCAACTTCAAAACTAATGAAAATAGGAGACCACAAAATACAATATAGAAAGAATATACACTAGAAAGGAGGCTGGGATCCTGAAGAAGATTGCTGCTGGCGCAACTCATATACTTGATTCATCTGGATGCTCAAATCCTTTTGAATCCGTGTATTAACCTCTATGGCTTCCTTCAGAAGAAGCGCTACATCCATAGTTTGGGTCTTCGCTAACTGCAATTCCTACTCAGTCACTTCCTTATCCCGCAAAAGTGCGGCACGTTCAGTTGCCCACGCTACTTGCTGGCTAGCCAAATCCGCATTTACCTTTTTTCTAGCCTCCCTCTCTGTTGCCAGAGACCTCTCAGCTGTGACCTTGTCTGCTGCCCTGTTCGCCTTTGCACGCCTGTGAGCATAATAGACCTCTTTGTACAATCCTACTATCTTGTGCGCCAGCTTCTCCATCTGAGTGGCGCATGGCCCCAACTCAGGCTTGGTGGCCCAATCCGCCAACATCTCAGGTGTCTCAACTGTTGACCAACCCCTGTCCTCAAAGCACAAACGGAACTGCTCCGGACAAACCCTCCTGATATAAGTCCGGACCAAATGCAACTCTTTTCGCCGAGTCAAAGCTTGCAAAGCAATGGTGTGTCCCTTCTTCAGTGCAACTCGCATGGCTCTGAGGTAGTCCTTGAAATCTGTCCTCATCTGACCCATAATCCTCCTTTGCCACATCGTCCATGGTCCACTCCCCATCACTACTCGTCTCCGCCACTGCTGCGGTAACCATGTCCACATCTGGTGTCGCCTCCTTCTTGGGCGCATCCTCGAATTATGGAACCGCCATCTCCTGTGGCTCCGATACAGCTGCTGGTCCTGGGGAGACTCCTCCATGCCTCGGGGATTGAATGGATGGTTTGACCTCTGCAGGAATGAGTCGGACTTGCTGCTACAAAAATGCGTTCGCTCTATCCATCACCTCCATTTTCTCGGGCTGCTCTGTCTGTGCTAGCTATGCCTCTGTCAACAAGGAAGACGAAATAGTGACCATAGCATTAGAGCCAATCACATCCAAACGAACCTGAGGTTTCGGCTCTAGCATTGGAAACTCTATCAACTTTGGCTCTGCTGGTGCAATAGGGTTTGGCGTAATATCCTAGGAAGGCATGCCCTCGGGTGAAACAACATTTGCTGCGGCCATCAAAAAAGCGACCTTTGTGGTGGCCACTGGTGCAACAACATTTGTCGTCCATGGGACACCATCTGCCACTACCGATGGGACATCTGCTACTATTCGTGGGACCACATTTGCCACCGTCGGTGGGGTCATAATGACCGATGCATGATGCTGACCAAACGAAGGAATGTGTGAAGTGGTGGTGGACAAGTGCATCGAAGTTAGCAACTGCAGTGGTGTGAAAAATGTGGACTCGCTAATTGCTGGTTCATTGCCAACTTCTGCAGAAGTACTCTCTTCCTCGTACTCAGCTCCACTGCTCTTTGAAGTATCCTCTCGTCCACTGTCCATGTCCCCGTAAGCCTCCAATCCTTGGAATACCTTCTTCTGCCCCGCTGCTGTTCCATCTGTGTCCAAATGTCTTCAATAGAATATTGGAGGCTCTCCTGGCGCCAACTTTCCCCGCGGTGGAGCCTCAAAATCATCCATTGGTATCTGATTAATGGCTGCCTCCAGAAACAGGGCAATGGCATGGTGTGGCATAAAGAATGTCCTGTGCTGAAGTGTCATGAACTCCTCCATCCGGTCAGTGAGGACTGTAGCCCAATCATACACTGTGTCATTCATGATGCCGTTCATGAATACAACCTGTGGCAAAGCTATATTCGACGCCCGACTTGCCCTTGTCAACTTGCTTTTGATGACATCCATGATGCATTGCCAGTGGTCCTCCCGAATAAAATCTCGCCGAAGCCCTTTGCACTTAGACCCCTTTACCACTGACTCCATCTCCTCAGGTGTAAGATCACGGCCTGCTAACTTCACCCAGTATTCTTTCCGTTCTTGTGACAGCTTGTGGTTCTTGATTTCAACCTTTCAACCTCCTTGGCTAGGGATGCTGAAAACTCTAGTGAAATCCTTCGGTTTAAAAGAAATTGTCATCCGATGCTTCTTGTACAAAAATGTGTTGGTTCTGCTGTGCCTATTATATGCTTCTATCATGGTTCGCGAAATTGATTCAAACAATCGAATGGAGAAAACTGGAAGTTGGATGGCCCAATGCACTTGTGCTCATACCAAAATTTGTTTAATTACCTCTATGTCTGGAGTTTCTTGCCACCATTTCCGGCACTCGTTGCCATTGAGTCCCTCAAATTGAACCGTGAGATGTGTGAGTTCGGCCCTTACTTTTTGCTTCTTACTGCTGGAAGTGGATGGCCCTGCAACTCGGATTCCAGAAGCTAAAACTCTGGCATTCTTCTCCATATTTGTCTTAGCTGGTTCTTCCACTACTTCCGTTTCCCTGCTGATTCCATAATAATGGCTTCTTTCTTTCCTTTATAATGTAGGGTTCCTGTTGCTTTTGTCTTCCTGTGGAGGATATGCCTCAATATATGTTTTTCCGTTGCTTGTTTCTTTCCTTGACGGTTCCCTTTCAACTAACGACTAGGAGATTACCTGCGACATAGATCTTTACACTAGCTTCCAACGAAGAACTCGCCTATTGGAAATTAGTCCCAGAATCCTCATCCTCCACTTTTATAATGTCACTATTCGTTGAGGGAGTTTGAAATATATCCGCGAAATGTTAGAACATAACCAAATTGACATTTGCGGGGAACTAATGCCGAGTGTGGGAGAAGCAAAGTTACGCCGCAGGGATTGAAGAATAACCCGCGAGGAGATAAGGTAACCTGTAAATAAACCGTCCGGGAAAGAGAGGCTTTAAAAGAATGAAGTCACTAAAGAGGAGTTGAAGCCGCAAAAAGGGAGCCGCGGGCAACAAAAATGCAAACGTGAGCACAAAACAACCCGCGGAAGGATAAAACAACCCCCGGGAGAATGTCCACGGACTGCCCACGGAACACACTGCTTGCGGGGCAGGTGTCCACGAAACAGTGCCGCGGGACACTGCCCACGAAACAGTTGTCTGTGGGGATGCCCGTGGGCAGGCTTTTTCCTCATTTTTGCTTTTTCTTTTTTTTTTTTTCAAATTATTTATTTATTTATTTTTTAATTAATTAATTAATTAATTTTTTAATTTTTTTTTGAAATACAACAAACTCAATTCTCCCTCCGGACTTCGTCATTCAATGACGACGAGGTAGTCTTCCTGGCATTGTACATCTTTAGGTTCAAACCGTTGATTGCCTGAGGTACTTCTTGTCTGTCTAAAGTCCACAATTTTATTGCTCCATTGTCACCAACCTCCCAGATCTGGTATAGCCCGACCCACTTAACTTTAAATTTGCCTGGTTTGATTTCATTCCGTCCGTTATACTTCAACACCATCCCGGTTGAAACCTATTCAGCTTTAGATGTTTATTATGCCACGCTTTGCGCCTGTTCTGTGTCACCTTTGTGGCCCATTGTGCTAGTAGCCATTTCTCCTTGAGCTTGTTCAAATTATGCAACCTTTCCCTCAGGCTTGCCATGTCACCCAACTTATTTTCCAATGCGATCCTCAGGTGCGATCCTCAGGCTTGGTATCATGAACTCTGTTGGTACCACTACTTCCTACCCGAACATTAACTGGAACGGTGTGTTCCATTGTCACCTTGTACGTCATGCGGTATACCCAAAGAGCAGAGGGTAGTTTCTCCTCCTAGTCTTCACCTTCAACCGCACAAGACTTGTAAATAATTGATACCAGGATCTTGTTCGTAGCCTCAGCCTGTCCGTTTGCTCTCGGGTAGTATGGGCTCGATAATGAATGATAGATCTTAAATTCAGTAGTGAGCAGTCAGATAACATGGTTAACAAAATGTCCTCCCCTATCACTTGTCAACTGTAGTGGAATCCCGAACCTGGTAATAATTTGCTCATAAATAAATCTTGCTGTGCTCATCGCCGAGTTGTTCGATAGTGCTTGTGCTTCCACCCACTTGGTCAGATACTCCATCGCTACAACAATATATCAGCACCTTCTAGTCTTGCTCACCTTCAGAGGTCCGATGAAATCCAATCCCCACCTTTCGAAGAGTTTCTACGTGTGTGAGGGGTTAAACGATATGAAGTCTCTCTTCAGTGGCTTCTTGACCCTTTGGCAAGTGTCACAATTGACGACCCATTCCCGTGCGTCGTTGTACACTGTTGGCTACCACAATCTTGCCAGTAGTATCTTCCTTGCCGTGGTGTCAGGACCCATGTGTCCTCTTGCTGGTCCCTCATGCACTTCCTTCAATACTTTTGGTATTTCCTTCTCCAACACACACCGTTGCAGGATGTGATCTAGCCCCATTTTGTACAGTAATCTATTAATTAATTGAAATGTACGGCTCCTTAATACCAATCTTCATCTTTCATTCTCTGGCATCTCCCTCGGTGGCTGTCTCGTGGACAGGTATTCCCTAATACTCTTGTACCATTTTGGCAGTATTGGAATTTGGAATGGTTGTGCATTAGGGAAATCATCATTCACGCCTCCATCCATTGGTTCACTTGTTTTAATTCGCGACAAATGGTTTGTGCTGGCATGCTTCTTCTCGGTTCATACAATGATTTTGAAGGTGAATTCCTGTAGCAAAAGTAGTCACCGACTGATTCTGCCGTGAATGACAGGTTTATTTACTAGGTACAATAGAGCCTGATGGTCGACATAGAATACGAATAGTGTTGCTGGCAAGTAGTGTTGAAACTTCTGTACTGCGTAAACCATGCCCAATGCTTCCTGTTCTGTTGTACTGTAATTTTTCTCTGCCTTAGATAGTAGTTGATTGACAAAGTACACTGGATGATTGAGTCCGTGGTTACCCGTCTGTGCCAAGGTTGCACCTATTGCATAGTTGGATGCATCGACATGAACATGAAATTCCTTGTTCCAATCTGGATACGCTAAGATAGGTGCTGTGGCCAACTGTACCTTCAACCCTTCAAACGACTCCTGTTCTTTGTCCCATTTGAACGGTTCCCCTTTGCATGTTAACCTATCTAGCGAGTATGATACTTTGGCAAATTTTTTGATAAATCTTCTATAGTAGCCTATGTGTCCGAGAAATGACTTTACCTCCATTACATTCATGGATGGCTATATTTTCATTATGACTTTGACTTTGTTCGGATCCATTTTCAATCCTTCCTTACAAACTATATGTCCAAGCAATCTTCCCTACGAGACCATGAATCTGCATTTCTTTGGGTTCAAGGCTAGACGCGTCCTTTGACATTTTTTCATGCATTCGCCCAAAGCTACCAGATGTTTGTCCTCCATGCTGAATACAAACCAATCATCTAGGAATGCCTTGAATTTTTCGATAGACATCTTGTCGAATATGTACAGTATGATCCACTGGAACGTAGCCGGCGCATTGCACAGGCGAAATGGCTTTCGGTTGTATGCGTACACCCTGTCTTCTACCACAAATGTTGTTTTCAGCTTGTCCTCTTCTACTATGCAAATTTGATTATACCTGGAGAACCCGTCCATAAATGAGTAAATTTCATGTCCAGCTACCTCTTCCAATATGTTGTCTGTGAATGGTGTCGGAAAGGGATCCTTGATTGTTATTGCATTGAGGCATTTGAAATCGACACATATTCGGATTTGGGTGGTATCCTTCTTCAGTGAGATGACTATGGGCGATACCCATTCACTTGTTTGAACCTTGAAAATAATACCAGCCTCTAGCATCCTGTTGATTTCTTCTGTAACTCGCACGATGTAGTTCTTATTCATCCGGGAAGGTCGCTTCCGTACAAGTATTGCACCTTCAACCAACGGGATGTGGTGAATACAGCTCCGGTGGAACTCCCTTCAAATCCTTATATGTCTAGGCGAAGACATATTTGTATTCCAGGAATATTTTAAATGCCCCTGCTTTTAGTACTAGATCTCAATTATCTCCCACTAGTATGTTCTTTGGTTCTACTTTGTCTCCCAAATTCATGGTTTGTACTGTGGCTTCATCATATTTTATCTGTTTCCCTTCATTGAATTCATGCGCAGTTGTTTCATCCAACGGTGCATCTCCCTCTTTTATTTCTTTGAATTCTTTTGGAAATTCATCTCCGGTGTGCTCTTCCTCCATCATGAGTATGTTGCAACTCCTGAATAGCTCGTAGTCCTTCATCTGCCAGTGAAAAAGGTCGTTTACCAAGTCCAGATCATTGTTCATTGATCCTCCTTCCAACTGTAGGACTCCTTGTTCTGGTTCCATCCGCTACTTCCCTTCATCCTCTTCCTCGGAATCTGATGACAAAGCTTCTTTGCCCACCATTTGTGTGTGTAAATCAATGATGAATTTCCGCCCTTTGCTTTCTAGTGATAGTGTATTCTTCCTCCAATCATGTTTAACTTTTGCTTGTATAAGCCATCCCCGGTCGAGAATGGCGTCGTATCCTCTCCTCTTCAGCGAAATGACGACGAAGTCGAGCAGGAACGACTGTGTTCCAATCGTCACTAGTTGTGCCATCAAGATGCCGAGAGGTTTAATGCCGTGTTGGTCTGTTGTGAGCAACTGGAATGTAGGTGGCCACAGCGTCGGCTGCCCCAACATCTTCTAGGTATCCTCCCGTAATACATTCACGCCGAACCCTCCTTCCACAATTGTCTGTCAGAACAGTTCCCAAAATTCCCATTTTGACGACTACTAGATGCCGTCCAGATGTAAGGGCTAGTAGCATCAGGTCCTCTGCATGTGCTCCACTTTCCCTCTCCTTTCCTTGTTTTGCTAGTACTTTAGCTGTGGGAGCAATGTTTCTGAGTGCCGATCGGAGCTGAGGCATTGTGAGCAACAAATCGTTTATTTGATGGGTACCTCAGTTTGTAGTATTTGCCATACGATGTTCTGTTCCGCACAGTTCCTAGTTGAGGTACCTGTGGTGTCCCTCAAGTGTGCGTGCTCCGCTTGTGTCACTTTCTCAATTTCCTTTCGCACTTCCTCCAGCCTCTTCTTTTCTTCTGCCAGGTTGGGGTACAGTTTTGCTTGTTTCCATGTGATTGCCAAAACCTCCTCTTTGTCCGTCCCGATGGCGATCAAGTTCACTCCGGACTTCGAGCACCTTGCATCCTCATGATCTCCAGGACTGCACTATCTGCATAACAACTTTGGTGCTGCCGATGTACAATCCTGGGCAAAGTGGCCCCACAAATTGCATGCGTGGCATTGTACCATCAGGCGGTCATTCGCATCATATTGGATTCTGCTATGGCCCCCATTATTGTTGTTGGCATTACTGTTGGTATTGTTGTTTTATCTTCTTCTATTATTTCTGTACCCTTCCGATGTGGCACCCTTGTTGCTGATGCTTCGGCTCCCTCCCACCGTGGAAGCCTCCTGTGTGAGAAGTACTTGCTGAGGTCCTTTTGCTTTCATGTTGAAAAGGCATTCTTTTAAGTAATGTCTCATAATTTGGCAAATCTCACAAAATTGGGTCTTCGGACAGGATCCTTTCGTGTGTCATTCCGTTTTACATTCTGTGCACCACAGCTCGTTTGCCTTTGTCTCTTTTTGCATGTTCATAAATTCTTTCATCATTCGAATCATATCTTTTTGGAGAGCTTGGACCTTCTTGCTGCCCTTTTCATCATCGCTGCTCTCTTCTTCCAAAGACGCATCGTCATCTGACTCGGATGAGCTACTCTTCTTCTTCTTCTTTGTTTTTTGCTCAGTTTGCAAGTTCATCGTCCGATTGTATGCTTTAGTGTATGAAGATGGCAGCACAATCTTCATTTTCTTCCGCAACTTAGGGTGTAGTCCTTTAACGAACCATCTCTTTTGCAGCCCATCTGCCGGCTTACTTTCCATCGTGTTTATTAAGTCTTTTAATTTTCTGGCATACACTTGAACTATTTCGTTTTTCCCTTGCTTCGTGTTGTATATCTCTGCTACGATTTTATTGTTGTCGCGCAGCAGTTGAAATTCAATGGTGAACTCCTTTTTAACGTTGTCCTAATTGGTTAATTTTTGGGGATTTGTATCGGTGAACCAATCAATTGCTACCCCCCTTAGGGTTGCTGAAAATTGTCGGACCCATTCATTTGTATTTGTTATGCCATTTGCCCTCCAAATTGTTTCGCATGTTTTACAGTGTCGGATTGGATCCGCTATTCCATCGCCATCAAACTTTGGCAACTTTTCCTTCGGTCCAACCATTAGTACTTGATTGTGTGTACGAGTGCTGTTTGACACTCCCACATTGGCTCTGTTCTGCACTCCCACACCGGCGCTTTGGACTCCCACATCGGCGTTCTTTCCAACAATTGTCTTATTTCCAACAGCTGTGTTCTTTGGTGAAGAAGGGTCTTTTCGTTCCAGAATTGTATTGCGGACGAAGAGTTCAATCCACGCTCGTGCTCCCTCGGCACTTCGAGCCGTGTGAGTTAATTCCCTTCCCTCTGGATTCTCTTCCCTCAGCGAATACAGGTTCAAAAATTCCTCCCATGCCTCTTCCACCAATTCCACCCGTTGTTGAGTCTCCTCCAACAATTCCTCAGTGCTTCGGTATCTGTCGACAAGTTGCTAAAACCTCCTGCGTTTAGCCTGTTGTGCCAAAATTAAATTTTCTTGTGCAGTGCATATTCCATCTTTTCCCTTTAGCTTATTTCTATCTTTGTTAAACTGATTTGGCATTAGTCTGCATTCCTCTACCTCCATTCCAGGTCCATTAGGCAACGGCTCCAAATGTTTACCGTAGGGGTAAATGAATTAAGGCATACAAACAATAGACAAGAACAGCAATAGCAGTACTCTTTTTATTATTCGCATATGCCAAGAGATTACATACCGCTTCTAATGATGATTTACAATGATCCTAGATGGGGTATAAATACTTCCCGCCGAACCTTTCCAAAGGGGTCCGTCGGCTACATAACAATACTAATCTATCCATCGGCTACAAAATCTTTACCGACGACATGAACCCATCGGCTACACAGTTTCTACCGATGACAGTTATTGAAAGGTGGCAATCTTACAATAACTTAATCTTCTATTATGATAGATATCTTATGATGTGTAAGTAGATCATGATAGATTATATCTTGCATGGTGGATTATTTTCCTTAATAGACCATGAATATAATGATCCTATGGTAAATATTATTGAAGATATGTGTGCACATACCTTATGGACACTTTGAGTATTTGGTGAATATCATGTGACTTGATATTGAGAAGGCCATTACTCAAAGTACTAGGTGAATATCACACGACTTGATATTTTGAGGGCATTACTATTGATATCATGAGATTATATCTAAATGGTGGTATCTTCTGATCAAAGATATCCTTAATCATGCCAACTTGATATTACATTGAGGTAATATCTAACCATGTGTTTATCCTCCTTTGCTAAGAGGGAGTGTTGATGTGCTGTAGCTTCAGTCGAATAAATATTGAGTCAAAACTAGTGAAGATATATATATATATATATATATATATATATATATATATATATATAATGTATATACTAGAAAAATTAATATAATAACGACTCAACAGATATTATGTATATCCATGTATATATACACACAAACATGCACACACACATACATACACATAATTATAATTGTCATTGTATTAATCACATAACAATGAATAGACATTTCCCTTCATTGGAACATATCTCTCCTTGGCTCCTTCTCAATATAAATGCAAGAGGTTGCTACCTTTGGAAAACACATACATTATAGGCAGTGCTATTTGTTAGCATTAATGAAGTATTGAGAGAATATATGTCAAAGGGAGAGATTGTTGAGTGGTTGGCACTTAGATTGATTTCTTATGTGTTGCATTCAAGACTTGGTTTGTAATTGATGTCAACATATATGTATTCTGGTTTATGCCAGACAACATTGCAGTAATCGTAGAGAGAGATTTGATCAGCGAGGATAAGTATGAAGAGTTAAGCGGGATTATATTCATGTTTGCAGGTGTGTCTAGATGCCACATCTATGTTCGCAGAACGTTATTTGAAGGATTGCATGAGCTACAACTCGATATGTGAAGATTGGTTACAAGCCAATATACAGGAAATTATTTACTGGTAAGTCAATTGCATCTATTAAGCAAGAAGGAATTCGGGAGAGGGAGCTTAGATAGTGATTGAAGACATGTCCGTGCTGATATGTTCGAGGTAACAAATTCTAGATATTATTCTGTGAAGTCCTTTGAAGGGTAACATGTGTTATAGTCACTGTAAGACAACTTTTTTGTTGAAATCTTTTGGGATGTGTAAATGTAATGTAACGTGTATTGTAATATCTTAATAAGGTCCTATATTATTCATTGTACATTGGGGAAGCCTCAAGGCCAACTCAATTAGTTCTTAGGACAAGGTATAAAGGAAAAGGTTGTTTCCTTGGTTGTAAGTGTGGCTTTAATGATTGTGTAACTAATGTTCGGATGTTGAAGATGCAAATTTGATTAGAGCAGAGTAGTAGATGATGATGAGATTGTGTTGAGAACTTCAAAGGAACTGTATCGGCAAAAAGGTTGCTATATTGGCCAGTTCACACTTGGGATATGTTATCCTAGATAACTGTTTTGTGTAATAGTTCTGAAGCAATTTGGGCATCTTGGCTCCTAACAGGGTTGGAACAACTCCTAACAAGATTGGAATCTTCTAATAAGGATTCAAATTCTCATAATAGAGACTCACATATACAAATTGAATGTAATTTGTTCATAACAGGGTCATATCCTCTCACAAGGAATTTTTATATTAGTACATCATCTTGTGGGTATCATTTCCATAGGGGTTTTCCCTCTAATCAAGGGTTTTCCTAGTTAACAAATCTTGTGTTACTATGCATGTTTCTTATCTTATGGTTGTTTCATTTGTTGGTTATTGGAATTGAATTTAAGAAGATTAATTTAAATTATATTGGGCACACAACTAATTCACCCCCCTCCCCATAGTTGTATTGGTAGACTTTACTTTCTAACAATTGGTATCAGAGCATCAAGTCCTTGATCAGGAAGCTTAACATCTTAAGGAGATCCATGGCATTTAGAAAGGAAAGACCGAAATTTGTTGGAGAAAACTATGACATTTAGAAGGAGAAAATGAAAACTCATTCGCTATGCATGAGAATTGATTACTGGATGATCACAAGGGATGGGAGGATTGTGGTGGTAGAGAAGGATTTGGGAACGTGTTCTACAGAACAACATGAACAATTCATGTACAATATATGCTAGAGAAACATTAATCTTTTCACGTCCTAAATCAAAATTTATTGAGGTGAAGAACTTACAACTTGCTTAAGATATTTGGGTTAGATTACAAGCTCTTTTTAAAGGTGACCAGTATGCAAAGAAATCTAAATTACAAAATTGGAAGGATATGCTTGAAAGTGCTAGAATGCAGGAAGATCAATCAATAAGGTCATATTTTCAAAGAATATCATAGACTGTTGCAAGAATCAAGAGTTGTGATGGAACCATTACAGAAGATGAAGTGGTATGAAAAATTCTGAAGTCATTACCACCTACTTATGAGACTAAGGTAATAGCTATAGAGGAGATTATTTTTGTCATGCTTGGCTTTAACATGGAAACATTGTTTGGGAAGCTACAAGCATTTAAATATAGCCTGAAGCAAAATCAGACCAGAATAGAACGTGCATTTAGGACAAGTGTACAAAAGGACAAATGAGCATTGACTAGAAGTGCAAGCACAAGTGGAGATTCTACTAGAGAATGGGCAACTATGCAAGAGGAAGATAGATGAAGGTATTGCACTAATGAAAAGAGAACCTAAAGGTAAGAAAGCTTTTGCTTGTTGGACTTGTAATGAGTTTGGTCATTTTTCATATCAATGTCCTGTTGTGAGGTTTTCACACCATCGATCCAAAATTTTTGGGGATCCCCTTTTTCGGCAGATTTTAGGAATTTTTTGGTTGCCTTGGTAAATTTTGGAGTTGTCCAGAGGTTTTTGAATTGGTGATTTTACACCTTGGACGTCTTGGTCTCTAGGAGGGATTTGGTTTATTTTCACCTAGTGTGAAGCTTGATTTTCCAGAACATGTAATTTTGTCCTTGGGCCAACAAATTTCAACAACATTTTTTTTTATTGTTAAAATAATATTTGGTAGGATAGATTTGCAAATTTCGAACTTAGATGGATTTTTGAAAAAATTGATATAATTGTATCAGCTTGAGCATTTTCTATATGAATTTTAGATTTAGTCATTTTGGAAAATCTTGAATTTTTTTGGTGAAAAGAAATTTTGATAGTGAAATTGGATTTGAAGTTTGAATTTCGAGTGTCAAGAAAAAGATTTTTGTTAAAAAATTGAAAGTGTATTGCAAAGTCTCATTAATTTGGTTGAAATTTTGTCGAGAGGATTTTAGAAATGTTAAAGGAAATTGGTAATTTGGAATTGAAAATTGATTTGCTAGATTCGATTTTAATGATATTTTAATTGTCAAAATGTTATTAATGAAAATTTTGACATCTCCTAGGCTTACCTTATTTCTACTTTGCAATTATGGATCAAACTGGCAATTAAATGAGCCAATTTTGCTATAGGGCTTAGCTATTTTAATGTTTCATTTAAAATTGGGCCATCTTTGGGGGTTTAACTTAAAACTTTGTTTCCCTCCAGGCATGTCAGCCCACTCTGGAGATCAACAGGAGGATATAAGAAGGGGCTTCCCCCTTCTTATTTCCTCATTCATTCTCACTTCCTCTTGCTTGGTTGAGCAATTTTCTTCTAAAGGGGTGAATTTCTCTTTGGCAGCAATTTTTGAGGGTCTGATTTTCCATTCTTGGCAGTGTTTTCTTCCTTGGAGTTGGGCGAATTTTGTCCTAAGGTGAATTTGGAGGAGAAGGTCTGATTTTGCAAGATTAACAATGATTTTGGGGTCTGATTTTCCTCCTAGGGCAGCGAATTTTTCCTCCAACTATGGTGATTTTGTTTGGTGGAGAGGCAAGGTGATTTGAGGTTTGATATTTTGGCAATTGTGGGCAAATTTAGGAGGATTGAAATTTCTGAGATCAGATCTTAATTTGAAGAGGCCCGATTGTTGGTAAAAGACAGATTTAAGGTATGATTCTCATTCATTTTTAGATGTGAAGATTGGTTTTAAAGGCAGATTTTACTCCTTGGTCTTGCTTGGTTTGTTTTCCTTATCTTTTTCTTACACTCTTCATCCACCACTTCATCATTCCATTGATAGGCTGAAGTTGAGAGATATAAGTGTAGATTTCATGATAGGAGACTTGGAGAGGCAGAAATAAGCTAGACCACCCTAGGATTGAAGTTGGGAGATATAATTGTAGTCCATCCTAAGGTAACGAAGAGATAGGAATAAGTGGTAGTCCCACCCCTAGGATTGAAGTCTGGAGATTGATAAGTGTAGAGATAGGATTTGGAGAGATAGAAATAAGCTAGAGTCCATCAATAGAAAGAAGTTTGGAGATTGATAAGTATAGTCCATATCATTTAGAATGAAGGGGCAGAAATAAGTGTTTAGGATGGTAGATGTTAGTACAAGCAAGAACCCAAAGGGAACAAATACCAAAAAGACAAGGAAAACATGATACCAAGACCACCTTCTCGAAAGTGAGGCGAATAAGAGATACCAATATTGATACGGTGAACATGGTACAGTTGAAGGATAATCCCCCATGGCGAAGAAGATCTACAAGAGCAGAATTGTACACGTGGCGGCTTTCCCTCCTACCTTGCCTTGTTCGGAATCGGTAATGGAGTGTGCATCCTGGTTTGATATTGTGACCAAGTCCATATTTTTGATGAAGGGAAGAGAGTGTTGGCTAACATCAGCGGACAAGTGGTCGAAGAAGTGTTTAATACTCCCCAGCATAAAGGCATGACAATGGTAATGATGGATCAGGCAGCCAAGTTATTTCAGGATAATTAGGATGCCTATTTCATTCATCTAAAGCAAAATTGGTTACACGAAGGCAAGAAGGGAGTTACCAAGTTGTCAAAGCTCACCAAGTTAGATTTCAAATCAGAGTATGGCGATCTTATTGTGCTTCTCAGCCAAATCATGGGCGTGGCTCAAGGTATGCAATTTGAGAATTGGATGTACTATTTTATTGATGAAATTGAAAATGAAAAGAGAAAATTTGATTGGGCTAGAATTATAAGTGAAAATTTAGAGTTGCAACTAAGGACAATACAAATTCAAAAGCAATTCTACATGGGATACTACCTTTTTTCTCTGATTTTGAGACTATATGAAAATCCTATGGGTTAGGGCAATATTTGGTGCATGAGTGCTATCCACAACTTCATTTGCACAACACCAAAGATGGGATTACCTTCTCATTTGAAATATGCAATGATACTTGCCCCAATCCTGTCGCCTTTGCAGTAGCGGAGGAGTTAGAATGGTATCATCTAGAATGGTATAGAGCAAGACGGGGATTCGATCCTAATGGTCTTATCAAGGCATCTCATGAAAACACATTCAAACATATTCCTACTATAGAAGATTTTTGGGCCAATGCACAAGATGACTTTCATGTGAGGAAGCTAGCTTTCTCAAGATTGTCAGTGGGCATGATGAGGGCAATCAGATGGAGATGCCTTGATATTCCTGATCAACTGGAAGATGATGAAAATGTGCTAAGAGAAGATTATGATACAATGGATGGAACAAAATTGGGTCCAGTGGATTGGGATGATCATCATGATCCTTCCTTAGAGGCAGTTACAGTGACAGTTGATCTACACACTAAGTCATGGTACAATGAGAAGTTAAGGCAATTACAAAGTCGGAAGGTACGCCTTACTTATGAGAAGATGAAACTAGAGAAAGATGGTCCAATGGAGTCAGTCAGATAGAAAGATAGGGGCAGTAGCCAGCAACAAAGAGCAGTTAAGAGCAAGAAGAGAAATTTAGAGGTTGAGAAAAGTAAAGAACATCAAGAGCCTCCAACAAGAGATAGAATGCGGCACCGTCAAGGAAGAGCATAATTGAGGTTAGGAGCCAAAGGGTTAATACAAGGGGACAAAGGGTCTCGGTAGAGGTGAGCTCTGATTCAGAATCAAGTGGTTACATTGATAGTACCAAATACTCTCCTCTCTCGAAGAACCAACATGAAGATGGTGTGACAATCACTAGTGAAGAAGAGGATAGAGCAATTGATATTGAGGAAGTAAGCTAGGTGCTTGAGGCTGTTGGTGATGCTTTACTAGTCGAACCAAATCCAGATTTGGGGAAATGCATTGCACCACTATGGTTAAGGCAAATGCTTATGCCAAGAGGCGAGGTGATGACTGTCCGAACAGTTGAAGATATTCAGGGGTTAGTGGAAAAGGAAGATAGTGAGAAACAAAAACAAATTGCGAATATGGTGGAAAAGGTAATCAGGAGCGATGATGAGGGTCATTGAAAAATTCAAATTGCTATACCAAAGGTTAGCAAGGCAGTGAATGAGGTTGTAGCCCAGGAGTATGAGATAGTAGAGCATAACTTGGGAAGAATCACATATGACATGGAATGTGAGGAGATCCGGGAAGGCATGGTTTCAATTAGAGAAAGGTTGAGGAAGGCAAATGAGAGGATTGTAAAGTTGGAGGCTGCAAACAAGTATTGTAGAGCTTGCTAGCTTATCCAACAATTGCATCAGACAACCCTTACACAAGACAGCGGGAGCAACATAGGAGAGATATCGGATTAGTTGCACGAAATCAAAGATTGGATCAGTGATATAATTCAAGATGGGCGAAATTTCTTGCCTTCCTTTATCTCGACATTTAGGTCATTGGTGGCTATTAGAGACAAATTCAAAACATTTGAAGGGGAGTGAGAGGATTTCCTTCTAGCCAAGGACTTAGCCATTCCCAGGCTACAGGCAGTTATTGGGCTACCGAAGGGATATTTGGAGAGAACCAAGTTGGTGGATGAAGGAGGAATGAGTACTGTGGAGTCTTGGTATGTTGCCTTGACCATCAGATTGAGGATACTTGAGGAGATACGGAATGAAATTGCACAGCACAGCCCAGGCATTGACACTTCCATTTCAACCATGATGAGTGATGCTGGGGCTACACTTGATTTGAGGGTATCAAGGAGGAGAGCGTTAGTGAGACAGAGTTTGGGTCAAGATTGGATGAGTTGGGGAAGGTTGCCATCAAGAAGAAACATTTGGGCACCCTTGCCTCCCTCGGTGTCTTTATCGGATATGCGAAAGAATATGAGAAGGATCACGAGAAGGCACTACAAGCGGTGAGCAACATGATGAATTCAACTGAGCTCAAGATGAAGCACACGCCTTGCCCTCCCATGAAAGAAGTCAACTATAGGCTAGCCAAATTCATTGCCTTGGCTAAGAAGATGAAAGAAAAGGGTAAAATTATATTAGAGGATCATTTGATGTAAGCCCAAGTGGCAAATTCTCCTTTCTTCTTGGGTAGGGCAGGTGTCTGATTTTGATTTGCTACCATTTTGGTGCCTTCTTATTGGTTGCCACTTTTTCTTTTTTTCATTGGTCTATTGACGAGGTGGGGTCTTCTCATTGGCCAATGGGGTGGCAACCCTTGTTAGGGTTTCTGGGATTTGATCTGGATCATTGATTTTGCCTCTTACTCTCTACCGTTGGTTATATTTTTAGCCCCTATATAAGGCCATTTGCTCTCATTTGTAAAGGGTTGAAGAAAATTGTTGCTTAAGATAATACCAAAATTGTTTCTTTATATTTGTTGTGTTTTGCATGGTGATTAAGAACACTTGGTGTTATTGCATGGTTTCTACTTCCAATAGATAAAATTAAAGGGTTGAAGAAAATTGTTGCTTAAGATAATATCAAAATTGCTTCTCTATCATTGTTGTGTCTTGCATTGTGATTAAGAACACTTGGTGTTATTGCATGGTTTCTACTCCCAATAGTTAGAGTTCAATTCCATTGAATTTGTTAAAGTAGATTTTATATCAAGAAAGTTGTTAAGCAAGAGTAAGAATGGATGGATAGTTGCATGGTGATATTAGTAGATGTTTGATAGAGGTCTATAAACTAGGCCACTAGCATCCTAGCGGCTTGTTAGGAAGCCTTGCGTGGTAATTTAGTCTTTTTCTCTTGAATCATTGCATCTATGGAGGTAGCGCCACTAGTAAGCTTTTATTAGATCTGATCCCCGTCCATTTGCTAAACTTTCCATTCATGGGAGTAGAAGTAAAGCAACAAGTAGTGTAGTAGTTGTAGTTCATTCAAGAAGAAAGTTAAAAAATTAGGAGCATTGTTGGTGGACATACCCTTCATCATCACCATCAACATCATTTGATGCTAGTATACATTGCAAAGCAAGATTTCATCACCATCATAGCAAAAGTCCAACATCCTTGAAAGAACAACGTAAGCCCGCCTATGTGATTAACCAACAAATCACATTAATATAATTGAGTTAGTATCCACAGGTGTAAGGAACCTTGGAGTTTTTCTCATATTCTTCGTGAGTATTTACTTTTCAAGAGAGGATTGAGTGTTTGATATTCCATTTCGAGTATTCAATTGCTATGTATTATGTAGTGGTACAAAACTGACATGAACATGTCCTAAGAGAGAAAATAAGGTAAAACCTAGGAAGCCCTACAAGTCAAAGGTTACAAAAGATTGCTTCTTTGTTGATGATGATGATGAAGTTGATTTCAAAGAGATAAATTTTCTAGAAAGTGATGAAGAAGATTATGAAATAGGATTTGTTGCTATTAAAGAAGTCCTACAAAAGAGGAAAAAACAATAATATCACATGTAGAAAAGAAAAAGTTAGATTGGATCATAGATAGTGGATGCTCATATCAAATAAGTGGTGATAGAAATAAATTTGTTGAATTTAACAATTATGATGGAGTAGTCAAAGTTGGTAACAATGCACCATGTCCTATTAGAGAAAATGATCTATTACACTTGATGTGAAAACTAACATTGAAGATGTCTATTTTGTTGATGGATTGAAACATAGCTTGTTGAGTGTTGGACAACTGGTTGATAAGGGATATCTTTTGCAATTCACTAAGAAGACATGCATAATCAAGGACGAGGATGGTAAACTAATTAGAATAGGTACAAGGAATAAAGATAATACTTTTCAATTGAATCCTATTGAGGTGACTTGTTTGGTTGTTAAAGTGGATAACAATTGGTTGTGGCATAAGAGATTCTGCCATATAAGCTTTGATAATATTGTGATTAGTACTACAAATGCAAAAAAGATCTGCCTAAGATTGTGAAACCCTCTAACATGGTCTACAAGGAATGTGTGATGGCTAAACAAAGTAACTCTTTTCCAAGCAAGGTATTCACTACATCAAGCAAATTGGAGATTGTGCACATAGATTTATGTGGTCCTACACGAACACTTTATGATGAAAGATACTTTATTCTTTTCATTGATGATTTTACAAGGATGATGTGGGTAGCATTTCTTAGAGAAAAATCAGAAGCTTTTGAGAAATTCAAGTTATTCAAGACTAAAGTAGAGAATGAATTAGGATTGAAGATGAAATGTTTAAAATCAGATAGAGGAGGAGAATTTACATCAAATTAGTTCAATAATTTTTGTGAAGACAATGGGATTAAAAGGCAACTTTCAGTTCCTAAAACACCACAGCAGAATGGAATAGTAGAAAGAAGGAACATACTAGTGAGTAAAGAAGCTAGAGCTATGATGCTTGAAGGAAATGTATCACATACCTATTGGAGAGAAGCAATTAACACCGCAATATACACCATGAACAAAGTACAAAATAGACAAGGAACTTGTTAGACACCTTATGAACTTTGGTTTGGGCATACACATACTATGAAATACTAGGGTTTTTGGAAGCAAATGTTATATCAAAAGAGAGGATGATATACTTGTTAGACAACTTGTGAACTTTGGTTTGGGCATACACATACTATGAAATACTAGAGTTTTTGGAAGCAAA
The DNA here is from genome assembly GCA_028749045.1 of Cupressus sempervirens. NCBI lineage: Eukaryota > Viridiplantae > Streptophyta > Pinopsida > Cupressales > Cupressaceae > Cupressus > Cupressus sempervirens. The sequence goes on along the minus strand of CM053792.1, from coordinate 862,042,787 downwards.
TGTTATATCAAAAGAGAGGATGATATAGGAAAGTGTGATCCTAGAAGTGATGAAGGTATACTTCTTGCATATTCATTGAAAAGCAAGGCATATAGATGTTTTAATTAGAGGTTGAAAACAATAGTTGAAAGTAAAAATGTGAAAGTTGATGAGAAGTTCAAAATACAAGGGAGAATACTTGATTATGATTTTGATATGAAGCAGTTACTAGTCAAAGGCCTGACAATTAGAATGCAAAACAAGATATATTCTATGCAACTGATAATGCTTTGTAGATTGAGGAATAAAGAGAGGAATCAAGAGCTGAAGTTAGAGAAGAACAAGGAACACTAGAACAAAGAACACTAAGATATGTGGCAAAGAATCACCTTGAGAAACAAATACTTTGAAGCCCAAACAAATGAGTTTTAACAAAAAATAAGGTAAGATGAAATTTGTTTAATATCACAAGTTGAAGCTAAAACTACAGATGAAGCATGTAAAGATGAGTATTGGATAAACACTATGAGAGAAGAACTTGACTAGATAGAGAAGAATAAGATATGAGAACTGGTCTTGGGCCTAACAATAAGAATATTATTGGCACTAAATGGGTATTCAAGAGAAAGATGAATGAACAAGGAGAAGTGGTAAGGAACAAGGCAAGATTGGTATGAAAAGTCTACTTTGCCCCTGTTGCAACAAATTTGTTTAATATCACAAGTTGAAGGTAAGACTACAGATGAATCATGTAAAGATGAGTATTGGATAAACACTATGAGAGAAGAACTTGACTAGATAGAGAAGAATAAGACATGAGAACTGGTCTTAGGCCTAACAATAAGAATATTATTGGCACTAAATGGGTATTCAAGAGAAAGATGAATGAACAAGGAGAAGTGGTAAGGAACAAGGCAAGATTGGTATGAAAAGTCTACTTTGCCCCTATTGCAAGACTTGAAGCAGTAAGAATGTTTTTGGCATATGCATCTAACAAAAATTCCAAGGTATATCAGATGGATGTCAAGTCATCATTTTTGAATGGAGAACTTAAGTAAGAGGTTTACATTGAACAACCCGATGGCTTTCCATTGACCAAAGACAAAAATATGGTTTGTAGACTAAGAAAGGCATTATATGAATTGAAGCAAAAACCTATAGCTCGATATGTGAGATTAGACAAACACTTGCAAAGTTTGGGATTCAATAAAGGTAATGCAAACAATAACATGTACTTAAGTGCAAATTCAAATGGATTGCTGATTATTGAAGTATTTGTTGATGATATTATCTTTGGTGGAACAGATGAGGCTAGTAAGAAATTTTCAGAGGAAATTAAAAATGAATTTGAGATGAGTATTTTGATGAGATGAAATATTTCTTGGGATTGCAAATAACTCAAAATAAGGATGACATTTTCATATCACAAGCAAAATATCTCAAAGATTGATTGACAAGGTTTAGATTGGAAAATTGTTGACTAGTTGGTACATCCATGGTTACTGGTTGCAAATTGTCAAGCAAAGATGAAGCTCCTAGTGCAGTGCTAACAAAGTACAAATCAATGATAGGAGGACTACAATTTCTAACTCATACAATACCAAATATAACTAATGCAATTAGTATTGTGGCTAGATTTCAAGTGCATCCTAAAGAGACACATGTAGCAGCAGTAAAGAGGATATTCAGATGTTTACGTCAGATTATGGATTATGATATGGCAGATCACATGATTTCACTTTATGTGCGTACATTGATGCAAATTGGGCAAGAAATATTGATGACAAGAAGAGTAATGGTGGTGGAGCATTCTTCTTGGAAGATTGGTTTCGTGGCTAAGCAAGAAACGTGATTGTATTTCACAATCTACAACAAAAATAGAGTATGTAGTAGCAGAAAACAATTGTAATCAGATCATTTTGATGAAGCAAATGTTGAAGGATATAGGTATTGAGTTTCCAAAACTGATTATTATTCATTGTGATAACACAAACACAGTTAGTATGTCAAGAATCCGATACTGCATTCAAGGACTAAACACATTGCTATAGAGTATCACTTTTTGAGAGAGAAGGTGGAAGAAAAGGAAATCAGATTGGAATATGTCAGCACAAAGGAATAAATGAAAAATATCTTTACACAACCATTAGCTAAGGATACTTTTGAGTATCTTAGAGGCATGCTTGAGGTTATGCCCCAACCTAATTTAGAGTAATTGATGCAAGATTGCATCAGCCTAGAAGTGTTCAAAGCATTTTTCATACACATGGACTGGACGCTTGGTGATGCTCCTTTGGGGGAGTAGTCACTTTGGGCAAAGTTATCGGAGAACTCTTGAGCAATAATTTGCATAACAGTGTCTGTTGGCACTTGGCATTTTAACAGATTGTATTGGAGATGGTTTTTAATAATAAGAGCACTTTAGATTCTTAGATTGGCATAGTGACACCTTTGTCATTGATGTCAATGGGGGAGAGTAATACATGAAAAACTCTTATTTAGAAGTAGATTGATATCTATGAGGGAGAGTATTCAGAAGGTTGATTGATGTCGATATGGGAGTATTCAGATTGGTATTTGGAATTGGCAGCTATGCTTTTTCATCATACGTTGCTATCATAACCCCATAATGACATATAACTAATGAAAATATCAATATTATTTTTTAATATAAATATATGTATTCATTTCATAATTCTTCATCATTATAATGTCGGTCATTTGTATTAACATAATAATATAAATATTATATTGAATTAATAAATAAAATAAGAAATATTAGTAAATGATAATATTGGATAAATGAATGTATTATATTTTAAATAGTCATATTTATGATAGTATGGATATGCTAATCATAATATAGTAATATTTAATAATAAATGATTGTCATATTCAACATATGGATAATATCTAAGTTACCGGTTTCACACTCTGGAGCTCGGGTCTGGGTTTGGATTCATTCGGGTCCGGATCCGAGCTCGGGTCCGCGACCGGTCCGAGCAAGGTCCGCATTTTGGCTTGCGGGTCCTCTCGGGTCCGTGCAAGCACGGACCCGGGAGGACCCGCAGGCCAAAATGCTGCACGGACCCAGGAGGACCCGTAGGCCAAAATGTGGACCCTGCCCGGACCGGTCGTGGACCCGGGCGGACCCGTGGCAGGTGGGGCCAAAAAGTGGCCCAAAAAAGCAATAAAATTATGTTTTTTCTATTATTTTTTTTGCCAAACCCCAAAGTAAGGCCTATTAGATGCATTTCATTCATCTAATCTCTCATTTGCTTTGTCATTTTGCTCTCTCATTTTCGTGTGGCCATTTTGCAAGTTTGAAGAGAAGGTTGTAGAAATTGTTTGTGGAGTCTCAAATCCTTCAAATAATCAGTGTTGAGTGTTCCAAGTATGCATTTGATCCTTCCTTTTGCTTCTTTCATAGTTTGTTTTTAGTTTTTAAAATTTTTTATATTTATTGTTCTAAATTTTTATCAAGTTTTGTATAAGTTTTGAAATATTTTTTTAAATTTGTTTTTATAGATTGCAAGAATCCAAGAATGAGTAGTCAGGGTTCAGTGGGTGGGGTGGGATCCCAAAGATTTAAAATTGATAAAGGCTCTCCTTTGTGGAAGTATACAACAAGAATTGAGCAATGTGCTGGTGGGGGAGGGTATATATGGAAATGCAATTTTTGCCAAAACCAATATAGAAGCTCCTATTTCCGGGTTAAACATCATTTGATAGGTCCACCAAGTCAAGGGATTTCCATGTGTGAGGGGCCCCCAGAGGGAGGTAAAAAAGGGTTGTCGGCTCCTCAAATAGCAAGCATGTTAAAAGAACAAGAAGAGGTTGATAGGTTAGTGTCAAAGGCAAAAAAAGATAAGTCAAAGCAAATACCACCAACACCACCCTCTCAAACAATTAGTAAACCACATCCCTTCCTACCTACCCAATCTATGGATGAAGATGAAATAGAAACACCCGCATCCCGCAAGAGAGGCCCATTAGATACGGCATTTGAAAATGGCAAGAGAGAAATTGCTGACATAAAGGTTGGGTGTTGCCTCATTACAAATGGTGTTTCATTCAATCTAGTGAGATCCCCTTATTGGAGAGAGATGGTGAAAGCAATAAATGATGCACCTCATGGTTACCAATCCCCTAGATATGAAAAGTTGAGAACCACCATATTGCATAAGGAGAGAAAGAATGTAGAAAACCTCCTCAAACCAATAAGAGATTCTTGGATCCAAACGGGGGTGAGCATTGTCTCTGATGGATGGAAAGATTGCAAAAACCGTCCATTAATAAATGTGATTGCTGTTTGCCCCAAGGGGGCAATGTTTTTGAAGGCGGTTGATTGTGAAGGGCAAGTAAAGGATGCAAATTTTATTGCCCAACTTCTCATTGAATCCATAGAGTCCGTGGGAGTTGACAATGTTGTCCAAGTAATAACGGACAATGCTAAAGTTTGTAAGGCTGCAGGTGCTTTGGTAGAAGCACGATATGAGCATATCTTTTGGACACCATGCACTGTCCACACCTTGGACTTGGTGATGAAAACAATGGGCAGCCAAATTGAATGGATGAAAAATGTGTATGAGGAGGGTGAGCAGATCCAAATGTTTGTGACAAACCACCATATGTCACAAGCAATTTTCAGAACTTTCTCCCGCTTGGAATTATTGAAGGTAAATTTTAAACTTTATTTAGCTTCATTTATCATATTAATTTTTGTGTCATACTTTACAAAATTTAATACATATTCTTAAATTTTTGTGTTATCAACTTATCATATTAACTTACAATTTGAATTAACATGGTAATAGGTTGCTGAAACAAGGTTTGCTTCACACACAATCGTCCTTAGACGACTTGTGAGGGTGAAAGAGGCATTGGGTCAAATGGTTATTAGCAACAAATGGGGTGGATGGAAGCAAGCTAATACAGAAAAGGCCAAAACTGTAAAGGATTTGATCTTGAGTGATAATTTTTGGAAAAGGGTGGAATATGCATTAGAACTCACCGAGCCCATCATGTCTATGCTTCGGTATGCCGACACGGATGAGCCTTGTTTGGGGAACATATATGATGCCATGGACTCTATGCTAGAAAGAATGAAATCAATAAGTTTAAATTTTTATACAATACTTTATCCTTGTTTATTGAGAGATTTTGATTTTTGATTTTAATCAAGTTATTAACACTACATCAAGACAACTTACATGTACATCATTTGACATCCCAGGTCATTCAGAGGAGAGAGCAGGATCCTGATACCTTGTACACTAAGGTGGAGAAAATTGTTCTACATCGTTGGAACAAGATGACTACACCTTTACACCTCTTGGCATATGCACTTTCTCCTAGATATTATAGCAGTGAGATACTTGCTATTCCTGGTAGAGTGGCACCATATAGAGATCCTGAAGTTGCTGCTGGGTATAAGAGGGCACTTAACATGCTCTTTAGTGATCCTGATGTGGCATCAAATGTTAGGAGAGAGTTTGTTGATTTTGTCTCAAGCAAAAATGTAGAGCCTGATGCAATCAATGACCAAAGTAAATTGGATGCCATTGGATGGTGGTACTTACATGGGGAAAGTTACATGTACCTCCAACCTCTTGCCATTAAGATCTTGTCACTAGTATGTATTTAAGTTTTTTTTTCCTTTTTTTATGGCCACTTAGCTTGTCGAATTAGCACTCTTAAATTCCTATTGTATTGTAAAATTACTTAGCTAATTTTTTAAAATTTGTTGGTTGTCTCTCTAGGTTGCAAGCTCTTCTGCTGCTGAGCGGAATTGGAGTACATACTCCTTTATCCACTCAGTGAAGTGTAACCGGTTGGGTTCAAAGAAAGCAGAGGACTTGGTATTTATTCACAACAACTGGCGCCTCTTATCACGCAAGGATCCAGGATATAAGGGACCAGAGAAGTTGTGGGATGTACTACGTGAGACTTCTAACTTGGATATGACTGTCCAAGATATATCTAGAATTGCCTTGCTAGATGTTGAGGAGGACGAGGAGGAGGATGTGGCTGCATCTGGGGCTAGTGGAACCGGTTTGGGTTCCAATGATGTGGAAAATGTCAATGATATAGATGAGGATGAAGCCATTGATCCCTCATATTTTGATGACCCATTTGACCCTTGAAGGGCATTTGCATCTTTGATAAACAATGTTTAAACATTTGTCATTGACTCATTGAGTCATTTATGATTTATCACTATGTTTCACAGTTTCAAATTTTATTAAGTCATAATTTATTATCTATCAATCTGATGAAGTAGTCTATGTTTTGAAATTCCATTTTGCATTTTAGTAATTCAATGTATGATTTTATTTACAACATTAGCATAGATTAATGAGTGAGTATTTAATGTTTATCTTTGACATTTGGCATTGATCAATAATCAAGTAACATTGATATATTCATACTATGGAATGACTTAGTTTTACTTTTACAACTATATGAGTTTATATTTTTTTTGCATATATATATATAACCCACGAACCCAAATGGGGAAAAAAAAAATTGCTCGAACCCACGAACCGAATTCCGAACCCAAACCCGTCCCCGAACCCGAATTGGCAACTTAGGATAATGTACATACAAATCTTGTTTTTTATCATTTATATATTGACCATTTATAGTCAATCATCTTGAATTATTATCAATACTTAATAATAGAAAATACTTATAAATACTTATAATAGTAATATTAGATTACCTTTGATAAAAATCCATATTTGAAATATGGGAAAATATAATTATCATATTATATAAATAATATCATGCTTAGTAATAACTAATGAGTCACGGGTTGAGTAGTCACGACCTGTGACCATAGTATTGACATATTGATAAAGGTTGGATTAAATGAGGAAGGGGGGAGGTTTTTTTTGAAGGAATAGCTGTGAAGGACAAGGCAAGAGTTAATAAACCCATCCAATGCATACTTGACACATCTAGTTAAGGTACCATCAAAGATCGAAAGTACAATAGTGGGCATCAGATCGTGAAGAGAAGGTATCAACACACGTATAAGGGGAGAAAAGAAGCGGAAAGCCTGAGAGCATCGATTAACAAGGAAGTGTAAGACTAAGCGACGTGGAGTATGGTTGGGGCACGCGGAAGACCAGTCACAAATAACATCTGCGCGCCGAGAAGACCGAATAGTTAGTGTATAACATACTACACGAAAAGCACAAAATGATATAACATTAAGTCGTGCACACCAAAGGGGTTACGACCATAGTTAAAAGGGTAAACCTCAACCAATGCATTGAGCCCCACACTCAAACATTGTGTATATCATCGAATCCTACCACCAATAAGGTAATTGTAGGTAGTATATATATTTCTTTCATTAAGTGAGATAAATGAAAATATATTTTTAGAGATTTATTTATTTTGTGGTATTACATAAATAACAAATGTGGTAAATATTTATCATAATGGAAATGTATAATAAAATAAAGATTTGATAAAAAGGCATACACATTTATGATCCAAACTATGTTTGGAGGAGGGCATTCATTTTGAATGTCATAATATGATCCAAACTATGTTTGGTGGAGGGCATTCAATTCGAATGTCAAAATACGATCCAAACTAAGTTTGGTGGAGGGCATTCCTTGCGAATGTCATAGAATGATCCAAGTGTAAATTTGGTGGAGGGCATTAATTATGAATGTCATAACATGACCTAAGATAATCTTGGTGGAGAACATTTGTTGCAAATGTTAATTAGTTCTTAAGGATATAAGCTATTTAATTAGATTTATTGAGATCATTTCAATCTTTTATAGTTATTACGTATTTTAATATAACCCTAATGGTGGGGACATTATAGTTGCCATCTTTGCCAAAAGGGGAGATTGTTAGCATGCATGGAGCATTGAGAGGATATATGTCAAAGGGAGAGATTGTTGAGTGTTTGACACTTAGATTGATTGCTTATGTGTTGCATTCATGATTTGATTTGTCATTGATGTCAACATATATGTATTTTGGTATATGTTAGACAACATTGCAGTATATCACAGAGACAAATTTGATCAGCGAGGATGAAGTATTAAGAGTTAAGTCATGTGGAATTATATTCATGTTTGTGGATGTGTCTAGATGCTACATCTATGTTTGCGAAATGTTATTTGAAGGATTGCATAAGTTACAACTTGATATGTGAAGACTAGTTACATGCCAACATGCAAGAAACAATTCACTGGGAAATCAATTGTATCTGTTAAGCAAGAAAGAATTCAGTTGAGTGAGCTTCAATAGTGATTGAAGATATGTTTGTGGTAGTAGATTCTAGAAATTATTTTGTGAAGGTCACTGAAGGGTAATGTGTGATATATTCACTGTTAGTTGACTTTTTGGTTGAAATCTTTTGGGATGTGTAAATGTAATATAATGTGTATTGTAATATCTTAATGCAGTCCTATATTATTCATTGTACATTGGGGAAGCCTCAAGGTCAACTCAGTTAGTTACTAGGACAAGGTATATAGGAAAAGGTTGTTTCCTTGGTTGTGAGTGTGGCTTTTATGATTGTGTAATTGATGATGCAAATTTGATCAGAGCGGAGGAGTAGATGATGATGAGATTGTGTTGAGCACTTCAAATGAATTGTATTGAAAAAGAGGTTGTTGTATTGGTCAGCTCACACTTGAGATATGTTATCCTAGAGTTTTGTTTTGTGTAATAGTTCTGAAGCAATTTGAACAGTGGGTCCAATTGTCTTCTTAGCTCCTAACAGGGTTGGAATGTTCTAACTGGGATTCAAAGTCTTCTAACATGGACTCACATGTAATGATTGTATGTAATTGGCTCCTAGTAGGGTCATATCCTCCTTATAAGAAATTTTTATATTAGCACATCATCTTGTAGGCATCATTCCCTCCACAAATTTCCCTCTGATCAAGTGTTTCCCTAATCAACAAATCTTGTGTATTGTGCATGTTTCTTATCTTGTGGTTGTTTCATTTGTTGGTTATTGGAATTGGATTTAATAAGATTAATTTAAGTTATATTGGGTACACAACTGATTCACTCCCCCACCCTCTCAATTGTGTCGGTAAACCTTACTTTCTAACACTATTAGATTTGCAGTGCTCCTAAAATCAACAATCATTTAACTGTATTCACCACTAGATGGACCTATCAATGACAAAGAAACAAGGGGGGGCATCAACAACACCTTTGAAGCATAAAAAACTTCTCAAATGGGACCATGCCTTCCAAAGAGAAGCAAAAACATTTTACCCAAAAGCTTTGATCTCAAAATTTCCAAGAATCAAATCTGCAAAAGATGGTTCCTTCCATTTTTTCCCTTTTCGATAGCAGATTTGACAACATTATTTCTAATGAGAACTTTCTAGGGTTTGTTAGCAATCATGGACTTGAAAATCCATTTTGATGCTAGAGCCATACTGTGAGCTTTAAGATCTCTCATATCCAAACCTCCTAAGTTTTTAGGCATGCAACACCATTTCCAATTGACTGCATGTCTTTTTTTGTTTCCTTTACCATTTGACCATAGAAAGTCTCTCATAATTATATCTATTTTTTTCATTCTGATAGCTGATGAAAAGCCACGAGGAAGTAAAATAAATAGAATGGGATGCTACGACTTTCTGTACAATTTGTGCTCTTCCAGCTAAAGATGGGATGGGTTTTCCATTTGAGATGTTTTTTCCAATTTTCGAGTAGATCCAAGTCCACATGTCCGTAGTGGAGGGGGAGACTGCAAATGGAATGCCCAGTTACCTGATGATTGTGTTGGGGCCTGCACAATTCCATCCTTTCTATCTTAGCTAGGTGGGTTCAACTTCATTCCAATCAATACTGTGGATTTATGTAGAGCAACTTTGGCTCCTGGAGCCATGCGAAAAAATGTAGTATGTTCACCATGTTATCAAAGTTTTCTTCATTAACTTCTACCAAAAGTGACGTGTGATCTGCAAATTGAATGTTGAGAAGTTCTTCCTGATTTGGGAGTGTGATTCCTTTGACAGGTGGGCCTAAGGATTGAGATCTCATAATGTAAAAGAGGCCATACACAACCAGAACATACAATGCTGGGGCTATGAGGCGGCCTTGTCTTATAGATCTTTGGAGAATGATAGGTTCAGACTTATCACCATTTATATCAATCATAATGGAGGAGTCCTCAAAAAATATCTCAATCCAATGGAAAAAGTATGGAGGGAACCCAAGTGCTTTATTCATTTCAGTCACAAATAGCCATTTAATCTGATCATAGGCTTTCTCAAAGTCTAGAAGTACAATGGCAAAATTCCATTCCACTTCTGTTGCCCAATAAAGTGCTTCCCAATTGGTGATCAGATTTTCTGTAATAAATCAAATTTGTGTAACAGATACAACTTCATTCAGAAGGTCTGCTATTCTTCTGGCCAAGAGCTTAGCTATAATTTTATAAGACAGATTTAGGAGAGTTATAGGTCTCCAATTTTGACTTGAGATTTATCTTCATTCTTGAGGATCAATTTTATGACTATTAATTTGTTCTCCCAGTGATCCTTTCTCATAGGCTTCATTGTATAGATTCAGGAGATCATAACATATCCAGTCAATGTTTTCCTTATAGAATTCGGCTGGTAGGCCATCCAATCCTGGAGATTTGTCATGGTCATATCACCTATAGCATCTTTAATCTCCTCACTATAAATTTCTTTATTCAAAGCTTTCTCCGATATCTTAAAGACTTTTTTGGGAATTAGTCTCAAACATTCTTTAAGGATATCCTTGTTTTGATCCCTATGATTTGAGGTGAACAAGTTCTGATAGTATTTGAAGAAGGTGTTTTTAATCTCTTGAGGGTCTTTGGTGAGTCCCAATTCTCCATGTATTTCTTCTATCAACTCCCTTTTTTGTTTTGATTTGATCAGATTAAATAAGTATTTTGATCCTTTATCTCCTTCACGAAGCCAATTTACTTTGCCCTTGGAATCTGTAATTTTGTAATTTCCTTAATTCCATTTTAGTTAAGGCCAACTCTTCTAATTTTTTTCTATCTTCACTTTGTCTTTAAGGGTATTTTCTAATTCATTAAGTTTAGACTGCAAGAAAGGTAGTTCTTTGTTCCTGTCCTTAGCTCTTTTTTTCCCACTATTTGATAAATATCTTTCATTAACTTGGTCAGAATACTCCAATGGTCTTTGTAACTTTTGTTCTTATTGCAAAATTTAGAAATGTAGATAGCCATTTTTATAGCCTCAAAGGTGTCACGCTCTTTTGGCAAAGAAACATTAAGTTTGAAGGTTCCTCTCTGTAAAAAAAATGAATATATGATAGCAAGATCTTCAACAATAGCAGTGAAACAAATAGGAGAATGATTAGAAATAGATGCAGGGGTAATCTTTATAGGTGAACAACCTTCCTCTAATGGGAATGAGAAGACTGGGGAGTTAGCGTAGACTCTGTCAAGTCTGCAATAGAATTTTCGCTTTCCCACTTAGTTTGTCCATGTAAACTAGATTTTAGAAAATAAGTCCTTTTTCCTACTAATGGGATCAATGAGGTTCAATCTCCTTTTAACTTTTGCCCAGAAAAAAAATTCATTTCCTTTTCAAGTAATTTTGATTCCAACACATTTATCTTCTCCTTTTCCTTTCTCATGAGAGGAAATAAAGTGTTTAGCCTGATTCCAAATGAATTTCATGATGGTGAATGCGTGGTATCCAATTACTTTGATTTCTTGTAGAAAGATAAAGTCTATGTTCTGTAATTTATCTCTCCAGTCTCTAACTGCATACTTTCTGTCCAACATCTCAAGGCCTCTCACATACCAACTTGTTTCACCATAATCAATTCTTGGAGGGTTTTTGAAGTCTATAGCACTTGTTGAAACAATCAGACATCTCTAGTCTCTTGGCTCTATTATTTGAGTTTTAACTATTTTTAGAAATAGAGTTTCTGACAAGCATTTTCCTCTTCTTTTTTCCAACCACTTCAGTAAATCCTTCATCTTTGGAAGTATCAACATTCTTGTTGTCATCAATTTGACCCTCTCCTCTCCTAACTGTTAAGGTACAATCTTCCTCATGGCACTCAACAGGGCAGTTATCAATCACATTATGTCCTATATCATCTGCCTTTTCCTTGACAATCGATCCAATGGTAAGGTTTTTAGGCTCCAAAGGTGCAATTGAGGGGTTGTTAACAAAAGTTTATAATTTTTTATGCTCTATCATTAATGGTCTCTAGGGCTAATTGCTGAGCATTTTTCCTAGTAGGGGCATCTAAAACATTACCTAAAGAAGACTCTTGACCTAGATTAGTAGACTTGGGATGACCTATTGAATTTTCAGAGTTAGGAATGACTTCATAGTCCTCTTCAAAAAGAAGGTTCCAGAGAGAGATAAAATAATTCTTGCTATGAATATCAAAGCACAAACCCTTGTTTCTATATTGGGTCTATCTTCATTATCTTGAAATTTTTGTTTCTGACTAGAGATCTCATCATTGTTCTTCTTAGATTCTTTGCTAATATTGTTAATGTTGCTTTTTGCTAGGGTTTTGAGTGTGGGTTGAATTGAGGCCATCTTTTCCAGAATTAATTCCAGGGCAGTTTTTTCTGTTATGCCCCTTTCTTTTTACAGTGAAAACATGCATTCAAGTTCCCTAATAAGACAACTTTCCATTTAAACAAAGAATCATCGAAACTCATTGATAACTTATCAGGAATATTCACTTCTAGAGAAAGGGGAATAACGATCCTTGCATTGAAATGTGGCAAAGTGATTTTGGATTTCCTCTATTTGAAGAACAAAGTTCAAAGGTTTGAGCATTTGAGACAAGGGCCAAAATTCTGGTTGTAGATTCACTATTTCGAGCGAATGTGGGCACAAACGGACCATGACCTGCTCCATATTACCTTCAACAGACGAAGGAAAGGCTCTAAACATGGATTTACCAAAATTCCAAAAAGATATTTCTAAAACCCTTTCTTGCATTGAGTGGTTGAAAAATATTAGAAAAAAAACCTTTTTGCAAAATTCTGCAGAAATTAACATGTATACCTAATTTTTTGCCCCAAATATTATTCAACCATTCATCAAAGAATTTTCTTGAGGGTACAAAGTCAAAATCCATCACAACACATAAAATTACAATATTTTAAAGTTTTGTTCTTTCATTTCTAATGGCAGCCCTCATGTCTTCATTTTGGGAGAGGAGTCGTATAGTGATCCTTGGAGAGCTTATAGTTTCTTCCTTGTCTGGAGTTTGAAGTGTTGACCTTGCAACTGCTTCCACTTCCCTCAGCTCCGGCCCCCAAAACTCCTCCTTCCATTGTTGTCACCACAAACTGTCCATTAAATTCTGCAGAGGGTGGGCACAAATTCTCTGAGTCTTCTGTGAGGACAACTTTGTAAGAGGGCTTAACAGGAGCTTCTTCACCAGATTTCTCTTTTTGAATAGAATTATCACCATTAGCCTTCTTAATCTTCTCATTCTCCACAGCCTTTAATACCGCTTTTGGCGGTTGTATTTCTGTTCAGACCTGTGAGGCAACCCAGTGAGGCACGAAGCCTGCGAGCTACTAACCAGCGAAGGCCACTACATTATTTCCATAATATTTCGAAAAACACAAATACAGACCCAGGTTCAAAGAGCCGAACTCCAAGAGGCACTGGGTTACAGAACACACATGCAAGGGCACAGGAAAGATGAGATCAAGACATACAACGGAGGAAAAAGGAAAACAATAAAAACAACACGTTAGTAGAAGACCAAAAATATAAAAGTAAGCAATGAATGCAGAAACAAAAAGAGCGATTCCCAAGGAAGCAAGAGTGACAGGTGGATTGGTGCGGAGCCCCAAAATGTCCTAGGGTTGCACCAACTTGCAGACCGCTCCTCAAAATTTCTTCGTTATTGTCTCAGCTCAAACCCTCACTTTCATGAAAAATGCGTATGATAATTAATAGCAGGAGGGCCTGTGTGTAACACAATAGCGAAAATCAATAAGATTAAGAGCATGTAGGTTTTCCTCTTAAACTTCCCAGGAGGCCGTTACAAGTTTTTTTCAAGAGTAGGTTTCGAATGGTTGCAACAATGATATTATAATTGCCAGGACTAATATATTATATGATAACAGAATTATAAATAAATTGTAAAAACTTTACTAAACGCATCGAACAATTATTAAATACTTATTTGACCAATCAATGCATGGATAACATGGCAGTAGTAAGAAATCACTGCATTGAAAGCAAATAAAGTCCTCAGCATTAATAGAACACGTATGATGGATGCCCGATAGCATTTGAAAGTCTGAAATGATTCTAAGATTCGTTGGTTACTGTTGATTGGTCATACTAATCAATCACCAGTGAGAAGTCACGTTGTCTATAATAAAGAACTGAATGTAACTTATCGAACACTATACTGAAAAGATAGACTACTTACAAGAAAATAGGCACGTCTCAGGGATGCAGCCTTTCGATAAGGAGAGTTTTAAAATGGGATGAGAAATGAGCAAACGATATGGGAAAAAGAGCATTGGAGGATAGACGGGAAACAATAAAGGTAAATATGTAGCACTTAACGCATAACAGGGTAACTAACAACTACCAAATCTAGCATCGATCAAGATGAAGCATCTGCAGAAAAATATTGTCCATTAAAACAAGTTGTTTATAATAAAGAACTGAATGTAACTCATCAAACAGTATACTGAAAAGGTAGACCACTTACAAGAAAATAGACATGTCTTAGGGATGCAGCCTTTCGACAAGGAGAGTTTTAAAATGGGATGAGAAATGAGCAAAGGATATGGGAAAAAGAGCATTGGAGGATAGATGGGAAAAAAGAAAGGTAAATATGTAGCACTTAACGCATAACAGGGTAACTAACAATTACCAAATCTAGCATCGATCAAGATGAAGCATCCGCAGAAAAATATTGTCCATTAAAACACAAAGACAACTCTCGTAGTGTAGATAGAATAGTCAACAATCAAATAAAATCTCTTAAAATCAATAAAGAAGACGGTCAACCGGAGTTGAGTAACATTCATTTCAATTCTTTAAGAAAATCCCTAAAGGATTAGATCCCTATTTCTGATTGGGGACTAAAGAACCAATACACATATATCGGATCATATCAACTTAGTTCAATACAACTAAGTCAAGAGGTTTTTCCATCTCAAGGCAATACTTTACATTGGAAGTAGGGACATAACAGATATCGGGCAAAGAAAAACATAATCTTTAAAGGAGAGTTACATTGGGGATACATAGCTATGGGGAGATAAATGAGTAATAGTAGCTAGGACAAAGTTTATTGTATCTTTCAAATATAGGGAGGTATTTATCCAAGGACATTACTTGACCACAATAATGAGGTCTTAAGATATGTCAATGTCATCTTCTTATGCATATTGTTATAATCAGATTCTATATCAGAAATTTAAGGGAGTTACAATTGTTCATAGTTATTTCCTAAGTTGTAATTCATTTTGATTGTTCAATCGTTAAATATATTGCAATTTAGTGGATTTAGTACATTGTCCCTCAAAGGGAATATTACAATGGTATCACAGCATATTCCTACCATCCTATGAGTAGAAGCTTATGCAAACTTATGAGAGAAGAACAAGGAAAACCACAACGAACAATTTAGCCAATGAGATAAGATCCTATATGGAACAAACAGACCAAATGCTGATAAGTCAAATGGGTACTCTAACAATAGAGTACCCAACCCCCATTCATACCTAGGGAAGGGATTCCAAGAGAAAAGGAAGGAATAGAACCACCAATGACTAGAACTGAAGACATTGCAACAGTGTATGCTGCTCTCAAACCTCTTATTAGAGGGTTGTATCATTCGAGGAATTTTGCGAGGATAAACGATGAGAGGCACCCAAGAGGACCATAAACAAAGAGCTCAAGCATAAAGTAAGCAAAGTAACACTTCCCAAGTTTCACGGATTAGAAAAAATCACAGCTCATGCATGGTTGCAAAAATTAAATACTTTCTTCACTTTGAGTCCCATGACAAAGGAGGACACCCTCCAGTTTGCAATGCTCCATTTGGAAGGGGCAGCACTTAAGACTAGCTGAATAAATATGATCCTCTTCACAAAGGAATTATGACCTCCCTAAGGATCAGAAAGTTGCCTCCACAATATCAAAGCTAACTTTTGACTGATTCACTCATCGTTTTTCTTCTGGAGTTTCTGATTAGTTCATGCGTTATTTCTGGCTATGGATGTTATGACTTATTATGACCAGGGTTTTTCTACAGCTTTGCTTTGACATTCTCCCTTACTGGGTGCAACCATAGCTACCAGGAGACCTAGGCCAGGAGGCAGCAGTTCAAACCAGGGCACACTAGTTTTCGCTGCAAGCCTTTACTTCAAATGTAACAACTTCCACAATCCCCCACATAATGTGTATAAAGGTGTTTTCAAAGCTGATAAAAGAAGATTTGCATGTCTGTAGTTTCAGTTTCTGCATAGTCCTTAAGGTCCTTAAATTACTGCGATTTATTTTAAGTGTGAGATACAGTACAATCAATCCAAGTACAGGAAATATAGATATGTTGACAAATAATTGAAATGTAAATATGCTGAGCCCTGATAAATCTATCTGGTTTTAGGTTTCAATTACTTGCACTATAATGCTTTGATTTTGACTGATATTCTGTCATGCAGATCAGATGCATTTTCAGTACAAGGATTGTTTAGCCAATGTTTTTCCTGTTCAATATTCTCATGTCTTTACCATAACTTTCTCATTTCTATGATGTAAACTATACATTTTTGTTTAATGACGTGACATTTTCACTCTCATTATGATTAATTAGCAAGCTTCTGATAGAAAGCTCTGCAAATTCTAACCATACATTGTTTTAACCTGCAGAGTAGGTATATTGCCAATCATTGGTCTGGAGGGTTTTCTGTTAGCCAGGGCATCTTCACAAGTAAAAACATGTGATTTAATGGCACGCTTGCTTTCACCGGTTTCTTTGGAGCCATCAATTGTCAGTCTTAGGGGAACAAGATGTAAAATTATAAGATATAAGCCAACCATACAAATATGTAAGTTTTTGCCTCTTTTTCCTGAAACCCTGTGGTTAGATGCTGTTGAAAGTAAAGTTCAGTTGAATTTGGTGTCAAATCATGCATTTTCTGGCACAGTTAATGGCTTGTCTAATCAAGCACCAGTTGAAAATGAGATAGGAAGTTTCCCTGCCGAATGTACTCCTGTGATTGATAGTTCCCAGACACTTAAGTCACATAATGGCATTTTGAAGTCCTTTAAACTCAAAGCTTTGGCTGTATCAAAATCTTTCATAGAAGTTCAACTAAAAGAACACCCTGCAGAAATGGTAGTTATTCAGTGCAGCCACAACCATAAACAATCTAATGGAAGTACGAAAGTAGGCCAGACAAATGGTTTCAATGACACAAAGTATCCATATTTTGCACACACCTTTGCTAGCATTCTTTCTCTTAATTTGTTTCTGATGATATCTGCTTTGAAGCTTCCTGCACAAAAAAAGCGGTCTTGTCTACGGACTAACCCCTTTGACGAATCTATTCTGACTGGATCTGGAACGAGGGCACATCTCCACTTTGGTCTGACATTGCCTACCATCAGACATACAGAGATCGGTAAAAGACCTAGGAGAGTTAGAAATCACATCCGCGAGAAAGCACAAAAAGAGGCCAATGAAAATGCAAGAAGAATTCTGCAGTCATTAACTCCACGGACAAGTTGCATATTTACTGCATCTGCAGATGAATCACTGCCTCCAAATGGGATACCCGATAGTAAGTAACCTTGTATCATCAACATATACCTAATTGATTTTCTTGATATTAGCTTTTTAGTCTGCTTGACATGTTAATTAACCAACTTAATTTGCTAACAATTTCTTTGTTGCTTATTTGGCCTTTACAGAAGATGTATTATCAGTCATCTCTACAGAAGTAGATGGAACCACAGATATTCATGTCAGAAGTGAAACTTCAAAAAGGTTCCCTGTCAAGTTTCAGCATGATCGGTCAATTATGGGTGAAATAGATTCGAAAAATCTGCGGATGAAGAATTTTATTTTTGTACTCTTAAAAGGAAAAAGTTTGTCATTGACACATCCAGGAAGGGCACTGAAAGTTTAGCCTCCAAGAAAACAGTCATCAGGAAACTTGCCTTCATGGATGGGTATTGCTTTGTTGACCGGTAGCTACATCTCATGTTAATTATTTCAATACTGATGATTGTATTTCACTGTAATTTAGCTGTACTCTAAATCATATAGTCTTCTTATAATGTTCTTGTCCACATATACCACATTTTCATCTGATTTGTTTTTATTTTCTTGCTCGAGTTCTCATTTTCTGTAATCATTTCCCATGTATTATTTGGGGGAAAGTCATTTCAAGTATTTCTCGGATAAATTCTGAAGTGCATTTGAGGTCCTGTGTATATTTGTTATCGTTTTGTGGTGATAGCCACACGTACAATCTGCAATTAGTATGGTAGGATATCAGCAATAAATTGTGCATCCTTCACCTGTCCCTCACAATCCACAGCCTTTAGAAACATTGCCCCTTTGGGGCACACTGCAATCACATTTATCAATGGTCGATTTTTGGTATCCTTCCACCCATCAGAAATAATTGACACCCTTGTTTGTTTTCATGAATTTCTAATGGGAGCCAATGCATTGTTTATGTTTTTGACCTCACTTGCTAGTAAGGTGGTGCGTACCTTCTCATAACCTGGCCCTATCCACCCTTGCAGAGCCTCATTTGCTTTTCTCAACATATCCTGCCAATATGGTGAGTGTACAACATTGAATGCCAAACCGTTTGCATAGATACATCTTCCAACAGCTTCATTTGCAATCTCCCTAGCATCATTATTGAATGCTCTCTCCAATGGTCCCTTACTTCTCTTCTCAGCAACAAGTTCTTCTTCAATTCTGTCCAAGAACGGGCGGTTCTCTACTATGATATTAGGAAAGTCACTATGAGATGGAGAAGGTGGAGGCCCTGAACTACTTCCTTTTCGTTTCAACAATGGATGGTTTGTGGCACATCCCACTCTTGCATCTGCTTCCTCTTGCTCTCGAATGAATCTTGCTATTTGTTGAGGTGGCAATCTTTTTGCATCCGGTCCTTCACATGCTTTGATACCCATTTGAGGAATGGCACATAAATGGGCTTTCACATGGCTATAGGAGTTAGTTTTCTCCACATGGCATAAATTGCATTCCCAAACAAATGTTCCACCTTTTTTTACTTGGCTTTTTATCGTGACATATTTCCATAATGGTGAATTGGGATCGGTCTTGAATTTGGGTCGAGCAGTAGAAGAAGCTGACATTGCCCTGTCTACAAGAACCAACAAGTTAAAAATAAAAAATGTTATTAAATAGTTAAATAATAGTAAATACAATATTAAATATAAAAATAAACAAATTCAATTTCTATTTGAACATTAAAAAACAAAATAATAAATATATATTTACAATTTAACATTATAACAAATATTTATAACAAATATTATAATTTATTATATAAATATTAAATCAATAAACATTAAATAATAAAATAAAAAATACATTATTAACATTTATTATTTAATACTCTAGACATTATATAATATAATATTTATTCAATATTTAAATATTGACTATCATTTAAAAAATTACAATTTAAAATATAAATATTATATATAATATAATATATACAATTTAAATTTTTTTTGGAAAATCTTTTATATCAATAATATATTAAAGTTATAAACTATATATAGTATTTAAAATTTTAAAAGTTTATAACTTCAAATAAATTTTTAAAAAATTAAAATAAACATAAACATATGAAACAATAATATATTAATATATTAATAGTTTATAATATTAATATATTATTGTTTCATATGTTTATGTTTATTTTAATTTTGTTTAGAAGTTTATAACATAAAAGTTTAAAACATACATATGTTAATATAAAATAAACTATACATAAAACTTTGTATAAAAGTTTATAACTTTAAATAAATTGAAAAAAAATTAAAATAAACATACCTTCAGCCTAAACGCAGAGCTTTGGCGCCAGTCAACTCCCCCTCTGCTCACGAGCTTCCGTCGTCCCAGTTGCTCCTGCTGCCGGTCGTCCCCTGTCGTCGTCCCAGTTGCTGCTGCCGGTGATTTCCTATTTGGCAGTTTCTTTTCGACGTTTTCGTTCTGTGCCGCGGTTGTTGTCAATTCACGTTAGGGTTTTTACTACAGTAAAAACGAGTTAAAAACAAAGGAAAACCACGCGCCGACCTGAAATATCGTAGTCAAACTGCCACGTTACCTTTCAAATAGAGTTAAAAACAAAGAAAAATCAGACGCCGACCCTAAATATCTTAGTCAAACTGCCACGTTAACATTCAAATCGCCACATCATCCAAAAACATTCGGATTCATTGCAAAAAAGTTAGAAATCGAACCCTGTTCGATTCCACAGGGTATTTCAGACGTATCTGATTCCGATACGTACCGTACCCGTATGTGAAGGCAAAAGGGGAAGTACCGGTAACGTAGGTTTCTAGCCATCCATGAGCAGACAAATATCGTAAGGATTTTCTGGTTAGATAATTTTAGCCTGGAATCGATACATGCCATTCCAGTGGCTAATGTCATAATTGTTTCTTTCATTGTGGTTCTCTAAGATATTTACATTGGAGGTCAGACATTGTCAGACATTGGCAAAAGGTCAATAGGTCGTGTTCCATGACATGCATGACTGCTTGTCCAAAAATGAAGACTAGCTTCGTCAGAATGCTTGCTTAATATCTTCACTATTTAAGTACTTTATAGTAAAAAAGGGAGGAATTCACAAACTTATCTTCTTAAAAATTGTACAATTGGGTGGGACTAACAATGAGCATGCTTTCTGTACCTACAAAGAACTTCTGTCCATTTAGAGTGTTACACCAAGCACATTAGACAAATAAAATGGTATCATTCCCTTCACTCACGGTTGGTTGAACATAATTTTTTTAGACTGCAGTATTGACATTATGGGAATGGTTGCCTGAGATATAAGCTTGTGTTATGTTCCTTAGCTATACAGTGGTGGTGGTTTGATTTTTTTTAATCCATAAAACACAACACGAGTTTGCGAGACATTTTATTAATTAAAATATGTGTATATACATAGATTCGACCAGAGAAGAGGGGGTGTCAATCATGCCAGCGAGGATACGATGTCACTGAAAAAACCCCTAAGCCAGGCTAATAAATTGAGAAGCATATAAAAATCATTACAATCTTGACTGGCCAGAAGACATTAAAAGAAGTGCCAACAGAAGGATTGGCAAAACTAGACCAGGCCGAATATTAGCGGCACTAAAAAATGAAAGCCGAAAATGACCCCGAAAGCCCGGACTGATGCCTAAGCACAAAAGTCACTGCAAGATCAGTGTTGACAAAAATTCGAAAAAAGAATAAGAAAGCAAAACCATAGTCACCAATCAATCTTCATCAAAGAAGTTATCCGAGCAAACCACCTCTGGAAAGTGGTCCAACCATTTGTAGTTCTCTTCCGCGTCAATACCAGCTCTCATTCTGAGAAAATCCCTTGCCACCGCTGCCGAACGATGATGACAAGCAAGCCCGTTCATACCCAAATTCATGCTAAAAGCTTGTTTTGCTACCTCCACACACGGTTGTAAAAGCTTGGGGAAGGACATGGTATACCAAGACTATAGTATCTATGTTGTCGTTCCACCCAAATTCAGAAGAGAAGCAAGACTTGAGATGAAATTTTGATGTTGACCTTATATCTGTTCGCCAAGTTAAAAAATCATTGCCCTAAAACCATCCTTATTGCTTTCATGGCTAAAAGCCTCGGCTCTTCGCAAACTCATTGTAGTCCTAGGTCCAAGATAATCCCAAAGGAAAGACTGGGTCTTTTTTCATAGAAAAGTCGCTTTGGGTAATCCATTTTTCAAAATACTATGCTTAGCCAAGGGGAGTGAAGTGGATATAAAGGATGGCCACCACAACTACCACGCACAACCAACAATGGCCTTAATCATCTTAATTAATAAGGTGTCCTGAATGTTTCAGACAATTTGCCATGCCAAACTTAATCTAGCATTGCGCTAGACCCAATATCCCTAAAATCTAAGAACAAAAAATGGAACGACCTAGCTTCTATGACCACATTAAGATTCATTCGTTCTGCTAGGTAGTGAAGAATAAAAAATGCATCCCATTGGTATAGTTGCTTCTAGGGATGAGTCAAGCATTAAGCTTTGTCTGGAGCCAAGTAAATTTTATCTACTCTGTCAAGCCAACCATTTGCCGACCTGTCTGCCTTCATATTCCCGTATATAAGTGCGATTGATGGTATATGTTTGAAAAAACTAAGCAACTCCTTGGCTCGATCAAAGAGCGCTTGAAGTTTCCAGTTCAGAGTGGATACACATTAACCACCAATGTAGAGCCACCTTCAATTTGTAGCTTGCGTAACCCTGATTCTTTACTCAATAGCAAACCAATTATGATTGCTAAAGATTCCACTTTGTTGTTGGCCCCAGACAGTTGTTCGGAAGAGCTTGGAACAACCGTTCCTTGACAATTTCTTATAACGCAACCAGCTCCGAACTAACTATAATTGCCCCTCGAGGAACTATCTAACTTTAGTCTGAGCCACCCACACCAAGGATAAATTTAGAATGCTCGTTCCTTGGTTGAAGAAGCAACTAGAATCCTTGCACCAATCCACAAGGAACCTGTAAGCGCGACTCATTCGGTCTCAACTTGGCATCCCACCCAGTAAAGAGGGCATTTCGAGTTAATATGAGAGTCCTTAGTATTCAACACTATACGATCATTGCTTCAATGTGCCTTCGATCTTATTTTGTAAAGGTGTAGGGCTCATTTCCTTGTCCTCAAATTGTAACAACTAAAATTTCTAAACATTAAATACTCTTTATTTAATCAATTAAGAGTAAGCTAGCTATCCATTCACTTAATAATTTTTTTAACGGAAGTAATTGATTAATTGCATTCACACAATTGAGAGATTAACCATCTTTAGGAAAAATGATAAAAATATAGTAACAAAAAATATTACACATGACAATGAAATGACATTAACTGTAATTTTATAACTATCATTTCATAACTATCATTTCATGTAGCCAAAAAATAACTATGTAAGATATACAATTGAATTGAAATAAAATGTGAATAAAAGAGTACTAAAATACAAGCAAGGTTCAAATCACACTATGTCAAATGAAAAAGTATCTGATCTGTTAGGATAAGCATTGACATAGGTTTAACCTCTCAACCATGGATGTAGTGTAATCCCTGCTCCTTCTTAACTAAGAATGACCCTACCCTGTATGGGATAAGGCACATGTACACCATCTCATCCTACCACATGAGCATTTTAGTGTTAGAGTTGTCAACTACATAGTCGGCTAGACTGCAGAATCTCTTAACAAACTATGGATCCAACTATAAGTTATCCTATAGCAACATCATTTGCCACTAAACCTACCTTGACCAAGGATTTTCGATGGACATTATATGCTTGATCACCCACCACTGGACTTGACAAACTTAACCATTACCAAATACCACCATGAGCAGACTAAACTACTAGATTACTACTTTTTAGTTTGTATAGTTCATAGTTCTAATGTACTCTTATGTTTTTTGCAGGTTATACATTTTGTCCATTTCCTATGGACTACACCTTTCATCTCAGCCATCCTTTGCTATCCTTGATGATCCCTGGTGTAATCCTTCCAACTTACTTCACTTTTGTTTAATGAAGAAAAAAATGATATCTTCTTCTTTCATGCATCTTTTTTAAAAAGAAAGTGGAGTTATGATATCTACGTGACTTGGTAGCTTTAATTTTAGTCGAGGATGGACTTCCTCAATGTCAAGGATATATGATATTGATGTCTTTGTATTGGAAAGCAAATTCAACTTATTCAAAATAATTCTTCCTATCGAAATACATAAGCTTCAAAGCATTAGCCATGAATCTTTGGCATACTTAAATGATAGTCCCATTCTAGTTTGGTGGGCTCATGTCTGTCAGTTCTTAAGCTGATTGACAAAACTTTAGAATAATTTAGGAACAAAAGTTTGAAAAATTTGCTATGGAATAACATGAACATTTTCAGAAAGTACGACTTGATAAGAGAGATTGTGAATTGTAAATCATTGGCTTGGGTTGCCAAAGATCAATAGATCTCCAATGAAGCTTCGAGTAGGTAGCATTGTTATGTGTATGCTAGTTGAGAATGAGAATATGATTATGGAAAGGTGAGACAAACAATTGCAGGTAGAGCATCAAGAATTCGAGAGTTGTATGAGTGAGTCTTGCTCAATTGTGTTCTCAAGGAATATAGATACAAGTTCAACTATTGATTGGGCAAAAGAGAGTTACGATTGCATGTGGAATTACAAGGTGGCAAGACATGTGTTGAGTGTTACAATCTTGGGAATGATAAGAATAATGTAAAAGGGTGAATATCAAAATTAGAAGAGGTTGATAGACTTTCATGTTTTTAAATTACTTTGAGGTGAAAGGAAAAAATAAATCTTTTCCTATAAATTATTACATTGATAATACTCATATTATTTATGTATGTTGTGTTATTTATTGAAACACCCTACCAGGGAACTCAAAATAAATTAACCTAAAGTTTCACTAAGTTTGCAAAACATTTTTTTTGAAAGATTATAACAACAAGAGATAATATAGCGGAAGCAATAACTCACATACATACAAATAATCCATAAATAGATTACATCTCTTAAGGGTCCCATGACGTTGAATCTCTCTCTCTCTCTCTCTCTCACACACACACACACACACACACACACACACACACACACACACACATTATTAATATTAAATTCGATACATAACAAATCCACATCATAAAATAATCACAAGTACGAATC
Organism: Cupressus sempervirens; assembly: GCA_028749045.1. Classification (NCBI taxonomy): domain Eukaryota; kingdom Viridiplantae; phylum Streptophyta; class Pinopsida; order Cupressales; family Cupressaceae; genus Cupressus; species Cupressus sempervirens. Next base: position 862,017,836 of record CM053792.1, on the reverse strand, counting down.
CAATTAAATAATATGCAATTACATAAAATGCCACATGACATAACCAGAATGTATAATCATTTGATGTACAAGTCATAGGGTATGAAAAGCTCAAAGAATATACATCATGAATGAAATACATCATCTCATAAGATCTCTGATAATCAAGTACAATACTATAGGATATAACCATCCATCAAAAACACAAGCTTAGAATGAAAGGAATCAACTGCACAAGTACATCTAGCAACGACATCCAACTGTCAGATCTCAATTGTATAAGAAAAACTACCACTCGACCTCGTGGAACCTAAATGACCCACTCCCACTGTGTAGAGAAGATATTCTCAAGTCCCATACGAAAATCAATCCATAGGTCATAACTAACATCTAAGTCAAGGAAAACCTGATAACAATCTATCTCAAAGGTACGAAGACACAAGTAACATCTAATCCTAGAGGCAACAAAGATATGTAAGAAATCAACTATGTAAGTGAGCAAGTGTCATCGCATGAGTCAACTCTAAGGCTACCCTAGTAGCTTCTCTGGACTCTGACCCCCTAGTGAATATATGTGGCATCAATATCATTTCGTAAAGACAAGGCATACTAATGAAGCAAGGTCACAACCAAGTGTCCTCTTTACTCCCATCCTAGCTTGTACTAGCACTCGAGGCATGGGCGAGGAAAAACCATGAACTCTTTTTAATTCATTTTAAACTCATTTAATGAAATGTTATGACTTATTAAAACAACCTTCAATGGATTACCCAGTTAACCTCTTTAGGGCTCCAACCTCCATTGCAAGTCACTTCCTAACATACACATAGATTACCCACTCTAATATCATGAAAAGTACAACTCATAAAATCACAATTTCACTTCAGTCCTTTACAAGCAATTGGAAAGCATCTAAAGAAAAATCACAATATTCACCTCAGTCCTATGCAAGCAATTGGAAAACACCTATAGATAAATCACAATATTCACCTCAATCCTATGCAAGCAACTCGAAAACACCAAAAGATAACCGATCGAAAACTCAAAGGTTACAATAGGAAAAATCACACCATTCACCTCAATTCTATACAAGCAACTGGAAAGCATTAACAAACAACTGATCAAAAACTCATCATAAAAATACATGAATACATCACAATGGTCGGGTATAAAAGATCATGACCAAAAAATATACATAACATCATCATAGAACAAAATCCTAAAAGATAATGACCAAAAAATATACATAACATCATCATAGAACAAAATTTCCCAAGCCTCTGGTAAACATCTTGACTGGTCAACGTACTAAGTCAAACTCGAACCCAACACAAGGTAAAACATACATCACATCAAAAAGTAGTTTCATGAATCATTTGTTTGAAAACATAAAAGTTTTTATTTACAAACTAGGTTCAAGTTTTATGTTTCCAAAGTGTCACAGTTACTAAGGTTTTCAAATTTACAAAAATGAATAATATTTCCCTAGTATAAAATCATTTACATATAAACTGAACTATTTAACAAAATTTGAGTTTTATTAAAAATGAACAATTAATAATTCCTATAAATAACTATTAAATTTAAGCCTAAAATGGAGTAAAGTTTATATTATTAAAATAGAAATAAAATGAAAAACTCCCTTCAATTAAATTTAATAAAACCCCATCAAATTAAATTTAATTAAGCCACATTTTAATATGTTAATAAATTAATCTTTAACTATATCATAAAATTTTCTTTTAATCAACTAATATTTAAAATCTATTAATAATTAATAAATTAAAATAACAAAAAAATTATTTTAATCAATTAATACTAATACTAATAATTTTAAAATAAACTAATAATATTAAAAATAAATCTATTATAAAATCTATATATTATTTAAAGAGTTAAAATGTCTTTCCCTTTTTAAAGGTGCCTTGCTAGTAGCCACATGTGTTGCCTAGGTAGTCGTGTGTGCAACAGTAGCAGCGCATTGCCTACAACATACGACAGGAAGAAAAGAGAAGGGGTTGGGGAGGTGGTGGCCCCTGCCCACCCAAAACATTTTTAAAATTTATTTTTCAATAAACATTAAAACCCTGATTCATACTCCTATAAATGTCCAATACATATTCGATTTAAAAAAAATAAAAAATTTATTACCACAGTAATATATTATTATTGTGGTCTATATATATATATATATATATATATATATATATATATATATATATATATATATATATATATATATATAACTTTAACTCAATAATAGATCTAGTAGGAAAATAATTGCAAACTTAGAACCAAGTTTTCTTTTCCAAACCCTATCCCAGTATTTTCTAAAACAATCTTGTCTTCCACAAAAGAGTATTCAATAACGAAAATCATGATTTCTCATAGGAGGGTTTCATATTGATAATTTCACAAACAACGGTTTCAAACAGAGCCATTTTATAAACGAAATTCTCACACAAGCACAAAGAAGACAGAGGAAAGATTTGAAAGGAAATTACTATGATAAATTGAAGCAACAATTGCTACCTTAATCTGATCCTAACTAGGCGAATGCTTAGAGATTGCAAGAGTTTTGCGTCTTCTCGAAAACCCTCTTTCTCAAAATTTGTTCCTTAAAACTTGTGTGTGGAGAAATGAGGTCTAATTTCTTAATAAAGAGCTTTCTCCCTTTAGGGTTTCGATTTTACAATTCACACACCCTTTTTCTTTATTATTTTATTTTATTTTAATTTCATGTGGAAATTTTTTTGCATTTTAATTAAAATAAACTTTATTAAATTTATTGACACACACACACACACACACACACACACACACACACACACACACACACACACACACACACACACACACACACACACACACACACACACACACACACACACACACACACACACACACACACACACACACACACACACACACACACACACACACACACACACACACACACACACACACACACACACACACACACACACACACACACACACACATTAAATTACAAGACGTCTTTAATAATATATTCATTAATTCAAGGCAAAAGCCTACAATGCAATGGTAACTTGTGAGCCTCTTACATGGGAGGTCTTGGGTTCGAATCTACCTTCGCTTAACACATAATAATAATTAATTTCAACAAATAATAATAATATGTGGAGTTTATTATTAAAATAAAACTCCTAAATAAATTATTATTAAATTAAATAAATATAATTATGCCAAAATTAGAACTTTAATTAAATCTTTTAAATTTAATTCTTTTATTTAATTAATGTCTCAATTAATTAAATAGAAGTAAAAATTAATTTTTCTTTATAATTTTTTTGTCAAATTATAATTAAATAATCTTTTATTTGATTTAATTATAACTAAAAATCACAATAGACCCACAAATCTAAATAAGAAAACCCATATGAAAGACAATACTAAATCAAACTCAAGGGTCAAAATCACGAATTCATGTCACTTGATGAATTCGAAAAGATAAATAACTTAGATACTTGTCCTACTTTCTAGGACAATTAGCTTAGGGTTAGGATTTGGAATCAAGAACTATCTCCCCTATTTACCATTTTGATACTGCAATAGGGCACACTCATCCTAGCAATTCAAGGAAGTCGATGCCTGGTACCTGCAATCTGTATAAAATCTGAGCATATACATATACATATAAATTTAAACTAAACAGACAATGACGGGAAATTGTGCATCGTGTAGATCCCAACTAGCAAGTGACTACAACTCCCTCCCTTAACCACATCAGAAAAGTCAAACATAAAGTCATACATGAAGTAAAATATATAGGTACACAATTCACATGCAAGTATGGGGTAAGTAACCATATAACTGCATACAAATAATCCATCTAACTATCATCATGAAATAACTGAAATCACTATATGAACATATGAAGCACCATCATCATTGAAAGGATAGAAAAAAGTACATGAAATAATTGAGTATCAAGTATCCCATCAATTATATGAATTGAGTATAAAAAAACATCCAATCAAATCCAATAACCAAGTACCACTAATCATAAAACATAATCATAAAGCTAGCCTAAAAGAATTCAACAATAACACATGAAAAGTCAACTAGGGGTAGGCACTACGTCCACCCCCATAGACTTAGGCTTACTCCTGGAAGCCTACAAGAAAGACAAAACTCAAGGACTCACTACGCAGGTCCTATTGGACCCTTCCCCCTATAGGAGGATAAGACTCTATTGAAAACACCCTTGGAGATCTACCCATATCTCCAATAGTGGGTTCCGAAGCTGTAGGTTTTTGATTTGAGAATTGTGTTTTCCATTAAGGACAATGGGACGACTTGTGCCCGTGTTGTCCGCATGAAAAATATTCTCTATCAAAACTCCTCTACACTTTGGGTGCGTTGGACTACTGAAAACTGCCCCCACTAGAAAAAGAATGAGTACTTTGTGCTGGTTGGTCATACTGATTGTGCCTATTGCCCTGAGAGTACTGAGAATCCCTAGAGTGTGAACGACTGCCACCACTCCATGCTGAAGGATAGTATCCTCCCTGTTGCTGTTGTTGATTGCCTCTAGAAGAAGGAGGCTTCATACTACTACTCATTCCTTGATTACCTTTGGACCTTGATGTTGCAGGTGCTCCCACAAAACCACCATGTCCCAAAGTGACATTTTTCTCTACAAGGATAGCCTAATGTACCACATCCTTGAGGGTTTTAAGTTTGAAAACCTTTACAACCCGAATGAGCCAGTTGTAATTCAGACCTCGAATGAAGTGTGGAACCATCAGTGGTGAACTATCACTAGTTCCTACACAAGGCATGAGTTCATAGAATTTTCACTCATACTTTGCCACGATCATAGTACACTACCTCAAATTATGGAACTCATCTACCCTCTACTAGTTCCATTCCTCTGGTAGGGAGAAACCACAAAAATTCTCAGGGAATAACTCCCATGTAACGATGTTGATACCCACACCTAGTTTCTTCTCTTCAATGTTCCACCATGTAGCCCCAAAGAGCTCTAGGTGGGTGATGGCATACCTAGCTTTGACATTAGAGTCAAAGTCTTGCATCTCAAAACATTTATCTAATGCAATCAACCACTACTTTGCCACATATCTTGAACCAACCCCATTGAAAGATTTAATTTTGGATCTCAATAGGTCCCTCATCTGAGCGACCTTAGCCAACCTATATCTATCACCATGGAGGTCTCTTCGAGGACTCCTAGATCTCTGCCTCTCCTCATTCCTAGCACGATGTGATTCCTCTTGATTAACATCCTTTGGAGGAGGTAGGCGCTCTAAGATTGTCCTCATCATCTGTCTCAAACTAGTCCCCTCTGAGTCAACATGCTCTTCTTTATGACTCTCCTCCCTATTTTCTTCCTAAATAGGAATCTCTCTATGAGTGTCTACCTCTCCCATGACGTCTACCTCAGCTTGCAATACAACCTCTAACAACTGATCTAGTCTTAGACACCATCCTCCTACAATACCCAAGAAAGAACAACAAAAACACTTACAAAGTCAACAAAGGCAGACCACCTTTAAGCACAATCATAAGAAAATATGTTCGAAATCCAACTCGAGTTATTCAAGTTTTTCCTTTTCCTATGTTTCATGAAATCAATTCTAAAGTGTTCAGATTGTAATAGATACATATAGTTGTTTAAATTTTATTTTAATTTGACTACTTGTCATCTAGTGGTGTTCCAATATATCCAGTGCTCCCAATGTAAAAACTCGAGCTCCGATATCAGATGTAATGCCCTGCTAGGGAACCCAAAAAAAATTAAACTAATGTTTCTCTAAGTTTTCCAAACATTTTTTTGTTTGAAATATTATAACAAGATATAACATAGCGAAAGCAATAACTCACATACGTACAAACAATCCATAAACAAATTACATCTCTCAAGGGTCCCATGACATTGAATCACACACACACACACACACACACACAAGTTTTATTAATATTAAATCCAATACATAACAAATCCACATCATAAAATAACCACAAGTATGAATCCAATTAAACAATATACAACAACATAAGATGCCACATGACATAACTAGAATGCATAATCGTCTATTGTACAAGTCACAGGGTATGAAGAGCTCAAAGAATATACATCATGAATAAAATAAATCTCATAAGATCTCTAATAATCAAGTACAATACTACAGAATATAACCTAACCATCCATCAGAAACACAAGATCAGAATGAAAGGAATCAACTGCACAAGTACATCTAGCAATGACATCCAATTGTCAAATCTCAATTGTATAAGAAACACTACCACCCGACCTTGTGGAACCTAAATGACCCACTCCCACCATGCTGAAGAGATAATCTCAAGTCCCGTATGAAAATCAATCCATAGGTCATAACCAACATCTAAGTCAAGAAAAACCTGATAGCAATCTATCTCAAAGGTACTAAGACACAAGTAACATATAATCCCAGAGGCAACAAAGATACGTAAGAAATTTGCTATGTAAGTGGGCAAGTGTCATCACATGAGTCAACTCTAAGGTTACCCTGGCAACCTCTCTAGACTCCGGCCCCCTAGTGAATGTATGGGCATTAGTATTCTTTTGTACAGACACGACATACTAATGAAGCAAGGTCACAACCAAGTGTCCTCTTTACTCCTATCCTAGCTTGTACTAGCACTCGAGGCATGGGCAAGGAAAAACCACTAACTCTTTTTAATTCAACCCATTTAATGAAATGTTATCACTTATTAAAAAAACCTACAATGGGTTACCTAGTCAACCTCTTTAGGGCTCTAGCCTCCATTGCAAGCTACTTCTTAACATACACATAGATGACCTACCCTAAGCTCATGAAAAGTACAACTCATAAAATCACAATTTTCACCTTAGTCCTTTACAAGCAACTAGTAAGTACCTAAAGAAAAATCACAATATTCACCTCAATCCTATGGAAGCAACTAGAAAGCACCAAAAGACAATCAATTGAAAACTCAAAGGTTACAACAAAAAAAATCACACTATTCACCTCAGTTCTATACAAGCAACTAGAAAGCATTAACAAGAAATTGATAAAAAACTCATCATAGAAATACATGAATACATCAAAATAGTTGGGAACAAAAGATCATGACCAAAAAATATACATAACATCATCATAAAACAAAATCTCCCAAGCCTCTAGTAAACATCATGACTGGTCAATGGACCAAGCCAAACTCGAATCCAACACAAGGTAAAACATATATCACACCAAAAAGTAGTTTCATGAATCATTTGTTTGAAAATATAATAGTTTCGATTTACAAACTAGGTTCAAGTTTTCTATTTCCAAAGCGTCATAGTTACTAAGGTTTTCATATTTACAAAAAGGAATAAGATTTCTCTAGTATAAAATCATTTACATATAAACTGAACTATTTAAGAAAATTTGAGTTTTATTAAAAATGAACAATTAATCATTCTTATAAATAATTATTAAATGTAATCCTAAAAAAGAACAAAATTTAACATTATTAAAATAGAAAATTTTAAAAAAAAATCCCTTAAATTAAATTTAATAAAATCCATTAAATTTAAATTAATTAAGTCACATTTTAATATGTTTGAAAATTAATCTTTAACTATACCATAAATTTTTCTTTTAATTAACTTATATTTAAAAATTATTAAATTAAAATAAAATAACTTTATTTTAATATAATTAATACTAATACTAATAATTTTAAAATAAACCAATAATATAAAAATAAATTACTATAAAATATATATATTTTAAAGACTTTTAAAAAGTATTTCTCCTTTTAAAGGGGGGCTGCTAGCAGTTGCACATGTTACGTAGGCAATCATGCATTTTGTGCAGTGTATGACCTAAAGAAAAGAGAAGGGGGTGGGGATGTGGTGGCCCCTGTCCACCCAAAACATATTTTTAATTTTTTCAATAAACGTTAAAAACTTGATTCGTACTTAGGCAAAAGCCTACAATGCAACGATAACTTGCGAGCCTCTTATATGGGAGGTCTTGGGTTCAAATCTACCTTTGCTTAACATATAATAATAATTAATTCCAACAAATAATAATAATTAATCTAGGCTTCATGATTTGTATTCCTATCGTCCAATACAAATTTGATTTTTTTAAAAATATTATTACCACAATAATATATTATTACTGTGGTATATATATATATATATAAAATTCAATAATAGATTTGGTAGGAAAATAATTGTAAACTATCAAATTTGTTTAATTAGATTCGGGTTTTCTTTTCCAAACCCTATCCCAAATCAGTATTTTCTAAAACAATCCCATCTTCCAAAAAAGAGTATTCAATAACGAAAATCAAGATTTATCATACCAAGGTTTCATATTGATTTCAACCACATAAGTTTTTGAAACAAAGAACAATAATTTCACAAACAAGGGTTTCAAACATAATCATTTCTAAAACAAAATTCTCACACAAGCACAAAGAAGACAAAGGAATGATTCAAAAGGAAATTACTATAAGAAATTCAAGCAACAATTCCTACCTCGATTTGATGCTAACCAGATGAATGCTCAGAGATTGCAAGAGTTTCTTATCTTTTCGAAAACCCTCTTTCTCAAAATTTGCTCTTCTAAACCTATGTGTGGAGAAATGAGCTCTGATTTCTTAATAAAGAGCTTTCTCCCTTTAGGATTTCAGTTTTACAATCACGTGAACCCTTTTTCTTTATTATTTTATTTTATTTTAATTTCATGTGCAAACTTTTTTGCATTTTAATTAAAATAAAGTTTACTAAATTTATTCTCTCTCTCTTTCTCTCATATAATATTACAAGACGTCTTTAATAATATATATTAATTCAACTAATAATAATATTTAGAATTTATTATTAAAATGAAACTCCTAAATAAATTATTATTAAATCAAATAAATATAATTAGACCAAAATTAGAACTGTACTTAAATCTTTTATTTAATTAATTTTTCAATTAATTAAGTACAATTAAAAATTGATTTTTATTTATAATTTTTTTCATTAAATTAAATCATTTAATAATATTTTATTTTATTTCACTATAACTAAAAATCACAATAGACCCACAAATCCAAATAAGAAAACCCATCTGAAAGACAAAATACTAAATCAAACTCACAGGTCAATATCACGAATTCACGTCACTTAACAAATTTAGAAAGGTAAATAACTTAGATACTTGTCTTACATTATATGACAATTGGCCTAGGGTTAGGATTTGGGCCCAAGAACTATCTCCCATCTTTACCATTGAGATACTGCGATAGGGCACGCTCATCCTAACAATTCAGGAAAGTCGATACTTAGTACTTACAATCTGCATAAAATTCGAGCATGTACATACACATATAAATCTAAACTAAATAGGAAATGGTGGAATGTGGTGGATTGTGTAGATTCTAACTAGTAGGTGACTATGACTCCCTCCCTCAACCACATTAGAAACGTCAAACATAAAGTAAAACATATAGGTACACCATACACATGCAAGTATGTGGTAAGTAACCATATAATTTCATATAAATAATCCATCTAACTATTATCATGAAATAACTGAAATCACTATATGAACATACAAAGCATCATCATCATCGAAAGGATAAAAATAAGTACATGAAATAACAGAGTATCAAGTATCCCATCAATTATATAAACTGAGTATAAAACAACATCCAATCAAATCCAGTAACCAAGTACCCCTAATCATAAAACATAACCATAAAGCTGGCCTAAAAGAATTTGACAATAACACATGAAAAGTAAACTAGGGGTAGGCAATACATTAATACATATACATTATATTTCAAATATACATGTACATACATATATGTTATATTGAAACACACACATGCACACATAACATCTACAAATGACATAAGTACTATGGGTATTATTTATATAATAAATCATATCTAACATCATAAGAAAAATGTGGAGTGTCCAGATTCCAAATCAAGGAAACAAATTTCTTTTACTTTTCTTATTGTTAATATGATTATATATATGCATGTTTTGACCTAGTCAACTCATGGTGGATACTTGATACTACTTAGTCTGCCAAGTGTCCTCTTTGATCAAAGTAGTTTAGATAGATACTTGATATCTTGGTGACAGGTTTGGTGCTAATGCCCTATTCTCTATCTACCAATGCTTTTCCCCCTTCGCCGAGCTCCTACAAGGAGGAAACAACATAATGAAAGCACAATTCCAAATCATTCAATGTAGTTAAAGTTTTCATAACAGATAACCATATTAATTAACCATTCCCAATCCATATAAAATCAAGATAAATAACCAATATTTCTAATTCACATGAATTACCACTTTAATCAACCATTTCCAATTCGCATGAAGTCTTAACGACTATATATAATAGTTAAAACTAAATAAAATAATCTTCTATTCCCTTCTTTCCTCGTCTCGCAAAGAAAAATGGATAGGCTAGAGATCCAGATACTACTAAAGGTAGCCAATCTTTTGATGAGCAGTCAATATTGAAACAAACTAAGTGTTGAATATGCTTTTTGTTAAATTATAGCTGCATATGAATATTTGAGTCTTTATTTTTTATTGGTTAAATAAATTTATCAAGTAGTATATTGATTTAAATTAAATTAATTAGATGAGTATGGATTCAATACTATTTATTTTTCTAACATCTTATGTCTAATTAGAGAATGGTCATGCATAAGGATTATGGTATTCAAACTTCTAACTTCTGTGGGTGACATGAAAGTACAACTCACATCTTGGACATATTGTTGATGATGTAGACCACCTATTGCCATACAACTGGTGTAACGACTTGTGCCTTCCATCGTAGGAGATTTATGGGTGTTGGTTGAAGTCGTAATATCTTAAGGAGTTGATTCACCTCTAAGCTGAATGATTCTCCTTCACATGGGGTCCTTCATGCCAGGTGTCAGTTCAAGTTGGGTGATTCACCTTCTTCTTTTGATTAGAATGACTATTTGATAGTCTTAGAAATGCTCAATGCACAATTTTGATACTAAATAGGGAAAGCTTGAACAACTTCAGCAATTATAGAGATGTATATTCCATTCAAAGAGCTCTATGAGAATGGTTCATTTCTTATGTTGCATGAAAAAAATTAGAGGGAAAGCACCTTAGATGAAAAATGGCTTATGACCTTTATATTTCTTATTCTATGTATTTTGTTCCTTTATATATTGGGCTATCTATATTGACTATTGATGTTGAGATTTGTAAGCTTGGTATGAGTTCAATTTCAAGAAACAAATCTTGTGCTTTGTTAGTCCAAGTTTCAAGTTTTATTTGTCAATTACAATCAGTCTGCATCTCATCTATAATTTGTACTCATACATTTTTTTAACTTAGTTTTAATAAAGAGGATCAATTTTGAGTGGTCAAGGTTTTCCCAAGGTATTTTGTGGTATGATGTGTGTCAACTTTATGTTTATGAGATTCTAGGTCATGTTTTAACATGGTATTAGAGCTAGGTTTGAAGCTAAGATCTTGAAATAGATTGTTTCATTCCAATGGTGATTAGTTTGAAGGTTGAAGATAGATTGGATGTAGCATCCAATTTCAAATCCTAGAACTTTAGAGTTTTCATGGCCTTTGAAGAAAATGATATTCTCAACTATGTGAAAACTATTGTAAGTGAACCTACCAATGATATTGAGAAAGTTGTCTAGAGAAAGATTAATGTTATGGAAAAGAAAATTCTCATACATTTAGTCAAGGATCACTTGGTACTAGTTATCTCTAAGTTGAATCATGTTGAAGAAAATGTTTGATTATCTTAAGAGCATGTATGAATTTAACGATACCAATAGGATTTTGAGTTTAAGGTTTCAACTTTTTCACTTCAAGAAAAGGAGAATCCATTGTATCTTTATTCTTAAAGATCTATGAGTTGAAATATTAGCTTAGTGCCACTAGGGATTCTATTGATGATAACAAAGTTTTTATGTTTTCCATGAATGATCTCCTACACTCATGGGAATCATTTACTCAAGGAATCAATGGTAGATATGAGCTACCCAAACTTAATAGGTTAAGGGTTGACTACATCCAAGAGGAGTGCATATTGGAAGAAAGTGTAAGTATATACAAATCTCACAATGAAGAAGACCAAGTTCTTGATGCTCTTACATTTAGTAGAATGTAGAGAAAATAAATTTTAAGAAATTCAAAGATAGGAATTTAGAATCAACTCCTGATTCTAAAAGGAAAAGATACATTTTTAAAGTGAAATGCTTTAGGTGTGAAAAGCATGGACATCTTGCAAGATATTGCATTGCCAAGTTAAAACATCAAGTGGTTGTTTCAAATGTTAGTAATGCTTCTTCCAATAGAGATTCTAGTCACACCTTTGAAAGACTCTTGTTTATATCAACATTATCCACTAGTGTTCTAAGTGATAATAATACATGGTTAAATGATAGTAGAGCCTCTCATTGTATCACAAGGTATAAATAACATCTCTCAAACTTAGTTGAAAAGGAGACTCATTTGCAAGTCATCATTGGAGATGATGCTTCATCCTTTGTCAAAGGTACTAGTAATACTTCTTTCAAATTGAACTCTAGTATTCCTTTGCATCTTAGTAATGTGTTGTTTGTTCCAAGTATCAAGAGAAATCTAATCTCTATTTCAAATTTTGAGGATAAGGGCTATAATGTTTCATTTTCTGATGGGAGAATGCTTTGTTGGAAGAAAGATTCTAGTTTTAATTCAACCTAGGTCATTGGAGTTCACTGTGAAAGTTTATACAAACTTTCAACAAATCAAGTTCTTGTTTTAGCTCATGACATATCAAACAATAATGCACACATGAAGGAATTCTGCATGTACTACTAGGAAGTGGCATATAGCGATGTATTTCTCATGCATCTATTCCCAAAGAGCTTTGAAATCCCTACCCTTGAATTTTTTTACAACATACCCTATGAAATAGTCTATACATTTGCAAATTTTTTTAAAAATTTTATTGCATAATATGTTGACCTGGTTGAAAATGAGCTCTCAGTGGTTGACCTATGCCACACAAAATAGAAGGGAGGCAAAAGCCTATTTGACTACTTACAAAGGTGGAAGACCTTTACAACCTAAGTATCACACAACTTATTAAAAAATACCTTGTGAGAATGTTTATCGACAATGCACACATGAAACTAGCATACTGCATGCCGTGAACTACTTAGAAACCTATAACAATATTGGGGGAATGGTATTCACCTAGAGAGACGACTCATCAAAGATGGAGTCATTAATTATATAAAGGAAATATCTACGAGCGGGGTTTCTCCAACGACAAATTAAGGTATTGGAACAAGAGAAAGAACATGGTAATAGATGGTGCTACTGACACAAAGCACATTTATGTGTTAGGTGCAACACCAAATCCAACACCCCCATGTTACCAATAAACATTCCAACAACAACCATTCTAGCTACAAACCACATTTCACCAACATCCATATCACCAACCCCAAAAATAGGCATACCAATCATGCACACTAACATTTTTAATAATAAGCAATAACCAATTAAACAAATTCCATATCCGTTATTGTTGGATAAAAGCCACATGTTTAGAACAATTTGAAAAGAGTCTTCATTCCCTTAGGAGAGCCACTAGATGCCATTTTTGACAAAATGTTAAAAGACAACCTCACGGTCTTTCCACAAATGCAATCACTAGACCAAAGTCAACATGAGTCCACATGGAATAAAGAGAATGAGTTTTGTGCATGTCCTACCAATAGAGATTCTAGGGACACCTTTGAAGGAATCTTGTTTATATCTAGTAGCGTTCTAAGTGATAGTAATACTTGGTTAACTAACAATAGAGCCTCTTGTCATATCTCAAGGTATAAATAACATCTCTCAAACTTAGATGAAAATGACACTCATTTGCAAGTCATCATTAGAGATGATGCTTCCCACTCTGTCAAAGGTGCTAGTAATACTTCTTTCAAATTGAACTCTAGTATTTCTTTGCATCTCAGTAATGTGTTGTTTGTTCCAAGAATCAAGAGAAATTTAATCTTTATTTCAAATTTTGAGGATAAGGGCTATAATGTTTCCTTTGCTGAAGGGAAAGTTTTTTTTTGGAAGAAAGCTTCTAGTTTTAATTCAACCTAGGTCATTGGAGTTCATGCTTTGTGAAAATTTATACAAACTTTCAGCAAATCAAGTTCTTGTTTTAGCTCATGATATATAAAACAATAATGCACACATGAAGGAATTTTGTATGCACTACTAGGAAGTGGCCTATAGCAATGTATTTATCATGCATCTATTCCCAAAGAGCCTTGAAAGCCCTACCTTGAATTGTTTTACAACTATGGAGTAGTCTATACATTTGAGATTTTTTTTGAAATTTTTATTCCATAATATGTTGACCTAGTTGAAAATGAGCTCTCAGTGGTTGACCTAAGCCACACAAAATAGAAGGGAGGCAAAAAGCTATTTGACTACTTACGAACATGGAAGACCCTTACAACCTGGGTATTAAATGCAACTTATCAAAAAATACCTTGTGAAAATGTTCATTGACAATGCACACGTGAAAATGGCATACCACATGCTCATGAACTTCTTACAAACCCATAACAATATTAGGGAGAATGATATTCACCTAGAGAGAGGACTCATCAAATATGGAGTCATTAATTATATAAAGAAAATACCTACAAGCAAGGTCACTCCAATGACAAATCAAGGTATTGGAACAAGAGTAAGAACATGGTAATAGATGGTGCTACTAACACAAAGCACATCCATGTGTTAGGTGCAACACCAAATCCACCACCCCCATGTTACCAATAAACATTCCAACAACAACCATTCTGGCAACAAACCATATTACACCAACATCCATATCACCAACCCCAACAATAGGCATATCAACCATGTGTGCTAACATTTTTTTATAACAAGCACTAATCAATCAAACAAATTTTATATCTATTAGCATTGGAAAAAAACCACATTTCTAGAACAATCTGAAAAGGGTCTTCATTCTCTTAGGAGAGCAGCTAGATGTCATTTTTGACAAAATTCTAAAAGACAATCTCGTGGTCTTTCCACAAATGCAATCACTAGACCAAAGTCAACCTAAACCCACATGGATTAAAGAGAATGATTTTTTTTGTGTGTCATCGAGTCAAGGGACACATCATAATAAAGTGTATGAAGCTCATGAGATATGTGAAAGATCTTATAGATCTCAATGAAATTACAGTGGGGGCACTTGCATAAGCTTCTCCAAATGTGGGATTACAAATCTATCAAAATGTATTTCCACTACACAACAACAAGAATAATTAATTCAAGCAAGGCACCCTCCCAAAATACAAATACTAACAACACCACCACCACCACCACCACCAACAACAACAAAAATAAGCACAAGCAAGGTGACTTTCATGATAAAAAAGACTACACCATCACCCATATTGACTATGGAAATTTAATTGTGTGCATATTCCAAGTCAAGCCTTTGGTCACCGTAATACATGTGAAGGGCATCAAAATCTAGTGTGTTTTTACAACTCAATGAGACAAGATGTTTGTTGTAGGACCATCTATAGTTGTATCCTCAAGGGAACAATACAACATCCTGAAACACCTTGAGAGCACATTAACGCAAATATGCATCTTGGATCTCCTCCACACTAGCCCATTTTATTAGGTGATCCTAAATAAATCTCTTCATGAATTTTGTGTCCCTATAAATATTAATGCAATTGAATTTAGAAATCTAGTGGGACACCTATCTGTGTCATGTGCCCTACCATTTAAACCCTCAGGAGAACCATAGATATAACCAAACTAAAATCTTCCACTCTATATCACCTTCATGGTCATTGACTTTGCAATCAAGTAGGTCATGATAGATAATGGCTCAGTCCTAAGTTAATGTACTTTCAAATTTTTCAAACATTCAAGGTACACTAAGGAAGACATTAAAAATGCTGTTATTACCATCAAAATATAGAACAACCTAGAAAGGACATTAGAAGGGACTATATTGCTTCTTATTAGAGAAGGCCTGTCAACTTAAGAAATACTATGAAATGTAGTTGATCTTAACTTCCCATCTAAAATCCTCCTTAATCGACCTTGGATTCATTCTATTAAGGCCATTCCATCCACATACCATTAGAGCATCAAATTCCCACATTAAGACACTGAGGTCACCATCCACATTGATCCCAAACCCGTTGCATATTGTCGTGTGTTGGAAGCATCATATCCCCACAACAACTATTATATTGGAATAGATATTGGTACTTATATCACCAATTTTTTTGAAAATTACCATGATCCATACACCATCCTTGGCTCCAAACTATCCACTATTAAAATCAGCCATTAGGGCTATGGTGAATATAGCTCATCCGATGGATTCATAGTTGGATCCTTGCCCCTTAACCCACATAAACAAGGGCACCCATCACATCGAAGCCCAAAAAAGGACACCACACCTTAGCTCAAGCAAGTAGGGTCATCCACATTTGTCTCCAATGGAATGGAAAAGAGATGGTGTTTGATATCAACACTTGGTTGTACAAATAGGCACCTCCCAAAGATAAGGGGTTGTGATTATTTCAAAGACAAATATACCAAATCACACCAACTTTCTATAGAACAATAGGATTACAAATGAGGTGGCTAAGGTTATGAAGAATCAAGATTCAAAAATCCTATGGAACCATACATTTAAACCCATCACTGATGCCTTGGTTTTGGACTTCTTACAATGGGGACACTAACGAGAATGACCATGCCTTCCTAAACATTCAAAACAAACTTTTGGAAGTTGAAGACATCTCTAGAAAGGTTGAAAATAGAGCCTATGGAAATACCTTTGATGATGACATTTACTTAGGAGCCTTTGTGCTCTATGAACTAGCCATAAACTTCATTGACATCCCACTTTTCCATCCCAAACGTGTATATTGGGGCCAACCAAGTGCACTACACATTTATAAGTTCCATAGTTAGGAAGTACTCCTAAAATTCATGGGAGAAGAAGTACTACACTGACAAGAGAAACCACCATCAACATATCTCTACAAGTTGGATCCAATGGCTACTTTAGGGAGGAATAAATATTCAATCAAAAAAATGAAAAAGAAAACAAAAAATAAAATAAAAAATAAAAGAAAACAAAAGGGTCGCCTTGTAAAAAATCCTCTTTAGTGCCATCAAACCCAAATCAAGCATGTATTCAAAGGTGAAAACTCTCTAAGGTGCTTTAGGATGGAGTTTTCTTCCTTAATAGGATTACAGACCAAAAGTCTCATCTATCTTAATCAAAGAATCAATCCAGACAACATAGACATCATCAAGCATAAAAAGATCACATATATCACAACATTACTATTAGATATTGACAAGGAACTCCTCAAATTACATAGGGAAAACATGAACAATTTCTCCTGGTCCTATCAAGATATGTTAGGGTTGGATCCATAATTGATAGTACATTACCTAGAAATTAACCCCAAAGAAAAACTAGTCTCAAATAGAAATAGAGAGAGATGCATCCAAAGTTGTACTATTGGTTAAAGTAGAGCTAGAGAAACTTCTCTTGGAAAAATTCATTAGGTCCATCGACTATTCCGATTAGATCTCAAATATGGTGCCAATTACAAAACCATCTAGTGATATCAAAATCTGCACATGTTGTAGAGGCCTGAACAAAGCTTATCCCAAGAATGACTTCCTATTGCCAAACACCAATATGATAGTGGACCTCAATATTGTACATGAGATATTGTCTCTCATGGATGGATTTTTACGATACTATCAGATTTGCATCACAGAAGAAGATCAACATAAGATACCATCCACAACCCCTTGGGATACCTTATATTATAACATGATGCCTTCCAGTTTTAAGAATGTGGGGGAAACATATCAAAGAGCCATGATAGTCAACTTCTATGACCTAATCCACATAACTCTTGAGGATTATGTGGATGAAATATTGGCCAAATCAGTTCACAAATTGGATCACCTTCATAATTTGGAAGAAATATTTGATCATCTCTAAAAGTACCATCTGAAGCTAAATCTAAAAAGTGTCTTTGACATTACGTCAAGGAATCTCCTAGGCTTCATAGTCTCATGACGAGGCATCGGGATTGATCCTCAAAAGTTCAAAGAAGTCATGGAACTATCACCTTTGAGGACTCTAAGACAATTATGTAGCCTATAGGGAAAACTACACTCATTCGGGAGATTCATCTCATAGCTTGTAAACAAGTTTCATCCATTTACACACCTACTAAAGAAAGGTTAATGTTTTTAATGGGGTTTGATCTGTTAGTGGAGTTTTAAGAATATTAAGTAGTACCTTGCCAACCCACCTATTCTAGTTTTATTTGTCACATGAAGGCCACTGATTCTATACATATCAAATACTCCAATGATATTGGGGGCACTCCTATCCCACTTACATGATGAAAGGAATGAAAGAGCTATTTACCATATAAATCACCCCCTTGTTTTCTAAAAGATCAACACACCAATGGAAAAAGCATGCTTGGCAATGGTTTTCACTGCTCAAAAAAAATGTCATTACATGCTTATCCATACCATGAAGCTCATATCAAAGATTGATCCATTGTGATATATGATTTAAAAAACAATTCTCATAGGTCAACTGATTTAATGGGTCATTTTGCTAAGTGAATTTGGTATCGAGTATGTAGAGAGAAACACGGTCAAGGGAGAGGTCATCACAAATTAGTTGGTTGATGCACGCCTAGTGGATGCTTATCCACTAGTCATGGAATTCCTAGATGAACATCTTTGTATGATCGAAGAAGAATCTTCCTAGAAACTCTACTTTGATGGTTCATATACTTCTCACATATCTGAAACTAGAATACTATTGATCACATCTCAAGAGCACTATATCCCCAAGAACTTCAAGTTATGTTTCCATGGTACCAACAATATATCAAAGTATGAGGCCCTCATCATAGGATTAAAAATAACAATAGAATGGAATACCATAGAATTACAAGTCTTTAGTGACTCATAATTGATCATCAAATAGGTCCTTGATGAGTATTAAACAAAGGACAAAAAAGAAATATTACCATACAAAGAAATGGTCGATAAAATAAAAGATCACTTCACAAGGATACAATTTACACAAGTGCCATGACTACAACACAAGGTGGTAGATGCAATGGTTACTATTGACTCACTCCTGGATATTCCTTGGGAAGCTTTACAATATGAATTCTTAGTCAAGTAATTACATATGTCCACATACAAGATGATGAGTCAAGATGGTGTGCATTCTAGTTGGTCCCCAATCCCCATGGTACCATAAAATTTACATTTACCTTAAAGATGGTATCATAACCCCCCACCTCACACAAACCCAACACCATTACCTTATCTACAAAGCTTCCTGCTGCGCTATTATAGCCAACACCCTATATTGTCAAGGTTATCATGATACCTTTTCTAAGTATTTAGACTTGAATGATGCCACAATGGCCATACAGAAGGTACATGTCAAACTTTTTTGTGCCCACACGAGTGACATAGTCCTAGCTTGACAGATCGTAAGAGTTGGGTATTACTAACCCATGTTGGAATATGATGTTTCTAAATTTGTAAACAAGTGCCTACCACGTGAACAACATGAACATTTAATACATGCTCTAGCACATGATCTACAATCCATTTTACCACCATGGCCTTTTGAATGTTATGGATTTGACCTTGTTGGTGTGATCACACTCTCATCTTTAGAAGGACACAAATGGATCATCAAAGTAATAGATTATTTCACCAAGTGGCTTGAGGTAGTTCTTTTTGTCAATGCCATAGGAGTTAAATTCTATAAATTTATCTTGTACCACATTGTTTTCCACTTTGGTATACCCACCACTATTTCCATGGACCATTGAGGCAACTTTGAGAATATAAACATGGTGGAGTTGTGCTCTTCCCTACGCATCTACCATCACTTTTTTAGCCCATATTTCTCACAAGGTAATGCCTAGGATGGGGTAACCAATAAAAACCTCAAAATCCTTAAGAAGGTTGTCAATGATTCTGGTCATGATTGGCATGTGCAAATCAACCCTACCCTATGGGCATATCACACCTCATTTCACACTTCTACAAGCACAACCTCATATTCCCTGGTCTATGGTGTCAAATCAGTACTACCAATAGAGGTTGAACTCCCTTCCCTGTGTATATCTTTGTAAGGTGAAATATATGATGAAGATTATTGAGTTGCTAGACTCACTCAACTTGATTTACTTAATGAAAGAAGGAAACATGTCTATGACCACCTACTAGTATATAAAACTGACTCAAACACAACTTTAATAAAAAGTTCCATCCCCATCGCTTCAAAGTGGGCAGCATGGTTTTGATGGAGAACATGAAGGTTCAAGTAGACAAAGAGAAGAAGGGAAAATTTGAGCCCACATGGATAGGTCCCTATGTTGTTACAACATCCAAGGTTTGGCTTAGGAGCATATCGGTTATCAAATTTAGAAGGTGAACCTCTAAATGATCCCACAAACATCATTCATCTAAAGAACCTTTATGCCTGAGCCACCCAACATACCTTGTTATTCATAAAAAAAGCACAAAACATCATAAAATTTTCTTGAAAAAATTATCATCACGGTGAAAATATGATAATTCATGCACTTGATAAAAAAAGAATAAAAATATCAAAAAATCGTAAAGCAAAACAAGTGTCCAATGGTGAAAACTTGGCAATTCAAGTGCCTTGGGTAGGTACCTTGGAGAGAACCTAGCAATAGGAACCATACGTACTTGGACCCACCCATTATCTATCAAAAATCCCATCCCCAATCTCCACTCATCTATCTGCCCATGTTTCCCATTGTGTTTCAACATCGCACAACATAAAAACATTCAATGCTATCCCAATTCTTGAGCTTGGAAACAAAATCTCAACCTTGTACATATTGTTGTAGTTCTCACATTGTATCACAATCACCATAGTTTGCAATTATACAATATCAATCATCTTTACCATCTCCTTATCATGAGCTTGTCAATTGTACTATATTTATTCCACTATCTTATCATATTGATCTTTTTGTTTAGTGCCCTACGTAAATATTTTATCTAAAATCTTGTACATATGCCCTAATGGTTAGTAGTTAGTTTTTTCTCTTTGTAAAAATCTTGGTTTTTGTGTGTCAATTAATGTCTAATTAGGACCTTTAGTTCTCCTAGCTATGTGCTTAAGAAATTCCTCATGCAAGATCCTCTGTCATCAAAGCATTGTCCTAAAGTTTTCAATTTTCTACTCAATCATGGTTCTAGATGTTACTGATGGGTCCTTTCAAGGTGCATTCTTCCTCATTTCTAACTTTGGTTTGTCAGTATCCAGTCCTATCGATCTCTTTGGAAAAAAGGTTATTTTTCATAGATTTAGTCTTTCTTTCAATTTGGGATTTGAATTTTGGTTCTTGATTATCTTTTTTGAGAAATTTGGTTGTTTTCTCCTCAGGGTAGCCATGGTCTTTTATATCACTGTGTGTTGTGAATGGGGAAATCCGAGAGCAAGGTCTTGATCAATTTTCCTCGATTTCTTTTTTCTATTAGTGAGTCAAGTGGATGTGACCCCTGCATAGCAGAACATGTGATCACTTGTGGTTGTGTAGTGCACTTGGGAAATATTGCTTGTTTGTGGGTTCTCTAGTATCATTTCCACTTTGAATCCTTTTGGACTCATGTGTGACATTGGGGCAATCCTTGCGTGTTTTTTTCAAGTTAGTCAATGCCACTGATAAGGTCTTGATGTCCTCAGTAACCTTGGCAAGTTTGCAACATTTCTATGTCAAATTAAGTTCTCAACTACATGGTGGTACTCCTTCATGGAGTACTATGTGCTCAAGCTTCAAAGGAATCCATTCCCCCATCCAAAATGGAAAAAAAGTAAATCATTTTACAAAATTAGGAAAGATGCAAAAGAGTCAATTGATCCAAAAAATCCTACAATCAAATATCTTACAAAATCCCACATTCTCAAAAAATCCAAAGTTTTGGAATCTCATTCATCCCATAAATCATGACCCTAAGGGTTTAATTAAAAAAAAAAATTCCCACTCATCACTCCCGCCCCCACAAATCCATGATTTTCCAATCCCCATGTTTAAAGTTGTGTAAATAATTTCCCCCCCTCACAATAAAGGCACAATTGGTTAGTGTTATATTATATTTTGTGTCATTCACTTCCATTTGCATAATCATTTAGTTTGCATTTAATTGCATTTACTTCATTTGCATAATCATTTAGTTTGCATTTGGTTGCATGAACTTTCATTTGAATAATCATTTAGTTTACATTTAGTTGCATTCACTTTCATTTGTTTTTTTTCATTTGTTTTATGCTTAATTACATTACATTCATTTTCAGTTAAATACATTAAGTTCATTTCTTTTCATTTTCCCTTAGTTTCCTTAAATTCATTTCATCTTAATTACACATAATTGTTATTCATCCATTTCATCTAATCTTTTTAGAAGTATATTAATTCAAATTTATTTGCCTCAGTCATTATTTGTCATTCCCATTATTAACACATTTAGGTCATTAGACTCTATTTCTGATTTCTTGGATTAGGTTCATTTTAGCCATCATTTAGGTACATATAAAATATTTAACATATGCATCAAATCATATATTAAATCATCATAAGATCTCACTAACATATCTCATAAATCATGTAATGATAAAACGTATGCATCACATGTCATATAAATAAGAAACCATCATATGCATCACACTTGCATCACCATATAAGTACATCATAAATAAGCATTACATCATATATCCCTGCATAACACATCACACAATGCATAAATTACATAGGAACCCTCTATGCATCACATCCTATAGGAACATGTTAGAAACATATATCATTAGCATAATAGAGAATATCACATCCTTCAAACACACACATTAGTGTTGTATCATATAGGCATCATAAGAATATTGGGGCACATGATCCATAAAAACATCACATCCCACCCAATCAAGCTCTCTCTCTCTCTCTATATATATATATAACATCCCAAAAAAGAATTAAAGAACACATCCCACCAATAAAAGAATAACAATGTTCATCAATGACCCCAAGTCCATCATACTAAAGTACATAAGGGCCCATTTGGTTGTAGGCATAGGAATGGAGAATAGGAATACAATATTGGAAATAGGAATGTCTATTCCAATAACAACTATTTTTGGAATGGGTATAAGCTCATTTTAGAGGAAAAATGAGAATATGTATTCCTATTCCCTATTCCAATTGACAAACCAAATAGAAAATAGAAAACGTATTCCAAATTTTCTATCCTTGTTCCAATAACCAAACAGGCCCTAAGAGTTTGTGCCCTCAAAAACAAAAATACAACTTCCAAATATATTGTACAAATATAGTACAACCCCCTATGTCTCTTGTGGTCATCTGATCATGACATGTGGGGGGCATTGATACTTTAGCTAGATCTATTACTGGGGAGTCATTTGTTGGACTTGGTGGAAAATGTTGCATCATTTACATCCTAAGGACCCTCTCTTGTAGCTTATCCTAGACAATATTCCCTCCAATTTATACCATGGACACCTTGGAGCCTACGAGATGGACCACTCTTGTCTCACCCCCTCCCCCTAAGTTCTAGCCTTAGCTCCTCCTCTAAAACATGAGCTATGGCCTTTACTTCTCTAAAACCTGAGTTCTAAGCCTTCACCATCTATACCAATCCCTACCCTCTCCTTTGGTTCTGTCCTTTCTATTGGGACCCCCTAACGTTAAGCTATTTTTGTTTACAACCTCTATCCATGTCCCTATGTTTGATATCCCCAAGTGAAAGGATCATCTATAATGCTCTATCTATTCTAATGACACTATAGCATAGTACCAAGCCCTATAAAATCCAACCCCTTATTAAAAATATTGTACCTCAAACTATAAGCATAAAATCTTGTCAATATCTTCTTGGGACCTCCCACCCTTTATCATTTCTTGTGCCCTCATTGTAGGTACCTCCACAAGCAACCTATTTTTCTATATTTGGAGCTCATCTCTCTCCAATTGCAATTGGTTCATCCCTCTATGTAACTTGTCCCACTCTAACCTGAACTGGTCTCATTCCACCATAAAGTGATCCTTGTCCACTTAGAGTCTGTCTCTCTTTTTTTTTTTAATCCTATAATAATTAACTCATAGTATCGTAAGTCTATTGCAAAGAGGCCAATCATGCCTCCATGACTCTATCCTCCCCACCTACTAGTGATCCTCCACCACTAGATCTCTTTGTAGGAACTTGTGTATCTAGCGGTGCCTATGGCCCCTACTCACCATCCACATCCATCTACTCAACTCCCTTCTCATCCTCACCTCTTACACCTCATTGAGACTCCTATCTAGGTGGCTCCTAGACTAGCCTCGCTCTACCTCATTGCATGTGAATCATATTTAACATGTATTATTATCATTTTATCCTCCCTAATCCTCTCTATCACCTAAGGTGTATGATACCTTTCTAGTAGATCTAGTGCTAGCTACCCCTCCTCTCTAGTCCCAATCCATAGGTTGTAGACCCTTCCATGCTGCTAGTAGGTTATCTCATGCTAACTGTAGGATGAACTCTATAGTCCTCTCTAGGTTAATTCATTGATATCAAACCACCATAATAAGAAAATCCTAAGGCCACCCGAACTAGCACATAAACTAACCTAGACAATACTACACTATTTACTCCCATCACCAAACATGAAGAAAGGTGTGATAGTATATGGTAATTATTGTTTCTCCTCTACCCAAGCTCCAAGTCCTATATACGACCTTCAAGTGATGTCATATCTAATCCCATTTAACATCACCCTCTAATTGTCAATATCCTTAGTATGATCATATGTCAAGGGCTCTTCCTAGCTATACACCACAAGATCCTTTGTTTTCTTATCCTATCTACCTAGTGGCCTAAGCATTGTAATGTGATCCCAAGCCAGAACTTGTAGAAGTGAGGTAAAGCCTATGCTCTATCCTTGTGCTCCTCATCTATGATACACAATCTGATGTAGATCTCTATATAAATCCACTAACATCAGTGCCCCCATGTTGCTAGCACAACAACATCAATAATCAAGACTATGGCTAGAATCAAGGTTAATGTCACACTAATACCTCCTATATATGGGAGAATGTACCCCAACACGAACCTGTAAATGTTAAAGTAAAATCACCTCTATAACATTGCATCCAAGTGATAATCCAACATGAACTATTTGTGTGGAATCTGAAATGGATCTCCTAGCCCAACTAACATATGCACCACACCCTGTACAGTCCCACCTATTGTGGAAATGGCCTTTGTCTCCCAGATAGGAAGTCAAAAGATCTTGTACAAATCCTCCAAGATGAATTTCATCTCCCCTGTTAAGAGATGAAACGTCATTGTCTCTCTTTGTCACCATAACCATGTATGTTCTCCTAAGGGGCATCCACACTAAGTACCCCAACCTAATAGCATTTACCTATGACTCTACATATTCAAACTACTTGGCTACTTGAAGCACCACCACTTGTCACTCCTATGATGATAAGTGATCTATAGACTGCTACATCCGACAAACTAACATGTGTTAGCCTTAAGTGACATTGCTAATTATCCTACATTCTTGCTATCTTAGGAGAATCTTCCTTGCCCTTATCCCTAATTGTAAACCCTAAACCCAGTCTTGCATATATATTCCTACATGTGAAAACATATTCCCATTAAAACTCCCTCCCAGATATCTGACCCTACAAAAAATACTTTGTGGGATCACATTCCCATGTTAAATCCCTCAACCTAGTTGGTATTTCACAATCCTGTGAAAGACCGCTTACATATCCCTCTTGACCCATGAACCCTTGAATTTTTTACATTATCAAATTCTCGCTGATCTTGGTGGGCTTGAACCCATAGGAATGTGGTTTTGAAACACCAAGATTGACATAAATGAAAAATAATAAATTGAAAAGTAAGAGTGGTGCAGGAGCACCTAGGCTAAATCCTAGTCCTAGTTCAACTCTATGGTTTTTTTCTTGTACTCACCTTATCCAAGTCAGTTAGTTGTGTTTTTATCTTATAAGGTCATGTGTGTTTTCTCCCAGATGGATTTGACTAGGGTCAATCCATTCTAGTTGTTTTTGAGTTGTTTTCATATACATTATATTTAGGTTGTTAGGAAGCAAGATTAGGGGTATGGGTCTTATACCCTAGAAAGTATAGGGAAAGGTTGGTTTTGAGTTCAAATTATCCTCTATGGTTTTTTAATATCATTTTGCATAGGTTTGAGGTCATATATGGCCATTTGATGCAAAGTTGGGAAAGATGTATAAAAGATGTAAATTGTTGCAAAAATTGTCAATTAGGTGAAATTGGTCAAAATCATGTAAGTTGATGCTCTAAAGGATAAATCATTCCTAGAAATCATAAAGGGACCATAATAGACCTATTTGGAAGTTTCCAAAGGTTAGATGGAAAAATTGCTAGGAGATGCAAAAGTTGTCAACAACTTTTCAAAGTTGCATGACAAGATTTTGACAAAATATTGCATTTTTGAAGAATGAGGTTGATAGTTAGGATCAATTTTGGAAACATCTTAAGGAAACTATAAGACCATGAAGGATACCCATTTGAGGTTTGGAGTTTGTAACAAGTGAATTTTGGAAAGCTAAAAACACAATCTGGTGTTCAGAGTTGGCAGTTTTTCATGTTTTTGATTACTCGAGTGCCATGATAGATTAAAAAAATTTAGTTAGAATTGGATCTTTGTATTTCATGTTATTATAGTTCTTTTTTTTTACATTGAAATATGATAGGAGTTAATTTGGTTATAGTTCTAAAATCTTTTGTTTTCAGATTGTTTGTTGTTCTTGTTTTGACACTTTTTTGGAAAAATGACTCCCCCATGAATCATCACTATGGAATCATCATAACCTTAAGGTACATGAAAGTTGAGTCTTTTTATAGTGTATATACCAAAGGAGAGGCCTAAATAAATTAGTTTTCCATTTTTCAAGTGATGCCCTAGGTAAGCTTTCAATACATGGCTAGGCAATCATAGTGTTTGCAAGATGATATTGATGGATTCAATGTATTGGATATTTCAATTTGAGAGTTGAAAAAGAGGAGGGATGTATGAGGATGGTATATGTGGAAGGAGAAGTTCCCAAGACAATTTTACTTATGCATTCCATTAGACTGTAGTGAATGCTGATTGGAAATGCTTACAACCCTTGGTTTTAGTCATAAAAGTAGCAAAGAGGTGTACAAACAGGTTGAGGACCTAAGACCCAAAAAATATTGAAGTGTTCACAAAAGGGTATTCATATCTGAGATTAGGTTTTTAACTAGTTAAGATAAATTTGTAGTTGTAACCTAATAACCACCTTTGGAGGCCTAATTCAACTAGGTCTAATTAGGACAATTTTTTAAGTTTGAAGGAATCGATAAGGAGGCCTATGGATTTTGAGTCTAGGAGGATAGGGGAAGTCTAAAAACCCTATGTTTTCATCTCTTACTCTAAGGTGAAGGTGGAATGACCATCCTTGATAGAATTGTGAGATTGGAGAGCAAGAGGGAATGTCTCTAAGATGGAGTAAGTTGTAAAACATTGGTGTAACTAGATAGGAAATATTGGAGGATAAGATAGCAATACTCTTGAGGTTAAGGTGATCAAAGGGAAACCCCAGTAAGCTAGAAGAGAATCCCAAGTGAGCCCTTAGTGAAGAAAGGGCTAGAAGTAGTCCATCTTACATCAAATTGGTATTACAACCACCATAGATTTGGGGCTAGTGGAATGTATTTATATACTAAAGAGGTAGTAGGGTAGGAATATATGGTGACCAATGTAGGAATTTCTAAGGAGATGAAGGATCAAAAATAAAGGAATGGGCTCCTAGAGGAAGCATTAGAGGATATGAATTTTTTTTTGGAGGAAGTTGCCGAGGCAACCAAGAAGAAAGATCAAGAAGGAGAAACTAGTGATAAAGGTAAGGGAAAGGTTGATAAGGAATAAATAATTCCTAAACCATATCCTCCATTCACTGAGGAGCCATTCCTAAAAGACATCAAGGAATTGGGTGGAAAGGACCTAGAAGGAGTCCCTTTGTTTAGTGGGAAGATGGACCTTAAACTTGTGATGGAATGGAATGAAGGGATGTAAAACCACTTTGAGTGTGAAGGGGTTACTGAAGCACAGAAGGTCAAGGTATCCAAATCTAGACTAAGATGATCAACACTAACCTGGTGAAAGTATCTCCAAGAAGAGAGGGAGAAGATGGGAAGGAAACCAATCAAAAATTGGAAAGCCATGGTGACTAAGGTAAAAGAACAATACCTACTTGAAGATCAAGTAAAGGAAGATTTTATAGCAAAAGGATATGGATGTGGCAACATATATTGAAGAATTTTAGAAGCTATGTTTGAGATTAGGAACTCAAGAAGAAGATCCTATTAAGGTGGTTAGGTATCTAGGTGGGTTAAACTGGAACATACAAGAAGAAATCAATCTATGGACACCCACAATAGTCCATAGATGTTTCTAATTGGCACTGGAAGTAAAAGAAAAGAACAAGAAGAAATATGACACCAACTTTAGAGGAAAAGATAGTAGGAATCAAAGAGGTTATGGTGGTAGAGGTTCAGACTCAAGAGGCCAAGGGGAAACTAAGTGGACTAAACAAGAAGAAGGGAACTCACATAGAGGAAGTTTTAGTAGGGAAAGAAGCCCTAAAAATAGTGGAAGAGGAAAAAACAACAATCAAGGTAGAGGATCCTACTTTTCAAACATGAAGTACTAAAATTGCAACTAGATGGGACAACCTATATATAGATGCCTTGAGAAAGGTTCTACTTCCCAAGGAACTATGAAGAGTCTAGAAACAACAACAAACCATCTAAAGTACCCTTAGAATTAGAAGAAAGGGAGAATATAATGATAAGGAGGACATTGATTAAGTGACCCATAAAGGAAGAACCAAGCCAAAGAAGAACATTATTTAGGGTGAAGTGTAAATTGATAGGAAAAGTGGGTAAGGTCATTATAGACTTAGGTTCCATAGATAATATCATATCATAAGAGGCAACTAGAAAATTAAATATGAAAAGAATTCCACATAGCAATCCCTATAAGGTTACATGGCTCAACAAGAGGCAACATGTTATTGTACGTGAACAAGCATGGGTTGAATTCTCAATAGCAAAGTATAAGGACAAGGTATTATGTGACATTACACCTATGGATTTGTGTCTCCTTCTACTAGGAAGGTTATGAGAATTTGATAGACACGCAATGCAGGATGGAGCCAAAAATGCATACTCATTCAAGAAAGATGGTGTGACATTAAAGATTCAATCCTTAATAGAAGAGGGAGAGGTGAAAAATCCAAGTCCCAATTTCCTCATGGTGGGTAAAAATGATTTCTTAAAAATCTTGGAAGAAGGAGAAGGAGTAGGGTTTTCCTTAGTGTTGAAACCTAAACTAGAAGTTTCTGACAAGGTAGGAAAGAAAATGGAGCTGCCTAAGGAAGTGTAGGAAATTCTTGAAGAATACAAGGACATTGTTAGTGATGGAAAACCACCTTACCTCCTAGGAGACCTATTAGCCATCAAATTGACTTTATTCTAGGAGCCACCCTTCCCAACAAAACTACCTATAAAATGATCCCTCAACAAAATGAGGAAATTGCCAAGAAAATCCAAGAACTCTTAGACCAAGGCCTAATTAGGAAAAGTATAATACCTTGTGCCATGAGTACTATTTTACCACCTAAGAAGGGGAGAACTTGGAGACTTTTTAATAATTAAAGAGCCATTGCTAGGATCACCATTAGGTATAGGTTCTCAATACCTAGGATTGAAGACCTAATGGACTGTTTAGGGGAAGCTAGGTACTTTACCAAGATATAAGAAATTAAAAGTGGCTATCACCAAATTAGGATAAGGGAAGGGGATGAATGGAAAAAATCCTTCAAGACCACATAAGGTTTTTATGACGGGCTTGTAATGCCATTTGGCTTATTAAACACCCCATCGACTTTTATGAGGTTTATGAATGAGGTATTAAAGGATTAAATTGGTAAGTTCGTTGTTGTCTATTTAGATGTCATATTGATTTTTAGTAAAACTAAGGAGGAGCATATTAAACATTTGAAAATTATTTTCAAGAAATTGCATGAGGAAAAGCTAATGATAAATTTGGAGAAGTGCGACTTCATGAAGTAGGACCTAGTGTACCTTGGGTTTGTTTTGTCTCAAGGGAACCTCAAGATGGATCAAAGTAAGGTGGATGCCATCCTAAATTGGCCTACTCCCAAAGTTACAACAGAGGTGAGAAGTTTTCATGGTTTGGCCCAATATTATAGAAATTGTATCAAACATTTTAGTGCTATTTTTGGTCCAATGTTAGACACTATTAAAGGTGGGATGAAGACAAAGTTTAATTGGAATCCTCAAGAAAATGATGGGTTTGAAACACTCAAAAAGAGGTTAGATACTCATCCCATTCTTGTTCTACCCTTCATAGTGGAGTGTGATGCTAGCAATAGCCATTGGGGAAATCCTAAGCCAAGAAGGGAGACCGGTGGCTTTTCATAGTGAGAAGCTCAATGATGCAAAGAGGAAGTACTCTTCCTATGACTTAGAGTTATATGGTCTAGTCCAAGGTTTGAGAAAGTGGAGGAATTATTTTCTTTCAAAGGAATTTGTGGCATATTCAGATAATCAAGCCCTTACTTTTCTTAATTCCCAAGACAAACTCAACTAGAAAACACATGAAGTGGGTGGAACACCTAAAAGCCTACACCTTTAACATCAAGCACAAGAAAGGATTGCATAATAAGGTAGCTGATGCCCTAAGAAGGAGACTCCTCATAGTAAAAGAGGTTCAATTACAAAGCATTGGTATTGATAGCTTCAAGGACCTATATGCTGATAATAAGGATTTTGTAGATATTTACAAGGTATGTAAGGATTATAAGAATAATTTCCATGGTGAATTTTTTTATTACACTTTTCAAAATGATTTTTTGTTTCAGGGGATTTAGCTATGTGTTCCTAGGGGATCAGTGAGGGAGAATTTGATTCAAGAAAAGTACAATGCGATACTTAGTGGTCATTTTGTAGTCAATAAGACTCAATATTTAGTCACTAGGTTTTTCTTTTGTCCTAAAATGAATAGGGATATCAGATCATATGTTGAATGTTGTGTGGTATGTCAAAAAGAAAAAGGTACATCTTCCAATACAAGTCTTTATCAGCCCCTTCCAATTCCTAGTAGGCCATGGGAGTTCTTAAGTATGGAATTTGTGGTAGGGTTATCAAGGACTATGCAAACAATTGACAACATTTATGTTGTGGTGCACAAATTCATAAAAATGGTACATTTTATCCCTTATAAGATAGTCCATGATGCTTGTCAAATTTCTCATTTTTTCTTCAAGGATGTGGTAAGAATTGATGGCTTACCTTTGAGCATTGTTTCAAATAGGGACACAAAGTTCATGAACCATTTTTGGAAGACCTAGTGGCATAAAATATTGATTTATGGAGGAGTAAAATAGATACTGGGGGGGGGGGGGGAGGGGGGGTTGAATTAGAATCTATAAAAAATTATTATTTTTCACAGATTCATCCACATCCAATAATAACTTGCATGCAAAACTATAAAAGAAAACTTGTTATAACATGTAAATCAGTTCAATCATATTAATGAAAGTAATAACACATAAAACAATATATGTTACACAAAAGCCCTCCAAGGTGAAGGTAAAATAGGGGTGGGGATGACATCCACAAATCTTCACTACTATAGTAATAAAGTTAACCAGTTAAGGTTACAATGGTTGACCATAAAATATGATCTACTCTGTAGGGAGTTTTTCTTATTAAAGACTTAAGAAATTGTTAGGTTTAAACTTGTTAAAGGATTTGACATTTACAACTAAGGACTCTATTAGGAGATTTACAAAAATATATTAAGACCACTTTCTTAAGAGATTTACCCTGATTCAAGTCTATTAAAATTGATTTAGTACCCGACTCTCAGTTTTCTCTAAAATCTAATTTTGAGTCTTCTCCTTACTAATTGATCCTCTCCTTTGATCTAATAAATTATGTCTTTCCCTTTCATATTCACTTCTTATGAGTAGGTCACTTTCTCTATTAGATGATAACATCTAACCCTTGAATGACTTCTGATCTTCTCAATCCTCTCTTTATCACTCTCTTCTATCACACACACAACCTAGGTTAAGATCATCACTATTTAAATATTTTTATGACGAGTATTATATCCATGTTTTTGCTCTTCATCCTGATCATTGAACATAAACAAGGGGATATGTGATCCACATCATGTAAATGTTCTGTAACAACCTCTTCAAAACTTAAATAAACCTTCCAAGTTGGCTGGATAATTGTTTTTCCTAAAACTTTATTCCATTCTTGATTTTTATGCTAACTCTACATTGATTAGCCTTTACTATTTTTGATGCTCAACATTATTGTTGCTTGACCTTTGTTAACTTTCTAATGCTCGACACATACTATATCACTCGGTACTTATATACTTGGAATTTTACTCAGTTATTGATAACTTGATCATTCATTGATGAGCTTGGTACATACCATACTTTACTTGGCTTCTATAGAATAGCTTGGTACATACTATCTTATGTACATGACTCGGCCTATATAGAGCATCTTGGTTGCAGTGATGACTGTCTGACTCTGCTATGTAAATGTTTAAGTGGTTGACACTAATATACTATCAAAAGCATGAATGTTCATGATATTCCTTTAGGGGAGTATTGTAGATATGTTACTATGACAATATGTTACTTTCATGACTAAGTTTGTCATTGATGTTAACATAGCAATTTTTTTGTGGTATCTCATAGAAGAACAATGGAAAGATCAAGTTGGTATGGATGACTAGTTGAGTATTCTAACTATCTGAGTTTATGGGAGATACGTCTGAGTATCTGGTATATGTAGTGAATGTTAGATGAAGAAATGATAAGTGTGGAAGAAGTTATGTAATTTTTGGTGATGTCTATTTTGAAATAGAGTTTACAAAGGTGTGATCTAGTAAACTTGTTATATCTCTTAGCAAAATTGTTATCTTGAGAATTGAGGTTGAGGATATTAAGAAGACAAGTTGGTGATGATGTGGCTAAGTCCACTCATCATAATATTACATGGATGGAAAGATATTCAAGTTTCAAGGTGGAAGATAAATGTTATCACTAAGTGTAACATGTTCTTAATGTGGTCCTAGAATGATTAATTGAGAAGGTCTAGAAACTAACTTAGGGAATTTTTTTATGGACTTGGTATAAAGGAAGGAATATGGATTGATGAGAAATGATTGCAAGTAGTAGAGAGAGTAGAATGTGAATTTGAATAGATCAAAGAGGAAGTGAAGGAAACTTCATTTTTGAGGTTTTATTGTGCGATCTGAGGTTTGATATTTGGATCTAAAGTTCATGACCTAGCCTACAAGGTATGACAGTGATTGGTTTACTTGATAGAACAAAGGAAGAAGGAACATAATCATAAATTGCATGTTTGAGTACTGAGCTCTTCTTGTAATTAAAATTGCATATTTGGAAAATGGGTTCTTCTTGCATACATTGTACTACAACTCCTAATAGGGTTGGTACAACTCCTAATAGGGTTGGAATCTCCTAATAGGGGTTAAAAGTCTCCTAATAGGGAATCATATGTAATAAATATTGTAATAGATTGCTAAAAGGGTCCATCCTCTAACAAGCAATATTTATATTAGTGCATCATCTTATGGGCATCATTCCCACCATGGTTTTCCCTTTGATGAAGGGTTTCCCTAGTTAACATATCTGGTATAATTGTCTATGTGTATCTTATTATAGTTGATGTTTACTTTGGTTGAATGGTTAAGTTTGTTTAAAGAATATAAATGTTTTAATTTTTGGATAATTGATTCACCCCCCCTCTCAGTTATCTTGGTGGACTATTGTCTCTAACAATTGGTATTAGAGCATTAGGTCCTTGAAGATAAAGTTTAACAACTTTGGGAGATCCATGGAGAGCATGTTTAAGAAAGATAGTTTGAAGTTCAATGGAACCAATTATGATAATTGGAAGGAAAAGATGATGACACATGATAAAAATAATAAAGGAAATTACAAACCTAGAAGACATAGAGAGTGTTTTTATGCAAATAAAGAAAATGATTTTGATGAACAAGTAGTAAGTACTAGTGATGATGAAATATAATTTGTGGCAATTAAAGAAGAAAGTTTAGAGAAAGTAGCTTTGGTGTCATAGGTTGAAAAGAAATCTAATTGGATAATTGATAGTGGATGTTCACATCATATGATTGGTGATATGAACAAGTTTGTTGACTTCAAAAGTTAGGATGGAGGCATTGTTAGAGTTGGAAACAATGCAACATGCCAACTTAAAGGTATTGGATCTATAAATATTGATGCTAAAACTAATACTAAGGATGTATATTTTATTGATGGTTTGAAGCACAATCTTTTGAGTGTTGGACAACTAGTGGAAAAAGGTTATCAGTTGCAATTCACAGAGAAGACATGCATGATCAGAGACCTAAAGGTAATGTATTTCAATTGAGTCCTACTGAAATGACATGTTTGGTTGAAAAGGTAGATGATAGTTGGTTATGGCATAAGAGATTTTTTCATATAAACTTTGATAGTATTGTGAAGACTAGTAGTATGTTTGCAGTTAGAGATTTGCCTAAGATTGTAAAACCTACTAACACAATTTGTGTTTTGGAAAAACATAACAAAACTTCTTTTCCTAGCAAGAAGTTTACTACTACAAAAAAATTGGAGATTGTAAACACTAATATTAGTTGTCCTAAAAAGATTCTATGGTGAAAGGTATTTTATGGTTCTAGTTTCTAGAATGATGTGGGTTGCATTTCTTAAAGAGAAATTTGAGGCATTTGATAAGTTCAAGATATTCAAGAATATAGTTGAGAATGAATTTGGTATGAAAATTAAATGTTTAAGATTAGATAGAGGAGGAGAATTTACTTCAAATGAGTTTAACATATTTTGTGAAGAAAATGAAATCAAAAGATAGTTATCAGCCCCGAGAACCCCTAAACAAAGTGACATTGTAGAGAGAAGGAACAAGTCAGTTATAGAAGCAACAAGAGCTATTTTAGCTGAGAATGATGTATCTAAGATGTTTTGGAGAAAGTTGTGAATACAAAAGTCTACACTATGGACAAAGTGCAAGTCAAGAAAGACACAAACAAGACCCCTTATGAACTATGGTTTGGTCACTCACCTATAGTTAAGTATTTCAAAAATTTTGGTAGTAAGTGTTATATCAAAAGAGATGATGATATTGGTAAGTTTAATGCTAGAAGTGATGAAGGTATGTTTCTTGGTTATTCATTGAAAAGAAAAGCTTATAGATGCTATAATCTAAGAACTAAGACTATTATGGAAAGTGCAAATGTGAGAATTGATGAGAAATTCAGGATACAAGAGAGAATAGTTGATTACAATTTAGATGATGATGTTGTTACTAAGCCAAGGAATGATAAAGTATTTATTGAGACTAACAAT
The DNA here is from genome assembly GCA_028749045.1 of Cupressus sempervirens. Classification (NCBI taxonomy): domain Eukaryota; kingdom Viridiplantae; phylum Streptophyta; class Pinopsida; order Cupressales; family Cupressaceae; genus Cupressus; species Cupressus sempervirens. Next base: position 861,982,151 of record CM053792.1, on the reverse strand, counting down.
GATTTACAGAATGAAGGAGAGCCAAGGCAAGAACAAAGCTCAGAATCTTTACTAGAGCCAAGAGTTGAGATAACAACTCCCACTTTGGGAAAGAATATGATAAAGAATCACCCATCTGAGTAGATCAGAAGAAGCAGAGACAAAGATGTGATTACACAAAGAATTCAATGAAGAACTATGTTTGATATCTCAAGTTGAACCTAAAAATGCAAATGAAGCATGTAGAGATGATTATTAGAAACAAACTATGAAAGAGGAATTGGATCATATAGTAAAAAATAAGACATGGGAATTGGTCCCTAGACCAACAGACAAGAATGTGATAGGAACTAAATGGGCATTCAGCAACAAGATGAATGAGAAAGGTGAAGTTGTATGGAACAAGGAAAGATTAGTATGTAAAGGCTACTCACAATAAGAAGGAATAGACTATGATGAGACCTATGCTCCTGTGGCTAGAATAGAAGTAGTAAGATTATTCTTAGCTTATGCAACACAAAAGAAATTCAAAGTGTATCAGATGGATGTCAAATCAACATTTTTGAATGGAGAACTTGAAGAAGAAGTGTATATAGAGCAGCCTGAAGGTTGTTCTGTGATAGATGATAAGGACATAGTATGCAAACTGAAGAAAGCATTGTATGGCTTAAAGAAAGAACCCAGAACTTGGTATGCAAGGGTGGACAAGCATTTGAGAAAGCTTGGATATAGAAAAGGAATGGAAGATAGTAATCTCTATTGGAAAGAAATTGATGATTTTGGTAATATTTTTTGATGATATCATATTTGGAGGAAATGATGATGAAAGTGAAAAATTTGCTGAAGAGATGAAGAAAGAATTTGAAATGAGTATGATAGGAGAAATGAAATATTTTTTAAGACTACAGATTGTACAAATAAAAGAAGGAATTTTATTTCTCAAACTAAGTATTTGAAGGATTTACTAAAAAGGTTTGGTTTGGAAACATGTAAACCCATTATAACACCTATGGTAACTAGACACAAGTTATCTACAAAGGATGAGACACCTATTGTTGAGCAGAAGAAGTAGAAATGTATGATTAGAGGATTGCAATATTTGACTCACACAAGGTTGGATATAGAAAATATAGTTGTAAGTGTTACAAGATTCCAAGTTGATCCCAGAGAAGCACATTATGCAGTACTCAAAAGGATATTCAGATATCTGAAAGGAACAACAAAGTTCAGATTATGGTATGGCAGATCTAATGATTTTACTTTATGTTCTTATATTGATGCTAATTGGACATACAATATGGATGACAGAAAAAACACCATTGGTGGAACCTTCTTTCTTGGAGGAAGATTGGTTCTTGGCCAAGCAAGAAGTACGATTTTACCTCACAAAGTATATCAGAAATAGAATATGTTGCAACAAAAAATAATTGCAATCAAGTTGTTTGGATGAAGCAAATGTTAAAGGATATAAGTCAATGAACCTATTGTCATATATTGTCACAACACAAGTGTAGCAAATATGTCTAAGAATCCAGTGTTGTATTTGAAGACCAAGTACATTTCTATTAGTATCACATGTTGAGAGTGAAATTTGCAGAAAAGGAAATTAGATTGGAGTATGTGAGAACAAAAAGTAGATTGTAGATATATTCACTAAGCCTCTTCCTAAAGAGACTTTTGAGTATTTGTGAGGTATGCTAGGGGTTATGCCTCTTCCTACATCAAAGAAGATGATGCAAGAGTGTATCAGTCTAGTGTAACAGAGCACCATTATTTGTCTGGACTAAATGCTAATGCTTCTTGTATGGGAGGGTATCTATGATTGACAGAGTCATGTATGAATCTTGTTGGGTGTTGTTTTGAATAGCATCTTTAGACACTTGAGCTAGTAAGAATCAGTTGTTATATAGTTTGATGGTTGCTGAAACCTTTGACATTGATGTCAATGGGGGGGGGGAGTATGGCATGAAAAAAATCATGAGGAATCATGATCTAGAAGATCATGGGGAGAAAGTGTTGTGGTTTCACAATGCATGCCCCATTTCGACCAGAAATGGGGTCCCCCTACCTTATTTTTTGGCTTTTTCAAACCCTAGTCTAAGGTCTGAGTCTTTTTAGGGTTTTATTACTATTTTTGGTCATATCCAAGTCCTAGTTTGAAAACCTAAAATTCCAGAATCAAATTTTAGAGTGCTCAGTTATTATTTTGCAAAAAAAGAGGCTCAGTAGTGCACCTCCTTAGGTGCGCCAGTGTGCCAAATTACTTACAAAGCATCATCACTTGGTGATGCTCAGCTGCACAACACCAAGTGGTGTGCTAGGCCCTGGGTCTATATAACCTAGAGACTCCTACAATCTCCTCACTTATCTTTCTCCTATGAGTTCTCCAATTCTACAGTGCTGCACCTATTAAGGTGTGCACCTCTATTCTTCTCCCCACCATTTGCAAAGACCTACACACAATAAAAAAAAAGCACATTAATAACACTCTAAAATGTGCACATCAGTGCACCTACCCAAGTGCATGGATGCACACCTTTTTACTTCAATGAAAAGAAAAACACAAACACAAAAACATTTCCTGTTTGCACTTATGTTCATATGGTGTGCATCAACACACCTCATGAGGTGTGCTGATGCGCCCCATATGTTAAATTTTACTAAGGAAATGGTGCACCAGGTGCACTTGTTAGGTGTGCCAGGTGTGCCCTTTTTTGCAAAAAAGAGTCATAAAGTTAGGTTTTTAGTTTTTTTCAAGCAAATTAGGGTTTAGGATTTTGTTTGTGTCAGTCTATGGGTTTGAATTTGTTAATTTTTATCCGACTCTAGACTAATGGGCATCATTTTTGTGCTAATTCAATGGCTTCTTCATTATCCTCCCTTGCAACAAATATTGTCCCAAAGCCTATGGTATTCAAATTTTAAGTTGTTCTAACCAAATCATGATTTTAGGATGATCATTCAGAGATCCGAGACACTGAACTAGGTCACACTAATTTGGGTGCATTCCTGACACTATGTAACAAACCAACAAAAAGGTCTCCAATGATTTTTGCATTGATCCAATTAGGGCTTGTCACTATAGCATCACATCCAGTGTCAGTGTAGTCCTCAAAGCTAATTACGACACTCACAGAGAATTATATTTGTTAAGAAAGAGCTGTCAAGAGCATTACTAGAGAGATCATCTTGGATCTTCAACCCAAGAACATTGAGAATGTGTTGCATCTCTTGAGGGTAGATCAATTCATTAGATTAACCTATCAGCAAGTGGAGAGATGGTACAAATAACATATTGATGAAGCTTTCGAGATCATCCAATCTTCATACCTCATTGAGAAGACTCCTCTAGGGTGAAAAGTAGGAAAAATGGATATGACAAGAGGCTATATGAAGGAAGATATGGGATATTCAATCATACTCTTGAGTAGAGTTATGAGTTTGTTGGTAGTTGGACACCTAAACATTTTTATGGTGCATTTTATTGAGACAATCAAAATAGTAGAGATGTCGATTGATTGGTCTTCTATTCTCAGTAAGAACTTGGGTGAGCAGCTAGTGGCAGTTAAGAAAAATAGAATTTTTTACATGAAATCATACTTGGTGTACTTATTAGCCATAAGGGGAATGGATTATCTAGGGCTCTATAAGAAGGGTAGCATGTAGGATGTGAATGCGTGGCCCTAAATTGTATATCCTAGCTAGTAAAGAAGAGACTTTCAAAGAAAAGAAAGGATTATAGGATTGTAAATGATGCTTTCATATTCACAATAATCTGGTTCATCGAAGGAGATTATGCAAAGAGGATTTTAGAAGAGGTAGCCACAAAATTTTTAGAGGTTGGAGCCTATTACATCAATTATTGAATATTCACATATTTGAGGCTAGTGGACACAACTACCAATCCTAAGAAGCTCCCAAGATATCCAAGTGACAGACTTATACTCTTGGAGATTGCTCAACAACTCTTGTCTACATACAACAGAGTAAGGAGACAACACAAAGTAACATGGGCATGGCCTATTGCAATAGGATTGTTCAGTGTGGATCAAAGAAAAAACATTGTCTTTTGAGTGTGAATGGGATCAATATTCATTAGAAGACAATAACTCTCCACGACCCTATTTTGATAACATTGGAAGGGTACAACATCCAGCTCATAAGACTTTTCAACATGAGGATGTGATTGAGGATCACTAGATGAATGTAGTGGATGAATACGATATCTGCATAAGGGATTATTGTAGGATGACTCTATATTTGGTAGAAAGGGCTGTAAAGATGAAGATCACATTGAAGATTGTGTAACAAGATACAGAGGATCTACTTGACCCATTCTTCAATAGAGACAAGATTGGTGATAGACCTATTATGAATGTCGATATTGATAAAGAAGAGAACTCAAAAATTCATCACAAGGTGAGGCACATCATCAAATTGAAAAAGGATTGGATCAAGAGACCTTTCAACATTGATCCAATTCCTCAAATAGTAGTTTTTCATGCTCAAACCCCCCCAGCTAAAGGTCAAGGAGCTAAGGTCACAGTGCCTACATTTACAACCTAGTCACTAGTGAGACCCGAGATAGTACACCAACTTGTTAGATTAGTTGGGTATTATAGGGCTCAGAAAGGTAAAGGTAAAGAAAAGAGGAAGAAGACTTCGCCTCAACAAATAGAGCTAGAAGAAGAAGTGTCTCAGGAACCTCTACAAAAAGGAGAAGAAAATGTACAAGGGTTGGAGAATGTGGAAGCCAAACAAGCTCAAGATGATCCTTGAGTTCTGCCAGCTGAACAAGGCCAAGGAGAAGCTAAGATTGAAATGCAAGAACTGCCTTTACAAGAAGTACAAGCCTCCCCCTGTGCACCTAAGAAGATAAAAATCAAGACTCTAGTAAAGAGGAGACAAAGGGTCATTAGGAAAGTGATTCCTTTCCCATCAATCCCTAAGCCTATTTCTAGAAGAAGCAAAAGAAGAATATGATGACTATGAAGAGGGCAATATACCTTTGAACTAGAGGACTCATCTCACAAGAGATACATAGTTAGAAAGAAGAAGAAGCTCCACCATCACACCTCTATATATTCCTAAGAAATCCATTTAGACTAAAACATCAAAAGATGAGATAAAACAATGGATAAATGAGCAGGATGTTGAGGGCACTAATGTCTTTCAAATGTCAGATTTTGATTTCATGCCTATGGGTACTAAATTGGCTAGGGATAAGATAAGAGACTCTCCAATTAATCAACCTCAATAGGAGGATTGGAGTCAGCTACCACCCAAACCTCAAGGACCAAAGGTAGTTTCATCATCCCTAGTACAAGTCACATTCTGTGTAGACAAGTGATCAACTACCCCTTTGCCTCCAAGCACCGAATGAGAATAGGTTCAAAAATAGAAAGAGGAAGAGCCATGACAAGCATCTTCCAAGGAAGTGTCATAAGAAGGGAAAATAAGTGAACAACCTCAAAAATATTCCCAAGATATTGAGGTAAGGACTGTGGACTTTACGAACACAAAGACTCCTGGTATAGATCTTGTACAAAAGGAGAGGACTCTAGAAAGGGGAGATAAGGGAAAAGGCATACCTGAGAAAACTCCTTCATCCTAAAAATGGATATCCCTAATACAACATATTCCAAGATGACTGAGAAAAGAAGTAATAAGAAATAAGAAGCAACAATTCACCACTAAAGAGGAGGATATAATGGAATTAATTGAAGTTATGAGGAAAATTGAGTCACCATCAAAGGATGCATGGGCATTAGCCTTCATCATGAGTGATCAGAGCCAGGACTTGTTTACTCATGCGGCTATCCCTCCTCCATATTCAAATTTTGAAGAATTGACTCCATAGGACTATCAGATTAGGGAGGTTATGCTTGGGAAACCTACCTTGGATATTGCTAAGCTGATGGTTACAACAGGGATTAAAGAAGTATTCAGAAGCTTGGAACATGATGGGATAGAATTAATAACACTTTGGAAACAATGAGATCCTAAAAGGATATCTAAGAAAATTTGTTGGTCCCTTAGATCCCAGAAACTCCGAAGAAACCTTGAACTCAACAATCAAGAGAAGGGATAGGTGTACATGCCAATTGCATCCAATTTTGAAAGCTTGTCAATAATGACAAGAAAGTTTTGAGGAGAAGGGTGCACAAATAATTCAAGGAAACCTAAGGTTTTTACATGTTATGGAGGATAATGTAGATAGGATTGCAGCCATTTTGAATCAAGATTTTGGTCTAATGGATGAAGTACATACCTAGGGCAAAGATTTGCAAGCATTGTAGGCAATTAAAGGCCAAAGGTATCAGATGTTGATGGAAGTGTATACATCTGACGAGTTAGAAAAGATTGATGATTGGATTGAAAAGATTGTGGATGGTAATATATTAATGGAGACATTACACACAAAGATTCACAGGCTCAAGGATCAAGCCCAAGAGCAAAGTTTGGAATCTGAGAAGCATTATAGTGATGCGTGTTTGGACATTTTTGAGGATGATGCATGAGAGAAGTTAATACCAATAGAGGTATTAGTTGAGAAATTTTGGAAAAATTTGTAGGAAGATTCTAATGATGATGACATTAGGAAAAGATTTAGAATGGAGGAGGCATTGTTGGATTTGGATGTAATATTAGGAGATTTTGTGGAGACTTGTATCGAGGTTGGCAACTACATGCAAAAGGTGAAAGAAAAATATGAAGCCTTAGATTTTCCAAATGTGGCTCAAGTCACTAAGATCATCAAGAAATTCAAGGGCTAATATCTAGACATAGCTTTGGTGTAAAGGGGGACAAAACCCAGAAGCTAGAATTTCAATTTTGACACTTAGTGAAATTTTGCATTTTTGGAACTTGCTTCTGAGGTGTGCTGGTGTGCTAGTGTAGTTGTGTGTTAGGTTATGAGGTGTACTTTTTCAAATGTTTGCCAAAGTTTTGAGAATTCAGAGGTGCATTGATAGTTAACTATTAGTTCTAAATTTAGAGCTTTCCATGCATCATAAATGCGTTCTGATGGTAGTTTGACTCCTATAGATGCTTAGTGAAGAAGGAGCTCTTATTTTTAGCACTTTAGACACTCCTACATCAATTAAAAGCTTTCTCTTTCTTATTTTCTCCTACTTAGCACTAGTTAGATAGTCAATTTGTACATAAGTAGATTTTTTTTATTAGATTAGAAGCATATGATTGCATAAAGATATCTCTCACTCTCAACACAAATATATGTTGTTTTATTATTTTGATGCAATAATATATTTTGTTGGTGCTCACATTTGGAGTGTAGTGATTCTTTCCTAAGTGTGTTATATTTTTTGAATGTATGTTCATGGAATGTAATTGAGCCAATAGTTTTATTGCATTGTCCTAGTTGTGCAATCATTTAATTTTGGTGTTTGCTATGGGTCTACAAATTCCAATGACATACTTAGTTTGAGAAGAGATCATCATATTTTTCTTGCATAGCTTTTTGTCTTGCATGAGTGCACTTTCCATGGCCTTGCGATTTGATGAAAAGTGAAACATCTTATAGTTACTAAATTCCCATCAATGATTGCATTAGTAGAACTAAGGAAGCGTTGCTCCTATTTTCATTGGTTACCTACTAATCTTTTTGAAAGCTTAACTTGCAAATGTGTTGTTTCTATGGCATATGTCCATTCAAATTTTAGTTTCCATGTTATTTGCTTAAATTTATTGTCACCCTATCTTCATTATTTGCTTTACTAACCTATTGGTTAATTTAGGAATTTATATAGTTGCATTGTTAAATTAAATTCATAGTAAAAATAGAAAAATAGAAAAATGTATTTCTTTCTTTTGTGGTTATTCTTTTGAGACAAGTAGATTCAAAAATCTTATCTAAATTGTTTAGAACCAACAAAGGCCTCCTTGTGAACATTCACATTTATCTTCAACTGAGTGGATTCCAGTAGGTCACAAGATCCCACAAAACCTTGGATTTGATCCTTGGATTAGCTCTTCAAAAGAGAAGTTCGAAAGGATTCCTATCATTAAGCATTGTGCAAAACGACAACTCAATAGAAGTGTCGCTAGAAGGAGGACCCTTAACATTCAAAACAAAAGAAAAAATTGTAAACTTCAAAATTCTACACTTTTTACAAAGTTCAAAAAAATTTCTAAGTTTTGCCTCTAAGCTCTACAGGTGCACGAAATTCTAAGGTGTGCTTTATTTATGAGAAAGTGTACTTCTGCAGAGGTGTACTTTTACCAGAATTGGTGAAAATTAGAGGATTCTAATCCATCATCCCCATTTTAGTGAGCTTTAAGATCTTCACCAAGTGTACATGAGTTCTTCAAGCTTAGCCATTTCCATAAGCCTCGTAGTGACAAAGGAATCCCCCGAATTCTACCACTTCCATTCAACATTTTTTCATCTTCTTTAGTTTTGCCTCCACAACAACCACCCAACATTCCACCTAATCCTCCAATGGCATTTTTTGCAAATGCTATAGACTTAGCAATTAACTTGATGAGTGTACTCAATGATATTCCTAAGAATCCTGAGAAGTTTTTCCCAAGGTTCATCTATGGAGAGACACGAATTGCTGAAGATCACATCAAGGTATTCAAAGAAATTTGCAACCAAAAGTAGATTACTAATGAGAATTTGCTTCTTCACTTATTCCCCTACTCTTTGCAGGAGGTTTCCTTTAATTGGTATGTTAATTTTCTACCTAAATGTATTGGAGACTGGGCTACTTTTGAAAAATTATTCTTGGAACAATTCAAAACTTTCATCAATCTAGCCGTGATACATCAAAAATTCATATCAATAAAAAAGGACCCAGATGAGATAGTTTCATGCTTTAACCATTGCTTTCATATGGCATACTATAAGTTAGAAATGCCATTCACTATATCATTTGAAGCCACTATTCAGATTTATATGAATTCTATGGACCATCTTACTACTATTTTTCTAAGAAGATTTCCTACAACAAATATCAACACATTGGACAAAATCTTGATAGAAGTGATTTCCTTGACTAAGAAAGCCAATCCTAATGGAGAAGGATTGATGCTTCTAGCTCAAGCTATTATGATGATGCCAACATACCCTATCAGAGCACTTGTGATGCCTAGCCAATTCATACCTATGAATCTAGTTCCATTATAGCAGGCACCCACTCTGCAAAACCTCACTTTAACATATCCATGATATGGACCTCCAAAAGCTACTTTCTTTGAGCAAAAGGAAACAACTTTCACTGAGGCAGAGAATAGTTTTGTGTCTGAGTTTGGTCAAATGAAGAAGACCATGTCATAAATGAACAATGAGCTAATTCACTTAAGGTTGTCACAAGGATAGAATAAAAACTTCCAAAGAAATAATGATGGTCCTTACAACAATAATTACAATCAGAACTACAATAAGAATTTCATTGGAAACAACAATGCTGGAAATAACAATGGAGGAAACAATTTCAATCCTCCTAATTGTAACAACAGCTTCCAAAGATAGAATAGACAATGGAATACTAATTTGGACAATGGGAGCATTCCTACAAACAAAAACAATAATAATTCTTAGTATGTGGACATTAATTAGTATGACAATGGTTAAAACACATCTAACAATGATGGTTCATACTACAATGGAAATCAAGATATGACTCAAAATTCACAAGTTAATAACAAAGTGCCTCCTATACAATTTAATGCTATGCTACTAGAATCCTACAATTCTTCACAAAACACATAGGTGGAACAACTAGCCCATGAAGAATTCTCTTTTCCATTTACTTAGGAACCAGACATTCAGTTGAAAGAGGTGTTTGCCTTTCACAATGATAATCAAAATACATGCAATTTGTGAAGTCAAAAATAACCTATGACAAATAGAATTCCAATGGAATTACAACCAAATCCTCCTAATCTAAGAGCAAGTAATAATCTAGTACCAGTGAGGCCAACATATGGAGGACAACAAAATCAAAATCCAAGAACTGTACCAAACATCTTAAAAAATCCATCTTGGTCTACTAAAAAATATAATTCAGTAGAAGATTTAAAATGAACAAAGGCCAAAATGTCCATGTTTGACATGCTACATAACTATCCTCATCAATGAGAAGCACCGATGAAGACTCTCAATCATAGAAATGCACCCTTTAATATGAATACTATTCCTCAAAAGACAATATCTCAACAAGTCAATGCTTTAGAGGCAATGCCTACTATGTTTAAATACAAGGTTGAGGTACCCCTATTTCTGCTTAGCATTAGGATATATGGGAAGAATCTTCATGATTTCCTAATTGATTTAGGAGCTTCTTGTAATGTCATGTCACTATCAATAGCACAAAGGTTAGGAGTCAATCCTCAACCCTCCAACTGAATAGTGGTAGAATTGTATAAAATAGAGGTGAAAGTCATTGGTGTATTGAAAGATATTTAGATATAGTTGATGGTAGATCCCCAAATTCAAGACATTATCACAATACATGTGGTTGATATCCTAGAAACATACAGAATACTACTAAGCAAAAAATGGACCAAATGTCTAAGAGGATGGTTTTCTACAGATTTTACTCACTTATGGTTACCATGGAAAGGGTTGAACAATCAAATGAAGATAAATGAAGAGCCAAAATTAAAAAAAATGATTACAAAATACAATGCTCCAAATGAGGTAGCATTCTTACAAATAGATTTGGGCTCTTACAAGGTGATGGCTTTTGATACAACTTCAACCAAAATATCAGATGATTAAGATTTAGAATCTAGGATTACAATCCCATAGGATGAGATCGTAATATAATTTATAAAAAATATGATGGCTAACTTACAATGTTTAGGAGAAGAAGCTGACCCCAGTATCCTCCTTCTAGGATTTTTTCAATTGCATAAAGTTAGTCAGTCAAAGTTTGAGTGCTCATCTTGCCAAGAGGCAACTGCTAAGGTGTTGACTTAGACCATGGGAGTAAAGAGTGGTAACATTCCAAAAAATGAACTCATAGAAAATCAAAATCCTATAACCATATCTGAATCTATAAAAAGGTTTAGAGAGGAAATTTAAGATCTAAATGCATCATATAGTGATACCTCCTCAGATGGTTGGGGTTTGTCTTCTCCTCCATCTGGAATGATCAAAGTTTAAAGAAGATGGTATGTGAAAGGTCAAGGATGGACTTCAGTAGTCATCCATCTTAAACCCAAAATGCACGAAATTATAGAATTGATAGGGGAAATCTAGGATAAATAAGAAAAATATAGACTTCCCATGTCAAGGAACAATGGTGGAGAGTCATCAAGTCCACCCCATGAAAGATTATAGTGGTTCCCCAAGAAACAATCCTTTCAGGCCCATGTGAAAGAAAAGCCAAGGACAAATAAGAATAAGGTTAGGAAACCTAAAGAAGATCCCATCTAGACACATCATTTTGATGGTTCCAAATGAAAATTAGGAGCTAACATAGGCATATAGTTGGTCAACCCAGAAGGTAAGTCTTTCTGTGCAACATATCAATTACAATTTACATGTACTAATAATGTTGTAGAGTATGAAGCATTGATTCGAGGAATCCTTTTCACATTGGAGAAAGGAGTCACAACTCTCATAGTTGAGGGAGATTCTCAATTAGTTATAAGACAAGTGAATTTGGTATATTCTTGTAATGATAAGAGGTTGGTTGCATATAGGAAGAGAGTATGGGATTTACTAGATGATTTTGAAGCTTTGAATATAAATCTATTTCGAGGAAGAAAAAAATGGTAGCAGATTCCCTCACTATCTCAGCTAGCACATTACAACCTATCAAGAGAATGAAATTGAAAAGGTTTTCAATCAAATTGGTTCCTACTCTATCTATCTTGGATAATGTTACAAACTTTCAAGTTTTTTAGGATGATCAACATATACTTGAATTTATCATGTGCAATGGCCACTTTAAAGGGTAGGAAATTGATGATGCTCCTAACAACAAACCAAAAGATGATGACCTTGAAGATGAAGATGAGATAATAAAATTGAAAACCAACACTATTCCTAAAGGAATGATTGAGTTGGAACACATTTTTGATCATGATGAATCAACACTTAATAGAAGAATGGTCCAAGAAAAGGGGATCAAAGAATGCAATTCATATAATTTGGGTATTGATGAATATCCTAGAATGGTAAGGATTGGAAAGGTGTGCAATGAAAAATAAAGAGAAGATATGCTCAAACTACTTATAGAGTATAAGGATGTCATTTCTTGGAGCTATGAAGAGCTAAAAATGTATGATCATGAGATTATTACGCATGACATTTCATTGAAACCCAATGCAAAACCTTTCCGACAAAGGCAAAGGTCTATTAACCCTTTCATTGAACCACTGATAATGAAGGAAGTTAAAAAATTTCTTGATGCCAAGATCATCTTCCCCATTTTCCATTCTACATGGGTGGCTAACTTGGTTCTTGTACATAAAAAGACTAGAGAGATTCATCTTTATGTGGATTTTCAAAATTTGAACCTTGCATTTCAAAAGGACAATTACCCTTTGTCCTCACTCGATGAAGTTCTAGAGTTTTTTAATGGTTTAAAGATGATGTCTTTCTTGGATGGATATTTGGGATATAATCAAATAATGGTCGATGAAGTGGATAGGCTGAAGATGACCTTCACGACTAAATGTAGAACATTTGCCTATAGGAGAATTCCTTTTGGGCTGATTAACATAGGAGCTACATTTCAATGAGCCATGGACAAAGATTTTAAGGGATTGATAAAAAAGTGTATAGTCATCTATATGGATGATTTAACTATCTTTTCAAAGGATCAAAGCACCCACATTTCTGATCTAAGATAGGTATTCAATAGATGTCACAAGTATGACATATCACTCAATCCCAAGAAATATTTGTTTGGGGTTACTAAAGGGAAGCTCCTAGGAAATATCATCTCTGAAGCCAAAATATCCATTTATCATGATAGAGTTGAAGTCATTCTGTAGTTATCACCTCCCCATGGTTGAAAAGAACTAAAGTCTTTCTTTGGGAAGATAAATTTTGTGTGAAAATTCGTAAGCAGAATTGCAGAGATAGTTCATCCTCTTAATGATTTACTCAAAAAGGAGCTAAAATAGAATGGGTTCTAGAGGTCAAGAAATAATTTGAGGATATTCTTATAGGAGAGTATTATAGATATGTTACTATGATGAGATATTATATTCATGACTGAGTTTTTCATTGATGTCAACATAGCAGTTTTCTATGTTATCTGATAGAAGAACAACAGAAAGATCAAGTTGGTATAGATAACTAGTTGAGTATTCTAACTATCCAAGGTTATGGGAGCTATGTCTAAGTATCTGGTATATTTAGTGAATGTTGAATGAAGAAATGATAAGTTTGGAAGAAGTTATGTAAGTTTTGTGATGTTTGTTCTGAGATAGAGTTTATAGAGGCATGTTCTGGTAAACTTGGTATATCTCTTAGCAAAATTGTTATTTCAAGAACCGAGGTTGAGGATATGAAGAAGAAATGTTGATGATGATGTGGCTAAGTTTTCTCATCATAATATTATGTTTACAAAAAGATATTCAAGTTGCAAGGTAGAAGATTAATGTTATCGCTAAGTGTAACATGTTCTTAATGTGGCCCTAGAATGATTAATTGAGAAGGTCTAATAGATGACTTAGGTAATTTTTTTATGGACTCAGTATAAAGGAAGGACATTTTCCTTTATCATAGGAATGAATGTGGATCAATTAGAAGTGATTATAAGTAGCAGAGAGAGCAAAAAGTGAAATTGAGCAACATAGAGCAGAAGTGAAGGAAACTTCATTGCCTACATTTTATTGTGTAAACCAAGGTTTGATATTTGGATCAGGGGTTTCTGACCTAGTCTACAAGGTCTAACAATAATTAGTTTGATTGATAGAATAAAGGAACACACAACATAATAGAAAATTGCATGTTTGAGCAATGGGCTCTTCCTATAATTGAAATTGCATGTTTGGGCAGTGGACTCTTCTTGCATATATTGTACTACAACTCCTAACAGGGTTAGAATCTCCTAATAGGGATTCAAAGTATCCTAACATGGACTCAATGTATGAAATTTTGTAATAGACTTCTAATATGATCCATCCTCTAATAAGGAATATTTATATTAGTACATCATCTTGTGGGCATCATTCCCACCAAGGTTTTCACTCTGATCATGGGTTTCCCTAGTTAACATATCTAGTATAATTGTCTATGTGCATCTTATTATTGTTTCTATTTACTTTGGTTGAATGGTTAAGTTTTTTTAAAGAAGATAAATGTTTTAATTTTTGGATTATTGATTCACCCCCTCTCCTCCCCCCACTCTCAATTCTCTTGGTGGACTATTGTTTCTAACATAGACAGTAATGGTTAGAGATACCAACATAAACTAGGAATAAATATTTCTTTTGGATCTGCCTACCATCCTTAGATAGATGGTCAAACTAAGGTCATAAATAGGAGTCCTGGCAACTTGGTAAGGTGTCTTGCTAAGGAATATGGACAGATTTAGGATCAACTCATTATAGGCTAAATATGCACACAATGATATAGTCAATAGGTCAACTAGGAAAAGTCCATTTGAAATTGTTTATAAGTTGCATCCTAGAGGGGTATTTGAACTAAGGGATCTAAAAGATAGTGCAAGAGGTACTGAATATGCTAAGGAATTTTCTCACTCCATGAGGGAAGCCCATGAAATAGTAACAAATACCTTAATTGAAAATGCTGAGAAACTCAAGCATAAGGTGGATGATAGTAAAAGAGATGTAAAATTCCAAGTTGGGGATCTTGTGGTGGTTCATCTAAACAAAGCAAGGTTGCAAAAGGGAGTTCCTCATAAGATTCAGATGAGAAGGTTGGGACTTTGCCAAATACCAACCAAGTATGGAAATAATGCATACAAGGTAGCTTCCTATAGATATTGGGTTTTGACTAATGTTCAATGTTGTTGATCTAGTTAGGTACAAAGGCCCTACTCTAGATGTTGATCAAATACTTAAGTTACTTACTCAAGATGTAGTATACCTAAACTTAACTCTTCCACCACCTAAGACACTTAAAAAGGTACTTGGCTCAAGGGTTTACAAGAAGAATAGGAATACAACTTATTGGGAATATCTTGTCAAGTGGAATGGAAAAGAAGATGTAGAGGCTACTTGGATCAAGGAAGAAAACTTCAAGAAGTGGGGTATAGACACTAGCTAACTCCTAGTGGTGCAAGAGCACCTAGGCTAACTCCTAGTCTTAGTTCCACATATGGTTTTTGGCTTGTATTGACCTTGGCCAAGTTAGTTGGTTGTTTTTGGACCTTAGAAGGTCATGTGTGTTTTCTCCTTGATGGATTTGACTAGGCTCATTCAATTCTAGTTGGTTTTGAGTTGTTTTTGCTTACCTTGTGTTTAGGTTGTTAGGAAGCAAGATTAGGGGTATGGGTCTTATACCCTAGAAGTATGGGGAAAGGTTGGTTTTGAGTTCAACTTATCCTCTATGGTGTTTTTATATATTTTTTCATAGGTTGGAGTTCATATATGGTCATTTGATGCAAAGTTGGGAAAGATGTCAAAAAGATGCAAATTGTTGTAAAAATTATTAATTAGGTGAAATTGGTCAAAATCATGTAAGTAGATGCTTTGAAGGCTACATCATGAATAGGCATCATAAAAGGACCAAAATAGACCTATTTGGAAGTTTCCAAAGGTTAGATGCAAAAATTTCCAAGAGATGCAAAAGTTATTAACAACTTTTCAAAGTTGCATGATAAGATTTTGACAAAATGTTGCATTTTTAGAGAATTAGGTTGATATTTAGGATAAATATCTAAAAAATCTCAAGGAACCTATAAGTATGTGAAGGAAACCCATTCCAAGGATTGGAATTTGTAACAACTACATTTTGAAAAGCGAAAAGCATGAACTAGTGTTCAAAGTTGGTAGTTTTTCATGTTTTTGATTGCTTGAGTGCCATGATGGATTGAATTTTTTTTTGTTGGAATTAAATCCTTGTAGTTCATGTTCTTATAGTTCTTTTTGTTTTTCATTACAAGATAATATGATTTCATTTGGTTATAGTTCTAAAATCCATTTTTTTAAGCCTATTTGTTGTTTTTGTTATGACAATTTTTTGGAAAAATGATTCCCCCATGAATTCTCACTGTGGAATCATCATGGCCTTAAGATACATGTAAGTGGAGTCTTTGCATAGTGTATATACTAAAGGAGAGGCCTGGAAAAGCTAGTTTTCCATTTTTCAAGTGATGTCTTAGGCAAGCTTTCAATGCATGGCTAGGTGATCACAGTATTTGCAAGATGATATAGATGGATTGAATGTGTTGGATAGTTCAATCTAAGAGTTGCAAAAGGAGGGTATAATGAAATAAATTTTACAATAGAAGAAATAATATATAAATACTTGTTAATAGCTGAGAGTAATAGGCCACTTTGAGGGGGCAACCTCCAAATATCTCTAATGAGAACACACTTCACAATATCGTGATGAAATAAGACTAGAAACTTCCTATATATACCTAATTATGATTAGGTTGAATAGACACATCCCTTCAAAACACCTAGGCTAACATACCTACCTAAATTATAGTATAATAATGATAACATGACTTAAGTTAAGGATTAAGATAGCCACAAGTAGACTATGTTGGAAATCTAATTGAAAAGAATATTGAAGATTAAAGAGGAAGATTGTTGCAAAGAAGGAAGTTGATTGACAAAAAATGTTTTCAATCATTTTGTTGTCATTGATGTCAAACTTGCTATTTGTAGAAATGAAAATTGATTATAAGATCCTAGCACTATCACTTTGTTGATTGATGAAGAGGATTTTATCAAGAAGACATAAGAAGAGCACCTAAGGGAAATGTTGAGTTATGGTTTTGTAATGAAGTACAAGGATTAGTTAAGACAATGGTTAAATGATGTATTGATAACATACTCAAAGTTACAGAGGTTGGCTACACTTAGAAACACTAGAAGTATAAGTTGTAACAAGGTTGACTACAAGCTTAACTAAGTTCATCATTGAATGCCAAGCAAGCTAGTTTAAGCCAAGCAAATTTTTAGTTGGAGCCGAGAAAATGCAAAATTTAGTGTGTGTGCCAAGTAAACTTTAGGTGCCGAGTGAAGTTCAAGTGCCAAGTGATATAGGAGGATTCAAGAAAATAGAAAACTTAGTGGATGTCAAGTGAATCCACAATAGGTGCCGAGCATCAGTAAAAATGTAGTTGATGCCGAGTAACACAGTATGTGCCAAGCACTAGAATTTCAATAGTGCTGAGCTGCTACATTATTTTAAAAGCCAAAGATTCACTAGATCTAAGATGACATAGTTGTTACCTAGAATTTTGTGAACTAGCTAGAAGATAAGGATGATGAGCTGGTGGCACAAAACTCTATGTAAACCATTTTTGAGCAAATTCAAGAGGATTCTTCAAGATGTTTCTAGAAGAGAAAAGATGTGGGTTAGATTAAATGAATCCTACATAATCCATTCAAACTAAAATCAAAGGAGGGAATAATTGAGTTGGAAAAGCAACTCTATAATTCTATTTAAGGAGTCACAGACCAAGAAGCAAGAGTTTCTGGTGTGCCAAATTGCTAAGTGGTTGAAGGGTGTCAAAGAGAAGGCATCTAGGAGAAGGAAGAATAGAGCACATAGACTCTACTTTGATAAGTGGTCAGAGAAAGATGATTAGACTGTTACATTGATCATGAAAACTCGAGGAGACAAAGCTTGAGAGGAGAACAAGTTTTCAGTGCTGCAGAGATTGAAAGCCAGGCAATGTGAAGAGTTGAAGAGTGATCTATGATTTGAAAGATAAGTTGTATATTGTAATTAGGTAAAAACCCCTTATTGTTACTCTCTAGCAATTGTATCAGTTAGGGTTAAATCCTATGGACTTAGGTTGGTTTAATAGCCATTTGTAAATCCTTTAACAAGGTGGCATTCCAAGTGAATGTTCTAAAGTCCTCTAACCAGGCCCACTACTAACAAGGTGGATAAATCCTCTAACTAGGTCACAACTAACAATGTGTTGTAGCCTTTAATAGGGTAGGCCTTTCACAGGGCATCACTTTAGAAGAGTGAGAATTGAGTAGCATGTTACTTGTGGTTTTTCCCAAATTGGGTTTCCACATAAATCACTCTGTTATGTGTTGATTCTTCATGTGTTATGATTGCATGTTGATTTATAGTAACTTGCTAAGTAGGAAAGGTTTAAAGCTTTGATGAATGAACAGTTTGATGGGCACATTTTATTTGATAAAAAGTTTGAATTAGAAATTTGGACTTAAAAAAACTAATTCACCCCCCTCTTAGTTATTCTAAAGCATTTCTAATAGACTATTCATAACCCTATATACAATAATAGTAAGGGCGTAGCATGCCTCCTCTCTTGAAAGAAGCATTTTCCTCAATGTTAAACAAGTGTGGATTCTTTTGAATGAACTCCTCATCCTCCCATGTGGCCTTTTCAACTAGTAAATTCTTCCATTGGATGAGATATTGAGTCAAGGTTTTGTTCCTCAACTTCTTTGTGCGTGTTTGAAGAATGCATTTTGGTTCCAAAATTATTCTTCCTTCTTCATCAAGTTCTAGTAGTACTATTTGAGTAAGAATATTCTACCCAATTACCTTCTTCAAACAAGAAACATGAAAAACTTGATGTATCTTTGTTGTTGGTGGCAACTCAAGCTCATAGGCAACACTACCAATCTTTTGCATGATTTGGTATGGTCCATAATTTCTTGGAGACAACTTATTATTCTTTTTTTGTTGCTTCATTGAGATTTGTTTATAAGACTACAATATCAAGAAGACTCCATCCCCAACTTTAAAATTTCTTTCACTAAAATGTTGGTCTGCTTGTTGTTTTATTCAATTTTGTGCCACAGCTAAATTATCCTTGAGTCTTGAAAGTACCTGTTGTTGATGAAGCAAGTAATCCTCTACTACTTGAACTCTAGTTGGTGAAACCTTTAATGATGATGTGATGGAAGGAGGATGATATCCATAAAGTACAAAAAATGGAGACATTTTTGATGAGCTATAAAAAGAAGTATTCTACCACCATTCTATAAGAGGTAGCCAATCTACCCATTGAGTTTGTTTCTAAAGTGAGACAACATAGATATCCTTCCAAACATTTATTAACCACCTTAGTTTGCCCACTTGATTATAGATGTTATGAAGAACTATGAGTCAATTGAGTACCCAAACATGAGAATAAATCTTCCCAAAAGTGACTAGTAAAGATAGGATCACGATCACTAACAATAACCTTAAGTGTACTATGTAGCTTTTGGATATTCTCCAAGAAATATTTTTCTGCTATACTTGTGGTAAAAGGATGTGATAATGCAATAAAATATGCATATTTAGTGAGGTGATCAACTACTACCATGATGACATTATGACCTTTGATTTTGGAAGTCTTGTGATGAAGTCTATGGATACCTCTTCCCAACATTGGCGAGGAATAGATAAATGTTGCAAGAGCCCTAGAGTCTTAATTATTTCCCCCTTATTTCTTTGACAAACAAACATTCAGCCACAAAATTTTGAACATCACCTTTTAGCCCTTCCCCAAAAAAAATCTTGCTTGACCCTATGATATGTCTTCAAAAATCCAGAATGACCACCAATTGGGGACTCATGCAGTTCTTTAAGAATCTTGTGTTTAAGAGTGGAATTCTTGTAGAGATACAAGTGCTCTTTATACCAAAGAATACCCCCCTTTAAACAAAACTTATCTAAATTACTAGGGTCATTGTTTATTCTTTGGATGAGATTACTTGTTGCAACATCATTTTTCCACTCTTCTTTAGCTTCTACCACCCAATTTTCTTGTAATATTGAAAGGGCACACAATAAGGCTTCGTCTTTTTCATCCTTCCTAGAAAGTGCATCAGCCACAATATTTTCCTTCCCTTCTTGTATACAATTTCAAAGTCATATCCCAACATCTTAGTGACCCATTTTTGTTGCTCTTTTGATGATAGTCTTTGTTCCAAAAAATATTTTAGGCTATCATGATATATCTTAACCTTGAAGTGTCAACCCATTAAATCTCATAGATAGGTTTGACTCAATTTTTACCTTTTAATTGACAACTCTCAAAAGAAATTGGTTAACCTTCTTGCATGAGAACTACTCCTATCCCATTTCTAGAAGCATCACATTCCACAATGAATTCCTTGGTGAAGTCTAGAGTGACAAGCACTAGATTTGTACACATAGCCTTCTTCAATTTCTCAAATGATACATTAGAAAATTCATTCCAATGAAAAGAATCCTTCTTCAATAGAGATGTAAGGGGTGCTACTATATGACCATAATTCTTCACAATTCTTCTATAGTATCCTATCAATCCTAAGAAACCCATCAACTTCTTAATAGTTTTTGGAATATGCCATTCCATGATAGCCTTAATTTTGTTAGGGTCCACCTTTACTCCTTCATGTGAAACTATGTGTCCCACATACTCCACCTCCTTAAGACCAAAAGCACACTTGGACAGATTAGCATAGAGTTGATGATCTTTGAGTAATTGTAATGCTTGATCTATATGCTGCAAATGTTCTTCCTAACTCTTGCTATAAATTAATATATCATCAAAAAACATTAACACAAACTTTCTCAAGAACTTCTTAAAAATAGAATTCATCAAACTATGAAATGTAGACGGTGCATTGGTAAGACCAAATGGCATCACCAAAAATTGATAATGATCTTCATGAATTTGAAATGTTTTCTTACAAATATCTTCCTTCTTAATCCAAATTTGGTGATAACCCGATGTAAGATCTAACTTGGTAAAATACATAGGTCCATTTAATTCATCTAGAAGATCATCAATAACTGGAATAGGAAACTTATCTTTAATGGTGTAATTTTTGAGCACTCTATAATCTAGAAACATGTGCCAAGTTTCATCCTTCTTACACACCAACACAACAAGTGAGGAGTAAGCACTTTGGCCATGCCTAATAGTTCCTGCCTCTATCATTTCCTCAACAATTTTCTCTATCTCACTTTTTTGTATGTGTTGGTACCTATAAGGCCTAATGTTTGGTGGCTGAATACCTAGAACTAGTTGTATGGCATGGTCATGATCCCTCTCAGGAGGAATTATTTTAGGCATATCTCCCAAAATCATTGAGTAGCAATCAATTATTACTTGTAAATCTGGATGAGTAAGAGCATTAGATTGAGAAATTTCTAATGAGCATAGCTAGGCCAAAAATCCATCTATACTTTTCTTAAGAAATTTTTGCATTTGATGAGAGCTTACCATCTTTGGGGATTTTTCCTTCAATCCCTTTAGCTCCACTACCTTTTCTTGTGATTGAGATTGCATGAATAGTTTTTGGAAGTTCATCTCAATTGTTCCCAATGTAGTAAGCCATTGTACTCCCAAAAAAATATCTGCTACACCCATGGATATCACATACATTGGGGTATCAAGTTGATAATCTCCCATGGATAATTTGATGCTATGACACTTCCTTGAACAACTAACTATGCTTCCATCTACAATCAAAACCTAAAACTCTGGAGCTAGATATATAAAACAATTTAGAAGAGTTGCCAAATTTTTATTGATGAAATTATGAGTACTACCTAAGTTAATCAACACTATTACTTTCTACTTCTTTAAGAAACCCACTACCTTGAGAGTTTCTGGTGCACTGAAACCTAAAAGTGCATGAAAAGAAATGATTGGTTGGGAATCATGTGATTCCTCACTAGACTCCCTATCCTCCTCTAATATGGGCTCATCCTCTTCTTCCTCACTTGGACCTTCAATAAATAAAAATTTCTATTCACTATATTTATGTCCTTGACTATATTTTCTATCACAATTAAAACACAATACTTTTTCTCTTTTCTTCTTGGTTTGTTGTGGAGTCAACATAGTAGGTTGAGGAAGATTAGGTGTTGAATATCCTTTGTCTCTTGTCACATTAGGCCCCTACTTTCTAGACATCAAGAAATTCTCCTCTACCCTACAAGCCAATATAAAAGACCCATTTACTGAACTGGGACAAAACATATGTACCTCATGTTGAATGTGCTCCTTGAGACCACCCAAGAATAGATCATTCAAGTTCTCCTCTATAATCGTATCCACTCTTAAGGATAGATTTTGGAATTGTTGAATTTAATCCTTAACTGATCTTGTTTGTTGAAGCTTAAAAAGTTGTCTAAAGAAGTTTTCTATCACACTATTGCTATATTGTGCTAGGACTTCTTCTGTAAAAATTGACCATGATACAGTGAGACTCTTTTCCCTCCTATGAGTACAAAGAAAATGGTACTAAATGAATTGATCTAGTTCTAGATATAAGGAAGTCATCGTAACCTTTTGCCCATATGGGATTTGATGTATTTCAAAAAATTCTCCATTTGATTTAACCATGATACAGGATCCTTGCCATCAAATTTGTGCATATCTACCTTTGGAAAATAATTCCTAGATCCCATAGGATTAATAAAAGTTGTGTTAATATTAGTCAACTTGAAGGTTTCACCTTGATTTCCTGAGAGCTCCATCCTTGTTTCATTCATATAGGTGCTTAACATGCTTCATCTATCTGATATATCTCATTGTAGGTCTCACATATTCTTCTTAACCTCTTCCTTGAACTTAGTAAGTTCCTCATTGGGCTTACTATCCTTTGTTGCTTCCCAATCTTGATCAGAGGATTTCCTTAGTGTGGTAGAATTCTTTTTGCCTCTTGTTGGAAGCCCTGTCATGATGGAGACCAATGTTTATGAAATAAATCACACAAATGAAATGTAAATTCTCTAATTTATTTATTTTTTAATGTAACTTACTTAGGCTAAGAAATCCTTACTTGGAGAAATAATGCCAAATTTTTCTCATATCTACATCCTAGTTGGAGAAAAATCCCTCTTCTTTGTAAATATTTCTTAGGCAATTATTTTCTACCACTAATATACTTGCCTCCACTTTGTCAAGAAGTGTTTGGATATCCATCTTTACTTTAGGAAAAATAATGTTGTTCCTTTCTTTCCATATTTCCCATAGGAGTATGGGTGTTGAGATTTTCCATGAATCATTAAATGCCTTTGATGAATCTTATTGAGGCTTAGTTCTTTAGAAATTCCATAGATTGTCTGATAGAGTTGCTTTCCAATTAAACTTATTACATAACCATTTATAGCATTGGTTAGAGAATGAGCATTAGAATAATAAATTTTCTACAACTTCATTTTTCCTTTTGTATAACACACATTTTGAAGGCCCATCAAACCCTAATTTTGTAAATCTATCTATTGTTAGGAGTCTACTTTGTAGAGTGGCCCATAGGAAAATAGCCACCTTTGGAAGACATGTTGTGTCCCAACATAAGTTGAGGGGGATTTCCATCTTTTTCCATCCTTCAGAATTCACTAATGCTTCATAACCTTTTTTGACATTATATTTTCCATTCTTTGCTCCTCCCCAAATGACTCAATCATTCCTTTCTTTATGATTTACTTGTCTGCTATTCAAAAATTGTTCACTAACACATTTTAAAAGTAATTATTATTGAAATCTTAAATTCTTTTATTATATATATATATATCAATAAATGACTAAATCCTAGATTAATTAATATTACTTGTTGGAATTAATTATTGTTATATGTTAAGCAAAGGTAGATTTGGACCCAAGACCTGCCACATAAGAGGCTCGCAAGTTACCATTACATTGTAGGCTTTTGCCTTATTATTATTTTTATATTATCATGAATTATTTAAAAATAAAAGATTAAAGATTAAACATTTAAACTAAATAAAAAAGAAATGGAACTTATTAGTACTTGTCTATATATATGTTACCAGAAACACAACAGGAGAAGGTTGTTTAACATTTCAATGACTGAAATCCATTTCTTCATTGCGCACAACTGTTTCTCAGATTATTTCAAAGTTTGTGAAAATTTCAACAACAATAGAATAATTATCATTTTCAAAGAAATTATATTTTTGCATACTTATTTGCCAATTTTAAAGTTAATTTTCCACACATCCAATTTATCACTGATTTGAAAAATCTAATTTATCATACTATTGAATTTCTCACAAATAGAAAGACAATAGTTTTAAAATAAAAAGGGACAACTCTAGTTTTTATAATAGTTAAATCTATACATTAACTAATCTATTAATAATTGATTATCTTATCAACTAACATGTTTCTGATTCACCACATAGTTATCTATTTGTTCACCTTATTTTTTATTTGTTTTTATTAATTTTAGAATTTTAAGATTAGAATATTAAATTATTTCTAATATATTTTTTAAAGTAATAATATACTCAATTACTACACACACACACACATTTCTTATATGCAATTTTTAAATATCTTGTTTCTCATCACGTTGTCGTTCCCATGTTTCTCATTTATGGTAACATAGGCTCATATTAGATACTATTTGTTGTGGTGTCCACAACACATGCCCCATTCCTTGCTAGGAAAGTGGACCTCCTACTTTTTTCAACTCCTAGACTTGCAGTTCAAGAGTCAGGAGAAGAAAATTTGGTTAAATGTTTAAGTTATACAGTTGAAAAAAAAACACAAAAAAATTAAAAATAGAAAAACACAAAAAATTAAAAAATTGAGAAAACCAAAAAAAGAAGTCAAAAAACACAAAAACATTGGAAAATGGAAAATTTTGAAATGCAAATTTCAATTTGAAAAAAAGAAAAATCCTACCCTCACCCCTACACATGCACACCAAGGCATAGTGCACAATTTTTTTTGGTGCACGCGAGGATGATAGGTTACAAAACCCTCCCCCCCATCTCTTTCCTTCATTCTTTTAAGTGACTAGTTAAGGGGAGCAAGGTGAGCCAACTTCCCCCCCCGCCACACACAGCACCATTGTTAGGAGTGCCTACGCACTGTGTCTGTGGGCAACACCCATGCAGTGCCTTCGAGTGCATCCATGCGGTGGCATTAACGCACTGCACCCTTTTTAGGTGTGCACACACTATGCCCTCAAATCAATACCCGCGCCCTATGTCACATATTTTTATTTATTTATTTTTGTAAATTTTTTATTTTAAAATATAAAATTAAAAAAAAATATAATTTCAAAATAAAATAAAATAAAAAAGTCCCCAAGGGGGACTTTTTTTTCTTTTACATTTTTTTTACTTATGCTATTTGGTGACTAATGACATTTTCTTTTATCATTATGCACAGGTAACATGATCAAATGGCATCCACATTCGGAGCAGCAACCAAGCTCATAGTTTTCAAATGTTAAGGCATACCCCCAAAGTCGAGGTTACATGATGATTACACTAAGATCAAAGATACTGACCTCCAACATACAGACTTGGGGAAATTTCTTGAAAGTTTGCAACAATCCAACACAAAGGTCAACCTTAGTGTCCACATTGATTTGATCTGGATTAGTGAGTGTAGTGTCACATCCTGTGTTAGTGCAATCAGCTAAATTGGTCATGACCCTATCTCAACAATTTGTTCCTGACGAGAGAGTAGTCAAGAGTGTTATTGGAGAAGATGTCTTAGATCTGTGACCTGATAACATGGAGAGAGTCTTCCATCTTTCTAGATCTAATCAGTCATCTGACTCTCCTATGAACTAGCTGATAGATGGCACAAAGAGCATCATCAAGAGGCTATTGATATCATACATTCCTTATACTTCACTAAGAAGCCAGCCCAAGGAAAGACAATCAGCAAAGTGGATATGACTTAGGGATATATGAAGGATGACATCAAATATTCTATCATTCTCCTGAGCAGAGTCATGGGCTTACCTACAGCAGGTCATATCACACCATTCATGGTCAACTTTATTGAGACCATCAAGCATGCAAAGATACCATTGGATTGGGCCACCACACTAAGTGAAAACCTGTGTGAGAAACTAAGAATGGTAAAGGATAAGGAGAAGTTCTAAATGACTTCTTATTTGGTGTACCTACTTGCAGCAAGGGTAGCAAACTATCTCGATTGTATAGAAAGGGCAGTATGCAAGATCCCAGTGCTTGGCCATACATAGTCTACCCTCAGTTGAAACTATCCCAGATTGTACAGAAAGGGCAGTATGCAAGATCCCAGTGCTTGGCCATACATAGTCTACCCTTAGTTGGTGAAGAAGAAGCTGTCAACGTATAGTAAGGAGTATAGAATCATAAATGATGCTTTCATCTTTGCAATTATTTGATTCATTGAGGGGGACTATGGGAAAAGGTTATCTGATGAAGCCAAAGCATAGATTATAGCTCTCAGAGCCTACTTCATTCAGTTTAAGACATTTACATATATTTGGGTGGGTGGTGCATCTACCAATCCTAACATGTTTCCAAGATATCCAATTAACAAGCTGGTCCTATTGGAGATCTCCCAATGAATTGAGTTATCTTATGAGAGGATCAAAAGAAAATAGAGACCCTGCTAGGAATGGCCATTGGTCATTAGGTCGCATCAAGTGAAGCATAAATAGGACATTCTGACCTTCAAGTGGGAATGAGAGAACTATTCTCTTGAAGAATACAACTCTCCTCGACCATACTTTGACAATGTGGGTAAAGTAGAAAGCCTAACAGGAAAGGAATTCCATAATGAAGATACCATTGAAGATCATTGGATGAATGCCACAAATGACTACGATGTTCACATCAGGGACTATTGTAGGATGAATTTGTATCTAGCGGAAAAGACTCCCCATTTGACTATCCCTGATGAGATAAGGCTAGTAGACTCTAAAGAATTACTAGATCCCTTGTTCAATATAGATAAGGTTGATGAAAGAACCATTCTGAATGCAGAGGTTGACAGAGAGGAAGGAGATAACATCAATCATCAAGAGAGACATGTCATTAGAATAAAAAAGGATTAGATCAAGAAATCTTTTCCACTTGATTCAATTCATGATACTCTAATCTTCCATGCACAAGCTTACCTAGAAAGGGGTAAGGGAAGGAAAGTCACAGTTCCTATCTTTGCACTCCAGTCTCCTATTAGACCAGAGATAGCTTATCAGCTTGATTATCTAGTGGGATATTTTCACCCTCCTAAAAGGAAGGGAAAGAGGAAGAGAATCTCTCCTTAGAGGATTCAGATAGAATAGGTTATAGAACATGTGTCTTCCTAGTAGTATGAATAGAGCTCACAAGAGTCCCAAGGTATTGGAGCCTCTCAAATCCAGGATGAATCTCAGTTGCCCCCTATTATGCCAAGCAACCTAGAAGAGGGAGAGATTATAGAAGCCTCAATTCTTTTTCTACAAGAAGAGGCCCCTTCTTCTTCCATCTCCAAGAAACATAAGAGGATCAAGATTAAAATGAAGAAAAGACAAAGGATCAACAAAAGATTAGTACTTAATCCATCTATTCCTGAAACTATTCTGGAGAAGGAAGAAGATGAGGAAGAAACAGAATCAGAAGAGGAAAAGGAATAGGTACCCCTAAAAAGAAGAACTTGGTTAGCTAAAGCTATAGATTTAGAAAGAAGGAAGAGTGCCACCAGTACCCCGCCATCCACCCAAGTAGAACCATTAGAACTCTCTTCTTTGGAAGATGAAGTGCAACACTGGGTGAATGAGCAAAGGGAAGGAGGTGAGGATGTTTTCTCCATGACAAATTTTGATTGTGTGCCTATGGGTACAAATTTGGTTGGGGACAAGATCAGAGACACCCTTATAGGTGAACTCCAATAAGAAGACTGGACATAGATGCTGCTAGATACACAGGGTCCTAATCTTACTCCTCCATCTCCAACACAGATTATGGTGGTAGATAACGGTTCAGTAACTCCCACACCTCCAAGTTTAAAAGAGGAACAAGTTTAAGAGGAACAAGTTTAAGAGGAACAAGTTCAAAAGGAACCATCACCACAAGAGCAACCAGAGTCAAGGGCTATTGATGAACCATTATTATGTAATAAAACTATGCTTTTGGTGCTCGCATTTAGAGTGTATTCATTCTTGCCTGAATGTGTCATTGTTTTGTGGATTTTATTCATGAGATTGTGATTAAGCCAAAGGTTTATTGCATTGTTTTTGGTTGTGTGATCATTTAGTTCTGGTGTTTACTATAGATTTATGAATTTTGCTAACGTATCTAGCTTGAGGAGAGATCACAAATTGTGCTTGCATAACTCTTTGTCTCACATGAGCGCACTTTCCATGGCCTTGTGATTTGATGAAGAGTGAAACATCATTCGATTACTGAAATTTCCCATCGACGTTTGCATCAATGGATTTTAGGAAATGATGCTCCTGTTCTCATTAGTTTCCTACCAATTTCTTTGAAAGTTTAACTCGCAACATGTTGTTTTCTATAGCTTATGTCCATTTAGGATTTTAATTCCAAGTTATTTCAATTTCATGTTATTTGCTTTGCTAACCCCTTGTTAGAATAGGAACTCATTTTAGTTTGACTATTAGATTGCATTCATTGAAAACTCAAAAATATTCTTCTTCTTGTGTGATATTTTTAGATAGAAAATAGATTTACTTCATTCCAAGATCATAATAGAACCAAACAAAGGCCTCCTCTTGACCAATCACATTTATCTTCAACTGAGCAGATTTTGGTACGTTGCAAGGGTAATACTAACCCTTGGATTTGATCCCAAAAGATTAGCTTTTCAACAGCGAAATTGCGCAATGGATTCCTACCATTGACCTCATGTAAAATGACCACCCAATAGAAGTGATGCTAGAAGGAGGGCCACAAAGTGAATATACTCCTAAAAACAAAGAAAATTTGACAAAGTTTTAGAATTTTGCACCCTTGCAATAATTTGCACTTCATACAAGTTCAGATAATACTTCTAATTTTTTTAGAAATTCAGCTCTGTAGGTATGTAGGTCTCCAGGTCCGTAGCTCTGTGGGTCCACAAGTTCAAAAAAATCTATTGTGTGCAAAATTTAGACAGGTGAGAAAGTGTACCTTTGCAGAGGCACGCTTTTTCTAGAATTGATGCAAGCTGGACAATATTGATCCAAGATCCCCATTCCAATGAGCATTAAGGTCTTCACCAAGTACCCAATAATTTCTAGAGCTTACTCACTTTCGTAAGCCACACAGTGAAAGAGGAATAACGTGGATTCAACCACTACCATTCAACATTTTTTCATCTTCTAGTCCACCTCCCATTCAACCACCAGGTGGACCTCCACATACTCCAATAGCTAATCCCCAACAACCACCGTTGGGTCCACCAAACCCTCCAATGGCCTTTTTCACAAATGTTGTAGTCTCACCAATAAACTTGAGAGGTGCTCTCCATGACCTCCCGAAGAATCTTGAAAAGTTTTTCCCAAGATTCATCTATGGTGAAACACAAACTGTCGAAGATCATGTCAAGGTTTTTAAAGAAATTTGTGACTGAAAGCAAGTGGCTAATGAGGATGTGGTTTTTCATTTATTTCCCTTCTCTTTGGGAGAAATTTCCTTCAATTGGTATGTCAATTTGCTGCCTGGATTCATTGAAGATTGGGATACATTCAAAAATTTGTTTTTGAAAAAATTCAAAACTTCATCAATCCAGCTGTGATACATCAACAATTCATATCAATCAAAAGGGACCTAGTTGAGATAGTTTCATGCTTCAACCATCACTTTCATATGGCCTACTGTAAGTTGGAAATGTCATACACCATACCAATTGAAGCTGCTATTCAGATTTATTTGAATGCTATGGACCCTCTTACTGCAATATTTTTGAGAAGACTTCCTGTAATGAATATTGACACATTGGACAAAGTCTTTGCAGAAGCAATCACATTCACAAAGCAAGCTAATCCTAATGGAGGAGAAATGATGGTTCCAGCACAAGTAGTCCCTACAATGTCAACATACCCCATGGGAGCACCCCCTATGCATAGCCAGTTCATACCTATGAACCTAGTTCCATTACAATAGGCACTCACTCCACAAACTCAAGCAATAACATATCCTAGGTATGAGCCTCCAAAAAAAACTTTCTTTGAATAGAAATTGATGGGTCCTATGGAAGAAAATAACAATCTTCTTTCAGAAGTTGGTCAAATGAAGAAGACTATGTCACAAATGAACAATGAGATGACATGTCTTAGGTTTTCACAAGGACAAAATAACAACTTCCAAAGAAATAATGTTGGCCCCTACAACAAAATTTTTGGTCAGAATTACAACATGAACTTCAACAATAATAGTAACAACAAAAATGTAGGAAATAACAAGGTGGAGGAAACAACTTCAATCCTCCTGATCGCAACAATGGCTTCCAAAGTCAAAATTGAAAATGGAACACTTGATCAAATAATGTAAGCATTTATACTAATAACAACAATAAAAATGTTCAATATGTTGATATCAGTCAGTATGATGGTAGCAAAAATGTGCCTAGCAACAATGGTTCATACTACAATGGTAATCAAGAGGTGAATCAAAACTCACAAGTAAATGACAATCCTCGTCCTATTCAATTCAATGCTATTCCATTAGAATCTTATGATTCTAAACAAAATACACAAGTGGAAGAACAAGCAAATGAGGAATTCTCATTCCCATTTAGCCAAGAACTAAACCTTCAACATGATGAGATGTTTGCCTTTCGAAATGATAACCAGAATACATATAATCTCATAAATAGAAAGGATCCCCTGATGAATGGGATTCCTCTATGTTTGGAACCAACTCCACCTGATCTAAGAGAAAATAAAAATCTTGTACTGGTAAGACCAGTCCAAGGAGGAGAATAGTATCCAAATCAAGTGAACATACCAACAATACTAAAGAACTCTGCTTGGTCTACTGAAAAGTACAATGCAATAGAAGATCTAAAGAAAACTAAAGCTAATATGTCCATGTTTGACATGTTACAAAATTATCCACAACAAAAAGAAGCTCTTATGAAGACATTAGATAATACAAAGGTTTCCCACAATATGAATGTTGTCCCTCAAAAGACAGTGCTGCAACAAGTAAATGTTGTAGAAGCGATGCCCACTATGTTCAAAGATAAGGTTGAGGTACCCCAATTTTGTTGAGCATAAGGATACATGGGAATAATCTTCACGATTACCTCATTGATTCAAGAGCTTCATGTAATATAATTCCATTATCAATAGCCCAAAGGGTAGGAGTTAGTCCTCAACCCTCTAATTGAGCAGTGATATGGCTGGATAAAATAGAGGCAAAAGTCATTGGTGTGTTCAAAGATGTGCGAATATAGTTAACAGTTGACCCTCACATTCAATATGTTATTGATATACATGTGGTTGAAATCGTGAAGACATATGGATTACTTCTGAGAAGAGAATGGACAAAATATCTAAGAGGATGGTTCTCTACAGACTTCACTCAATTATGGTTGCCATGGAAAGGGTTGAAAAATCAAATCAAGATAGTTGGTGAGCCCAAATCGAAAATAATGATCATAGATTACAATGCCCCGAATGAGATAGCAATCTTACAATTGGATTTGAGTTCATACAATGTGATGGTATTGGATATGGTTCCAAACAATATACCTCAAGATTAGAATGAAGAACCTAAGCTATCAGTACAAAAAAGTGAAACTGTAACATAGTTCAAAGATAGTATGGTGAAAAATTTACAATGTTTAGGAGAAGAAGTTGATCCCAACATTTTCCTCCTTTTGGGATTTTGTCGATTGCACAAAGTTAGTCACTTTGAATTTGAATGTTCACAATGTCAAGAAGCAGTTGTGAAGGTATTGACCCACATGATGGAAAACAAGGATACAATGACCTCAACAAATGAACTCACACAAAGTAAAAATTTTGTGAACTCATCCCACCTTGTTGAAAAGATTGAAGAAGAAAGTGAATATCTAAATGTTTCATATAGTGATACCTCATCAGATGGTGGAGGTTTGTCTCCTCCTCCTCCAGGGATGATCAAAGTCAAAAGAAGAAGAGGATATGTGAAAGGTAAAGGATGGACTTCAATAGTCATTCATCCTCAACCTAAAGTTGAGGAAATCAAAGAGCTAATAGGGAAAATTCAAGATAAACAAGAAAAACACACACTACCTTTATCTATAGTTTATGAAGGGGACTCATCAAGTCCTACACAAGGAAAGTTACATTGGGTTCCTAAGAAAAAATGTTCATTTGGTGTTACTAAAGGAAAGCTCCTAGCACATGTTATTTTTGAGGCTAGAATCTCCATTGGTCCGGATAGAGTTGAGTCTATTTTGAAGTTAGCACCTCCACACAGTCGGAAGGAATTAAAGCCTTTCTTCAAAAAGATAAACTTTGTGCAAAAATTCATAAGTGGATTTGAAGATATTATGAGTGCCATTTCAATAGCCTCAATTTTGGTGAGTCCAGATTATGAGTTACCTTTCAATATCTATTTCTTTGCTTCCAAACACTCTTGCATAGGAAGCCTAACACAAAAAAGAGAGAAGGAAGATGAGAGACCAATTACTTTTATGAGTTTTCTTTTGAAGAATGTAGAGTTGAAATATTCAAACCTTTATAAGTAGTCCTTTGTGTTAATCAAGGCAGTAAAGAAGTTTCGTCACTACATACTTAGAAGTAAGGTGTATGCAATTGTACCTAATCTATCAGTAAAGACACTTTTGATGCAAAATGAACTTGGTGAAGGGAGAGGAAAGTGAATGACCATACTCCTAGAATTGGATCTCGAAATTCAATCTATGAGATTAGTCAGAGGTCAAGGGTTGTCAAAAATGATAGCTGATAACCAAGAGGGAAAAGAAAAGGAATTCAAGTTTGACGATGAGATAGATAAAGATGATCAAAAGAAGATGGTTGTATTTCAAGTTGATATTAACCAAGGAGTGTTGATAGATTTGTGGTAACAAGACATTATTTATTATCTCTTACAAGATCAATGCCCCCAAATGGATGAATAGTTCACAACGTAGGGGACTTAAGATGAAATACGAGTCTTACATGTTACTTGATAACATGTTGTATAAAAGGAACTATGAAGGGATTTATCTGAAATGCTTATACGTGAAGAAGCTAAGGATGTCTTGGAACATTATCATGACAAGTATGGTATAGAACATGGTTTAGTAGAAGCAATAGCTCACATGATTTTAAGATCGGGTTATTTTTGGCCCTCGATATTCAAGGATACTTTTGAGCATGTGTGTTCTTTCCATATATGTCAAACCAATGCTAACAAAGAGAGGCACCCAACAATGCCACTACAACTGGTGTACAAGGTACACCCCTTCACAAAGTGGGGACTGGATTTCATAGGTCCAGTCAATCTACCCTCATCAACTAGCCATGCATTCATCCTTACAACTACAAATTATTGTACACAATGGATGGAGGCAGAGACATTCAAGAATTGCACTACTAAGGTGGTGACTAACTTTCTAGAAGAACACATTGTTACTAGATTTGCAATCCCTTTCACCCTTGTGTGTGATAATGGGTCCGCATTTTCATCTTCATTCTTGAACCAATGGACATTTGAAAAAAAAAGTCATTATCAAGTTCTCTTCAAATTACTACTTGCAAGAAAATGGGGTAGCAGAATTTACAAACAAGAACTTGGTCACAGTAATAAAATGATTGCTAAATGAGAATCCTAGGGATTGGCATACACAACTAAAATATGCCCTATGGACATATCGAGTAAGAGTAAAAAATGCCTTGGGGACTTCTCTATATTTCCTTATTTATGGGCAAGAACTAGTATTCCCACTTAACCTTAGAATTCCCATTTTGAAATCCATGAGTGGGTATGCTAAAGATTCTTAAAAAGTACAAATTAGATTGATGAATCTTTTACATATGGATGAAAAATGAATAGTTGCATTCAAGCACATAGCTAAACATCAAGCTGTTGTGAAAAGATGGTTCAACAGGAGGGACATGATCAAATCATTCAGGATTTTCAACCTTGTTCTACTCTAAGATAAGGTGAAAGAAAAGCCAAGTAGGCATACCACATTTCAATGCTTGTGGATAGGCCCTTATCAAACCACAAAAATTATGGGAGAAAATACTTTTAGGCTTAGTTCCTTACAAGGGAAATTTCTTCCCTTTCCCATAAATGGGTAGTTTTTGAAGCATTATTTTGACACCTAAAAGACAAAAAACAAAAATAAAATAGTTAGATTTTATTTTCACAGTTGTTTTAGATTTTATTTCTATGAGTGTGTTTGCTTTCAAGTTGCATGTTTGCTTTCAGTTGTGTGTTTGCTTTCAAAGTTGTTTCAGTCCTGAGGGTAAGGTGCACTTGAGGTTTTCTCTTAAGATTTCACTAACCACTTCTTGGTTCTCATTTTAGGAAGAGGTATTTCTTTGTCAAAAAATTTGGATGATTGTGTGTCTTATACCAACCAAGAAACAGATATTTCTTGTGGAAATAGGGGACTCTCAATTTGGAAATCAGAGGCCTAGACCACCAAGTTCTCAAAACTTTACAAATTTAAATATTTGATTATTTTAGGTGTTGTTGATTTGAAGTCAAAGATGGCGAGAGATTATCAAAATTTCAACTAGTTCAAATAGGAGGGGTCTCCTTGAAAGGTTACTAAGTTCATTGATTTGGCATGAGAGTTTTCTCAAAAGTTTTAAAAGAGGAATGCAAGGGATGTTCACAAGAGATCAAATCTAAGAAATGACACTGATGTTCTAACTACATAGTCTAAGCGTAGTTAGGATATAGGAAAAAGAAAAAAGGAAAAAAAAAGAGCCAAAATATGGTGTTAAGTCTGAAGGATTCTAAAGATCTAGAAATGGAAACAGATACATTCTTAAAACAAGGTATCTTGTATTCAAAGTATTGTTCCATCAAAAGTAACATTATGAACAACATGGAGTGATTATTCAAAAGCCAAAAATTTAAAAGAACATGGCATCCCGCCAAGAATCCTCAAACTGGTTCTTTCATCTGGTCAAGTAATTGATTGATAAAAGCCTTCCTGGAGATTCTGAATGAAAGAGCTAGGAGGAGTGGAAGATTGTTTCAAGTTGTCAAAAAACTTTAATTGATCGCATCCTAACACATCAAAGGGAATGAATAGACAAACACACACACTGAGTTTGAAGGTTTCAAGTTTTGATATTAGTCATCCAAAAGATGCTAGATGTATCCAAAGTCTAGTTGGTGTTTGACACACGTTGGAGGAATGTTTGCTGATGAAGAAATGCCTTGGTCATTTCTTCCTTTTTTTGTGGCTTTTTGTTGTGGTGTCAACAACACACACCCCATTCCTTGCCAGGAATGGGGACCGCCTACTTTGTTTGACTCCTAGACTCATAGTTAGAGAGTCAAGAGAAGAAAATTTAGTTAAATGTTTGAATTGTAGAGTAAAAAAATAAAACACAAAAATTTAAAAAAACTAAAGAAAAATAGAAAAGAAAAGTCAAAAAAAAAAAATATTGGAAAATGGAAAAATTTGAAATGCAAATTTCAAAAAAATAAAAAATAAAAAATAAAAATTCCTCCCCTCATCCCTACACATGCACATTGAGGCACAGATCACAATTTTGTTTGGTGCATGCAAGGAGGAGAGGTTATAAAACCCTCCCCCCCTTATCTCTTTCCTTCATTCTTTCAATCGACTCATTGAGGGGAGCAAGGTGAACCAACCCTTCCCCCCTGCACGCAGCGCCCCTGTTAGGCATATGTGCACTGCTTCTGTGCAGCACTTCTTCTTTGGAGTGCCCATGCGACACATCCATAGATAGCAACCGCACAGTGCCCTTTGAGTGCATCCACGTGGTGGCACTTGCGCGCTGCACCCTTTTTTGGCATGTGTGCACTGCACCTGTGTAGACATTCAGAGGTGACGGCGCAAGGCGTTCTCCACAGTGTGCTTCTGTGAAGCACTTTGCGTGCCTGCACGATATACCAATGCATTGGCACTCATGTGGCATGTGTGGCATGACCATGCTTGCACAGTGTGCCCATGCCCTATGTCATATTTTTTATTTATTTTATTTTTTGCAAAGTTCTTTAAAAAAAATATAAAATGAATTTTTTAAAAATATATATATAAATTTCAAAAAAAAAAAAAAAAGTCCCCAAGGGGGTCTTTTTTTTTCTTTTACATTTTTAAAATTATGCTATCTAGTGACTAATGATATTTTCTTTTCTCGTGATGCACAGGTAACATGATCAAATGGCATCCACATTGGAAGCAACAACCAAGCCCGTAGTTTTCAAATTTCACAACGTACCCCCAATGTCAAGGTTACATGATGATTATGCTGAGATCAAAAGCTAATGACCTCGAACACAAGGACTTGGGAATGTTCTTGAAAGTTTGCAACAATCTGACACAAAGGTCAACCTTAGAGTTTGCATTGATCTGATATGAATTAATGAGTGCAGCGTCACATCCTATGTCGATGCAATCAACTGAATTGGTCATCACCCTATCTTGGTACATTGTTCCTAAAAAAAGAGTAGTCAAGAGTAGTCATGACCCTATCTCGGCACATCATTTGGATAATCTATCATTCTCCTGAGTAGAGTCATGGGCTTACCTACAGTGGGTCATCTCACTCCATTCATGGTCAACTTCATTAAGACCATCAGGCATGCAAAGATACTACTAGATTGGGCCACCATACTAAGTGAAAACCTATGTGAGTAGCTGAGAACGATAAATGATAAGAAAAATTTTCACATGACTTCTTATTTGGTGTACCTACATGTAGCAAGGGTAATGAACTATCTCAGATTGTACAGGAAGGGTAGTATGTAGGATCCCAATGCCTAGCCATACATAGTCTACCCTCAGTTGGTGAGGAAGAAGCTCTTAGCACAAAATAAAGAGTATAGAATCGTAAATGATGCTTTCATCTTTGTAATCATTTGATTCATTGAGGGGGACTATGGGAAGAGGTTATCTGATGAAGCCAAAGCACAGATTACAACTCTCAGAGCTTACTTTATTCAATTCAAGACATTTATATATATTCAAGTAGGTGGTTCACCTATCAATCCTAAGAAGCTTCTAAGATATCTAAGTGACAATCTGGTCCTATTAGAGATATGTTGGTAGATTGAGTCAGCTTATGATAGGATCAAAAGACAATAGAGACCCTACTTGGAATGGCCATTGGTTATTGGGACATATGAGGTGAAGCGGAAATAGGACATTATGACCTTTGAGTGGGAATGGGATAACTATCCTCTTGAAGAATACAACTCTCCTTGGCCATACTTTCACAATGTGGGTAAAGTAAAAAGCCTGGCAGGAAAGGACTTCCATTATGAAGATGCAATTGAAGATCATTGGATGAATGCCACAAATGATTATGATTTCTGCATTAGAGACTATTGTAGGATGACTTTGTATCTAGCAAAAAAGGTTCTCCATTTGACTATCTCTGATGAGATAAGGCTACAAGGCTCTAACAAATTATAGGATCCCTTGTTCAATATAGATAAGGTTGGTGAAAGAACCATTTTGAATGTTGAGGTTGACAAAGAGGAAAGAGACGACATCAATCATCGAGTGAGACATGTAATTAGAATGATAAAGGATTGGATCAAGAAACCTTTTTGACTTGATCCAATTCCTGATACTATAATTTTCCATGCACATGCTCACCCAGAAAGGGGTAAGGGAAGGAAAGTCACAATTCTTATCTTTGCGTTCCAATCTCCTATTAGGCCAAAGATAGTTTACGAGCTTGATCACCCAATGGGATATTATCACCCTCTTGAAAGGAAGGGAAAGAAGAAGAGAACCTCTCCTCAGAGGATTCAAATAGAAAAAGTTATAGAACATGTGTCTTCCCAGTAGTATGAAAAAAGCTGGCAAGAGTCCCAAGGTATTGGAACCTCTCAAATCCAGGATGAACCTTAGTTGCCTCCTATTGTGCCAAGCCAACCAGAAGAGGGAGAGATTCTAGAAGCCTCCATTCCTCCTATACAAGAAGAGCCCCCTTCTCCTTCCATCTCCAAGAAACATAAGAGGATCAAGATTAAGATGAAGAAAAGGAAAAGGATCAGCAGAAGATTAGTACCTAATCCATCTATTCCTAAAACTATTCTAGAGGAAGAAGAAGATGAGGAAGAAATAGAATCAGATGAGGAGGAACAAATACCCTTACAAAGAAGAACTTAGTTGGCTAAAGATATAGAGTTAGAAAGAAGAAAGAGTGCCACTAGTACCCCACCATCCACCCAAGTAGAACCATTAGAACTCTCTTCTTTGGAAGATGAAGTGTAGCACTAGGTGAATGAGCAAAGGGAAGGAGGTGAGGATGTTTTCTCCATGATGGATTTTTATTTCATGCCCATGGGTACAAAGTTGGTTGGGGATAAGATTAGAGACACTCCTATAGGTGAACTCCAACAAGAAGACTAGACATAGATGCTGCCAGATACACAAGGTCCTGATCTTACTCCTCCATCTCCACCATAGATTATGGTGGTAGATAATGGTTTAGTAACTCCCCCACCTCCAAGTGCAAAAGAGGAAAAAGTTCAAAAGGAACCATCACCACAAGAGCAACCAAAGCCAAGGGCTACTGATGAAGTGTCAAAAGAGGGATAGATGGTAGAATATGCACAACAACCTTCCCAAGATGTTGAGGAGAAAGTCATAGGATCTACAAAGATTCAATTTACAAAAGGAGAGTCTTCAAAATAGGAGGCAACTCCAAGAAAAAGCGATAAGGGGAAGGATGTAGTTGAACACACCCCTTTGCCATTAAGAGCCAAGGTTGTAGAGAAACACATTCCAAGATGGTTCTGAAAGGAAATAATGAGGAGTGCTAAGCCTTAGTTCCATGCTTTAGAGGATGATATTTATGATATTGTATAGATCTTGAAAAAACTTGAGTCTCTATTACATGATGCAACACCATTCATATTTGTCACTACCATATAGAACCAAGATTTATTTGAACAAGTGGCTCTCCCTCCTGAAGGTATAGATGAAGAAACTATTAGTTTGGAGGATTATGAAGTGAAGGATGTTATGTTGGGAAAGCCTACATGAGATTCAACTCGATAGATGATGACTATGGGAGTCAAAGAGGTTCTCAAGCACATGGAGCAAGATGAAGTTGAACTCTGAACTCTTTGAAGGAAAGTTGAGATCCTAAAGGGATATCTATCCAAATTTGTTGGTACTCATGATCTTGAGCACCTCGAGGAGACTCTAAATACAATTCTTAAAGAAGGGGAAGGTGTATGGCTTAACCAATTTTTGAAAGCTTGTTAGGAATGGCGAGAAAGTGTTGAGGATAGAGGTGTCACCACAATGATAGGGAATTTGAACTTATTGCATGCTACGCAAGAGAATGTTGATAAGATTGTGGCAATTTTGAGGCAAGACTTTAGTATCATGGATGAGGTATGGGCATGGAGAAAAGATTTGAAAACTCTACAAGCCATAAAAGGGCAAAGGTACCACATTCTAATTGATGTATATACCAGAGAAGAGATAGACATGATAGATGATTGGATAGAGAAGATATTAGATGGCAATAAAGTAATGGAAAGATTGTAGGAGAAGATCCATCGGCTCAAGGACCAAGCTCGGGGGCAAATTTTGGAAGTAGAAAATTTGTATAGTGATGTGTGTTTGGACATATTTGAAGATGAAGAATGGGAGAAGCCATTGCTAGTTGAGGTAGTAGTGGAGAATTTCAAGAAGACTTTAGAGGAAGCATCTAGTGATGAGGATATCAGAGAAGCCTTTAGGATAGAAGAAGCACTATTGGAATTGGACACCAAACTCGGAGACTTTGCAGAGACTCAAATTGAGGTAGAAAACTATAGATAGAAGGTCAAGGACAAGTATGAGACTTTAGATCTTCTAGAAATAGCTAAAATTATTGAGATGATAGACAAATTCAAGGGAAAACATTTGAACATAGCTTTGGGATGAACAAGAAGAAAACCCAAATGTCCGAATTTCAATTTTGACACTTAGTAAAATTTTGAGATTTTGACCCTGTCGAGGTCTACAGATCTATAGGTTCATAGCGGCATAGGTCTATAACTCTGTAGGTTTGAGGTCCATAGCTCTACAATTTAGAGGTTCACCAATAGTTGACTACCAGTTCCAAAAATGGCACTTTACATGCATCAAGAGTGCGTTTTGATGGAAAGTTTAACTCTGACACACGCCTAGTGACAGGCCAACTTCTATTTTTGGTGCCTCCATGCACTTCCACTTTGACTGATGGCTTCCTCCTACTTTCTCTCTAATGCTTTCAATTTTTTTGACATGTAAAGGGCTCATGCATCCAATTACTGAATAAAATATGGATGGAGTCCCTCTAAGCACTAGATTAATTATTAGTCTATATATATTTAGTTTGTTTTAATGTTTTAAAAGCATTTTATTGCATGAAGATATCTCTCACTCTCAACACAAATTGAGGAGATGATTTCTTACAAATACCCCATTGTAAGATGTAATAAAGGCTACCATTATTATGCAATAAAATTATGCTTTTGGTGCTCACACTTGGAGTGTAGCCATTCTTGCCTGAATGTGTCATTATTTTGTAGATTTTATTCATGAGATTGTGATTGAGCCAAAGGTATTGCATTGTTTCTAGTTGTGTGATCTTTTAGCTTTTGTCTTTGCTATAGATTTACAAATTTTGCTAACGTATGTAGCTTGAGGAGAGATCACAAATTGTGCTTTCATAACTCTTTGTCTTGCATGAGCGCACTTTTCGTGGCCTTGTAATTTGATGAAGAGTGAAAAATCATTCGGTTACTAGAATTTCTCATCGACGTTTGCATCAGTGGATACTAAGAAGCATTAGAGAGTATTTAAATGTTACATCCATAATTGTGTTTGTCATTGATGTCAGAAAAATAGTAAGTCTATGGAGACTAATAGAGT
The DNA here is from genome assembly GCA_028749045.1 of Cupressus sempervirens. NCBI lineage: Eukaryota > Viridiplantae > Streptophyta > Pinopsida > Cupressales > Cupressaceae > Cupressus > Cupressus sempervirens. The sequence continues at coordinate 861,941,316 of CM053792.1, read as the reverse complement.
AGCATATATAGATCTTATTTGTATATATTAATGTTTTGAGAATTTGGTGGTGCATATTCATGGACATGTTCTATCTTGTGTCCTAATGTTAAGGTTTAATGCATAGTATCTAAGTCAAAGATGTACGAAAGCTATGCTTGATTTACAAGAGCATTATAGAGACAAAGTACTTGAGAAGTGATTTCTAATGTTTGTATTGTATCTTCTAACAAAGATATAATCTGGAGATGTGCAGTTACCCACTGACATAAGATAGTCTGATGATGATGTCAGTGAATGTGTAAGTCCTAGTATTGCACATGTGAGAAGTTGTATAGACTATGAGCTATTATTTCTATTGTAATAATGAATTGATTAATTATCTTATTATAATTAATTAGAAAAGCTTCAAGGCCAACTCAAGGAATTATTTTAAAGATATCATATAAAGGAAAGATGTTTTCCTTGTTTGTAAAGTATTTTCTATATGTTCTATGTAAAGTGTGAAAAGGAGTAAAGTGTTTGGTGAATGTGAGTAAGCGATCCTTAATATATCAATTATCAAAACAATAAGATTTTGAAATTGAAGAAATACATATATTCTCTGAACCTAAAATAAATTTAATAATAAACATTTAAAGTTACCATGGAATTGGTAAGGAGAGCTAGTTACATGTTATAAAATCAACTACTAAATGTTTATGGTTTAAAAGCTAGGTACCTTTATGACACTAGTGGTGATGAGATGCTCGTTTCTTACAACAAAGTTGAAGAAGATGATGATAAAATAGGTTATTAAATATGTATTACCAACACCTTCAGTGATCATTGTTGTTCCAAGATTGATGCGAATGATAAAACTTGCATGAATCTATCATTTACTAAGACCAAAATTTAAGAGGTTCTTCTAGAGATTACCATCTTATTATATGATGAGGATGAAAATGAAATTTATATAGGAAATAAAAAAGGGTTTGTACACATTTGGTCAAACTAAATGTGAATGAGAAAGTAATCGTTACTTTCAATTATAAGTAGATTACCATTTTTATCCTTTTTCAAATTGGTTTTTCAGTGTTTGTATTGGAGTATTGAACATTTGTGTGGGACATTTATGAGTGAGGATCAAGATTGTCAAACTTTTCAATTTTAATTCAAAAAAATTTGACATTATCTCTCCTTTGTTTGCATTCTACATTTGCAATGCTACCCAAATTTTAGATTATCTTTCTCCTTTGTTTGCATTCTACATTTGCCATGCTACCTAGATACATTGCACTTTTGACAAAAGCATATTGTAATTGAATAGATTCTAAAGAAACAAAAGTAATAAGAAACTAGAATTATATATGTAAAAGTCAAATAATAATTTATATTTATTTTACTTAAAAGAAAATCTTAAAGGAAAAAATTGGAAATTCCTTTTTCTTCAATATATTATAATGTAAGTATATATTTCTATCAATATAATCAATACACTTTGTTTAAGTACAATTGCTAGTGATTATTTTCAATTGTAAGTAGAGATGGTTGGACTCTCTACTATTTGAAATGATTTGGTCCATATAATTTTTACAATATTTGAGATCAAATAATTGAAAAATCTGATAACATTCATTTGTACTTGTCCAAATAGTTTTTCATGAAGGTTTCTAGGAATTGGACTTCAAACATTAACAAAGAATATCTCAATATCTAAAAAGTAGGAAATACAAATTAAATTTGGATGTAATTTTACAAAACAAAATAATTTTTAAAGCTTTGAAATCATTGATTGTTTAAATAATGAATTGAAATCTAAAATTCAATGTTTGATGTCAAAGGTTTGATTTTACCATTAAATCTCATGTTCTCTTGACTAATGCTTAGTATTTTGTAGAAAACATTTGATAGAAAAATGATTTATTAACAACAATTTTGATTTTAAAAATAGATCAAAAGTTTGCACAAATACAAAACAACCAAGAAATGGAAAGTAGACATAGAATCTACCCCAAAACCTTTAAATTTTATATACAAATATCTAGAAAGAGAGAAAAATATGTGACTCTAACAAAAAATAAGATAATTATTTATGGTAGAAAAAAATGTACATAATTATTAGATGGCTTAAACATCACACTAAGGCTTGATTTCTATGTTAGAAGTGTTAAATAGTGAAAGATGACTTATTTTTTTGAAGTTAATTTCTTCCTTAGTGTGTAATGTTTAAGGGTGGCCCATAATTAAAGTGTAGGATAGATCATGGTTGAAATATGGAGTTCTTAGCAACTACATTTAAAATATTGCTAAAATATTGGTTGATGTATGAAATGTATCTAGATGTAAAATTTATATATAATGTGTACTATAGCTTCGTAAACGATATATTGGATGGTTGTGGAAATAAAATAGTTTCATGTACACTCTAGCACAAGTGTTTAATATTTTTTGTTTAAATATTTCTTAACAAATCCAAACCCTATGAGAGTTTACCATGCAATTCTTTCTCTGACAAGTTTTGAAAAAATTGTTCTTTAGGTCACCATGAGAATAGTAGCATTTAGATTTCTTAGATGAAACTTAGTAAAAAAATTATCTTCTATAGGAATATAGGCATGTAAAATTTTTATGGAGTGTATACTTATGCATCTATACATGAGATGCTATCTATATTAGATATCTTGAATATATTATGATGGTAAGATTGCTATCGATCTTATAATTGCCAATTGTAAAGGTGATCAAGGGGTCATTAGTATATTTGAAATTGTTACAGTTATAGTTTAGAGTAGGTGTTATTGAACGAATTGTAAGAGTTGTAATCATTGATTCAATATGTTAACGATGCAGCTTCAATTGTGTGTGTGTGTATAATGATTGGGATAGTGATGACTTTGTTGATTGAGATAGAGCTCTTTGTTGAGCTCTCCCTTTTGCATCTCTTCTTGTCTTAGTAAAAATTTTACCCCTCTTTTAGTAAAAAAGTATACCAGCCCATGAATAATTGAAGCTTATCATATTTACTTGAAATGAGACACTAATGATGTTACTTAATTAGATGTACACACACGCACACACACAAACACACACACACACACACACACACACACACACACACACACACACACACATACATACATATATTTACATGTATATATACATGTCTATATATGTGTATACACACACACACACACATGAGTGTGTGTGTGTGTATTGATAAATTAATTATTATAATAATATTATTTACATCTAATTGAGAAAACAAATTATTTGGTTATGTTCTTACAATTTTTATTGCCTTATGTGTTTTGGGTTCAAATTTGAAAACAAGCCACTCTCACGTGTCCTTTCTTAAATTATTGATGCAGTCTTCTGAAAATTAGTTCTTTTCAAATCAGTTTCTTTCTAGAGTTGGTCAATATGAAATATAGTTAGTATATTCTAAAACAAGTAAGAGAACCTGGAAATGATGCCTCTTTTTCTCTGAGTTATCTTCATTCTTCTAACAACAATCTCAACCTCAACACTAAAGATAATGCACAGTACAAATCTACTCATGCCAACTATTATTATTATTTCTAAGAAAGATATATCTAGTATGTTAGTATATTCTAAAACAAGTAAGAGAACCTGGAAATGATGCCTCTTTTTCTCTGAGTTATCTTCATTCCTCTAACAACAATCTCAACCTCAACACTAAAGATAATGCACAGTACAAATCTACTCATGCCAACTATTATTATTATTTCTAAGAAAGATATATCTAGTATGGTGAATCTTATTTCTATTTCACTTGGAATGAGGTTCTAATTCACTCTACAACTCAAGATATTCCTATTTTACTAACTGTTGTCCCCATTTTGTGCCATTACCTAGGGTTTTATTTATTTTCTGTCATATCTTGAGATTCCACCATGGGAAATTAACAACCCTTGGTGGAATTTGAGTTAGAAAAATTTATTTTATGTTCCTTTTGGTTTTAGTTCAAAAGAATGAGGTTGGAGAGAAAAACTTGATGCCCTAGGCATACAAGATCTATGTGCATGCTAGAAATTCGTAGCAACATCATCCATAACTTGCTAAAGAGAAGGTTTTGAGGCTTGAAAATTGGTATATGATCATTTGACATGATTCCCCTCATGTTCCAATTTTTGAATTGAAGTTTTTATCAAGGGGTAGGGTACTTCCTATGTTAATAGACGCCTAATTACCTGCATTCCTAAGTGAAGCTTAAAAAACTCAGTTACTGCATACTTCTCTTGAGATCCCAAGGCTTTAGTATGTTGTATAAAACTAAAAAGGGTATCCAAATCAGTGATTCCTTTATTTAAGTTGTGAGGATATGTTTGTGATTTTCCATGTTCAAGGCTATAAGCCTAGTCTTAAGTTTGTGAAGCAACTAGCCAATGAAAGTTGCATAGTTTGAATCTAATGTTGAATTCATGTTAGTTTGGACCTAAATAGACCCTTTTCATGCTTGGAAGTCACCCCCAGTCATTATTTGTATTTGTGAGGTTATGTGTCAAATAAGCCTTATGATGCCCTTAAGAGCAACTAGTGATTAGTTGTCTTTGTGATAGGTAAAAAATTGCATTTTTTGTGCAAAGTTGCATTATTGAAAGTTGTAAAAGTTGCTCAAATTTGCAACTTATTGGAAAAAGGGTCATGGGATCAAACTATCTGCTCCATTAGCTCCAAGTGGTTGGGTAAACCCTATTCCCAACCTTGTCTCATCCTTTTCAGTGCTTGAACATTCTCAAGCATGCCAAACTGGAACATCCCTAAGCGTCACTAAATGCCATAGAGCTACGATCTTTGACACAACATATCTTAGAGCTCATGTGAGGTATGGATGTGATTCCAATTTCTATAGGACCATGTTGCAGATACCTACACTAACATCTCTTTCTTTTTAGAGATCATACTCTATTTTGATTTTGTAATGCCATCTTGTGTGATGTTGAAACTTGTAGGGTTGGCCAGTACAAAGTTGCCAACTGCCAAATCTCTCTCACCTTTCATTGTGGGATCAAACTATCTACTCTGTTAGCTTTAGGTGGTCAAGTAAACCCTATCCCAAACCTTTTCCCATCTTGTTGAGTGCTTGAACAGTCTTGGGCACACCAAAGTAGAACATCCCTAAGGGTCACTAAATGCCATAGGGCTGTGATCTTTGATGGGGCATATCTTGGAGCTTATGTGAGGTATGGATGCGATTCTAGTTCCTATAGGACCATGTTGTGGAGACCTACAATAAATTTTCTCTCTTTTTGAGATCATACTCCATTTTGATTTTACAATGCCATCTGAGGTGATGCTGAAACTTGTAGTGTTGGCTAGTACAAAGTTGCCAACTACCAAATCTCTCTCACCTTTCATCATGGGATCGAACTATCTACTCTATTAGCTATAGGTGGATAGGTAAACCCTATCCCCAACCTCATTCCATCCCGTTGAGTTCTCAAATGTTCTTGGGCATGCCAACTAGAATGTCTCTAAGGGTCACTAAATGCCATAGGGCTGTGATCTTTGATGGGGCATATCTCAACGCTCCTGTGAGATATGGATGCAATTCTAGTTCCTATAGGACCATGTTGTGGAGACCTACAATAACCTCCCTCTCTTTCTAGAGATCATAAGCAATTTTGATTTTGTGATGCCATCTCGGGTGATGGTGAAACTTGTAGTGTTGGCCAGTACAAAGTTGCTAACTGTCAAATCTCTTTCACCTTTCATCGTGGGATCAAACTCTCTACCCTTTTAGATCTAGGTGGTAGGATAAACCCTATCCCCAACCTTGTCTCATCCCGTTCAACACTCAAACTTCTTAGGCATGCTGAACTAAAATGTCCCTAAGGGTCACTAAATGCCATAGAGCTGTGATCTTTGATGGGGCATATCTCAAAGCTCGTGTGAGGTATGGATACGATTCTAGTTCCTATAGGACCATGTTGCATAGACCTACACTGGTCTCTCTCACTTTTTGGAGATCATACTCTATTCTGATTTTGTGATGACATCTCGAGTGATGTTGAAACTTGTAATGTTGGTCTGTTCAAAGTTGCCAACTACCAAATCTCTCTCACCTTTCCTTGTGGGATAAAACTATCTACTTTGTTAGCTCTGGGTGGCTAGGTAAACCCTATCCCCAACCTTGTCCCATCCTGTTGAGTGCTCAAATGTTCTTGGGCACACCAAATTACAATGTCCCTAAGGGTCACTAAATGCCATAGGGTTGCAATCTTTGACAGGGCATATCTTGGAGCTTGTGCGAGGTATGGATGCAATTGTATTTCCTATAGAACTGTGTTGTGGAGACCTACAATAATCTCTCTAACCTTTTAGAGGTCATACTATATTTTGATTTTGTGATGCCATCTCGAGTGATGCTGAAAATTTTAGTGTTGGTCAGTACAAATTTGCCAACTACCAAATCTCTCTTACATTTCATTGTGGGATCAAACTATCTATTCTGTTAGCTCCGAGTGGCTAGGTAAACCCTATCCCCAACCTTGTCCTATCTTATTCAACGCTTGAACATTATCAGGCATGTCGAACTGGAATGTCCCTAAGGGTGAATAAATTCCATAGAGCTAAAATATTTGAAAGGGCATATCTTAGAGCTCATGCAAGGTATGGATACGATTCTAGTTCCTAGAGGACCATGTTGTAGAGACCTCTACTAACCTCTCTCACTTTTTGGAGATCATACTCAGTTTTGATTTTGTGATGCCATCTTGGGTGATGCTAAAACTTGTAGTGTTGGCCAGTACAAAGTTTTCAACTACCAAATCTCTCTCACCTTTCATTGTAGGATCAAACTATCTACTCTGTTACCTCCAGGTGGCAAGGTAAACCCTATCAAAATGAATAGTTTTAAGGTCAATGATTAGAATAATACAAATAGTGTACAATGTTCATGGATATTTGAGCTTGGATATGTGTTGAAAGATGAGTATAGACCTTATGTCTACAATTTCAATACTTTATGTAATGATTTGAGTAAGTTATAGATGTTTTAGTAAAGACTAGTTGCAGGCTAGTCATAGAGAAATATGTCAGGTATTGTTACTATATTTTGGTTATAACTTGTTGGTGACCTAGAATTAAGGTTTGGGAGCATAAAGCATGGTAGAAGACTTGGAATAGTGCATGATTTGGGATTTTCAATTCATTTAGTTTGTGTTGTGACAATTGCTAGCATGTGGCATACAGATTACTACTTCTAGGAGCTGAGGGGATAGTGTAGTGTATTGTTTGGATTGGTGAGTGTTAATTGATAAGTAAGAACCCAATGAGTCCTAAATGTTCTATTTATTCTCATAAGAGATGGGTTCATGAAAACCACTACTCATGCAACATGGATCAATGAATTTGACTCTAAAACAACATAGTTGAATCTTGATAGAAATATCACAATTTGACATGTTATGGAATATATATGTTAATTATCAATTAACAAGCTTAAGGGGATTACTAATGAATGGTTCATAAGGCACAACACTTGATGAAGCTTTTAAAAATGGAGTTACAAGAAGAGTGGTTTTAACCATGGGGGAAACTTTTTAGTTAAGCACACTTGAGTTGGAGTAGTACTAGGATGGGTGAACCCCTAAGAAGTATTCGTACTTCACCTCTTTAAGAATCAATTAGATTCAATGAGTGCTAAGTGTTCTATTCATTATCATGAGAGATTATTTTGTGTAAATAACTACTCATGAAACATGGGTCAATGAATTTGTCTCAAATACTACATAGTTGAATTTTGACAAAAATATCACAATTTGACTTCTTGTAGAAATGTGTTCTACTTGATGAGCTCAAGGGGAATTCTAATGAATGGCTCATAATGTACAACACTTGGTGAAGGTTTTCCAAATTGTGTTATAGGAAGAGTGGGTTTAACCATAAAGGAAACTTTATAGTTAAGTGTGCTCAAGCAAGAGTAGTACTGGGGTGTTGTATTTACTCTCGCGAGAGATGGGTTCTTGTGTTCCACTACTCGTGAAACATGGGATAATGAGATTGACTAAAAAATTACACACTTGAATTCCATTAGTACTATCACAATTTGACTTGTGAAAAAAGTTCTAAGCCTACTTATCAATAACAGAATTTTCTAGACCACTTGACCTATCTTGGAATATACATAGATAACTAGTCTCCATGGTGATAGATAGATTGATTTATGATATGCACATATACATGTGAGTGCCCATTATAATTGGTACTCTATGGTGGTAGATCTAACATATGGAATTAATGAAACCTTGAGAATTCTATTAGGCTCTACATCATAACTAAACCTTGATAATCCTATTAGGCTCTACATCATAATTGAACCTTGAGAATCCTATTCTGGCTCTACATCATTGTCTATCTCTGTCACGTGACAATCCTTTACTATTTTGAGGCTAGATTAATGGATTTACCCCTCCCACTATCTATGATGTAGATGTAACTTGTGGGAGAGGGTGTTACAATTGTAATGAATGTATATATGATGATTTTGTGTGTAGGTTAAGAGTTTTGATAGAGAGAAAGAACCAAAGACTGGTTGGGCAGTGAAGAGCATGGGCATGGGTGACTGCCCCAAGTAGAGAAGTAAGAGTTTTCTCCAAACAAGGATAATTTTTATGTTTGATATCATCTATTCAGATGATTTTAAGTATGTTTTGGTTAATTTACACCATCTAGAAAGATTGGGAGATGAGTTTTTGGGAAAGCCCTATGGTAAAGGGCATAGAAGTGAGGGTTTGGTGAAAGGGGATGTAGAAATGCTAGAGTGACCAAAAAAAATTTGAAATCCTTTCCTTTGAGTCATATTGCAAGACTATTTGATGTTTTTAAGGTTCCAACAAATAAGGGGATATGAGTTGCTTTGTGAATATCCACTAATTAAGCCTAGTTGTGTAATTGAGATAGCAAGATTTGAGAGATACTTTCCAAAGAAACTATAGTTGAAATTTTGGTATGTTTTAGAAGGGAATAAAGGTTAGCTAGAACACCAAAGGGTTTGGGAAGTTCAATGGAAAAGTTTGGAGAAAACTGAGAATTATTGTCTGGCAAGGGCTAGTTGAGTCAAGCCTAGAATAGGAATAATTGGAAAAGTGTAAGAGATGAAATGGAACATGTTAGATGGGATGTGTTGAGATGATACAAGGTGTTGGGGTCATGGTGTGATGCCTAGGATGGGTTTTGGTATGTTGGAGGCACCAGGGTACGCTAGGTGCATGGTAGCAACGTGGGTGTTTTGAAGACAAATTGAAGAACTAAGTTATAACCTCTTAGATATGGTTGTGGAAAGGTATTACCAAGTCAAAGACCTCATCTTGAACCCTAATAGAGTTAGATTCCTTGGGTAGATTGGAAGAGTACAAATGAGTCCCAGAGTTGAGTTGTTATTCCTAGGGGAATAGTGGGAGGCTCTACATTAGGTGTAGGGCTTAGGATCTCTTCTAGGGACTATTTAAACACCAAATACACCTTTACCTAGAAAGGTGGTATGATGAAGATTCCTTGAAAATGCTTCATGAAGACCTTGAGTGCCTTCAGTACCCTGCATTATATATATTTAAATAACACACACACACACACACACACACACACACACACACACACACACACACACACACACACACACACACACACACAAGTTATTTAAAAATTAAAATAGACTAGTAGTAAATTTAACTTGCTTGTAAGTTTTGTGGCCTATCTACACCTAAAGAATCAAAGGCATCACAAGTTTCAATTTCAATAACCATAATATTACAAGAAATCCATCCAGTAATCTAGGAAATCTAGAGAGTAGTTCTTCCTTGTATCCCCTTGACATGGAACCTAAGAGATCACATAACTAATAAGAGTAAAAGTGGAATAAATTTTATTCTATTTTTAACACAACATTGAAGCACATACATTTCATTTTCAATTCTTCTAACATTAAATATTTTGATATATCTCATTGATTAAATATATGAATATTCTATATTAACTCAACAACCAAGTTCTTATAGGTTCCCAAACATCACTACTAGAAACACATACATAAGTTCCCACAAGTAAAAACCATCATAAATATATGAACAAGGTTTCATTATAAATAGTTGAATACATTATTACAATTAGATAGCATAAAAATCACATAAGCATACCAAGGACAATCATGCTTATATACCCATTCTTCTTTATTGCAACTAAGCATGTGTACATATACATATTACAAGGAGAAAGTAATCATTATATATCATGTTTTCATATACTTCTAACATATTTCTCCTCTAAAATGATCTCTATATAAAATGGATACATAAGTATTATAACATAGCCATGATACAAAAATATGATGTTGCAACATGTAGTCACACACAAAAATAGATGCAACATTGGAATGTGTGAAGAAAGATCATCCAAGGCTCTTGAAAAACTTTGGAAAAATACTCATTGGATAAAAGACTTTCCACCCAACCATGGAACCTTACTGACCCACTCCCCTAAGCTAGGAGATAACACAATGCCCCAAACCAAGTTCAAACATAAGCAAGGGGATAAAATAACTATTTTAACACTGATAAAGTTTATTGCTGTTCAATATTGTATCAAAAATTCAAACTGGTTAGGTATTGAATTAAACTTGATAAAAACATGACAAAGAAGGAAAAATATAAACATGAGCCAGATCATAAATCATTTGATGATGACATATTGGAAATGATGAACTTATGCTTAAACAGTGATAAAGTTTATTATTAATCAATATTCTATCAAAGTTTCAAACTGATTAGGTATTGGATTTAATGTTATACATGAACATATCTAATTTAATGTCATACATGAATATATCTAATTTAATGTCATACATGAACAAAAATATCATATATTAACCAATAATTTCATAAATCTAATAATGTCATGCATCAAATAAATGTCATATATACATCAAATGTATATGAAATATGTCCACTGACATAAAATCGAACATATATGTCTGCTGATGCCTATAGATGTACATGTCTATCAACTATATCTTCTCCTTCCCACGAGGGGAAGGAAAAAAATCTCTAGAGGCCTTTGGTCATCGTGTGGAGAGATATGGTGGTGATGATGGGGTCCTCTTCACACACTTTCGTGTCCTCTTGTTGAGGCTCTTTTCTAACTCGAGCTGATACAAACAAAGTAGAAATGAATGAATAATTATTATACATTGTAATCAAATATATGTACATACAAAGTTAATTATTTTCTTACTACCATCATATAGTCACTCTACAAGTCCACCTCGAACGCTCATGGATGATTAGGTGTGACAAGACCCTACAACAATTGAATCAATATAATCACTTATAAATAACATTAGAAATTTTGATACTAACTATAATAAACAAAAACTAAAACCAAGAAAATTCCTTCATGCCTCAGTCAATGGTTGTGAACCAGCCATAGTTGCAGCCACTCCATGATCGACAGACTGTCAGAGATGAGATGTCATGAGCTGCATGTCATAAAATACACGTGACATGTAACATGAAACATGAATCAAATATAATTAAATGAATTAAATTAACATGAAAGAAATGTACCTTTATGAAGCTCGTATGATGTCTATGCTTTGAGTCTGTAGTAAATGTTGACGGTCTTTTAGAGAACTGATGCACATGCATAATTTTTTTTGTCAATCCTTAATATGATTACTTAATAATATATATGTATTAATTTAAATAATTAAATCGCTACATACCTCTAGACTCATGGACGAGGCAAAAAATGGAGCCAGGGGATCGCTACTAGGCCTACCAACACTCCAACCCTAAATTTTAAAAAATGTCAATAGATGCTAATTAATTAATCATTCATTATACATATGAGATGTGATTAAACTAGTAAATTATAATTTTAATTTACTTGTGTGTCAATGCCAAATGTGTCATTTAGGAACTGATCAGTGACAAGCTCATCATCTGCACCATCTCTAGCATGAGTGCTAAATGTGCATAAGGATCCACATGATGTGCACATATGATCATGGTGCACTGAAGGCTCCCCCTTAACTAATGGACTCATGCAATGGATGAGTGTTTGTGTCAAAGCATTAATGGTTGCTAGAGCATTGGCCTCTACATGTTCCTTCACAACTAAAGGAATAGTCAAATGCTCACCCTGTGGCATGACCATAGGTGCCCTAACTACATTAGGGTCACGACCTGCCCCTGGCCTTTTAAATGATGAACCCCCACCTCTACGTTGGGAGTCTAATATATAAAAATAATTGGGGATATCCCCAAGGACAAACTCACAATACAATTTCTTTAAAAAATACATGGGGATCTCGTGATTGTTGCAAGGAGGGCCATCAAAAACCATCCACCATCTATCCCAAAAATTATTTATATTAGCATAGTGTATGCACCAATGGATGGGGAACCATTTAGTACCCTCTCTAATAGTATTTTGTTAACTAGGTTTTCTAAAAAATGCACATATTCTACCTTTTGGTATTTCTTTTTTTTTAAGCATCTTGATATGACAATTTATTTGCATAAAATCCTTTTTTTTCATCCCTCTTAACCCACCAAACATCTAACTAACCACTAATTGAATCTATCTAGGTCTTAATGGATTCGAGGGACAATGCCAATTGAGCCCTCATTGGATTGGTTAGTCTAGATTCTTTCAACCAACCAATGAGTCCTTCTAATTCTATTTTGCCTCTTTCTATTTCATTTATTATATTTTCTTGTGTGCCAGGTGGAAGTCTTTCAATTGGTTTAGGTTGCAAAATTTGTTGTTCTTGTTGGGGAGGGTTTTGGTATTGATTTTCTTGAGGGTTTTGAGTTTCTTTGGGATTTGTCGGTTGATTATTGACATTTTCTGATAAAAAATTAATTGAAATTTAAATAAATAAATAAATCTAAAGAAAATTTGTAAAAAACCTACAAAAAAATATAAAAAACCTACAAAAAAATATAAAAAATGTATCAAACAATGCAAAATATAATTTAGATCACATATGACATGTTTGTGATCTTGTATTTCATTGGCAAGGAGGCACATTGGCAAGGCAGGTGGTGAAAACTTTGATTTTCTACAATTCGTGTACATGCTGCTATGAGTAGAGGGCAAAAAAAAGAGTTAAAATGAATGGGCTGCGGGTATGTAGCCCATTTGTAAGATTTTGTTTTTTTAAAACTGTGTACACGCTATTGAAAATTGAAAAAGAAGGGTTGTCACCTTTTTGGCACCACAACTTGGTGTACATACCCAATGCTAAGTTCAAAAATATGCTAATAAGTGTAAGGATTGCAACCTAAAATGAGTGTCATATCAACAATTACCATAAAATGAGGAAAATTCTACAAGAGTCAAGGTTGATGTGCACATTCAATAGTCAACAAAATATTAAAATTAAATGAAAGAAATTCAAGCATGAAAAGGAAGACAAACCAACAAGATCTTAATTTACAAAGAGAGTTTTTAAAAAGATTTTGCAACTGACCAACCTAAATATAAACCAAAGAGACCATAAGTGGGTTACAAAGAATACCATAAGGTTATGAACATATGACGTTCCTGACAAGAACTCTAGACACTTGTTCAAACAAACACAAAGGGTGAGAACATTCTAGGAGAGCTTTTCCATCCTACCACAAAGTTCTTAAGCTTCTCTGAAATCTTTCCTAACATGAAAGACACCGAACCCAACATCGAGGAAGACTAACCAAGTTCCCCCCTTCTTATGATGTGTTGTTCCATCTATTTCATCCATTGAAACAACACCAAAATATCAGTCCACATTACATCATAAATCAATTCAATTAAAAATCAAATATTCCCTTATCTCAATGCTTTCAAATAAGTTGCACAATACCTTAAAATCACAACAATGCACACACATACCTTTGCTTGCTTACCATACCTTGGTATTACAGAGAATTGACCGTATTAGTGGATAATTCATATCTACTTCATATTATACTCATACATATATATTCACAATCACTTTGGTTCATTCACAATGTCAAGAGTGATCTTTTTTATTTTCTTGGGATATGATTGAAAATTTTGATTAATGCATTGAAGAAAACACATTAATTAAAAGGGGAAGAATGTCACTACCCATTTTTTAGATACCTAATAAAGTGATATTTTCATTTCCACCTTGGATTAGTTGAAGTCATTTGGAATCAAAATAATATTAATAACAGATGCATATTGTAATGCGTCGCCCAAAGATCCTTGGAACACCAGAATAAAATGTGCACTGAATAATTTTTTTTTCATAAGATAAGTTATTAAATCAACAACATAAAGTAACCATATACAATAATGAAACATCAAAACAAGGTGGTAAGAATAGGGAACATGGCTAAACTCACATATTGACCTACACCAACGGAAGTCTTACAACACTTCCAAGGATCTTCAAGCACTAAACCATAACTCACAAACTAAAGATCAAACAAATTATGAGATTATACAAGGGGATGTTCTCTTTCAAACCCAAAGTAAAAGCTCCTAGCATGGTTAGAAAAACAAGTCCATTTCCACTAGTTACAACATAATCAAGAATTACAAGTAGAGACCAACAATGGTCATACATAGCACAAGGGCTCAAAGTTAAAACCTTACTCTTGAAATTTGGCTAAGTCTAAAATCCTAAAGCCCTAAAATTTGGCAAAGTCTAAACTTTTGAAGTCCTAAAATTTTCGAGAATATTTATCTTAACTTGGAGAGCGCTGGACCTATCTCAAATGAATTGTCACATATATTAAAATATTTCTTAAGAATATATTAAAATATGTCAACTTATACTTAAATGACATATTTTAAACTCCATAGAAAATATGTTTTGAACTAGGAAGGTGTGGAACCTAGTAGGGTGTCCAAAACCAACTTCCAAACTTTCCTCGGCCAAGCCAAAATGCCCATTATTTTCCATGCAAGGAGACATTGATATGTAGTCTGGCATGAGACTTTGCTTCTCCACATGAGACCTTCCCTAACTATGTGAGAGGATTTGTATTGCTTCGCGCACAGCTTTGCAATGTCATGCAGTCTTTACATCATATTGTGCAACCCTTGCATCACATTGCACAAGGAATGCCAACAACACAACATTGAAGCCTTGCCCTTATAAGGATGTGTCTTCTCCTTGGTCATCGTTCCTCAAGGGTTATCAGAATGTTCATGCCGAAAGCTAATATTTTCACCCATTTGGTTGCTGAGATTTACTTTAGCCTCTTTTTCTATTTTCTCCATATTTTGCAGTAGTTTGTTTGATTTTAGTATCATTATGATTTTATCGTCAATTCCTATGCAACTTCTTACTTTTTAAGGAAGATTTGTGTATTTATATCGAATAGGGAGTCTCTATTCCATTAGATTGTTCAATCCAGCTCAAACTTGGAGATGCTTCAAAAAGATTTGATGGTTTAGCCTGACTTGTACTTTTATAAGTTCAATTATTCAAGTAGATTGTGGATTGTGGGCTTGCAATTTTCACTACAAATTTTTGTTTGACATAATTATGCTTTGATTATTGCAATTATCTGTTACATGGTCAAATATTTGTTCATTGAGAAATATGCTCTCTAGTCTTACTCATTTTCTCCGAGTTAACTCTTAAGGAAATCAATAATTCCCTTGTATCCTTGTGTTGTCATGATTCTTATTTGGCCATCAAAAATGTTTTCTCTTGATGAGCCACATTCCTTGTTGTGGCACCATCTCAATCCATCACCTATTTTCTAGTCTTAATCATCTAACACTAGTTATCCCTACTTTCTCTTATTACCATATCTAATTCTTGTATGTTAAGATATGATGTTGTTTTCCCATTTTGATCTTATTGATTATCTATTCTTCATATTCAAATTAATCACTCCTCTAATTCATATCTTCTTTCTCATCCCTTAACTATTTAGATCTAGTGGAAAATCGAGTAAATAGCTTCTTTTACATTTAATTAAGTAGCTGGTATTTGTAAATTTTGAATTATACAGGATAGTTTGTGAATTTGAATAAGTTGATTAATAGTAATGATTAAAAGTTAGATTGAAACAACCCAATGAAATTGAAACTTCCTATTCAATATAAATATACAAATATCTTCCTTAAAAATAAGTTGTGTAGGAATGGACGTTGAAATCATAATGATACTGAAATCAAACAAACTGATGTGAAATCTGAAGAAAATAGAAAAATAGGTTGAAGTAAATGTCAGAAGCCAAATGGGTGAAAATATTGGCTTTCAGCATAAACATTGTGATAGAAAATGAAGCGTCAAATCATGAAGTTACATATCACTTCAAAATAGGAAGAGACGCCTATGCTAAAAGGAATAACAGAATCAATAAGTGTAGATATAAAAGTAGTAAGGTTCGATAGTAAAAACTCGAGGAGCGATGACCAAGGAGAAGACACAACCTTAGAAAATCTCACATAGCAAGGAAAACTTTGGAGTTGTCAATTATATTTCTAACAAAAGTTTTGAATCAAACCAATACAAACAAGTAGACCATTCTCTAATTAGTCAAAAATCAAGTCCACAATGATACAATCTTCACTAATAGTCCCCAAACTTGCCACCGACTCCCAACTTTTCCCCCACAATCAAAACAACCTCTTAGATATCCCTTGGAGCATGGTCAAAGGCTATTCTATTTAACTTGTGAATTCCAGGCTACCAACCATATATCAATGTCCATTATCTCAAACCACCTACATTATGGCATTGAGAGAAGAAAGAAAAAAAAAATAGAAACATCAAAGGAATCATCTACAATCCAAAGTCTTTTAGGCTGGTCATGGTGATTTAGGAGCTAGTAAGATGCAAACTAATCAACCAATCCTTAATCAAAGGCAAGGTAACATGGAAGCTAAGGTCAAAAGAGAAATAAAGAAAAATGTAGTGCTTAATCAAGCTTCCTATTACTCCGACTACCTAATCTTGGAGGAATCTGAAGGCTAATGGCATTATACAAAAAATGCATCCAATATTTCAGTTTGACATAAATTTGTTGGTTAAGCGAAGAAAAATTATAAGGTACACATGCACGACCATATTCAATAAAGTAGGTGAGGATAATATAGATGGCAATTTCCTAGGGATCTTGCTAATATGCAGAACAAAAACAAGACGATGCAAGAAAATGTTGAAACTAAGGTGTTATACAAGTGCAATCAACAAGATTATAGCAATAAATTTCAAAAATAATGCTAATTGAGAGGAGAATGAATAATTTCTTGAAAGTTATATACAGTTAACCTTGAATAGAATATATGCCCATACCTTTGAGTATCAAGCAAAAGAAAACAACAGAAGAAAACCATTGAAGACAATGAGTTCCCTTCCCAATTTTTAGTGCTTCCCCCACCTCTTCCCTCAACTCTCCCATTTAACTTAAAAATATGCATGTTGTCCCAATTAGCAGCTAGGGAGTACGTTTTAGTTACTATCAGATGATGGTTCTAAAAAAAATTAGTACTGAATTAGATTCCCCCAATAAATTTGTAACTACTATTCAAAATCTAGGTCATCAGTATGCAACATAAACCTGTTATTAATATTATTTTGATTCCATTTTTTAATATATATATTTTTATAAAGAAAATGGCTTCAACTAATCCAAGTGGTAATGACTTATTCGGTATCTGAAGAATGGGTTATATGACAATAAGCCATATATCCATAGACACATCTGCATCTAGACTACAAAAGGCACATCCTATAATGTAGGATTTTATGTACTCAATTGTATTAAGATATTAAGAATTGAACCATATCCACAGACACACCCGCATCCAAACTACAAAAACATATTAAGATTTGAAGCATTGTTGAATAAAAGTTTTGACCACAAAAAATAAGTTTGGAACAAAATCATCAAAAACAATCCAAGATTTCACAATAATAGAGAAACAAAATTCCTTTTCAACTTCCAATCAGAATTTACTACTACTAAACTTTTATCATATGGGACCAACACTCCTACTAGTTTCCTTTCAAGAGTTTTTGTTGATAAAGAATTGAGCAAGAACAGGAATTGAAGACCCATATGTGAGGTCCGACATGGTAGGAGTCTTGGAAGGATTAGATGCGCCATCTAAAACACCATGTAAATATTGAACCATTAATAGAAACCTCAGAACACATGATAAACTTTTTATGTGGATAAATCTAAGAGCTTAACAAAACCCATGACTTTCTCCTCAGAACTCTATTCTATCAATGCCACAGAGAGTCACAAATAAAGAAAACAACTAGGTGGAGGGTGTGTCAGGGCATGAGATATTTTGTATTAATTCAGGAACCACTCTTCTACTGTTGGTTACAAATCTGCACCATCTTGATTATTGACCTCCTCTCCATTTCAAATGGAATACAAAAAAACTACTTACAAATCATGACAAATGGTACAAGTGGCAATGGGTTTAATTCAATGTTACTTTGGAATGCGTTTCTAATATGTTTTTCAACCATCCCCATCTTGAATAAGTTTCAGGGATAATTTATGCCTAGGGAACACTGACTTTGATTTCTAGAAGATATTTGTCTTTGACTCTTGAAGTAACAAAGTAAGAGAAATTTGAAAAAATGAATTTTGCTAATTCTTATATTTTAAGTTTCTATTATGTATAAGAGCATGCTTTGTCTATTCTTTATGAATCTTTAAATTTTTTTACATATTTTAATTTGATTTCCTTATTGTTATATAGCTGTCCCCAAAATTGCACAAAAAAGTTGTCATCCCAAAAACTCGTCCCCTGCTGTACCCATCCCAGAAAGTTGTCTACAACTTATTTTGCCTTTTGAAATCTATTGGTATCTAAAATAATATTTTTTGGGTGACCATGTAGGGACTTTCCTTAGTCAACCCTCTATTTTGGTGATGTCTAGCTCCACTAATTGCTATTATATTAGTTATAGTGTGTGTGATGCTCATGTATGAGCTTTGAAAGTGCAATGCCAAGATATAAATATGTGGATCTAAACCCTTTCATGAAGTTTTATACTTGAATGATGATGAAACAAAAAGGATTTTTTTAATTTTTGAAGAAAAATGAATTTTGATAGAGAAATGGGCCTTAAAAATAAGAAATTTTAAAAATTTACAATTTTTTCTTCTATGGCTGCTCCATAGGAAATTTTTACCAAACCTTGTTCCACCAAAACTGGTTTGGCTAAATATGATAGCACATAGGCAATTTTGATCAATCTTGATTCCACCAAAATTGGTTTGGTTCCATCTTGAATTGAAATAAAGGTCATCTAAATCCAGTCGGATGGAGACCAAGCCCTTAGGCTCATATAAATAATGTTATTTTCAAACAACTTTTAATCAAATTAATTTAACTTAAAGTAGAAAAAATTAGCTAATTTTTAGAAGTGATTTTGATCTTATTCAATGGTAGATTAAAGTATTCAATGGGGAAAAAAGAGGCAGATTAAGGAAATATGATTGAGTAAGAGATGACAAAATGAAAGGTCATCTACAAAACATAGTCAAAACCAACCTATTGAATTTTAGAAAGAAAATGTTAATATTCAAGAGGATGAAATTAGAGTAGGGGAACAAATTAGTAGTTCTTAAGGTAGAAACATATCATTTGGCATAGGAAATTTGATAGATACAAATAAGGATCTACTTTTTAGTCAAATTTCATCTAAACATATGGTATCTGAAAGCAATATTAAAACACACTGCAAAATAAATAGGGATGAATATTTCAAAAACAAAATTAAATTTGAAAGAGCATAATTATTTCTCAAGTTAGTTAAGAGAAGAGAGATACCTCTTTTTTTGGAGTTGTTGTACTATGATAACAAGAAAATCGACGTGCATAATGTTAATCAAATAATAGTTGAAAATTTGCAAGATGCATTAAACAAAATTGGCAACACAGCTCAAGGAGGCAATTTAAGTTTGTCATGTCCAAAATTTATAGGGAAAAAGCACAACTACAATTTTATTTTTTTGAAGATAACCTTTAGGTTCTCACATCATGGACTATGCATTATCAACTTGGTTATTGAATGACCAAGAGTTTAAGATACCCAACAATTATGTTTATAGGGTTGCAACATACTTTCAATTCCCTAACTGAAGAGATCCTTAATAGATTGGTTGAAGGTTCATCTCTAATTGGCATCAAAAATTAGGGGAATAGTTTTGTTGACACAACCTCATAAGAAAATCAACTCCTTTAAGCTCTCGATGTTTGTGTGTGTGTGTAATAGTTTACTAGTTGTCATGTCATGGCATTCAATCCAATATGAACTTGAACTCTACATCTAGGGTAGAGTTACGTTAAAGGGCATAATTATTGTAGATGTAGATGTACATATGTTATGCACTATGAATATGGGTTTTTTAGAAATAGGGATTACTTTGGGGGGGGGGGGAAGGGGGATGAATCAGTAATCTACAAGCTTTAGTTGTCAACTGGATATTATTTCTTTCTTTAAACCATAAATAAAAAATTAATAAAGTAATGCTAAATAGTAACAATAACCATGCAAAATGATAACTCATAACACCATATTTTGTTAACTAGGGAAACCCTGGCCAAAGGAAAACCCTAGTAGGGATGATACCCACTAGATAATATACTAATATATAAGTTCCTTTTTAGAGGATGGACCTTGTTAGGATTCAATGAGAAAATTCAATATAGAGAGTCCCTATTAGGAGACTTTGAATACTTGTTAGGAGATTCCTAGCATAGTAGATGCAAGATGAGCCCACTATCCAAACATGCACTTCCAATTACAAGAAGAGCTTATTGCCCAAAAAAGTGATCCAACTTTTGGAATATAGATTATTTCTTAGTTCGATCTTGGTTCATAAAATAGCTTTACAAACTTCGCATATATCGCTTTCAAAAAAGTTTGCATACAATTGCTCAACATAATTTCTTCAAGATAGCACACACGCCTAATCACAAGATGTCCTTTGCATAAGTACCATGCCATTTCATAAATTTTTGCTACATTAGCTAAGACCATAATACACTTTTCCAACTTAGAGTAAACATCTAAGATGTTGACCCTAATTGGACAAGTGATTATTTTGTAAACAAAATAATTTCTTTCCTTTAATTATGTTTTTCTCTTTCACTTCTAAAATAGGAATATCTCTTTTCGGTATAATCTATTCTAGCTTCTGAGGTTATACATTTCATCATCAACATGTATATTATCACGATCTAACTTTGCTAGTCATAATATGACATCAACAACAAGTTACAAACAAAACCTTACATTGTTGTATATCAAATTCATACTTAGACATTTTTCTAAGTACCAAAAGCTAAGTATCTTTATTTTTTGAGGTTTCCTATAAGCATGTACATCATGTGCTACCATAAATGACAACAATTACACATCTCCATTAGCCAATTGTTAACAATCTCTCCCTTTGGCATTGATGGCAACAAAATAGGGAAAATTGGATAAGTATAAAAAACTTAAAAATAAATAACACATTAAAATTACATCTATTAAAATTTGTCCATTATACATATGCCCCCCCCCCCCCTTACAATTACTTTCATACTTTTCTTTCTTACCTGATTTAAAAATTTCTTATGTACTTCTCCCCCTTTGACATCCGTGTCAAAGGTTAAGATGTAAAAATTTGTCTAAAAATTGTCCATCTATTGTCACAAATTTTGTAACCATATGTGTTAAACTAATAGTAGCTTCATGCAATCATCAAAATTTCCCTTCAGACTATCCATACATTTAGTTCATGTCTTCTTGGTAGATTTTGTAGAGGTGAGAATTGCACATAAGGTATATGATGCAATCTCAACTACATTAAGGTCAAAGTATAAAACATTAGAATAAGTGTCCTTGGCATTAACACATTCCTCCTACTGATTCTCAATAAAAGATATTAGCTTCTGTTATAGCTTTCTTCATTATAGTTTCTATTTTCTTGTGAGATGCCTTCTCCAAGGATGCTTGATGAGTTGACTAGGTAATCTCGTCATAAGTTCCCAATTTGTATTCAACTTTGTCCTTCTTTGATTTCAATGATAAATCAATATATCCAACTATTGTTTAATCACTCAATTCATAACCTAAGAGATCAAGAAATGTTTCTTGAGGTTTTACTACTTGAATACAAGTAAAATTTGTATCAACCCTCACAAAAATATCCTCCTTAAATTTGTCTACAATTACAAGTGCAATTTTGAATCTTTACTTCATTTCATTCTAAAGTTTTTTCATAATCAGATTTCCACTATCCAATATCTTATCTGTTGGATGTCATCTACATACTTCTATGATCTTCTCCATTGTACATCAATCACTACTCATAATCTCTGTGATTGATAAATATGGAAATCTTTTAAGCACATGAAAAAATATGTGATTAATCAATGACTAAAATCTAAACACACCATTCTGAGTCCTTTTGATCTTTTCTAGGTTTTCAAGAAGTTGCATTCTTAGAATTTCACTAAGATTAACTTGTTCCTTCTCAATACATATCTTGAAGTCTACATAGATGAATTTGGCTAACAATTCATCAATCTTTGAACTTGCACATAAGAGTAGGCAATGATTCTACTCAGGAATCTTACATCATCTTGTTTAATGGTGTTGATCACCATGGCCTTTCCATTATATGCTACCTTTGTGTAGCTCTCAATTTTCTTCTTAACCATTTTCTCACCTACAGGTACACTGGCTTGTTTGCCAAGACTACTTACCTCATGAATAAGGTTGGCTGAAATTTCAACTACACTATCTTGCATCCATAGTTTCCCATCATGTATCCTACTTAGTATGATCTATGTCCACTCATCTGTGTTTAATTAATGTTAAAAATAATATTTGAATAGGTCTAGTTCCTTGAAGTGTTGAAATCTGAGTTTCACTATCATATCATGATTGAAAACCAGCTCTATATCCTTGTTGATATACTCACTCCCAATAGATTGAAACTTGGTAAGATAACTTCTTATATCTTACAAATACACTACATTATTTAGTGTAATAGATAATGCTGAGTTAGGGTTTCCTTCTATAAGTTTCATGGAAACAACCTTCATTTTTGGTCTCTCCTCATTCTCAACATTGTAAACTACTAATATATCCATGATTCTATCAAATATGAACTTTTTATCGAAATAAATTCTATGGAAAATGATAAAATACCTCTTCTGAAAATAGGGTTTTCTTCAAAATTGCCTTGAGAAGTCACTTTTGAATGCTCTTTTCTTTTGATGTGATCACAATAAAGTGAAAATCAAATATGTACTCCATTTAGTCCATCAACTAGAACTTGCATTAATTGTGTACTTTACAAACATGAAAAAGTTGTCAATTGTGGTATGTAATCAAATATCTGCTCAAGATCTTCTATCCAATATTCAAATGTTACTTGAGGTTTGCCATATCTTTCTTCCATCATGAAAAATCTCCACAAAACTTTGCTCCATGAAATTCTTTGTAAAAGCATAGTTTTCATCTTCTGTTGCAGAATTAACTTTGTTTGTAATAACAATAACTCTTAATTCCTTTGTAACTAGTTTAGATAAGCTCCAAATTACAAACAATCTTAGGTACCATCTAAAATTATCTTGATACACCTTTTCCCAACTTCACTACCTCTAGTTCAATCTCTACATGAAGTTTTCAAATTCTAGTGTTGTGAACAGGCTTAATTCAACTGAATTGAATCAAACTTGATAACTAACTTTGACCTTTCTATTTCACCATCTTCTAGCTTATATTTTGAGATATCTAATCCTTTTACAAATTCCTCATTGAGTTCTTTTGAAAGTTTGTTGACTACATTTCTTTATTACTCGTTGTCTTTATTAGTTCTAGAGTTTCTCTCATGGTTCCTTCTATCATTTCTGACATTCCTTTCATCATTCCTTCTATTTTTTACATTTCTTCTATTTTCCTTCTATCTCTAAAGTTTCTATCCATTATATAATACTTTGATGTATGTTCAAAGTTGTTACATAACTAACACACTGGTGTTCTACTTCTACTGATCAACAGGTGCATGAAAATTCCAAGCTATCTGTCCAAAGTTGTTACACTTATAACACATGATTTGTCTTCTTTCCTCATAAGGTATTCATTCTCTCGATGTCCTTTCATTAGATCTTCTTCTATCTGTAGGGTTAGTATTCCTAGATATTGTACTATTCCTTCTATCATCATCATACTTAGGTTTCCTAAAATCAACTTCTTTATGACCCATATCATGACAATTATGACAATAAAAATCCTTAACATGATTAAATGACTTATTTGTACAATCTCTTTTTATATGACCTATTTCATTACATGAAAAGTACTTACCTATAAATTCATACCTAGTTTCCTTAGAAGATTCCACTTGCTTTGGTTCATCCAATATCTCAACTTCCTTGTCTTCTTTAGGTTTATTAGAAGATTGAGTAGAGTCAATCTTATCATCAAATTTATCTTTTTCTTGCTAATATGATCTAATCTCAAGTTTCTTTGCAGACATGTTAAATAGATAATGAAGACCATTCTCATCATAAGTAGGTCTCTATATTGACATTGAATTATCAGGCTTTTCTCTACTAGAATAAAGCTTCTCAAGTTGTTTCTTGCACTAA
This sequence comes from Cupressus sempervirens, assembly GCA_028749045.1. NCBI lineage: Eukaryota > Viridiplantae > Streptophyta > Pinopsida > Cupressales > Cupressaceae > Cupressus > Cupressus sempervirens. The sequence goes on along the minus strand of CM053792.1, from coordinate 861,916,740 downwards.
GTTAATTCACCTTTCACAATATTATTGTACTTATGAAGTTCTTCATGATCTTTCAATGTTTCAAGATTAGATGTCTTATTTTCTAGACTTTCTCTAAGATCTACATTCTTAGTTTTCAAATCATTTTCAACTTTGCTAGGATCACTCCTTAAAGTTAATTTTAGACTTGTAGTTTTCAATTCATGCTTGAAGACCTTGTACTCTATCTTCAACTTTGAATAGTCATCATCACTTGTTTTAGACTTAGTAGATTCAAGCTTGGATTTGAGATCTATTTCTTTAGTAAGAAGATCAATTTGTTCAAGTGCATCTTCAAGGTTCTTCATCAATTGTTCCATATTCGTAGGGATCTTACTCAAGCTATTAAGCCTATTTTGAGTAACTAAGCTCTAATACCAATTTTTAGAAATAGGGATTATTGTGGGGGGTGAATCAATAATTCAAAAACTTTAGTTGACAACTAAATATTATTTCTTTCTTTAAACCATATGTAATAAAGTAATAAAGTAATGTTCAACAATAACAATAACCATGCACAAAGATAACTCATAACACCATATTTTGTTAACTAAGAAAACCCTGGCCAAGGGAAAACCTCAATGGGGATGATACCCACTAGATAATATACTGGTATATAAGTTCATTGTTAGAGGATGGACTCTGTTAGGAGTCAGTGAGAAAATTCAGTATAGATAGTCCCTATTAGGAGACCTTGAATCCCTATTAGGAGATTCCAACCCTATTAGGAGTTGCAGTATATTACTTGCAAGATGACCCTAGTGCCCACAAATGCACTTCCAATTACAAGAAAAGCTCACTACCCAAACAAGTAATTAGAATTCTGGAGTATAGATTGTTTCTCAGTTTGATCTCAGTTCACAAAATAGCTTCACAAACTTCACATATATTGCTTTCACAAAAGTTTGCATAGCTCAATATAATTTCTTCAAGATAGCACACACACCAACCTTATCGCAAGATGTCCTTTTCATAAATACCATGCCTTTTCATAAGTTTCTTCTAGGTTGGCTAAGACCACAATACACTTTCCAACTTAAAGTAAACATCTAGGATGTTGGACCTAATTGGACAAGTAATTATTTTGTAAATAAAGTAATTTCTTTCCTTTAATTCCACTATCCTGTTTCACTGCTAAAACATGAATCTTTTTTCTATATATTCCATACTGACTTTCAAGGTTATACACATCATAATCAAAATGTATACTATCCCCATCTAACTTCACTAGTGATAATATGACATCAACAACAAGTTAGAAACAAAACAATACACTATCGTATACCGAATTCATACTTAGACAATTTTCTAAGTACCAAAAGCTAAGTATCTTTATTTCCAGGGTTTCTTGTAAGAATTTACATCATGTGTTTCCATGAATGACAACAATTACACATCTCCATTAGCAATTAATCAACAGGGTCATGGTTAGAACATCAAACATTTGGGTTGTGAGGTAAGCCATGGTATATACATGAAGGGTTTACTATGATATTTTAACTTGAGCATTAATGTACATGAATTAGGTAGAGAATTATTTATTTCTAGTTTTGTTGGTAAAACTAAGGTAACTTACCTTCTCATGATTCATTTTTTAGTTTATATAATTACTAACATTTATTCCTCCTTATTTTCTAATAATTATATTTACTTTTAATACTAATGCCCCGTTATCATTCGTTTCTACATGTTAACCTCCACAGTCATGTCCACTTTAAAACCTCTTATTCCTATTTATCATAGCATGATTAACATTATATAACTAACTTACCTAAGGTGAATTATAACAATACAATCACTAATTTACAATTCGACCACCACTATATGAACCAATTCTTGAATTTTGAATTATTCGCCATTAATCACCTACATGCTAGACAATTTCCCCTTTTTTCCCTTAATGACATGCCTCCTTCAAATATTAATTTAACAAATAAAGTTTTAACCTATATCATTATTTCAAGTAACATATAAATATTCCTAGCTAGCCAAAGAATTTATTCCATACTTGTGATTACTCTATTTGTCTACTAACAATCATGTTATTATATATTCTTTTATAACTTAAATCTCCCCATGCCCCATTCCCTCTAAGGTACCTGTCCCACCTTCCACCTTGGCTCGCGTGCCCAACCGAAACCTCCAAAATCTCACCTTCCTCCATTCTCTTAACAATACCACCTATGTTTGGTCACGTGGACTTCCCATCAACCTTTCTAGCACACATATGTTAAGCACTCCTTTCTAGGTGTTGGGTTTTGTAATCTATGAGTTGACTATCTCCCTTAATATTTGGCCATATTCCATCATGTCTTGGGTCACATAAGACATAACCTTTTTGGCTGGGATAGGGTAGCAGCCTTAACGAGGTTAATGAGAAGAGACCAACCAAGGGAAAGGTGGAATCACATGCTTGACCTAGTCTCATTAATTCATAGGCACCGTCTATAGTACAACTTATATGCACCCATTTTCAATGAAAATTTATGTCTTTTAGACTATTGAAAACTTCATACAAGTGCATATAAATTGTCCTATATCCACCAATTTGCATGCCCCTTTTTCCAAGATTGGTACATGGATTTTAGAAGGGCATGTGCCTTAATAAAGGAATTCCACATAACTTTCCTTTGTTAGTTTATTTTTCTAAGGTGGGTACTCTTGTGAGATGGGGTGGATTCCATAGGGAAGTGGATAGATTATTTTTCTTTCTTTCTTTTATTTATTATTTTATGTATTTCTATGATTAGGACATGTTTGTCCTCCCTAAGGGCCACATGATTTTTCTTGAGGAAAATGTTTAGGACTAGATTTAATATTGTAATGTAGATTATTTTCCCTTCCTATTATATATATTTTAACTTAGGAGTTAGAGATCCTACAAAATATTTTCTAGGATTATTTTATTGGATTGTAATTGGTAGTGGCATAATTTCCCACTTCCCATACAAATTCCAAAGAGATAAAAATATATGTACATGCCTATTTTCTCATGGGAGTTCATCCATTATTTTAGTTATGATGTTTGAAATATTTGATTATTAGTAATATAAGGTTACCTTCACATTTCCATGTAAATAGCTAGGTTAATGGACCATTTTAGAAATCTCTTGAACAATGACTTAACACAAGAAATGAACTAAAAGAATGATCAACACAACACTTAATAGATTACTCTTTTCTATGAATGATGGAATTTTGATTGACATTTATTGATAATATAATATTTAGGGGGATTCCTTTACATGTACAATCTAATTGAAATACAATCTCTTGTATTATTTCATGATTTTACTGAGCATAATATCAACAATTCATGTTCACTACATGAGTACCAACAATGAACTATCCTAGATATGGGTCCATTTGACATTCCATCTAAGATTATTTTGGTCATCAATGCTTCCATTTAAATACACCCAAATGAATGTGATTGAACTTACAATGCAATCAACTATAATCATCTTCCAATATTATCATCTCTTCCATGAAATTATATTTTACAATAATGTACATATAATGAAGATTTCATTCTTACAAATGTAATACACAACATAGATGGAGAAATATTGATTCAAATGTGCCACATAATGATAGGATTTTTCCTCATGCTACATCATCACATTGAGAAATATGAGCTTTTCCCATTGATCCATTAAGCACAAGAAACATGGAGACTCTCCTCCCAACTATAGGCCTCCAAAGAGACCACCCCTGAGCTAGGGGAAATAAGGCTCAAATAGGATACACATAAACAACTCACTAATGCATGAACAACACATGAACACAACATTTCACAACCCCATCCTTTGCACAATGATTCTCAAATGGTATCATAAACATTGGGTGAAGGCAGGCTTTTCAAAGAGGAGACTTGCCATATCAAACAGTATATGTCATAAGCAATTTCCATAACCTTTTGGGGCTTTCACAATTATTAATTTTCATGCCCTTTTAGGCCTTTCACAATCCTCCTCCTCTTCATAATAAATTACCAAACACATTATCATCAACTATAGCTTTTTTGGAGCCCATACTCTATCAACTTCCTCTCTCCACCATACTTCCCTTATCACTCCCAAAGCAAGATCTGAATGATTATGGCTACAATGGAGCCCATACTCCAAGGCTCTCAACTAAATTTTCAAGCCCAACTAAGCCCTTCACCCAAGGCTTGTCTTACCTCCCAAGGGTGAGTGAAACCTTCACACCCCAAATAACATTAATTGCAAAAATAAGGAAAAACCAAAGTAACAAAATGCAAAAAATAACATGCCACAATATTTAAAACACAACACATAATGCACAATTATATTTCTCTAAAAAAATAGATTCAACACCATAATGCAAGCTTCAATGAGAAACTATGCCATGAGCACCAACCTTGAATCCAAGCAAATTTCAATGATAGTTGTTGAAGATCTACCTTCCTTAGCTTTTTCCCTCTAGTAACCCTAATTGTCTATAATATTAGAGAGTGGGTGAACACTCTAGTAGTTTTTCACAAGCCCTCTAAAAAGGCTCATCCACTATCCCACTTTTGGAGAAAAAATCAAGCCTACTATCTCTTACGCTCTTGTCCCTACAAAAATGCAACTTTGACTAAGTGGAAATGTGAGGGTAACAACATGGGGCAACTCCATTTTCGAACTGTTTGAAAAATACAATGTTTTAAAGGGTCTCCTAAGTTAGCTAGGCACTTAAATGGTTAAATTTAGACCCTTAACATGTTATACTATCATATGGGTGACTTATATTCACAAAAATAGCACTTTGGGACCACATTTGGGCCCTCTAAAATTCTTATCAAGTTCGAATCCGAAATTCACATGACGGTGACCCATCCTAACACTCTCGCAAGTGGGTTTCCTTAAGTATAAAATGAGGATTAGGTTTCAGTTAAGTGATCTCATGCCTAAAACCCTAAATGACATGTCATCTACACATGGACAATTACAAGTGCCAAGTGACACATTACACATCATAATAACATGTCCTTAATTACTCATGAATTTAAATATATCACACACATGAAAACTCACATTTATGAAATAAATACATAACAATGAGGATTTGAATCTTCCAAACATTCACCTTGGCTCTACTGTGTTCACATAAGTTTAAACCTTGTTTCCTCAATTAATTTCCATGGTTCAATTCCCTGCACATTAAAATTGAGCATTAGTAGTCCAATAAAAATCATATAAAAATACGTGTATATATGTGCATGAGAATTCAATATTTCATAATTCACATTAATTAGTATTTTCAAATTAACATTGTACTATACAACCATTCACATAATTCACATTAATTAGCATATTCAAATTAAGTTTCCTTTCTAATCATTTTCATAGGGAATATTCAAAACATTGTAATATCAAATCTACATATCAACATTAATCTCTATTTAACATGGTCAAATTAACATTTTGAATATCATCATAAGTTGTTTTCTATCATAGTAGTGAAACACTAAATCCATAACCATCAAATCATTAAGCATGTGAACTAGGTCCTAGTAAATATTATATGTTAAAATCCTAACTTTACAATTTAACATTTCAAGCATCTTAGCAATTCAATTTAAATCAAAATAGTGAAACACTGAAAAAATACATCACCAATCATTAAAACATATAAGTTAGGTCGTACAACATAACTTAGTGTCATCACAATGCAATATTAAAATAACATAACCATAGAAGTTTCTATCTACCTAAACCAAAAGTGTGTCAAAAAATCATGTCATGAAATGTCAAAATATGATTGTATCTTCTATGTTATGATGGGTCAAGGTGAGGCCTCACAAAGTGTCACACATAGAGTGTTGATGACTACAATATCTAGTAGGAAGTTGACATAGAGAAAATATGTACATGCAATTTTGTATTTACTATAGATATAGATATAAGAATTATTCTAAGATATATTAGGAGGAGAAATATGTTAGATGAAAATATTGAAAAGAATTGAATAAATATTAATAAGCTTCCTTAAAAAAAAAATTCTAAAGATGTAAATAGATAGGTCATTGAATATTAAACCACATGCTCTCATGTTTCTTCCAATAGAGATGATACTATAGAAATTAAAGATAAAGAGACAATGTGAAAACTAAACATTAAAAATGTTTTATAGGTATAACACAAACTAAATTATTTCAAGCATTCAAGAAAAAAATTTCAAATGTGAAAATATGTCAAATAATGTTAAAGTAGTTGTGTCCTTGCTTTCTACATAATTTATGCAAAACTTGTTGTTGCTAAAATCATGTTGAATTTGATCTATGCTTATAATCATACAAAAAAAGTTATAACAATACTTATTACAGATATGATCATCCCTAGAAGTATGACACAAAATTTAAAATTTATATTATGTAATAAATAAAGATATTAGAAGAGTTAGAAGTAAAAAAAGAAATGTAATACAATGATTGTGGTGATTTGCATAAATTTCCACTATAAATTGAGAATATTGATGATTCAACACCAATTTTGTGAGGAGTTTTGAATATAAGACAAGAGATTAATCAAAAAAAAAAAAATGAAGGAGAGTGAATTTCCCTACATTGAGTTTATGACCAAATTTTGCCCTATGATATATCCACATATCCAACATTTTCATGGTGCATGATGACAAGTTAAATAGCTTCGTAATTCTAAAAAAATGGTTTTCACTTGGTTGTAATCTTTCAGTTGTAGATGTCTCTGAGAACTATATAGTTTCCCCTCAATCAAAACTTCATGCCCAATATTATCATTCAAAAAAAGTTTCAATATTTGTTCAAGTGGCCTATAGACACACACAATTTCAAGATTTGGATGAGATGGAAATGTTTGGCTGAAATGAACACATTATCATCAAGGAGGTTCATTTCTATATCAATGGTGATAAAGTTCATGATTATTTAGAAATATATTTTGAAGATCTTAGAAATCATGAGATAAAAGCTTTAGAGTACTTTGATTTGGTTTGATGGTTGTCTAGGTAAGTACACATGTATTTCAATTCAATGTTTTAAAATTATAACTTATTTATGATTTTCATTAATTTCAATTTGATAAATTTTATATTTAATGATGTTACATGTACTTACATATGCATGCACACAATTTTATTTCTTGCAAGACCATATTTTCTACGTCCATTCCATCTGGCACAATGTGTGTTTTTTTGAAACCCTTCCAATTGGACCCCCTTCAAACAAAATCCCCTCATATGTCCTTTAGTACAACACAACTTTGTACTTTTATCCCCTAGTAAGACATGTTTTAATTTGTTGTTTAGGTTTTTGTGTTATTACTCCTCTTCTAGAAATCCTCTTTTTCTACATAAAATACCATTGCAACTTGCTAAATTGGCATGAGAGATGGTGGCAATCATTTTCCAATGCTTTGGATATAATTCACCTAGAAAGCTAAGGAATCTGTGAGGCCCCCACATTTTGATAGAAGCATTATTATATATCATGGTCCAACCAAACCCTCATTTCCTACTTCATAGATCCCCTAATATTTGTCATCAATTTCCCCCTTGCATGCCTTTACACTTCCTAGTAATGCTTTTAAAAGCATTTGATGGTAGAGGGAAGAGTGGTATCATGAAAATTCACTATTGCCAACTATCAGTGTGGAAAGTTTTCCAAGTGAGATGTAACACATTCCACTGAAAGTCCACTCAATAATAGCCTAATCAACTAAAACAAAATAGTATTCTTATATGTATGATGGTGGGCTTGGCTAATATCAATTGAGTTTAAAATGACATTAGTTCTTCGCTTATTTAACTTTAAGAGAAAATTAAAATCTTTTATAGAGACGACTTTGAAAGAGACAAGTAGTTTTAAAAAATCTACATATTAGTTGTAAAGAAAAATAACAAGTAAATGTAAAAAGTTAAAATAGAAGGAAATGAAAGCATTGTTATATTGGGGTGTGTGTTTATAAAAGAATAAACTTGTTTATTATCACTTGTCAGTAGGGCAAATACTGTTGTAACATATTTGCAAATCCTAATATTAAATGATTATTAAATGAACTCTAATATGCCCATTAGAATGTATTTTTTTTGTTTCTTTTATATTATAAATATTAGGTTTTTTAAAAACTAGATGATAATGTTTTAACTTTATAATTTTTCTATTTTATTTTTTTATGTTTTGATTGGTTGATTGAATTGTAATCTTGTATGCCAATTTATGAATCTTTAGATATAATTCTTATTATTATATTATTTATCATTTTTATTTTATAGAATTTATTTTTAAAATCCTAATTTCAAGCACATTTCTTCAACTAACATGGCCATTGTAAGTATCATGGCTTCATTATATTTTTATTTTTGTGGCTAGTAGAAGAATATAAATATTCTTGTCTTAAAATTATGTTAAAGATTAAACATTACTAACACAACAAAAAATAATGTAAATGAATAAAAATATATAAATATACACAAAATCAAAAAAGATTACTTGGAAAGAATGTAATTGGGAACCTCCTCCTTGAGGATGGTTAAAGTAAAATTTTTGATGGGGCCTCTAGAGGTAATCCAAGACCAATAGGCTTAGGATCTATTATTTTTTCAGATAACAGATAATACCTAACTAAACATGCCAAATATTTAGGAATAATATCTAATAGCTTAGCCAAATTTGAAGCCCTAATAGAAGAATTAACTCTAAGTAAAGAGACAAGTATAAACAAATTAGTTATCGAAAGAGACTAAAAAGTTATCCTAAATGCATTAAGAAAAAGAGAGACCCCGAATTGGATCCTTAATTCTAAAAATGAATGTGCCCTACCCATCATTGATCAACTCAAAGAAATAATCATAAGACATATTTATAAGGAAGGTAATAGAGAAGTAGATAATTTCACTAAAAAAGAAGCAAATGGAGAAGAGATTATAATAAGACACACTAATATGATAAGTATAAGTTAGACACTTGTTTTTGAAGTAAAATTTGTTTATAACTTTATTACCAAAATAAACATGTTAAATTTAGCTAATATCATGGAAGATAAATGTTAATAAGTGACATATTTTCAATTATTCAAAATGTTTCCTTGTATACTATTTGATTTTAAAATTAAAGTTAATAGGAGATAAGTTTCATTTTTTTAATTATGAAGCATACTTCTTTTTGTTCTAAGAAATTGAAATTAGCCAAGTTTAATTCTCAAGTTATATTCACAAGAAAGTATCAAGAACAAAGTTATAAGTTTGGAAATAAAAAATAGGTTCTCAAATTGGTTAGATTACTCTTAGATATTTATATAAGGGCTACACGAAGGATACATATCCATATCTGATCTTTGGTACCCAATTGAGATGATTCTTCAAATATAAAAATAATCTTGGGCCTTGTCACATTTTACCTATAAAAAAATATTACAAAATATTATTTTTTATGTAATTTTTTTTAATTAGTAAAAGGCTTAGTCCCCTATATATATATATATATATATATATATATATATATATAGTAAAATTTATGTAAATTTTTATTCCCCATTCAAAGTGCAGGCATTCAGGGAAAAAGAATGGGGAAGAAAACCCCCAATGTTGCTTGAGACATTTATTGTCTTGTATATATGTAGATACATTTTCCTTTGATGCACGTTAAAGGTCTTTAAGAAGGCATACCCTCCCTTATATTTTCTTTCCATATATATTGGAAGGATTAGGAAGAAATATCTTCCTTTACACAATGATTGATTACTTATTAACATATATATTTTGAAATTTAAGTGGTATATACAATTTCTTTCACATATCCTCAAATCTTCTTTCTGATATGCTTTTTTATCTTCTCACTTTTTCTAAATTGTGTTTGAATTCTAGCTTCATATTCACTCTTTGAATCCTTTGCACTTCTGTAAGAATCCTTCCCTTCCCTTGTTTGATAACTGCAAAGTTCATGACTTATATAATGACCAAGATCATTATTAGCTAAATTACATATCTTGTGAGTTAACTGAGAAAATACTACTTATTTTCTACTAAGTTGCTAATTGATTATCTAAATGATATAACAAGAAAATGTTTCCTCTACATTTTATACTATTTAAAAAATCCTAGACCAAAAAGAGATGGAAAACGTGCTAAAAAGAACTAGTGAAGGACTAAACAAGCCTCCAAACTAGGGAATGTACAAAAGATATGAACAAAAGATCATCATGAAGAAAACCACTAATGCATGTAGAAGTTGCAAAGCGTTGTCAAAATTAACTATTGATTTAAAGAATCTCCATTGAAATAGAACTTGACTAGGTAGAGAAGACTACAATCTATATTGAACCAGAAGGCACACAAAGGCAAACAACTAAACTCAAAGCTACATATGACATGAAACACCAAAGCCTAAAGAGTTGATCAATAGAACATGGAAGGCTACATCCAAAGTAGGAACAAAAAGAAGATTATCTATATGGTAAATTATCCATCTCATTGAAATGCATATGTACCTAGCCACTACATCTGCCTAGTACATAGGAACAAATACCGAATACATAGCTCACTCCATCAAACCAAGGAAGTAGGAGAAACAATGAAAGAATCCCCCTAATGAAAATAATGGCGAGGTGATAGGAAACTAGAAAAGTGGGCCAAAAGAATTGCATGTCAAGGAACCATGATCAATATGCATAGAAGAGTAGATATGTGTGTATTGAGGTGATCAATCTCAAACATGTCATGAGGCTAATGTCATAGAAGGGAGGCTCACTATACAAAGGAAGATGGCAAACAAAGGGAAAACATCAACCCCCCATGGAACTTTAGTTAGAGTAGTGCATGTATAATAAGGCACAAGATATGGTGAATCCCAAGAATACAATGATCTGTATGAGTGTCCTTAGATGACACTCCTCAAATTAGAAGGAAAAACAAGACAAAACTACTAAAATAAAAGTACAGATGAAATCTGACACTTTATCTAAGCGTGTTTGCAAGAATGCATACAAATAATGTCTAAATAGACCAAAAGAGACATAAGACTGATACGATCAATAGTACAAGTCATGAAAAATCATCTGAAGCAAGAAAATAAATCCTCAAACTTGAAACAACCAAGATATCCACCAGAATGAAAAAATGCAAAAGAATGAATAGAATGTGCCAAGGGTAGAACCTAGAAAAACAACTAGCATCATTGGAAAGATCTCAGAAAGACCTTTCCCATGATATAAAACATTCCCAAATTGGAGATAAGATGCTCAAGATATGTCCCTTGGAGTGCAAAATTGTACTGCTAACTTTGACAGTAGAAAAAGCCATAAAAAAAGCATCAAAACTGAAAAACACCTATATTACAGTGATGGGCTTGGAACTAGGTTTTTGATAATATCTTGTTTTTGAAAAATACAATCTATATGCCTAGTATATGAGAATAAAATTTAAGGTAGGTCCAAATAAGGCCTGAAGAGGTGACAAGATATGTTAATGCAGTGCTCACATGGTGCTAATGTCAGCAATTGACGAACCCAAATTTGATGGTCAAACAGTCATTGAGGAAAAAATGCCAAAAAATTAACCCTTATCAAAAAAAAAATTGATCAATAGAAACACTATGCTGGATCAAAGGGTTGGTGCCAAAAAAAATTGGTGGCCAATAAAGCATGTACAAGTGTCAAAAAGAGATTCACTAGCAAATAAAATAACTATACAAGTCAAACCCATTGATGCTTAGAAAATCATGGTATGAAACCACATGTAGAAGATAAAAACCTACCATAAATCAGTTCTCCAATGAAAGAAGACAAAGGGAAATGATCGGGATGTGTGTAAATTAGGTGCAAGAAAAAAAACTTAGAATTTGTCTTCTTAAATCCAAAAAAACACCACAAATGGAAGAGACAGTTGATGTTTGAAAAACATAGTCAATCCACCTTTACAAATAAATATATAGTGGGCCCACTATCACATGCCAATAAAATGATCTAAAACTCTCTTATCCATGAAACATCCACCCAAAAAAGTTGGTGAGGTTCAAAAACACCCCTAGAGGAGGGATGACTCATAATTTAACATTTGTAGCCCAAAAACAAATGTCCACCCATCAAAACTCATATGCATAAAGAGGTGAAAGGAGCACTTGGGGCCTAAGATCAAGATGCATAGGCAATGAATGGGGAGTCAAATGGTGGGACCATTTATGAGGAGGCTAGGCTAGAGAAATAGGTGCTCCTTACAACCTCCAAAAAATTTCAAATGGGGATTGTTGGAGAGAAACAATGGTACAAAACCCAAAAACACATGGACCAAAGCACTATGGGTGGGGTCCCAAGATGGGCCTAACTAGACATTAATAAGTTTAGACCATTGCTTGAATGCATAATATGTATGCAGAGGCTAAGCTAGAAGCATTCTGAGTGGATGATTTTGTTGTAGGCACTCCAACCCAATGTGTAGTCAACCAATAATTAACCTTCTCCCAAATAATATGATTTTACCATTGAAAGAGCCCAACACATGATCATCGAGTAGAGAATTCTACCAAAACATAGGCTCCAACCATTCTGCAAGCATGAGGGACAATAAAGTTCCAAAGTGAATGAAGACCACCAAAATATCAAGGTGGCCTAGCATATGAATCAAGCTTAGATTTTCCAAAGGCACACATGTCAAAACATGCATGAGGAAGAACATCGAGGATGGTTGCCAAGAAATCATGCCATGTGGACTCAAATTGAACATGTGCTCCAATAAAAAGGTGTCATCAGTGATAATGGAAGAGCACCAAATTAGGAAAATGAATTTGGTTCAAATTTTCACTTCAAAGGAGAAGAAACTGTAATGAGGTGTTTGTCCAAGCCCTAGAAAAGGGGAAAATTCAAGGAAATAGAATGCTCCACAAGCTCCCAAGAAATCACACTATAAATGAGGTAGAGGTCACAACCAGAGATATCATATCATTGACTCTAAGGCTACGTACCCAAAATTCATGTATGTGTAGAAGGCCCAAGATAGGCCCAAATCATGTGGGAAGCCATCAGACGCATGAGAAAAATTGTAAAACCAAGGAAAGAAGAACTAGAGGTAGGTGGAGCCAAGGTGTAGATGGGCATGAACTCTACAAATTGTAGACCATAGGGGGCCCTCAACCCACAAACTGCCAATGAGGTGAGCAGGAAGCACAAACTACCTTTCAAAAGGCTTACAAACCTATCACCAAAAAAAGGGCTCGGGTACATGTGGAGTTACTAAAAATGTGAGACCCTCTCTTTGTAGTCAAACACATGCACCTCCTAAAAAATAAACCCAAATTTTGCTAAAATAGGCCTTAAAATCCATGCTCATGTTGACCAATTTTGATGGCACAAAACCTATAAACCAGTGTAGTGGCTTGTCAAAACCATGGGCAAGCCAAAAATAACCAACGAATCAAAAATTTCATGTCATTTCTTCTAAACCACCAAAAGAGAAGATCGCTTGCCAAAAAAATCTCCAAACAATATGCATGTACCATCCTCGGATCTTGAGAGCAAGCATAGAGAATTAGGTGAGTGTGGGCCACACAAATATGAAGGCTAAAAAAGACCAATGTATGTACCTCTATACATGCACTTCCAAACACTCTGCATGTATTTTTGCAAAAAAGAAATTTGAACAAAAATAAAAATATATTGCTACCTCAAGATGTGTGCCCAGGTCAAAATGGCCTGGGTGCAAAATATTTTTGCCTCAAATTCCAACCGTGTCCAAACTAGACATATTTTATATGGAAATGGGGGTTTTCAAGCACTCTAAGCTCAACGGTGGTGTTCATTTTAGCTCAAAGTGCTTTGGAAAATAGGGCTCCCTTAGATCCATTACAAAACCCTTTGAAAGCCACAAATCTAAAAATTGATGTCAAATCTCTCAAGAACATAATAGGGGCATGAAGATTTGAGGCTCTGATACCATGTTGAAGTTGATGAAAGATCAACCCTACAGCTCCTAAGAATCACTCGAATGCAAACACTTGTCACAAAAAGAGAGAAGCAAAAGCTATGGAGGTTGGAATTGTCAAATCCATAGATGAGACATTCTTGATGAGCAAAAAGATAGATTTCTATAATAAAAAATGAATCAAATAACAGTTACAAAGAGAGATCATCCTTATAAAGGATATGAAAACCCTAAAAAGGTCTAACTTAGTATGCATCATAATAATTAATGATAAAATAATAATCATATGCCTAAATTTTAGCTTAAGAAAACTAGAGTTAATTAGGAAATATCTAATTACTCTAACAAAATCTTCCCTAGGTGTTTAGCTTGTTTGACCATCTAGGATCTAGGATCATTTTGAAAAATACATCCTAATCTAGAAGCCCCACATTGCCCCTTGAAGCACCATTGAAGTTTAATTTTGCCCATCCAACTAGGGAAGGTTCTCATTTGCAGATGATCCTATCTTATTTATTAGCCTTATAGAAGTTAATGGAGGGTTGATTAAATTATCCCAAATTTTCCTCATATCTACATCCTACTTGGAGAAAAATCCCTCTTCTTTGTAAATATTTCTTAGGCAATTATTTTCTACCTCTAATATACTTGCCTCCACTTTGTCAAGAAGTGTTTGGATATCCATCTTTACTTTAGGAAAAATAATGTTGTTCCTTTCTTTCCATATTTCCCATAGGAGGATGGGTGTTGATATTTTCCATGAATCATTATATGCCTTTGATGAATCTTATTGAGGCTTATTTCTTTAGAAATTCCATAGATTGTCTGATAGAGTTGTTTTCCAATTAAACTTATTACATAACCATTTCTAGCATTGGTTAGAGAATGAGCATTAGAATAATAAATGTTCTACAACTTGATTTTTCCTTTTGTATAACACACATTTTGAAGTCCCATCAAACCCTAATTTTGTAAAGCTATCTATTGTTAGGAGTCTACTTTGTAGAGTGGCCCATAGGAAAATAGCCACCTTTGGAAGACATGTTGTGTCCCAACATAAGTTGAGGGGGATTTCCATCTTTTTCCATCCTTCAGAATTCACTAATGCTTCGTAACCTTTTTTGACATTATATTTTCCATTCTTTGCTCCTCCCTAAATGACTCAATAATTCCTTTCTTTATGATTTACTTCTCTACTATTCAAAAATTGTTCACTAACACATTTTTAAAGTAATTATTATTGAAATCTTAAATTCTTATATATATATATATATATATATATATATATCGATAAACGACTAAAGCCTAGATTAATTAATATTACTTGTTGGAATTAATTATTGTTATATGTTAAGCAAAGGTAGATTTGAACCCAAGACCTCCCACATAAGAGGCTAGCAAGTTACCCTTACATTGTAGGCTTTTGCCTTATTATTATTTTTATATTATCATGAATTATTTAAAAATAAAAGATTAAAGATTAAACATTTAAACTAAATGAAAAAGAAATGGAACTTATTAGTACTTGTCTATATATATGTTACCAAAAACACAACAAGAGAAGGTTGTTTAACATTTCAATGATCGAAACTCATTTCTTCATTGCGCACAACTGTTTCTTAGACTATTTCAAAGTTTGTGAAAATTTCAACAACAATAGAATAATTATCATTTTCAAAGAAATTATATTTTTGCATACTTATTTGGCAATTTTAATGTTAATTTTCCACAAATCTAATTTATCACTGATTTGAAAGATCTAATTTATCATGCTGTTGAATTTCTCGCAAATAGAAAGACAATAGTTTTAAAATAAAAAGGGACAACTCTAGTTTTTATAATAGTTAAATCTATACATTAACTAATCTATTAATAATTGATTATCTTATCAACTAACATGTTTCTGATTCACCACATAGTTATCTATTTGTTACCTTATTTTTTATTTGTTTTTATTAATTTTAGAATTTTAAGATTAGAATATTAAATTATTTCTAATATATTTTTTAAAGTAATAATATACTCAATTACTACACACACACACACACACACATTTCTTATACGCAATTTTTAAATATCTTGTTTCTCATCACGTTGTCATTCCCATGTTTCTCATTTATGGTAACATAGGCTCATATTAGATACTATTTGTTGTGGTGTCCACAACACATGCCCCATTCCTTGCTGGGAAAGGGGACCTCCTACTTTTTTCAACTCCTAGACTTACAGTTCAAGAGTGAGGAGAAGAAAATTTGGTTAAATGTTTAAGTCATAGAGTCGAAAAAAAAACACAAAAAAAATTAAAAATAGAAAAACACATAAAATTGAAAAATTGAAGAAACCAAAAAAAGAAGTCAAAAAACACAAAAACATTGGAAAATGGAAAATTTTGAAATGAAAATTTCAATTTGAAAAAAAAAAAAAAAAATCCTACCCTCACCCCTACACATGCAAGCCAGGGCGTAGTGCACAATTTTGTTTGGTGCACGCGAGAATGATAGGTTACAAAACCCTACCCCCCATCTCTTTCCTTTATTGTTTTAAGTGACTAGTTAAGGGGAGTGCCTACGCACCATGTCCGCGGGTGGCACCCATGCAGTGCCTTCGAGTGCATCCATGCGGTGGCGCTCACGCGCCGCACCCTTTTTAGGTGCGCACGCACTATGCCCGCAAATAACCACCTGTGCCTTATGTCACATATTTTTATTTATTTTATTTTTTGTAAATTTTTTATTTTTAAAATATAAAATTAAAAAAAGTATATATATAATTTCAAAAAAAATAAAATAAAAAAGTATATAAAAAAGAATATGAATAGTATATTAAAATGTCACAGTTGAGATGAATTGCAGGAAATGCGACTCTATGGTGGGAGTTCAATCCATAATAGCTTATTGGCTATTACCAAACTTTTAATAAACTTTATAAAAGAAAAAATATTTAAAGAAAATTTTAATCATTGAGAGTTGAATTTAAAAAATCGAGACATGCACATTCACTCCCATTCCTCCCTATGATATTTATATCTAAACAATCCATTCTTGTTGGGCATTGAAATCGATAAATGCTTAGCATAATTTGGAGCATTGGAAGTAACTTAAGTATTAGAGCATATCTCATCCTTAATATATCAATTATCAAAAAAATAAGATTTTGAAATTGAAGACATACATATATTCTTTGAACCTGAAATAAATTTAATAATAAACATTTAAAGTGACAATGGAATTGGTAAGGAGAGCTAGTTACATCTTATAAAATCAACTACTAAATGTTTATGGTTTAAAAGCTAGGTACCTTTATGACACTAGTGGTGATGAGATGCTCATTTCTTACAACAAAGTTGAAGAAGATGATGATAAAATAGATTATTCAATATGTATTACCAACACCTTCAGTGATCATTGTTGTTGTAAGATTGATGCAAATGATAAAACTTGCATGAATCTATCATTTACTAAGACCAAAATTTAAAAGGTTCTTCAAGAAATTACCATCTTATTATATGATGAGGATGAAAATGAAATTTATATAGGCAATACAAAAGGGTTTTTACACATTTGGTCAAACTAAATGTGAATGAGAAAGTAATGGTTATTTTCAATTACAAGTAGATTACCATGTTTATCCTTTTTCAAATTGGTTTTTCAGTGTTTGTATTGGAGTATTGAACATTTGTGTGGGAGATTTATGAGTGAGGATTAATCAAGATTGTCAAACTTGTCAATTTTAATTCAACCAAATTTGACATTATCTCTCCTTTTTTTTCACTCTACATTTGCAATGCTACCCAAATTTGAGATTATCTTTCTCCTTTGTTTGCATTCTACATTTGCCATGCTACCTAGATTTGGGATTATGTTTCTCCTTTTTTATCATATACATTTGCAATGTTGTGATTTAATTATATTTTGTTTATATCTAATATTTTATTTCATTGATTGCATGGTATGCACCAAATGGTGTTTGTGGGGATGCTCTTATCACTTTTTCAATTAGTGAAGTACCTTTTTTGCATTCAACCATGCAATTTTAGTGGAAGAAGGTTACCCAATATGCATAATACATTGAACTTTTGACAAAAGCATATTGTAATTGAATAGATTCTAAAGAAAAAAAAGTAAGAAGAGACTAGAATTATATATGTAAAAGTCAAATAATAATTTATATTTATTTTACTTAAAAGAAAATCTTAAAGGAAAAAATTGGAAATTCCTTTTTCTTCAATATATTATAATGTAAGTATATATTTCTATCAATATAATCAATACACTTTGTTTAAGTACAATTGCTAGTGATTATTTTCAATTGTAAGTAGAGATGGTTGGACTCTCTACTATTTGAAATGATTTGGTCCATATAATTTTTACAATATTTGAGATCAAATAATTGAAAAATCTAATAACATTCATTTGTACTTGTCCAAATAGTTTTTCATGAAGGTTTCTAGGAATTGGACTTCAAACATTAACAAAGAATATCTCAATATCTAAAAAGTAGGAAATACAAATTAAATTTGGATGTAATTTTACAAAAAAAAATAATTTTTAAAGATTTGAAATCATTGATTGTTTAAATAATGAATTGAAATCTAAAATTCAATGTTTGATGTCAAAGGTTTGATTTTACCATTAAATCTCATGTTCTCTTGACTAATGCTTAGTATTTTGTAGAGAACATTTGATAGCAAAATGATTTATTAACAAAAATTTTGATTTTAAAAATAGATCAAAAGTTTGCACAAATAAAAAACAACCAAGAAATGGAAAGTAGACATAGAATCTACCCCAAAACCTTTATATTTTATATACAAATACCTAGAAAGAGAGAAAAATATGTGACTCTAACAAAAAATAAGATAATTATTTATGTTAGAAAAAAATGTACATAATGATTAGATGGCTTAAACATCACACTAAGGCTTCATTTCTATGTTAGAAGTGTTAAATAGTCAAAGTTGACTTATTTTTTTAAAGTTAATTTCTTCCTTAGTGTGTAATGTTTAAGGGTGGCCCATAATTAAAGTGTAGGATAGATCATGGTTGAAATATGGAGTTCTTAGCAACTACATTTAAAAGATTGCTAAAATATTGGTTGATGTATGTAGATGTAAAATTTATATATAATGTGTACTATAGCTTGGTAAACGATATATTGGATGGTTGTGGAAATAAAATAGTTTCATGTACACTCTAGCACAAGTGTTTAATATTTTTTGTTTAAAGATTTCTTAACAAATCCAAACCCTATGAGAGTTTACCATGCAATTCTTTCTCTGACAAGTTTTGAAAAAATTGTTCTTTAGTTCACCATGAGAATAGTAGCATTTAGA
Organism: Cupressus sempervirens; assembly: GCA_028749045.1. Taxonomy (NCBI): domain Eukaryota; kingdom Viridiplantae; phylum Streptophyta; class Pinopsida; order Cupressales; family Cupressaceae; genus Cupressus; species Cupressus sempervirens. Next base: position 861,897,494 of record CM053792.1, on the reverse strand, counting down.
TTTCTTAGATGAAACTTAGTAAAAGAATTATCTTCTATAGGAATATAGGCATGTACAAATTTTATGGAGTGTATACTTATGCATCTATACATGAGATGCTATCTGTATTAGATATCTTGAATATCTTATGATGGTGAAATTGCTATCGATCTTATAATTGCCAATTGTAAAAGTGATCAAGGGGTCATTAGTATTTTTGAAATTGTTATAGTCATAGTTTAGAGTAGGTGTTATTGAACGAATTGTAAGAGTTGTAATCATTGATTCGATATGTTAACAATGTAGCTTCAATCGTGTGTGTGTATGTGTGTGTGTATAATGATTGGGATAGTGATGACTTTGTTGATTGAGATAGAGCTCTTTGTTGAGCTCTCCCTTTTGCATCTCTTCTTGTCTTAGTAAAAATTTTACCCCTCTTTTAGTAAAAAAGTATACCAGCCCATGAATAATTGAGGCTTATCATTTACTTGAAATGAGACACTGATGATGTTACTCAATTAGATGTATATATTTATAAACACATATACATATATATAAACACACAAACACACACACACACACACACACACACACACACACACACACACACACACACACACATACACACACACACACACACACACACACACACACACACACACATATACATACATACATATATTTACATGTATATATACATGTCTATATATGTGTATACACACACACATACACGAGTGTGTGTGTGTATTGATAAATTAATTATTATAATAATATTATTTACATCTAATCGAGAAACATCGTTACTGTCTCATTTCAAGTAAATATGATAAGCCTCGAATATCCATGGGCTGCTATACTTTTTAATTAAAAGAGGGGTAAAAAATTTATCAAGACAAGAAGAGATACAAAAGGGAGATAGCAAAGAGCTCTATCCCAATCAACAAGGGCATCAATTTCATGAGATAATTTGTGGGTAATTTCTCCCTATGCATAATATTCCAATCTTGCACATGACCAAAAGCCCATTTAGCCAAGAAATCCTAATGCAGGAGCATCCAGAGGTATAAGGGCAATCTTGTGTCACCAAAAAAAAAGTACTTAGACTTAGTTTCTATTTCATGTTATTTCATTTTTGGATACCCATTTGGGTCAAATAAAGGTTCCAACTCTCATAGTTCCACTATCAGTGTTCGTGTAAATCCCAAAAAAATAGGAGTACATAATGGAGCCATAATTTTGGTGAACTAGGAGGTGTAAATTGGCTAGATGAATGTAATTATAATTTAGAGCATTCCAAAAAAAGAATCAGGTTAAAAGGCCCTACGATTTGAAAGTTATTGCAGTTTTTCATGTTGTGGAGACGTCCTAAGAATTCTTCAAAGTCAGGTTAGAGGCATTAAATGGCCTTGAATAGGGCTGAAAATTGGGGGATGAGTGAAGCTGGTCCATAGGGCTATAGAGTGCTTTGAGAGCTTTTCAAAAATGTAAACAGTTCGTCAATCGGAGCTACGGTTCAAAAGTTATGCCTCCAAAAAGTTCGGTTACCGTTTCTAGATTCTTCTAGATTTGTGTCGACTTCTAACGTAGCTTTTGGAACCTTCTGTTTGGTTGGTGGATGCCTACTAGCACTTTCTAGAATGTACTCCTAGTCCTTAACCCTTTGGGGTCTATTTAAGGAGATTTTTGGCATTGTAAAAGGTGTTCAGAGTGGAGTTTGAGAGGAGGTACTGAAAGGAGAAATTATCTCCACATTTATGCTATTGTAAGCCCTTAGGGCATGTTTTGAAGTTTATTTTCTCTGTACTAAATGTACTAGCTTATTTTTTAGTTAATACAATTTCCTTTTTTTCTATTGTGTCCATTCTGTGTGGTTGTGGGTTCAAGTTAGAAGATGCCTCCATGAAAAGAGTGTGGCGAAAGGGCCAGGGCTATTAATCTTGAGGAGTTTAGAGCCCTCCAAAGGCAGGTATAGGCATTGCGAGAGGAGCTCCATAGAGGAGAAAATGTTTCCGCAGGTGATGATAGTGAGGATGACAATGAAGAAGAAGAAATGGGACCAGAAGGGGAATTTTATGGGGAAGTTTTGAATCATGCAGAGGAAAGGATTTTTAGGGCCATTACTAAGTTTGGGAAAAGACCCACAATTGAAGTGGGTATATTTTCAGGAAATCTGAAACTAGATGAGTTAATCAATTAGATCAATGAATTGGAAGAATACTTTGAGTATGAGGATATTAGGGACCCAGATAGGGTTAAGTTTGCAAAGGCCAAACTGAAAGGCCATGCCAAAATCTGGTGGCAAGAGGTTCAATTGGAAAGAAATAGAAGAGGAAAGGAGAAGATCACAAGATGGGATCGCATGGTGGACAAATTGAAGAAGCAGTTCATTCCTGTGGACTATGAGCTTGATTTTTTTAAGAAGATGCATGAGTTAAAGCAAGCAGGAAGATCAGTCCAAGAATATACAGAGGAATTTTATCGACTCTTGATTAGAGTGGGGCATGCAGAAGCAAATAAGGAGAAGGTTGCTTGTTATATCAGTGGGTTGCGACCTAGCATCCAGGAGGAATTAAGTCTAGTAAGAATGACCAGCATTGAAGAGGCATACCAGTTTTCCCTATGAGTTGAAGAGAAGATGAATAGAAGGTTTGAAGGAAGAAAAAGAGGGCATGGTCAAGGAGGAAGGGGAAGCAGTAGATCATCTGGAGGCCGCAATAAAATCCAAAAGAAAAATGAAGATGTGGGTACTAGCAGGAACCAGAGGAATGAGGGTTTCAACCGCTCCCATGATCAAGACTTTGGAAATCAAAGAGGAAGAGGTAAGGACGTGGACAAGGAAGAGGAGGCTTCCGTGGTAGAAGGTCATCATTCCTTTGAATGCCCTCAATGAAAATGAAGGACAGATAGGAGAGCTGAGGGCCAAGCTAGGGTTGCTCATGTGGATGAGGATGCACAATCATCACATTCATAGGATGTAGAAAGAGGAGAGACCTTGGTAAATGAAAGATTCCTACTAAGTGGTGAGATTGAACTAGGACAACAGAGGAGTTTGTTTTGTACCAGATGCAAGTGTGAGGATAAATGTTGTGACGTGATCATTGATGGTGGTAGCACTGATAACTTGGTATCAGAAGAGATGGTCTGTAAGCTAAAGCTCAAGAGGGAGAAACATCCCTAGCCCTATCAAATTGCTTGGGTAAAAGATGATCATAAGGTCCTAGTAAGTGAATAATGTTTAGTGAAATTCAAAATTGGGAGTTACCATGATGAAGTTCTTTGTGATGTTATTTCGATGGATGTTTGCCATCTATTGTTGAGTAGACAATGGTAGTTTGATAAACATGCAGTACATGATGGACATGCAAACACATACTCTCTGACAAAGGATGGAGTTCACCACAAATTGAAGCCCATGAAAAAGGAAGGTGAAAAGGTATGTAGTAGTGCTAAGATTTGTCTTGTTGATGAAAGGAAGTTTTTAGATGGCATGAAACATCAGCATATGTGCTATGCTTTGATTCCTAGGAAAGATAAAGAAGGTAGTAGTGAAATACCACTTGAAGTTTCAAATTTACTAGGGGAGTTCAGAGATATTATCTCTGATAATGTTCCAGATGGATTTCCACCAGTAAGGCAAATCAGTCATCAGATAGATCTGATTCTAGGAGCTAGTTTGCCTAACAAGGCTGCTCACAGGATGACTCCTACTGAAACAGAGGAGCTAAATAGACAGGTTCAGGAGCTATTGAGGAAGGGATTGATTCAAGAGAGCTTGAGTCCATGTGCAGTACCTACAATACTTGCACTAAAGAAGGATGGAGAGTGGAGGATGTGTACGGATTCTTGAGCTATAAATAGGACAACCATCAAGTACCAGTTTTCTTTGCCAAGGATGGATGATCTTATGGACTGCTTGAGTGGAGCTCAGTACTTCGCAAAGATAGATCTCAAGAGTGGCTATCATCAGGTACAGATTCGAGAAGGAGATGAGTGGAAAATAGCCTTCAAGACCAAGGAGGGTCTTTATGAGTGGTTAGTCATGCCCTTTGGATTGACGAACGCCCGAAGCACCTTCATGCGGCTCATGAATGAGGTACTTAAGAAGTTCTTGGGAAAAATTTTTATTGTCTATTTGGATGATATTTTAATTTTCAGCAAGACTTTGGAAGAACATTTACTGCATATTCATAGTGTCCTTGAAAGGCTAAGGGAAGAGAAACTGTTGATTAATTTGAAGAAGTGCATCTTTGCAAAAAGGGAGTTAGTCTATTTGGGGTTTGTTATATCACCCGAAGGTCTCAAAATGGATCCAGAGAAGGTAAAAGCCATCTTGGAATGGCCTACTCCAAGGTCTGCTACTTAGGTAAGATCATTTCATTGTCTGGTTAGTTTTTACAGGAAGTTTATTAAGAATTTCAGTGGCATATGTGCACCCCTAACTAATACAATAAGAGGGGATAGAAAAGAGTTCAAATAGACCGCAGTAGCTACGAGAAGTTTTGAGTTGCTGAAGAAGAAGGTAACAGAACAACCTATGTTGGCACTTCTAGATTTTAGAAAGGTTTTCCAGGTGGATTGTGATGCCAGTGGTAGTGCTATTGGGGCTATATTAAGCCAAGAAGGTAAGCCTATTGCATATTTTAGTGAAAAATTGAATGATGCAAAGAAGAAGTATTTTGTTTATGATCAAGAGTTCTATGCAATAGTTCAGGCCTTAAAGAAATGGAGGCATTATTTATTGCCAAAGGAATTTGTTTTTTATACTGATCATCAGGCATTATAGTACCTAAATAGCCAAGGTAAATTGAATCAGAGGCATATGAAGTGGGTAGAGTTCTTCCAGAGTTATACATTTGTGTTGAAGCATAGAAGTGGAAAATCTAACAGGGTTGTAGATGCACTAAGTAGGAGATAGTTGTTGCTTACAGTAATGCAAGTTGAAGTAGTTGGGTTTGATGAACTTAAGAATTTGTACCCCGAGGATCCTAATTTTTCTGAAGCATGGAAAGCTTGTAAAGAACCTGTTGCTGTAGATAGAACCAAGTGGTTAGACTATTTGATTCAGGATGGCATTTTGTTTAAGGGTAGTCAATTGTGCATTCCAAGGAGTTCCATGAGGGAAAATTTGATTAAGGAGAAACACAGTGGAGGGATGGCAGGACATTTTGGTTGAGATAAGACCATTTCCATTCTTAGAGAACATTATTTTTGGCCTCAAATTTCATAGGATGTGAAGAAGTTTGTACAGAGTTGCCAGGTTTGTCAAGTTGCCAAGGGGTTTAGTCACAATACTAGCCTATATCAGCCATTGCCTATTCCATCAAGGCCATGGGAGGACATAAGTATGGATTTTGTTCTTGGATTGCCAAGGACACAAAGGGGTAATGAATCAATATTTGTGGTGGTTGATAGGTTCTCCAAAATGGCACATTTCATTCCATGCCACAAAACTCATGATGCTGTCCATATTGCAGACTTGTTTTTCAAAGAGGTGGTAAGACTACATGGTCTTCCAAGGAGTATAGTTTTTGACAGAGATACTAAATTTGTGGGGTATTTCTAGAGGACATTGTGGAAAAAGTTAAGAACTGACTTGAGATTCAGTTCCATGCATCACCCACAAACTGATGGCCAAAGAAAAGTGGTAAAAAGAAGTCTGGGCAATTTGGTAAGATGTTTAGTTGGGGATAAGCCTAAGGGATGGGATTTGATTCTACCACAAGTAGAGTTTTCTTACAATAACTCGATAAATAGGAGTACTAGAAAATCACCATTCCAAATTGTATATGGGAATAGCACAAGGACTGCACTAGAATTGAGGAAGATAGAGCAAGGGGAGAGGACAAGTGCTGAAGCAGAAGAATTTGCTGAACATATCAAGTGTCTACATGAGGAGGTTCAAGCACACATTACCAAGATGAATCAAGAGTATAAAGCTAGGGCTGATCAAAGGAGAAGACATAAGGAATTCCAAGTAGGGGATCTAGTCATGGTGCACTTATGAAAAAGAAATATTTCCAGCCGGTATTTACAACAAGCTGAAAATGAAGAAATTTGGCCCTTGCAAAATTTTGAAGAAACATGACTCAGGAAATGCATATGAGGTGGAGCTGCTAGATGGTATTCACATTTCTCCCATTTTCAACATTGTAGATTTAACAGAGTATCATGATGATGGTGCAGATGAGGAGCTGGTGTTAGAGCCATGTTCAATTCTTGCTTCTAAGAAGGAGGAGATAGAAGACATTCTAGATCATCGTGTGGGTAGGAGTACCAAAAACAGGCAGTATGAAGAGTATTTGGTCAAATGGAAAGGATGACCAATCAAGGACTCAACTTGGATTTCAGCAGCTGAGGTTTCTCATTTGAGATTTCCTCTACCATTCATAAAGTGATAGGATCACTTTTTAATCTATCCTGGGTGTCTAATGCAGGAGCATCTAGAGGTATAACGGCAATCTTGTGTCACCAAAAAAAATGTACTTAGACTTAGTTTCTATTTCATGTTATTTCATTTTTGGATACCCATTTGGGTCAAATAAAGGTTTCAACTCTCATAGTTCCACTATCAATGTTCGTGTAAATCTCAAAAAAAAAGAGTACGTAATGGAGCCATCATTTTGGTGAACTAGGAGGTGTAAATTGGCTAGATGAATGTAATTGTAATTTAGAGCATTCCAAAAAAAGAATTAGGTCAAAAGGCCCCACGGTTTGAAGGTTATTGCGGTTTTTTGGGTTGTGGAGACCTCCTAAGAAAGCTTCAAAGTTAGGTTAGGGGCATTAAATGACCTCAAATAGGGGCAAAAATTGGGGGATGAGCGAATCTGGTCCATAGGACTATAGAGTGCTTCGAGAGCTTTTCAAAAATGTAAACAATTCATCAATCAGAGCTACGGTTCAAAATTATGCCTCCTGGAAGTTCGGTTACCATTTCTAGATTCTTCTAGATTTGCGTCGACTTCTAACGCAACTTTTGGAACCTTCTATTTGGTCAGTAGATGCCTACTAGCACTTTCTAGAATGTACTCCTAGTCCTTAACCCTCTGGGGTCTATTTAAGGAGATTTATGGCATTGTAAAAGGCAGTTCAGAGTGGAGTTTGAGAGGAGGTACTGAAAGGAGAAATTATCTCCACATTTATGCTATTGTAAGCCCTTAGGGCATGTTTTGAAGTTTATTTTCTCTGTACTGAATGTACAAGCTTATTTTTCAGTTAATACAATTTCCTATTTTTTTGTTGTGTCCATTTTGTGTGGGTTGTGTCCCCATCAAATCCACAACTCTATTCCACTCTTGAGGGATGTAAGTAAATTAAGCAGATTCCAAAATTCTACAAAAGAGAAGAGATTGATTAACAACTAAAGCTAGAGGCCAACATACATCCTTCAGTGCTTATAAAGTAAGCAAGTTCACAACCACTTAGGAGTCAGACTCACATCCATGGGCTTCTATACTAACATATATTATGATTGTAATTAATTAAGAACACATAGGGTCATGGCCTTACCACATAGTGTCATGCCCATATGTGAGGTGTCTTCATTCATATTAAAGTCATGTTTGTATTGTTATTGGGAACATATGATATCACTCATAGTACTGGGATACATACATACATAGTGCATCTATAATGGGAGAGGTTTCCAAGACTCATCAAGGCATGTTCAGTAAGCTGCTTGATCATTTCTAGAAGCTCAAACAAATAATTCTTTGCATTTGGAACATTGTTACCAATAATGATATTATGAATAACATGCTTTTATATTTTAATAAAAATTAGGAGGAATCTAGTGGTTCAAATGCTGAAAGTGAGTCTGCTAATAGAGGGACATTTAGGGGTAGAAGATCCAATGGTAGAAGAAGGTCTAGTGAAAGAGGGCCTAGTGTGTTCACTGGTAAGTACTTTAATTGTAACCAAGTAGAAAATTAGTCCTTTAGATTCCTTGAAAATAACAAACAAGGATATTACATTTATTTGGTTATGTTCCTTCTTACAATTTTTATTGCCTTATGTGTTTTGGGTTCAAATTTGAAAACAAGCCACTCTCACATGTCCTTTCTTAAATTATTGATGCAGTGTTCCAAAAAAAATTCTTTTCAAATCAGTTTCTTTCTAGAGTTGGTCAATATGAAATATAGTTAGTATATTCTAAAAAAAGTAAGATAACCTAGAAATGATGCCTCTTTTTCTCTGAGTTATCTTCATTCCTCTAACAACAATCTCAATCTCAACACTAAAGATAATGCACAGTACAAATCTACTCATGCCAACTATTATTATTATTTCTAAGAAAGAGATATCTAGTATGGTGAATCTTATTTCTATTGCACTTGGAATGAGGTTCTAATTCACTCTACAACTCAAGATATTCCTATTTTACTAACTGTTGTCCCCATTTTGTGCCATTACCTAGGGTTTCATCTATTTTCCATGATATCTTGAGATTCCACCATGGGAAATTAACAACCCTTGGTGGAATTTGAGTTAGGAAAATGTCTTTTATGTTCCTTTTGGTTTTAGTTCAAAAGAATGAGGTTGGAGAGAAAAACTTGATGCCCTAGGCATGCAAGATCTATGTGCATGCTAGAAATTCATAGCAACATCTTCCATAACTTTCTAAAGAGAAGGTTTTGAGGCTTGAAAATTGGTATATAATCATTTGACATGATTCCACTCATGTTCCAATTTCTGAATTGAAGTTTTTCTCAAGGGCTAGGGTACTTCCTATGTTAATAGATGCCTAATTGCCTGCATTCCTAAGTGAGCCTTAAAAAACTCAGTTACTGCATACTTCTCTTGAGATCCCAAGGCTTTAGTATGTTGTATAAAACTAAAAATGGTATCCACATCAGTGATTCCTTTATTTGGGTTGTGAGGATATGTTTGTGATTTTCCATATTCAAGGCTACAAGCCTAGTCTTGAGTTTGTGAAGCAACTAGCCAATGAAAGTTGCATAGTTTGAATCTAATGTTGAATTCATGTTAGTTTGGACCTAAATAGAACCTTTTCATCCTTGGAAGTCACCCCTAGTCATTATTTGTATTTGTGAGGTTTTGTGTCAAATAAGCCTTATGATGCCCTTAAGAGCAACTAGTGATTAGTTTTCTTTGTGATAGGTTTTCCTTGTGATTGGGTATTCTTAAGAGTGTTTGGATTTTTTAGAAGGTTATAAAGGTCATTGGGGTCATTAGGTTAAGTTTTAGGCATCTAGGAATTAAGATTTCTAAAATTGCAAAAGTTATTAAAGCAAAATTGAAAAAATGTTGACAACTTTGCAAGAGTATGGAAATTGGTGAAGGGCTAAGCATTTGGAAATAAGTCATTTTACTATTGCTGAACCTTTTCCAAGTCATAGAATTTGAATCAAGTGAAAAATGTAAAAATTGCATTTTTTGTGCAAAGTTGCATTATTGAAAGTTGTAAAAGTTGCTCAAATTTGCAACTTATTGGAAAATGGGTCATGGGATCGAACTATCTGCTCCGTTAGCTCCAAGTGGTTGGGTAGCATGCTAAACTGGAATGTCCCTAAGGGTCACCAAATGCCATAGAGCTGCGATCTTTGACACGACATATCTTAGAGCTCATGCGAGGTATGGATGTGATTCCAATTCCTATAGGACCATGTTGCAAATACCTACACTAACCTCTCTTTCTTTTTAGAGATCATACTCTATTTTGATTTTGTAATGCCATCTCGGGTGATGTTTAAACTTGTAGGGTTGGCTACTACAAAGTTGCCAACTGCCAAATCTCTCTCACCTTTCATTGTGGGATCAAACTGTCTGCTCTGTTAGCTTTAGGTGATTAGGTAAACCTTATCCCCAACCTTTTCCCATCTTGTTGAGTGCTCAAACATTCTTGGGCATACCAAACTAGAACATCCCTAAGGGTCACTAAATGCCATAGGGCTGCGATCTTTGATGGGGCATATCTTGGATCTTATGTGAGGTATATATGCAATTCTAGTTCTTATAGGACCATGTCATGGAGACCTAAAGTAAATTTTCTCTCTTTTTAGAGATCATACTCCATTTTGATTTTACAATGCCATCTTAGGTGATGCTAAAACTTGTAGTGTTGGCCAGTACAAAGTTGCCAACTACCAAATCTCTCTCACCTTTCATCATGGGATCAAACTATATACTCTATTAGCTCTAGGTGGATAGGTAAACCCTATCCCCAACCTCATTCCATTCCATTGAGTTCTCAAAAATTCTTGGGCACGCCAAACTAGAATGTCTCTAAGGGTCACTAAATGCCATAGGGCTGTGATCTTTGATGGGGCATATCTCAAAGCTCCTACGAGATATTGATGCAATTCTAGTTCCTGTAGGACCATGTTGTGGAGACCTACAATAATGTCCCTCTCTTTCTAGAGATCATACACTATTTTGATTTTGTGATGCCATCTTGGGTGATGTTGAAACTTGTAGTGTTGGCCAGTACAAAGTTGCTAACTGCCAAATCTCTTTCACCTTTCGTTGTGGGATCAAACTGTCTACCCTTTTAGCTCTAGGTGGCTGGATAAACCCTATCCCCAACCTTGTCTCATCTCGTTCAACACTCAAACTTCTCAGGCATGCTGAACCAAAATGTCCCTAAGGGTCATTAAATGCCATAGAGCTATGATCTTTGATGGGGCATATCTCAGAGCTCATGTGAGGTATGGATATGATACTAGTTCCTATAGAACCATGTTGCATAGACCTACACTAGCCTCTCTCACTTTTTTGAGATCATACTCTATTCTGATTTTGTGACGGCATCTCGAGTGATGTTGAAACTTGTAATGTTGGTCTGTTCAAAGTTGCCAACTACCAAATCTCTCTCACTTTTCGTTGTGGGATAAAACTATCTACTTTGTTAGCTCTGGGTGGCTAGGTAAATCCTATCCCCAACCTTGTCCCATCCTGTTGAGAGCTCAAACATTCTTGGGCATGTCAAATTATAACATCCCTAAGGGTCACTAAATGCCATAGGGTTGCAATCTTTGACAAGGCATATCTTGGAGCTTGTGCAAGGTATGGATGCAATTATAGTTCCTATAGAACTGTGTTGTGGAGACCTACAATAATCTCTCTCACCTTTTAGAGATCATACTCTATTTTGATAAGTGATGCTGAAACTTTTAGTATTGGCTAGTACAAAATTGCCAACTACCAAATCTCTCTTACATTTCATTGTGGGATCAAACTATCTACTCTATTATCTCTAAGTGGCTAGGTAAAGCCTATCCCCAACCTTGTCCCATCCTATTCAACGCTGGAACATTCTTGGGCATGTTGAACTAGAATGTCCCTAAGGGTAAATAAATTCCATAGAGCTAAAATATTTGAAAGGGCATATCTTAGAGCTCGTGCGAGGTATGGATACGATTCTAGTTCCTAGAGGACCATGTTGTAGAGACCTCTACTAACCTCTCTCACTTTTTGGAGATCATACTCAGTTTTGATTTTGTGATGCCATCTTGGGTGATACTAAAACTTTTAATGTTGGCTAGTACAAAGTTGCCAACTACCAAATATCTCTCACCTTTCATTGTAGGATCAAACTATCTACTCCGTTACCTCCAGGTGGCTAGGTAAACCCCATCAAAATGAATAGTTTTAAGGTCAATGATTAGAACAATACAAATAGTGTACAATGTTCATGGATATTTGAGCTTGGATATGTGTTGCAAGATGAGTATAGACCTTATGTCTACAATTTCAATACTTTATGTAATGATTTGAGTAAGTTATAGATGTTCTAGTAAAGACTTGTTGCAAGCTAGTCATAGAGAAATATGTCAGGTATTGTTACTATATTTTGGTTATAACTTGTTGGTGACCTAGAATTAAGGTTTGGGAGAATAAAGCATGGTAGAAGACTTGGAATAGTGCACAATTTGGGATTTTCAATTCATTTAGTTTGTGTTGTGACAATTGCTAGCATGTGGTGTACAAATTACTACTTCTAAGAGCTAAGGGGATAGTGTAGTGTATTGTTTGGATTGGCGAGTGTTAATTGATAAGTAAGAATCCAATGAGTCCTAAATGTTCTATTCATTCTCATAAGAGATGTGTTCATGCAAACCACTACTCATTCAACATGGATGAATGAATTTGACTCAAAAACAACATAGTTGAATCTTGATAGAAATATCACAATTTGACATGTTGTGGAATACATTTTTTAATTATCAATAACAAGCTTAAGGGGATTACTAATGAATGGTTTATAAGGCACAACACTTGATGAAGCTTTTACAAATGGAGTTACAAGAAGAGTGGTTTTAACCATGGGGGAAACTTTTTAGTTAAGCACACTTGAGTTGGAGTAGTACTAGGATGGGTGACCTCCTAAGAAGTATTCATACTTCACCTCTTTAAGACTAAATTAGAGTCAATGAGTGCTAAGTGTTCTATTCTTTATCATGAGAGATTAGTTTGTTTAAATCACTAATCATGAAACATGGGTCAATGAATTTGTCTCAAATACTACATAGTTGAATTTTGACAGCAATATCACAATTTAACTTCTTGTAGAAATGTCTTCTACTTGTCAATCAATGAGCTTAAGGGGAATTCTAATGAATGGTTCATAAGGCACAACACTTGGTGAAGGTTTTGCAAATTGTTTTATAGGAAGAGTGGGGTTAACCATAAAGGAAACTTTATAGTTAAGTGTGCTCAAGCAAGAGTAGTACTGGGGTGGGTGACATCTTAGGAAGTCCATGTACCTCAACTCTATGAGAATCACCTAGATCCAATGAGTGCTAAGTGTTCTATTTACTCTCATGAGAGATGGGTTCTTGTGTCCCACTACTCATGAAACATGGGATAATGAGATTGAATAAAAAATTATACACTTGAATTCCATTAGTACTATCACAATTTTACTTGTGAAATAAGATCTAAGCCTACTTATCAATAACAAAATTTTCTAGACCATTTGACCTATCCTGGAATATACATAGATAACTAGTCTCCATATTGATAGATAGATAGATTTATGAGATGCACATATACATGTGAGTGCCCATTATAATTGGTACTCTATGATGGTAGATCTAACATATGGAATTAATGAAACCTTGAAAATCCTATTAGGCTCTACATCATAACTAAACCTTGATAATCCTATTAGGCTCTACATCATAACTGAACCTTGAGAATCCTATTCTGGCTCTACATCTATCTATCTTTTTCATGTGACAATCCTTCACTGTTTTGAGGCTAGATTAATGGATTTACCCCTCCCACTATCTATGATGTAGATGTAACTTGTGGGAGAGGGTGTTATAATTGTAATGAATGTATATATGATGATTTTGTGTGTAGGGTAAGAGTTTTGATAGAGAGAAAGAACCAAAGACTGGTTGGACAGTGAAGAGCATGGGCATGCGTGACTACCCCAAGTAGAGAAGTAAGGATAAATGGAATAGAAGTGAGGGTTTGGTGAAAGGGGATGTAGAAATGCTAGAGTGACCAAAAAAACTTTGAAATCCTTTCCTTTGAGTCATATTGCAAGACTATTTGATGTTGTTAAGGTTCCAACAAATAAGGGTATATGAGTTGCTTTGTAAATATCCACTAATTAAGCCTAGTTGTGTAATTGAGATAGCAAGATTTGAGAGATACTTTCCAAAGAAACTATAGTTGAAATTTTGGTATTTTTTAGAAGGGAATAAATTTTATCTACAACACCGAAGGGTTTGGGAAGGTCAATGGAAAAGTTTGGAGAAAACTGAGAATTATTGTCTGGCAAGGGCTAGTTGAGTCAAGCCTAGAATAGGAATAATTGGCAAAGTGTAAGAGATGAGTTGGAACATGTTAGATGGGATGTGTTGAGATGACCCAAGGTGTTGGGGTCATGGTGTGATGCCTAGGATGGGTTTTGGTATGTTGGAGGCACCAGGGTACACTAGGTGCATAGGTAGCAATGTGGGTGTTTTGAAGACAAACTGAAGAACTAAGTTATAACCTCTTAGATATGGTTGTGGAAAGGTATTACCAAGTAAGAGACCTCCTCTTGAACCCTAGTAGAGTTAGATTCCTTGGGTAGATTCCAAAAGTACAAAGGAGTCCCAGAGTTGAGTTGTTATTCCTAGGGAAATAGTGGGAGGCTCTACATTAGGTCCAGGGCTTAGGATCTCTTCTAGGGAATATTTAAACACCAAATCCACCTTTACCTAGAAAGGTGGTATGATGCAGAGTCCTTGAAAATGCTTCCTGAAGACCTTGATTGCCTTGAGTAGCTTGCACCATATATATAAGTTATTTAAAAATTAAAATAGACTAGTAGTAAATTTAACTTGCTTGTAAGTTTTGTGGCCTATCTACACCCAAAGAATCAAAGGCATCACAAGTCTCAATTTCAATAACCATAATATTACAAGAAATCCATCCAGTAATCTAGGAAATCTAGAGAGTAATTCTTCCTTGTATCCCCTTGACAGGGAACCTAAGAGATCACATAACTAATAAGAGTAAAAGTGGAATAAATTTTATTCTATTTTTAACAAAAAATTGAAGCACATACATTTCATTTTCAATTCTTCTAACATTAAATATTTTGATATATCTCATTGATTAAATATATGAATATTCTATATTAACTCAACGACCAAGTTCTTATAGGTTCCCAAACATCACTACTAGAAACACATACATAAATTCTCATAAGTAAAAGCCATCATAAATATATGAACAAGGTTTCATTATAAATAGTTGAATCCATTATTACAATTAGATAGCATAAAAATCACATAAAAATACCAAGGAAAATCATCTTGATATACCCATTCTTCTTTATTGCAACTAAGCATGTGTACATATACATATTACAAGGAGCAAGTAATCATTATATATCATGTTTTCATATACTTCTAACATTTTTCTCCTCTAACATGATCTCTATATAAAATGGATACATAAGTATTATATCATAATCATGATACAAAAATATGATGTTGCAACATGTAGTCACACACAAAAAAAGATGTAAAATTGGAATGTGTGAAGAAAGATCATCCAAGGCTCTTTAAAAACTCTGGAAAAATACTCAATGGATAGAAGACTTTCCACCCAACCATGGAACCTTACTTCCCCACTCCCCTAAGCTAGGAGATAACACAAGGCCCCACACCAAGTTCAAACATAAGCAAGGGGATAAGATAGCTATTTTAACACTCATAAAGTTTATTGCTGATCAATATTGTATCAAAAATTCAAATTGGTTAGGTATTGAATTAAACTTGAGAAAAAAATGAAAAAGAAGGAAAACTTTAAACATGAACAAGATCATAAATCATTTGACGATGACATATTGGAAATGATAAACTTATGCTTAAACAGTGATAAAGTTTATTATTAATCAATATTCTATCAAAGTTTCAAACTGATTAGGTATTGGATTTAATGTCATACATGAACATATCTAATTTAATGTCATACATGAATATATCTAATTTAATGTCATACATGAACAAACATATCATATATTAACCAATAATTTCATAAGTCTAATAATGTCATGCATCAAATAAATGTCATATATACATCAAATGTATATCAAACATGTCCACTGATATAAAATCCAATATATATGTCTACTGATGCCTATACATGTACATGTCTATCAACTATGTCTTCTCCTTCCTAGGAGGGGAAGGAAACAAATCTCTAGAGGCCTTTGGTCATCATGTGGAGAGAGATGGTGGTGATGATGGGGTCCTCTTCACATGCTTTCTTGTCCTCTTGTTGAGGATCTTATCTAACTCGAGCTGATACAAACAAAGTAGAAATGAATGAATAATTATTATACATTGAAATCAAATATATGTACACACAAAGTTAATTATTTTCTTACTACCATCATATAGTCACTCTACGATTCCACCTCGAGCGCTCGTGGACAATCACGTGTGACAAGACCCTACAACAATTGAATCAATATAATCACTTATAAATAACATTATAAATTTTGATACTAACTATAATAAACAAAAAATAAAACCAAGAAAATTCTTTCATGCCTCAGTCAATGGCTGTGAACCAGCCATAGTTGCAGGCACTCCATGATCGACGGACTGTCGGAGATGAGATGTCATGAGCTGCATGTCATACAATACATGTGAAATGTAACATGAAACATGAAACAAATATAATTAAATGAGTTAAATTAACATGAAACAAATGCACCTCTATGAAGCTCGTATGATGTCTATGCTCTGAGTTTGTAGTAAATGTTGACGGTCTTTTAGAGAACTGATGCACATGCATAATTTTTTTTGTAAATCCTTAATATGATTACTTAATAATATATATGTATTAATTTAAATGATTAAATCAATACATACCTCTAGACTCATGGACAAGGCAAAAAATGGAGCCAGGGGATCACTACTAGGCTTGCCAACACTCTAATCCTAAATTTTGAAAAATTTCAATAGATGCTAATTAATTAATCATTCATGGGTATGTGCAAGATAATGGTGTACCAAACTATGGCCTTAAGTGGCAGTGAAAAATTAGAAAATTAGGTTTATGTCAACTTGACACATAATTTTGAAGTGGTTATGGACTTTATATCAAAAAGTTGTAAGAAAATAATCTATAAGAAATTGAATATAGTTTCTAAACTACCAGGCATTATCAGGAGAAAAAAATAATTAATTGGTCAAAAGTTAGAATTTTAATGCAGTACTAAGAAAATTTTAGGGCGAAAATAAAAAGTAGGTGTATGTCTGACCACCTTAATCAAAATCAAATCATAATATTTTTTTAATATAATTATAGATATGAAAAGTAGACTCATGCCTGGATGTGAGACATATTTTTTGGTATTTTTATTCCAAATAAATAATTAACTATGAATTTTCTACCAAAACTTTTTTAGAAAATAAAAGTCCCATGTCTGACCACCCTAACTAATAGAAAATTTTACCAAATTTAAATTTTTTATTTTTTTTCTTATACTAGCTGAAGTATAGAATGTGACGCAACTTTTAGATTTAAAAAATGTTATACCGTTTGAAAGTTATAACTATTTTTCAATCAGTATGTCAATCAACACTTTACAATTATCTTCATTAATAATTAACTAATAAATACTTATCGAACTTAGAATTTGACAGAAATTATATTTATAAAATCTAGAGATCGATATTAAAAAACCCTTTTTGTTTTATTTAATTTCAATCAAAATAACATTGTCAGACGGCTACTTGAAGTCTGAGTATCACTAAAACCCTCTTCAAACACGTCTTTTGGGTTGACCAGGTAGGCTTGGTATTTACCAAGCCTAATCAGATATCCGATTACAAATCGGATATCCAATTTTAAATCAGATATCTGATTATAAATCGGATATCCGATATGTTGAGGTGGGCAAATTTAAAATCTCAACCCATTTTGGAGGGAAAATTGGGTTAAAACGTCACAACTTATTATTTCTAAATTATTTCACTTATATTACTATGTAAAGATGTATTTTAATATATTA
Source organism: Cupressus sempervirens (assembly GCA_028749045.1). Lineage (NCBI taxonomy): Eukaryota > Viridiplantae > Streptophyta > Pinopsida > Cupressales > Cupressaceae > Cupressus > Cupressus sempervirens. The sequence continues at coordinate 861,880,027 of CM053792.1, read as the reverse complement.
TATATATATAACAACGTAATTTAAAGATATAAGATATAATCTAACAATATATACTAATATATTATGTTAAACGTATTACAATCTATAAATATAATTTATATTATTATTATTTTTAGTAAATATAATAACGTAATTTATATATATAAAATATGAATTATATATTATTATATTAATATGTATAATAATATATTATATATATAATAACGTAATATATTAAATATAACTATATAATAAGTATTATATATATTATTATATTAATATGTATGTTATTAATATATATGAGTCAAAGGGGGTCATAAGGTGACCTATGACCCCTTTTGATCGATTAAATGACGATATATGTCCCTATGGGTCCTAGGACCCTGAGGGACATTTGAATCATTCATATGGGTCAAAGGGGGTCATAGGTGACCTATGACCCCCTTTGACCCATTAAAGGATGACATATGTCTCTACGAGTCCTAGGACCCCTAGGGACATATTCGAATGAGTAATATGGGTCAAAGGGGGTCATAGGTCCCTTTGACCCATTAAATGATGACATATGTCCCTAGGGGTTCTAGGACCCCTAGGGACATATTTGAATGGGTAATATGGGTCAAAGGGGGTCATAGGGTGACCTATGATTCACTTTGACTTATTAAACAACAACATATGTCTCTAGGGGTCCTAGAACCCCTAGCGACATATTCAAATGGGTAATATGGGTCAAAGGGGGTCATAGGGTGACCTATGCCCCTCTTTGACCCATTAAATGACAACATATGTTGGTAGGGGTCCTTGGACCCCTAGGAACATATTTGAATGGGTCATATGGGTCAAAGGGGGTTTTGACCCATATGAACGATTCAAATATGTCACTAGGGGTCCTAGGACCCCTAGAGACATATTCGAATCATTCATATGGGTCAGGGGGGTCATAGGTGACCTATGACCCCCTTTGACCCATTAAATGATGACATATGTCTCTAGGGGTCCTAGCACCCCTAGGGACATATTCGAATTGTTCATCCTATGACCCCCTTTGACCCATTAAATGACAACATATGTCTGTAGGGGTCCTATAACCCCTAGGGACATATTTGAATCGTTCATATGGGTCAAAGGGGGTCATAGGGTGACCTATGACACCCTTTGACCCATTAAACGATGACATATGTCCCTAGGAGTCCTAGAACCCCTAAGGACATATTTGAATCATTGATATGGGTCCTTTGACCCATTAAACGATGACATACCCCTTTGACCCATATGAACAATTCGAATATGTCCCTAGGGGTTCGAAGACCCCTAGGGAAATATTCAAATTGTTCATATGGATCAAAGGGGGTCATAGGGTGACCTATGATGCCCTTTGACCCATTAAACGATGACATATGTCCTTAGGTGTCTTGGAACCCCTAAGGACATATTCAAATTGTTCATATGGGTCAAAGGGGGTCATAGGGTGCCTTATGACCTCCTTTGACCCATTAAACGATGACATATGTCCCTAAGGGTCCTAAGGACATATTCGAATGGGTCATATGGGTCAAAGGGGGTCATAGGTCACCATGTGAACCCCTTTGACCCATTAAATGATGATATATGTATTCAAATCATTCATATGGGTCAAAGGGCGTCATAGGGTGCCTTATGACACCCTTTGACCCATTAAATGATGACATATGTCCCTAGGGGTCCTACGACCCATAAGAACATATTTGAATCGCTCATATGCATCAAAGGGGGTCATAGGGTGACCTATGACCCCCTTTGACCCATTAAATGATGACATATGTCCCAAGGGGTTCTAGGATCCCTAGGGATGCCATGCCTAACCCTACTTCTTCCTGTTTTTCTTTATTTACTATAGATTTTGTTTTGGACACAAGTTCTGTGGCTGGGAGATTTTATATTCTGAACACTGTTTTGTTTATGATCAAATAGGTTAGTTTTGGTTTTATGAGATACATTTATTTTGGATACTACTTTTGTATTGCAATTGGACTGTTCTCAGCTTTATAGCTGATCAGTTTTAGTTGTAGTGCTGATTTTGAAATACATCACTTGATCTCTAAACTGAATCAGGTTTTGATTAGTATTATGTTTTCATGAAATTATTGTTACAGGATTCTAATTGTAGGATTTCTAGTTATGGCTATGCTTGTGAAAATCAGAATTGGTATCTTTCATGTTGATCTGGTATAACTTATGTGTGTACATCTAATTTTTATATTCTTCTGTAGATATATTAGATTGTGAGCATAATGTTAAAAGGATGTTTGTAAAACTGTTTTGTGTTTTTATGTAACTATGTATATGTTTACGTAGATGTTAATCTTTTATCTTATTGATGGAAAGTAAACATATCTGGTACATGTATGACAAATGCATTATGGTATTATTAGGAATTTCTCAGGTATATTGCTATCTTTATTTTTTTTGAGAAATTCATTTCATTCCTCTAAGTTCTTGACTTGTGAATATATTTATATAAAGGGATAATTTGATTAGTCACACACAAAATTCATATAAATATAGGTATGAGATATTCACACATATATTTACATAAATTCTAGTGTGGAGTAATGGTTTTGGGAGCTTGCGATGTTTAAATACTATGGCAATAAACATTGGAGGTGATTGTGTTATGCATTTATTATATATATATTTGAATAAAAACCATTTACCCTGAAATCCTAGAGGGTTTCACATGCTTTGAATAGGTAAAATATGTTTATTGTTTTATATGGCCAAAATGGCAGAGGCTATAAGGAAAGCCGTATGCACAACTCTTTGGGAGTTGCAGATTTATTAATTGATCTTTTATTGAGGCTTTATTATCCTTGAAGGAATGTTGGCCATTACTGTTTGAAAAATGGATTTCGATGGTAATGACTTGAATTTGGGCCTTTTTCTTCTGTTTCGAGTTACACTTGTGTGTTTTTGTTGGGTTTCTAGCAAAATGAGGGGTTTCAGTTGGAAGGATATTCTTGCATATGTAATTGAGCAAAAAGGAAACTTAGTGGGAGTTTTATTGCGGTTGGAAATTTGGATTCTATTTTTATTTGCATTGTGGAGATTTTGTTCAGTTTGGGGCTTTGGAGTCGAGTTGTATTTTGGAGCTTGAGTTGAACGTTTTTCTCCATCTACTAAGTTTTGAGGTAGGGGGCCTCTCTCTTAAACCCTATATTATTCCTGTTATGTTTGGATTTGTAGTTTTTGTATGTTAAAATCTATTGTATGAGGTTTTATATCAACACCCAGGTGTGGGCGTAAGCAGAGTTCAATAGTGAAGTTGTCGAGTTGTGTTTATTTGCATACTTGGATGTGGGTATTTGAAAACATTATTTGCAATAGAATGTTGGTTTATGCTGTAGAAATGTGTAATGTTAAGGTTGTGGCTTTCATAGAGCCGAGTTCAGGGTGTTTAAGTTTTTAGTAGATGTATTAGATGATATATGGTTAACTTCGACATCAAACTATAAAGTATATGTTGAACTTAGAAATTTGTTGTTAAGTTATGTTTCTATTTAGAGTTGGGTGTGAGGGTGTTGATATTTTCAGATTTTGTGTTGCACTTGGGAGGTGTATTGTATTGTATTGTATTGTGGTAATGTGATTGGGTTGTGGGTGTCAGTTTCTGTTAAGTTCGAATCTAGTGGGTTCATTACTTTGTGGTTTTCATGGCATTTGAATAGTTGAACCCTAAAACGTAGTTTAACGATCGAACCACAACATAAATTTGTGACAGTCATTTGATCAAACAATCATCAAAATATATGGCATGAAACTCGAATTTAGCTATTTTCAGTGGTTGCTATCATAGTGTTAATGTGAATTCATTCGACTAACATTAGTCGATGTCGTGGAATTATTTTGGAGTTCGAATTACGTGTCATCTGTATTGAGTGATCATTTGAAGTTTGGAAATTTAGTAATTTGTTGTTTTGATGTCAGTCGAGACATTTTGACAAACAGTTAGGTGGAAACTTGTAGTAAGTAGTAAACATTTTTGCAACAACAAAGTTACTTATTATCGGTAGGAAATAGGTTATTAGGACTTCAAGATTCATTAGCTGATGTTTAATTATTAAACATGATTAGTTTCAAATTGTATGATGACTGTGAATAAAATAGTTAATGATTATTTGTTTTTGGCGAGATGGATAATCCAGTAAACAGTTTGTGTACAGTCTTAATACATAGCTAAGTTTTGTTTTGATAACTTAAATCTATCACAGTTAGTGTTAAACTATATTGAACCAGAGGAATAGTCATATATCGTGTGAACGTATACTTTGTTTTGAGTAGACATTTCGAGTTTTGTTTGTCATAGAGACTGCAGATATCTTATGTGTTTGAATAAAGTTGAACTTAATTTTTTTGAGTTTCGATTTAAGATTAATGATTGTTTAGCACTATTAATCTAGTTATATATGTTCAAAAACATTTTTATTAAATTAAACAGTTGTTATATGAATGCTATGGGGAAATTAATATAAGGTGCAGTATGTGATATTCTATTAAAGAAGTTAGATTGGCAGGGGATATATTAATGCCATTTTATACTACGCTGAATGGATATGAAATATCAGTTGTGTAAAAATCATTTGAATATGAAATGAAATTATTTTTATAATGATGTTTTTCTTTCTTTTCATTATTAAATTAAATATTTTTCTTAATGATTTGAATAGTTGAACCCTAAAACGTAGTTTAATGGTCGAACCACAACATAAATTTGTGACAGTCATTTGATCAAATAGTCGTCAAAATATATGGCATGAAACTCGAATTTAGCTATTTTCGGTGGTTGCTATCATAGTGTTAATGTGAATTCATTCAACTGACATTAGTCGATGTCGTGGAATTATTTTGGAGTTTGAATTACATGTCATCTATATTGAGTGATCATTCGAAGTTTTGGAATTTAGTAATTTTCTATTTTGATATCAGTCGAGACATTTTGACAAACAGTTAGGTGGAAACTTGTAGTAAGTAGTAAACATTTTTGCAACAGCAAAGTTACTTATTATCGGTAGGAAATAGGTTATTAGGACTTCAAGATTCATTACCTGATGTTTAATTATTAAACGTGATTAGTTTCAAATTTTATGATGACTGTGAATAAAGTAGTTAATGATTATTTGTTTTTGGCGAGATGGATAATCTAGTAAATAGTTTGTGTACAGTCTTAATACATAGCTAAGTTTCATTTTGCTAACTTAAATCTATCACAGTTAGTGTTAAACTGTATTGAACCAGAGGAATAGCCGTATATCGTGTGAATGTATACTTTGTTTTGAGTAGACATTTTGAGTTCTGTTTGTCATAGAGACTGTAGATATCTTATGTGTTTGAATAAAGTTGAACTTAATTTTTTTGAGTTTGGATTTAAGATAAATGATTGTTTAGCACTATTAATCCAGTTATATATGTTTGAAATTTTTTTTATTAAATTAAACAGTTGTTATATGAATGCTGTGGGGAAATTAATATAAGGTGCAATATGTGATATTCTATTAATGAAGTTAGATTGGCAGGGGATATATTAATGCCATTTTATACAATGCTGAAGGGATATGAAATATTAGTCGTGTAAAAATCATTTGAATATAAAATGAAATTATTTTTATAATGATGTTTTTCTTTCTTTTCATTATTAAATTAAAGATTTTTCTTAATGAAAAGTTGGACTAAGGATGTATTTTAGATTATAGATAGAAATGAAAGTTATTTCAAGTAATGGGACAGATTTTATATGTATGTTTAATGATATCTCATTTTAAGCAAGAATATCATAGGAATTTTGATTGGTTACTTTGGTCATTTCGAAGTTAGATGTAGGTGATTATGATAGCAGGAAGTTAATTGTATGGTTTTAAGATTACGTAAGTACCGTTAAATTGAGATAACAGTTTAATTGTATTTGCATGATCTTAATGTTGTAGGTTACGTTTCTGTTGTTATGATTAACTATATTTTCCTTGAAACTTGGCAGAATAAGATGAATTACAAATGGATTAAAGGATGTAGTATCATGTTGTAAACTAATGTTAGATCTGTTGCATGTACATTCTCTTGTAATTCTGTTTGATGTGTATTTTAAGGATAGCTGTGATGAACGTATATCGAGGTGGCTGAATTTGTTTTACCTTATTTAGTTAATTAATTTAGTGACAACTTTAAAATAAACTAGGTGGGTGAATTACATAAAAAAAGATAATTGGCCTTACCTATGATTTAACCTATATGGTTAAGTATGGAGAAAAGGCATATCTCTATTTGGTCATTGACAAGTATAATAGAGATTTCCGTTATGTGTTGACTTTGGGCATACCATACATGGATGCAAAATCTTAGAGCCATAACGATGACACCTCAGTATATATATGATTCATTTATGGGTTATTCTTAGTGCGAGTTTAATTTTGCATTGTTAAGTAAATGTTACTTCTTGCATATTAATTATGGAACTGCACAATGTTAAGTGAATCAGACATCTGCATTATGATTATGTATATGTTTAAGTTTAATGTGTATGCAAGTGGATTACGCTTTTCTATTCAGTATGTACTGAGCCCCCTTCTTTGTGTTGTGTTGTACTTCTATGTGTATTTACAGGTGCTTTGAGTTGATTAATATTTAGCTTAAGGATGAATATTGAAGTTACTTCTTATAGCATAAATTGTATCTTATAGAGTCCATATGATGGACATTAGTGTTAAAGAAAAGATGTTGTACTTCATTATTGTACTAAACTCTATGTGTATTCACATTATAGTAGAAATGTACTTGGATGATATCATCTTTCATTTTGAGGATTTCAGATTGAGCGTGACTCAATCATTGTACTATGGTAGTAATAAGTTGATTTAATAAAAAAATTTATTGCATTTATGGAATTGTATTTTGTTTTTAGATTCTTTCGGTTATGTCTTGTGTGGCATTACAAAGGACATATTCGAATGGGTAATATGGGTCAAAGGAGGTCATAGGGTGACCTATGACTCTTATTGAACCATTACATGACAACATATGTCTCTAGGGGTCCTTGAACCCCTAGGGACATATTCGAATGGATAATATGGGTCAAAGGAGGTCATAGGGTGACCTATGACTCTCTTTGACCCATTAAAGGACAACATATGTCGCTAGGGGTCCTCAGATCCCTAGGAACATATTCAAATGGGTCATATGGGTCAAAGAGGGTGATAGGGTGATCTATGACCCCCTTTCACCCATTAAACGATGACATATGTCTCTAGGAGTCCTAGAACCCCTAGGGACATATTCAAATTGTTCATATGGGTCAAAGGGGGTCATAGGGTGACCTATGACCCCCTTTAACCCATTAAATGATGACATATGTCCCTAGGGGTCTTGGGACCCCTAGGGACATATTTGAATCATTCATATGGGTCAAAGGGGGTCACAGAGTGACCTATGACTCCCTTTGACTCATTAAAAGACAACATATGTCCCTAGGGGTTCTAAAACCCCTAGAGACATATTCAAATGGGTAATATGGGTCAAAGGGGGTCATAGGGTGACCTATGACTCTTTTTGACCCATTAAATGATAACATATGTCTCTAGGAGTCCTAGAACCCCTAGGGACATATTCAATGGGTAATATGGGTCAAAAGGTAGGGTGACCTATGACCCTCTTTAAATCATTAAATGATGACATATGTCGCTAGGGGTCCTCGGACCCCTAAGAACATATTCGAATGTGTCATATGAGTCAAACAGGGTCATAGGGTGACCTATGACCTCCTTTGATCCATTAAACGATGACATATGTCTCTAGCGGTCTTAGAACCTCTAGGAACATATTCGAATTGTTCATATGGGTCAAAGGGGGTCATAGGGTGACTTATGACCCCCTTTGACCCATTAAACGATAACATATGCCTCTAGAGGTCCTATAACCCCTAGGGACATATTCAAATTGTTCATATGGGTCAAATGGGGTCATAGGGTGACTTATGACACCCTTTAACCCGTTAAACGATGACATATGTCCCTAGGGGTCCTAGGGATATATTTGAATTATTCATATGGGTCAAAGGGATCATAGGGTGACCTATGACCCCCTTTGACTCATTAAACAATGACATATGTTGCTAGAGGTCCTCCAACCCCTAAGAAGATATTTGAATAGGTCATATGGGTCAAAGGGGGTCATAGGGTGACCTATGACCCCCTTTGACCCAATAAATGATGACATATGTCTCTAGGGGTCCTATAACCCCTAGGGACATATTCGAATTATTCATATGGGTCAAGAGGGGTCATAGGGTGACCCATGACCCCCTTTGATCGCTTAAATGACGAAAAATGTCTCCAGGGGTCCTAGGACCCCTAGGGATATATTTGAATCATTCATATGGTCAAAGGGGGACCCATTAAATGATGACATATGTCACTAGAGGTCCTCGGACCCCTAGGAACATATTCAAATAGGTCATATGGGTCAAAGGGGGTCATAGGGTGACCTATGACCCCTTTTGACCTATTAAATGACGACATATGTCTCTAGGGGTCCTAGAACCTCTAGGGACATATTCAAATTGTTCATATGGGTCAAAAGGGGTCATAGGGTGACTTATGACCCCTTTTGACCCATTAAACAATGACATATGTCTCTAAGGGTCCTATAACCCCTAAAGACATATTTGAATCATTCATATGGGTCAAAAGAGGTCATAGGGTGACCTATGACACTCTTTGACCCATTCAACAATGACATATGTCCCTAGGGGTTCTAGGACCCTTAGGGATATATTAGAATCATTCATATGGTTCAAAGGAGGTCATAGGGTGTCTTATGACACCCTTTGACCCATTAAACGATGACATATGTCCCTATGGGTCCTAAGACCCACAGGGCCATATTTGAATCATTCATATAGGTCAAAGGGGGTCATAGGGTGACTTATGACCCCCTTTGACCCATTAAAAGATGACATATGTCCCTAGGGGTCCTAGGACCCCTAGGGACGTATTCGAATGGGTAATATGGATCAAAAGGGGTCATAAGGTGACCTACGACTCTCTTTGACCCATTAAACAACAACATATGTCTCTAGAGGTCCTAGAACCCCTAGGGACATATTTAAATGGGTAATATGGGTTAAAGGGTGTCATAGGCTGACCTATGACTCTATTTGACACATTAAATGACAACATGTGTCGCTGGGGGTTCTCAGACCCGTAGAAATATATTTGAATGGGTCATATGGGTCAAAGGGAGTCATAAGGTGACCTATGACCCCCTTTGACCCATTAAATGATGACATATATCTCTAAGGTTCCTAAAACTTCTAGAGACATATTCAAATTGTTCATATGGGTCAAAGGGGGTCATAGTTCACCCTTTGACCCATTAAACGATGATATATGTCTCTAGGGGTCCTATAACCCCTAGGGACATTCGAATCGTTCATATGGGTCAAAGTGAGTCATAGGGTGCCTTATGACACCCTTTGACCCATTAAACGATGAAATATGTCCCTAGGGGTCCTAGAACCCATAGAGACATATTTGAATCGTTCATATGGGTCAAAGGGGGTCATAGGACCTATTAGACGATGACATATGTCCCTAATGGTCCTATAACCTCTAGGAACATATTCAAATCGTTTAGATGGGTCAAAGGGGGTCATAGGGTGACCTATGACACCCTTTAACACATTAAATGATGACATATGTCCCTAGGACCCCTGGGGACATATTCAAATTGTTCATATGGGTCAAAGGGAGTCATAGGGTGACCTATGACCCCCTTTGACCCATTAAACAATGACATATGTCTCTAGGAGTCCTATAACCCCTAGGGACATATTTGAATCGTTCATATGGGTCAAAGGGGGTCATAGGGTGACCTATGACACCCTTTGACCCATTAAACAATGACATATGTCATTAGAGGTCCTAAGATCTCTAAGGACATATTCGAATTATTCATATGGGTCAAAGGGGGTCATAGGGTGCTCTATGACCCCTTTTGACCCATTAAACGATGACGTATGTCCCTAAGGGTCCTAGGAACATATTCTAATGGGCCATATGGGTCAAAGGGGGTCATAGGGTGACCTATGACCTCATTTGACCTATTAAATGATGACATATGTCCCTAGGGGTCCTAAGACCTGTAGGGACATATTTGAATCATTCATATGGGTTAAAGGGGGTCATAGGGTGCCTTATGACACCCTTTGACCCATATGAACAATGACATATGTCCCTAGGGGTCCTAAGACCCATATGAACATATTTGAATCGTTCATATGGGTCAAAGGGGGTCATAGGGTGACCTATTACCCCTTTGACCCATTAAATGATGACATATATCTCTAGGGGTCCTATAACCCCTAGGGACATATTTGAATCGTTCATACGGGTCAAAGGGAGTCATAGGGTGCTTTATGACACCTTTTGACCCATTAAATGATGACATATGTCGCTAAGGGTCCTCGGACCCCTAGGAACATATTTGAATGGGTCATATGGGTCAAAAGGGGTCATAGGGTGACCTATGACCCCCTTTGACCCATTAAACAATGACATATGTCTCTAGGGATCCTATAACCCTTAGGTACATATTCAAATTGTTCATATGGGTGAAAGGGAGTCATAGGGTGACCTATGAACCCCTTTGACCCATTAAATGATGACATATGTCCCTAGGGGTCCTAGGACCCCTAGGGATATATTTGAATCGTTCATATCGGTCAAAGGGGGTAATAGGGTGACCTATGAACCCTTTTGGCCCATTAATCGATGACATATATTACTAGAGGTCCTCAGACCCCTAGGAACATATTCGAATGGGTCATATGGGTCAAAGGGGGTCATAGGTCACCCTGTGACCCCCTTTGACCCATTAAACAATGACATATGTCTCTAGGGGTCCTAGAACCCCTAGGGACATATTAAAATTGTTCATATGGGTCAAAGGGGGCCATATGGTGACCTATGACCCCCTTTGACCCATTAAATGATGACATATGTCCAAAAATTCATTCCAAAAATTCACTTTGTAATATCAGATATCCGATTTCAAATCAAAAATCTGATTTGAAATCGAAAATCCGATTTTAATGGCACCAATTTCCAATAATTTCCTATCCCTGTAGACCTGACAACATCACTTTTCCACTTTTTTTTCACAAATTTTGAAAAAAGTCATGTTTTGGGGCCTAACTAATCAAAAAAAAATAAAAAATCTAACCTTAGGTGTTCGAATTTGTCATCTGAATGGGGAGTAGCAATCATCGAAAGGATAAACGCAAAAGGAAGATATCCAATGAAGACATTGCAACATATAGAGAAAGGGACAAAATGGAACACTGAAGAAAAAGATAAGGTATGCTAAATATCAATCAAGTTGACGATGAATTAATCGAAGGTGAAATCATAAAATCAGATAATGAATATGTATAGTTGGGGAATAAAAATGTACCTATTGAAAATGATAATGCCAAAATTGAAAATTTCGAAAATGAAAATTTTGAAGAAGAAATGCCACCAAGTCATAATCCAAATTGCATAATTGACCATGTCGAAGATGACAATGCACAGGAACCTAATGCATAAGAACGTTACATATCTCCTAATTATAATTGGCATGAAGGTTCTAAAACACCAAAATGGATAATTGAAATTGATGAAACGATTATTGCTAGTTTGGAAGGAAAAAAATCAAAAAGAACCATTTGATTATGGGCTTCAAGACTATATCAGATGTTTTTCGGCAACAAGACAGTGGTAGAGCAATGTCAACTTTTCATGCACTTATCAAAGATGCAAAAGATGAGACCTATGCTTTCCAAATTGAAGATTCGTGTCAATAAAAAGTTGGAAAGAAATGCCATTATCATGAAGAATCTTTTCAGTGCTCTCAATAACATTGGGAAAAATAGCAGAGAGAAGGATAATAGAGCTGCTTGAAGGGTCATTACAACCTCTTTGGTAAGTCATCATTTGAGAAAGGGTAGATATATGAGACAAACTTGTATTGATTTGAATCTAAATCATACTACTTTGAGAAGAGAACTTAGTTGATGAGAGAAAATTGATGATCCTCTTCAAAATGAAACATGGGCATTTGGTGGGAGACTTCCACATTTTGATAAGAAGCTATCTGATGATGTGAAGGAAAAAATTACACAATTTTGGCACTCTAACTCACGAGTATCACCCAATGCTAAAGACATCTTAAAGTTGAGAATTGGCATCAGAGATCGCACGCCACATCCTAAACACCATTTAGAAGTAAGTCAAACTATGTTGTTCAAACAATTTAGAGAGAGTCATCCAAGTCTTCATATATCACAAAGGGCTTTAGAATCTTTGAAGCCATTTTATTGTGTGCCACTCAAAATTTGAAATACATGTTGTTGCAAATATCATGTTGAGTTTTCTATGCACCATGAACTATTACGCTCCATCCATTCTACTTTGCATAGTAAAGAAATGTTGGAGGATTGTGGGGTTAGTGGGCTTCCAAAATCATCAAGAGACTTGCTAGATCAACTCTTATGTCATAGAGTTGATGGTTGTTCCTTTTATAAAAATACTTGCTTAAATGAGAAGTGTTCAGAATGTGGTGGCTTATCCAAGTTTGACACATGTTTCCATGAGGGGTGTGAACAAGATCTTGGAAAGACAATACTAAAAAAAAAGGTATATGAAATGGTGAAATACACATTGAAGAGTGGGAGTGAGAGCTCTAGATGTGAATTGGTTGGAAAAGATATTAGTGTGGCTAATTTTATTTCATATTTCAAGGCAAATCTTTTTTACAAGTATGCAAGACATAGTCACAAGTTTCAGTGGTTGGATCAAACATTTAGAACGGGTAAGGAGACTTTTCCTATTGGCACTATTATATCATTAGTTGATTTTTCTAAGAACTACACATTGCAACCTCAAAATGAGATAAAATCTTAGTATTATAACTCCATTCAAATTACAATTTTTATTCACATAACATATAGACATGCCCCTGATAGTGCGGAAGATAATTGAAAGATTATTAGAGAGTATCATTTTTATATGAGTGATGATAGATCTCACTCTAATGAGTTTGTGCAACATTGTTTTGAGAATTTTTTTGATTTCTTACATGAGCATGCAATTGTTATGGATAGACATATCATTTGGTCAGATAACTGTACAGGTCAATTCAAGAATGCTCACATATTTTATTGGTTGTGTAGGATGCATGTAGAGAGAGGGGTGCCTCATATTTGGAGAGTCTGGCCATGGAAAAGGGGAACATGATGGAGCAGGGGCATGTGTGAAGAGAGCTCTAGTTAAGGAGCAACTGAAGATTTCAGCAACAGAGCTTCTTGATGCTCATAGCATTGTTGATTGGTGTAGTTTAGCATTATCACAGGGGGGGACTCTTGATTCAATGGTACACAAGTTCTTTTGGTTGGTTGAGGAAGGGTCCATAGGTGATAGATCAGATTGTGCTATAGTGAGAGACTCATAAAAAATGCATTCATTTCGGATCTCTAATTCTAGTACATGTACCATTTGGACATGACAACTAGCTTGTTTTTGTCGTACTTGTTTTTAGTGTGATTGGGATCATTGTGAGTCAAGTGAGTGGGTGGACACATGGGCTCCACATTATCTTACTCCATTGTCTATCATACCCTCTATCAAAAATGATGACATGGAAAGTTCACTTGAGCATAACCATCTATCGGATCTACTTCAGCCAGGACATGTCTTTGCATTGGTTGCACCACAAGGGAATGATGAGAAATCCGATTATTGGTTAGCATGGTGTGTAAGAGGCAAACAAAAACTTGCACAATCGATCATAGATAATGATGGATTCACGTATCCTACTGGTTCAGTGGTTGTTGCTGGAACATGGCTACGGACATACATGCTTAGAAGGAACAGAATTCCTACATTCGAAGACTATCAGAAGCACTAAGTAATTCTCATATATTTTCATCTTATTATAGCAAAAAATGTAAAGTTATTGAAGCATCAAGGAAGACCAAAAGTAAAATAAATTTTTACTATTGCTAATGTTGATCATGAAGCCCTATTGGAGACCCTAAAATAGAGAGAGGACCCTATTGGAATACTCGACTAGGTATATATACTTCTTATGTTATTTTCTTCATAATGATTTAATGAATTGATGATTATCTTGTTTAATACAATAAGTTACTAATTTTTTTATGATATTGGAATGTAGGTACATCATCAAGAGTGGGAGGGGGGTGGTATTGGGGAGAATTTCTAAAATTTGTGATGTATTATGATGCAAAATGTGTAATTTTTTGTATATGGTTTTATTATTTTGGTAGGTTCTTTGTAAGGAATTATAAGAGGAAGATATTGAACAAGTTCTTCCAAATCATATTTTCATGTGATACAAGGCTATAACGACAATTTTAAGAGCATTTATAACTATATGAAATATAATTGCATGCGGATATCTTATTACAAATTTGGTTTTTTTCTTATTTGACATAAAGCTGACATTATGATTATTAAAACTATTTTTATCAAACTAATCAAATAAGAAAAATCTAGAAAGTACGGATAAACAATTAGAATACTTGATTTCTTTCATTTTGTAACCAATCATAGCATTTGAAAGCATAAAGAGTCATAATATTGTATAATGTTTTGAAAGACTTTCATATTGAAAAGTTGTATGAATCACATTTGGGATAAGCCATGAAATCGATGAAAGAAGATAGCATGTAGGATAAGCAATTAAAGCCAATAAGCAAGATAGCACATGCATAATGACATGATATGAAGTTGGATATGAAGGCTATGAGTGGATGAGAAAGTAAAATAGGGTACGCATGGTTAGCTTGATTTTCTTTTAGTTGTAGCCCTTGAGGGTACACATGGTCTATATGGAAAGAATTAGGTTCTTTGTTTGGTGGAGGCATTTTCAAAAGCTTTGACACTTTAGAGGTTCATTAGTGTTATAAGAAGTGAAGGTGTCAAGGAAATAATCACTTGTCATAGGTTCATCAGCATGATCTTGTGACATGAGTCATTAGAGGTATCAACAATCCCATCATAAATGAGATCTTGGATTTTATGTTTCAACACTATGGAATCTTTAGTTTTATGAAATTTTCTTCCATGGAGATTAATTTAAGAATGCCCCGTGTGTATGTAAAGGTCTTAAGGGAGATTAATTTAAGAATGCAATATTCTCCTCTAACCTTTTCTCAAGTTTAGAATTGATTTCTATCATGTGCTTAGAGAGATGAAGGTAAGAAAGATTATTTGTCTCTTCTAGCTCTTTGTATTGAACATAAAGAAAGAGAGATGACAAGTGAACAAATTTAAGTGTAGTCAATAGATCAAGGAAACCATTTAGTGAAAGAAATTCTTAGTATGCATATCATAGACCATGAAGTTAGAAAATACCAATAGCTCTAAGACCAAAGAGCCATTTTAAGCATGTTCAAGCACTAGAGACATAGAAAATCAAAGTCAATTTATGAAACTCCCCTTAGCAAAAAATGCAAACAAATATTTGCTTTTGACATTTTGACTTGGTTGAAAAAGTTTGACAATAATTGATAATATTGCAAGATTGATGTTCAAAAGCAATTTTTTTTCCAAGAAAGATAGTGAAACATGGAGTAGTCTTCAAAAAATCAAGCAAGGAACAAAGCAACCTTTCATGATACAAGTCAAAGGGGTCAACCTTTCTTGACAACTTTTCAAAATCTAACTCCTAATGGCTACAAGTCAATGCCAAAACTCGCAGTGTGCCTTAGTTCATAGGTGCACCACAGCGTAACTTTGAAATTGCTGATCTTGGCATTGAATTGTCAGTGCCATTAGCTCTGGATGGGCGGGTGAACCCTAGTCACACCCTTGTTTTGGCCACAAAGACCATCCATCATTTGCGGCCACCCCGTACTGAGGAGTCTCCAAGGTGCTCTAAGCACATTTTGAGGTCGATCTTTCGAGGGTCATAAATTAGAGCTCGTGAGGGCTATCAATGAATTGTCAAATGCTACAGGATGGTGATAATGAGGTCTAAAATGAACTATCTCATTTTTGAGAGATCACATTTCATTTGGATTCAACACAACAATCTCGCTCGATGCCAAAACTCGCAGTGTGCCTCAATTCATAGGTACACCATAGCGTAACTTTGAAACTGCTGATCTTGGCATTGAATTGTCAGTGCCATTAGCTCTGGATGGGTGAGTGAACCCTAGTCACACCCTTTTTTTGGCCATGAAGACCATCCATCATTTGCGGCCACCCCATACCAAGGAGTCTCCAAGCTGCTCTAAGTGCATTTTGAGGTCAATCTTTCAAGGGCCATAACTCAGAGCTTGTGAGGGCTATCGATGAACTGTCAAATGCTACAAGATGGTGATACTGAGGCCTCAAATAAACTATCTTATTTTTGAGAGGTCACATTCCGTTTGGATTCAACACAGCGATCTCGCTCGATGCCAAAACTCACAGTGTGCCTCAGTTCATAGGTGCACCGCAACGTAACTTTGAAACCGTTGATCTTGGCATCAAATTGTCAGTGCCATTAGCTCCAGATGGACAGGTGAACCCTATTCACACCCTTGTTCTGGCCATGAAGACCATCCATCATTTGCGGCCACCCCATACCGAGGAGTCTCCAAGGTGCTCTAAGTGCATTTTGAGGTTGATCTTTCAAGGGTCATAATTTAGAGCTCGTGAGGCCTATCAATGAATTGTCAAATGCTACAGGATGGTGATACTGAGGCCTAAAATAACCTATCTCATTTTCAAGAGATCACATTTTATTTTGATTCAACACAACGATCTCGCTCGATGCCAAAACTTGTAGTGTACCTCAGTCCATAGGTGCACCACAGCGTAACTTTGAAACCGTTGATCTTGGCATCAAATTTTTAGTGCCATTAGCTCTAGATGAGTGGGTGAACCCTATTCACACTTCTAGCCATGAAGAGCATCCATCATTTGCGGCCACCCCGTACCAAGGAGTCTTCAAGGTGCTCTAAGTGCATTTTGAGGTCGATCCTTTGAGGGTCATAACTTAGAGCTCATGAGGTCTATAAATGAACCGTTAGAGGAGACAAGTTTGTAAGGATGGAGTGGCTTAGTGTTTTTGCTAAAATAAGTTAGTGGGAAGGCTTTATTAGAGGGTCTTAGCCAAAATAGTGGGGTGTTTGCCCACTCTCTAATTTTAGAGATAGGTAGGTTTTGGAGGGAGATTAGGGGAGCTCTACTACAACTATCCTTACCCTAGCTTGGACCAAGATTGGTCTCTCAAACTTGCTTCTTTTCCATTTCTTTCTTTTAGCATGGTTAAGAAAATATGCAAGTGTGGATTTTATCAATGGAGTATGCATTGCATTGCATTGTGGAGTAGCATTCATGTGAGTGCTTGAATGGTGTTCATTCCATGTAGATTAGTGTGACACCATTGTGCATCTTGTTGTATTGTGTGGAGTATTGTGAGTATGAGGTTTGGATTTCGTCTATTTCCTTGTTGTATTATGGGTGTTGATATTGTGTTGTGAAAATGTGATGTGCTCTTGAAAATTTCTTGTTTTATTTCTACTTGGTTTTGTTTTCTTGTTTTGTGCTTGAGTATTGTTATGGGCGTGGGACTTACCCTCACCCTTTTGGGAAGGGAAGAGAAGTCCAGGGTGAAGGGCTTAAGTTGGGTTCGAAAAATGTATTGAGAACCTTGGAGTATGGGCTCCATTGTATGCCATAACATTTCATATCTTACTGGGGGTGATAAGGAAAGTATGGTGTAGAAAGGAAGTTTGAGGAGTTACAGCTAATGGTAGTGGGTTTGGAGGAGAAAATGTGGAGGCCCTGAGAGTGCATTAAATGGTTCATTTATGATAGCCCCGAGAGGGCATGAAATTTTCTGAATTATGATAGCCTCGAGAGGGCATGAAAATTGTTTATTGCAAATATGGTTTGGTATGGCAAGTCTCCATTTTAGAACACACCTTCACCCTATGTTTATGGTTCCATCCGTGAAGCCATTGTGAAATAGTCTTCGAGGGAAATTGTTCAATTTTGAAATGTAATGTTTATCCATTGAAAGATTGTATGTGTATCCCATTTTGAGCCTTGTTCCCTAGTGCGGGGGTGGTCTCTTTGAGGCCTATAGCTGGGTGGAAAGCACCCATGGTCCTTGTTATTTTATTGTTTTGCATATGCAGATTTGTGTCCAAGGGAGCAATGGAAATGGCTTGGAATGATCATCTTGCAGATTGATGTTGGATGAGAAAACTTGACATTGTGCCCTCATTTGTGAAGGAGGATTCACCAGCTTGTTCATGTTCTCAATGATCATGTTGGACAATGTTCATGCTACTTATTGTCCATATCTTTCAATGTCCATGTTCCTTGTGATTTTGAAAAGTCCCTTATGTTGCCCCATTCGGATGGAAGGAGATTGTATCATTGTTACCTAATGTACATGTAGAAGAAATAATTGATAAGGTTGTATATGCATGTTTCATTTGGAGTTTATATTGTTATGAAAGCATTGGTACGAGTCACAGATTTTCTTTGACATCATTGTTATCATTTGAAAATGTGAAAGAAAGTTTTCTCCTTGTGGTATTGTAAATGACTAGTTGATAATAACAATCCATAGATGTTATGTGATACCATTGATTGTATAAATTTAAAACTTAGTAGATTGCTTACAATCTTGTTGTGCACTCAATAATTTGGAAGGAAAATTTTATGTTCATATCACATGCATGGATAACATTGATTTTAATTACCAAGCTTAATGCAATTCTAAGCAAAGAAATCATGAAATTAATTTTATGATATAACAAAATGAAGTTTGTTGTAAGAAAAGACATAATAAAATCTATGAGATACATTGTTGTAGGCATGCATTTTCATCTCTAGAAAATGTATGGTAAAGGAAAATAAATCCCTTCCTTAATACAGAGCAATAAAATATTAAAGAATATTCCCAAATTTTAGATTGCTATCCAATAAAAATAAAAATAATAATAGCATATAGAGACTAATGAGTGTCCTAGACTAAGATATTTTCTAAGTGATAGAATGGTACACATTACAATCTTTTGACCTCTAAGTCACATCCAACACTTAAATAATAAATTAGAAATTAAATAAATAAAGGCATATTAGTGTTCATGTTAGAGAATATGAAATATTTAAATATTTAACTCAAAAATAAAATAAAAGCAAGATCGATTGGATGTACATATAATAGGGTTAATATGAAGTAAGTTGTGGGGATGATGGGATTGGAGAATCAAGGATAAGGATGGATGGTGGATTAAAATAATAACTCAAATCTAGTTTTATCTAGTCAATAAAGCACATTGATACATTGATACATATATGTTAGAATGACAAGGTATGTTATATACAAACCTTATTTATACGTTTGCACCTAATCCTTGCATAAACAATTCATCTAATAAATTTAAATTGACACACTCAATACGATGGTGTAGTAGGATGTGTTTAAATATAGATCGTGAATTATTATTGAGTTAAGTACTTTGAATTGGCCCTTAGACTTACTAAGAGTTCCTCATTTTATGTGCTTACTAATTCATACTATGAAACTACTTTGAATCTTAACATGCTTTGATAATAATAATATTGATAGTGAGAAAGTGAGCTTATGATGAATAGTTAGATGTAATAATGTAAAAGGTAAATGTAATAGTATAGTAATTATAGTAATTAAAATAGTAAACGTAAAAGCATGGCAATGTAGCTAGATTAGTTAGTAGTTGATGAGCTAGATAGTTAGTAGTTGTCTTTTGTTAGAGTGAGTTTAATTTATGTATTGAAATAGTAATTTTTGTGTTTAGAAAACTATAGTGAGTGCTAGTTTGGTGAGGAAGCAATGTTGATAGATGCATAAGGATGACTAAATAGAGTAAAGAGGGAGAAAATGACTCAGTATTGGTCTAATCTTTGAGAGGACCTGTAACCAGTAAGATATGGATGCAAGCACATGATACACGTTTGGCACATAAAACAAATTGTTTATTCCATAAGTTGTGTAACTAATGTGTTGAATGATGGATACTATCAATGCAAGTGGCCCCTTCTCCATCATGTAGACTTTGAAGCTACCTTTGGGGCATATATTTTCTAATTTCCAATGGTTAGATCCGATATAGTGTGGTAGATAAGTGCACATTTTCTTATTTGACTAAGGGTGCTCATGTGATGAGTACTAAATCTAAATTCTCTAGATACGTGTGTTTAATCGATTAAGATATACTACACTTCTACACCATATAGTAATTGTCACATTAATATATATTGTAATGATTAGTGAATGTGTGTACATTGGTAATGAGGATAATAAGTAATTCTGATCCCCTTCCCTTACATGCTAGAATCATGACCTAGTCCATATGATACAATCGACAGACCCTAATAGAATATTAGTATCAGAGGATTTTTAGGATATGAATTACCACACTAATTTATGAATGTTGTATCTTGAACTTGCTCATTTGACCTGTGACGCTAACTTGAAGTAGACTGTCATGCAATCTATTTGAAAACCACCTGTGACTAAAATGTTAACACCTTCACACTATCCACATGAGTCTTGAACTCCTATTCAATGATAACCTTGTTTTACAATATGTAATTTCTTATGCGACTTCATAAGCTACAAAAAAAATAAAAAATTGTTGTGTTTTTACTAGTAAAATTTAGGGCATGACACATTATCTACGATAAATTGAACAATACTAGATACTAAATTAATAAGTATATCATTGTGCACGTAAATGACAAAAATATATATCAAAATACATTTATCCATAGAAATTTTTTTACACAAATATATATCAAAGATCATGTATCCATAGAAAAAGTACTCAAATATATATATATATATATATATATATATATATATATATATATATATATATATATATATATATATATATATATATATATATATATATATATATATATATATATATATATATATATATATATATATATATATATATATATATATATATATATATATATATATATATCAAAATACATAGATCCATATACAAAATGTGGCTGATCCTGCCATCAGAATGTGTATAATATCAATGTTTCTGTAAACAATGTGGCATATGCCATGTCAAAATGTATCATGATGCATCCTACGAAAACTATACTATCCTAGGGTGCTGGTGGATGATCAAAATGCAGCCTCTTCACTGCACTAGGTGGATCAGATGCCTCCTACATAAACAAAAAAGGAAAACCCAAAGTTAGACTACTAAATTTATATGATTCTACATATCTAACATTGAATTACTCCAATGCATAATGATCTTTTTCGTAATGGAGATTAATACTATCAAAATTTCATAATAAATACCTCTCTCGTCGACCTCTTGCACCGGTCAGGAGTCCTCTCGTATGCCCTCAAAAATGCTGGTACCTCTCTGATTGTGGGCTGTATATGTTCAAATACCTTTGTGAAATGAATCTACAATTTAAACTATAACATTATAATTCATAGCATGCTAAATTTATAACATATTTAATCATGAATTCAAACTACAACTTACTATTGTAGGCTCATCCTCAGGAGTGAGTGGCTGCGTCATCAAATCTACATAACTGTCCCATCGAACCTCATGTGCACTAGGAGTCTCCTATGAGATACAAAATAGTAGTTGTTAATATCATGAAAATTAGTTTTGAATTTTTTTATGAAGATAAGTGATGCAGGAGCATCCCATGCTCATCAGGGGAACATTGAAGATCCAAGGCATTACAGAGGTCATGGAACATCTCTTCAAGTCAATTGGGCAATCCTTGCACCAATTATGGCTCATGGAAGCATACAAAGTTATAATGTTGGACTCATATGTGGAAAAATGTTGTAATTGGGCATGAGATAGGATTTTAGGATTTCATATGGTAGATGAGTCATTTGATAGGTTCATGTAGGTTGTCATGATCATATCTTGTCATTAGACAAGTCAAAATGTTCTAGAATTGAGTTTTGGCATTTGAACAAGTAGGCCCTAGTTTTTAAGCCATTTTAAGGAGGGTTTTGAAGTTTGGGTGTTTAGGAGTGTGACCAAAACCTATAATCTTGAAAATCCTTAGTGTGCTGATCCCTTTGTTGAAGCCTTGGTGTGTCTAATTCCTCGTTGTGTGTCCCAGAGTTGAAAGGTACATAAGTGGTGTCTAGAGATTTCTTGGTGAGCAAAGAAAGAGAATCAGTGAGTTGGCCCTTGGGAAGGAAGAAAACTTGTTGTGAAAATGCCTCCTAAAAATGAAATGGCTAGAGAACTTGAAGAATTGAGAGAAGAGTTGGAAAAAGAGAAAAGAGAGAGGAGAGAACTTGAAGCATCTAGAGTGAGGGAAGAAAGATAGATGAGAAGATAGAGGCTGAAGCTTATTGCAAGGATAGAATCCTTAGAAAAGGAAAGGCAAGAGCCTAGAGGAGAAGAGGTTAGAGGAAGAAATCATGGAGAGAACCATGAAGAAGAAGAGGTTGGTAATGCAAGGTAAGAGCATGAGACAACAGATGATCCTGAAGAAAGGAGATTTATGAGAATCCTTAAGGCAGTACAAGGTAATGGTGGGAAGAACCATATTGATTTTTCAATATACCAGGCTAAAATGGATAGTGAAGAAGTGCTAGGGTGGATAGAGGCCCTTGATAACAACACTTATCTTGAAGAAATAGAGGCAGATAAGAAGGTAAAAGTACCAAAAAAAAGACTAAGAGGAACGTCAATCACTTGGCAGACTAGTGTTCAGAATGAGAGAGAGGAAAGGTGGTGCAGGGCACCTAACTTATGTGGCAGGGGGGAACAAGTATCTATGTTGTCAGACACCTTGCCACTCCATGAAAGTGAGGATTCAAGTAGATTAGGAAGTTAGAATAAATGTTTGGTACATATTTTACAATTTGGTCTATGTTTTTTAATAAAGGCACATGTAAGGCCCACAAGTATTTTGGTGTGGTTATAAACCAAGTGACTCCATGGGACCAAAAGGCCTTAGAATTGGGTATTTAGAGTCTAAACAGTATTACCAAAAAGTTTTTGTTTGTTTTTGTTATGGTTGGGAATGCCTATATGGTTGTTCCAACAGTCATGCAAACCTTTATATATGTCATATGTGATCTCAGTTGAAAGGTGGAGATTAGTGTGTACGGTGGTTTGGAGAAAAAACAATAAAAACTTCAATTTTCTAGAAATTTACTAGTAATTTCTTGGCTATTATGCTGGTATAGATTCATATAGAAATTTAATGATTACTAAGTGTAGGAAATAGTTGAAGGGGTGAGTTAGGAAACTTTTGGTTTTGGTTTGACTCAAAAAGGAGTTGGGGTTTAAAAGTTATCTGCATTTTAGTAGAAGGTGGTCTGAAAAGCCTTGTTTCCTAGACCCTTCCACAAATGCATCCCTAACTTGCATTCCCACTAGTGGCACCCTCTAAAACTGAGGGATATGCAATTTAGGAGACTAGGCAACATAATGCCAGAGGTTGGAGGCCTGGAGAGAAGGGCAACTATTTTTCCAAGTCTGCCCTAGGTCAAGCAAGCCCATGTGCTTGACTGGTTTTTGCAAGGTAATTGGTGACAGTCATGGTTGCAAGCACTTCAGATCAGTTTGAGTGTTGGAGTTGGATGCATTGACTATGTTGGAGATTTCCTTAAGTGTTTTGGGTCTTGGGAACCCACCTTTCCCATTCTTCCTTGAAGCCCTAGCCTAACTTGATCAACTAGGCCTAGGTACCAAGAAGCAGTTTGGACGGTGCTGGAGCAAGATCAGCCCAAAAGCTTTTGGATTCTTAGTAGGTGCCAAGAAGGGTTTTTGGACCTATGGAGAAGTCCCTATGCTATTAAGGGATACTGGGAGAAAAGTGCAAAGAAGCTAATTGGAAGGCTACAAGGTTTGTAGGCCTAGAAGTGCAAAGGTGTTGGGAGTTTGGTGGAACCAAACAAATTGATGAGTTTGGGTTGGAATAGTATGTCCATGATTGTCTCCATTTTTGGTGACATTTGGTGAGGCTTTTGAAGTGGGATTGCCTTGTTTGGCTTGGAGGTTGAGTATACCCGAAGTGGGTAAGAGGACTTGTGAGAAGTCCTAGAATCCTAAGTTGGATTGTGACAGCCATTTATTGGCTTGTGGAAGGTAGTTGCTGCAGACTCTGCATCAAAAGGGGATTGAATAAGATTTCAAATTAGGAGAGAATGAAGACCATGGTGAGAAATCAATTCTTGCTATCTAATTTAGAAATTCAAATTTAAAGATAAGAAGGAACAGTTTGAAATAGAGAGATATGGATGTCATGTCCTATACTGAGAAATTCCATACCCTAAGTATTAGGGGAGGACTAGAAGATGAAGATGAGAAGGTGGCTAGATACATTAATGGCCTCAAGTATAATATTCAAGATGAAATAGGATTGAATGTACCAAGGACACTTGGAGAATGTTTTTAGTTGGCGATCCAAGCAGAGGAGAAGTTGAAAAGAAAAATTGAGAGGTAAGAAAATCAGAGAGGAGGTGGAACAATGAGAGGAAGAGGTGTAAGAATTCAGTTTGACACTTCAAACAATCAAGACAAAGATAAAGGAAAAGAGATTACATCTGAGACAAGAGGAAGTTTTAGGGGAGGAAGATTTGGAAGTGGAAGAGGTAATAGTGTTTTCACAGGTAAATGCTTCACATGTGGAGGAGTAGGCAATCAATCCTACAAGTACCCTAAGAAAGGTGTGGATTTTAGGAAGGAGGAGAGGAGAGTCACCTTGACCCAAGGAGAAGAGGAAGAAAATAAGTACGATAATGTAGACCCTAAACTTGAAGGAGAATCTTTGATGGTGAGAAGAGGACCACAAATGCAGCAACAAAAGGAGACTAGACCATCCATTTTTAGGACAAATTGCATGAGCCATGGTAGGATTTGTAAAATGATAATAGACTCTAGTTCCTTTGATGATTTAGTGTCTTATGAAATGGTAAATAAACTAGGATTGAAGAAGTATCCTATTGATAGACCATATAGGGCATTTTGGGTTAGTGATGCATAAAATATTTTTGTAAGGGAGCAAGCAATAGTGGATTTCTCTATAGGAGAATATAAAAGATCAAGCTATATGTGATCACATTCTAATGATATGCTGCCATGTAATCCTTGGAAGGCCTTGGCAAGCCTCAAGGAACACTATTCATTTTGGCTCATCAAATGTTTATATAGTACACAAAGATGGTGTGAATTTTAAGCTAAATCCTTTGACTGGTCATGATGAGGAAAGAGTTATTTGTTTTGGTAAGAAAGAGTTTGTGGACTTGTAGGAGCAGAGGGAGAGTAAACATGATATGACAGATCTACCACTGAAGCCATCTCTTTTGGTTATGAAGGATGAGATTTTTCAAGACAAAACTCAGAATTCTGCTTACAAGCAAATAGTGACAGCAAAAGGAGTGATGATAGGAATAGTATGGTGTCCTTTGGTGACAAGAGTGAACAAATAAGTGAACATATCCATGGAGGATAAGAGATAGGGTCAGAATGACCTCAGACAACAAGTTCTTCAGCCTTTGTTAAGAATAAAACATGACTATTCACAATCAGCAGGCAGTAAGCTTACCATGACTGGTAACAAGGATCCAATGCTTTTTGTTTCTAATGATTTGTATGCAGGTGTGCAGGGTAATACATTGCAAGTGCAAAGTATCAAACATCCCTCTAGAAGGATGGGAGGAAAGAAGATAGTACCCCTTAACTCTTGGGACAAGAGTTGCTTTGAAGGTGGGTTGTTTGGTGCAGGGGCACCTATTAAATCATCTAAGAGAGCCTTGGTACCACATGAAGATAGAGGATCAAAGACATCATTGATTTTTAATTGGGATATATTAAAACCAATAATAGAGTTATGTAATAAACAATTTACTTTGAAAGACAAAAGTCATAAAAGTCCTAGTAAGGACCTAAGGGCAACATGATGTAAAATGGCCAAAAGAACCATATGGGGTAGTCTTAGGATAGTTTCATACTTAGTTGCATTTAATAAATCCATATGACCAATTTTGAATCAATGGAATAGTTTAGAAAGTTAGGGAATGCATAAAAACTATAGTTTGAAATTTGAATTTCAAATTCAAACGCTCATATTAGTTTTGGAGGGAAACTAGTAATTTGGTATTTTTTTGATTAAATAAACCTTTGTAACCAACTTGGTCAGTTGGACAGGTGCATATAAGCCTATTTAAGTTGTAATGAACATATGCAAGACATGAATAATTATTGGTATGGAAAAAATCACAGGAATTGTATAGAACAAAAATCATACTTTCCTCTGCATCAATAAAAAAAATAAAAAATAAATGATACTTATACATACAATGGGGCTTTCTGTGCAAATGAAAATCCCTGATGATCTAGGACACCGAATCTCTACAGGCTCATTGCTAGTAGCCACACCCTATATATAATAAATAATGTAATTAAATGAGATTACCACAAACATTTTACAAGAATGCATCAATATTTAATCAATTAGAAAACATCTAATTACCTTTCCTTTGTCAATGCATGCAAGCTCACCCCCCACACTTTGTCCCCCCGAGGCAGGTGGTATCTGCAAGATAAAAGAAAGATTAGCAACCATATTTTCTACAATATCAAATAGAAAAAAAAAATACAAACACAACATAATGTACCATAGATGTCTCAAGGCCAAATGAAATGGCCGAGAGTATAGCATCATCTATCTGTCTGAGCTCCTCCTCGGTCATCAACTAAACATGAATGAAGATCACATACTTGTAAAAGTCAGTATGGCTTAAAAATTAAAATTACTCTATTATAAAAATTAACTTTAAATCACATATGTCATAAGAAAAAAATTTATACACGTACCGACACCGAAGGAGTCCATGCCTTTGCATTCCCCTCCTCTCTTGCATCAAGGTTTGTAGCCTCTGCACGTGCGTCTGGTGTATCCTCATCTAATACAAAATGATACTCATGAAGATAACCTATGGGACCCAAGAAAATATTCTTTCATGTAATGCAAGTGTGAGGCACACAAACATGTGATGAGCTAGCAGATGATGAACTGGCACCAACATCATCAACACGAGGAGGTAGGACTGACCTAGCCTGAGATATCATTAGGCTACTCAGCCTATGAATGGCTCTGATGGTCTAAGAGATAGCCTCTGCCATAATATTTGGATGCTACACTTGAGGAGGGGGGGAGATATCAAGGGGGGACAAAAGTACCAAGTTTCTTCCACTAGGAAGAGGGTCTATCTTGAGGAGCTCCTAGTTCTAAGCCCATGTTGGGCTTCATGCTCCAATAGTTCACTTTAAGTTTCAACAGAAATTATGCATATAATTTTCTAAGGAAATAAAATGGTATATCTAAATTTCCATGTGGAGGGATATCAAAGACCATCCACCAACGGTCCCAAAAATTTGCACGTATGGCATCATTTGTGCACCATTTAATCGATAGTTTGGTTTTTTTTGGGTCAATTGGTATACCCATTTTTGGGTTAGCAAAAACGCTAGCCAAATCATCTTTGGTTATGTTGAGGGCTGCGACCTCATCATAATCCAAACCATCATCAAACATATGGTGCATTTCATCATGCCAACGAAGAGCGGAATTTTGTTGGTTTGTAAGGGTTTCAATGTTATCCACTATGGTGTTTAACGTGGATAACATAAGAGCCAGTGCAGGTACATTATTGTATGTTCTATGCAAACCTCTCAACTTAGTGAGATTTTCATTTATCAAATCCTCGATTCAAGGAGGGTTTTGAGGAGGTAGAGGATCATTTGGTGGAGGGTTTTGTGGGGATACTGGATCGTTTGGTGGTGGGTTACGAGGAATATTATTCCCTGCCTCGGTGTCATCATTTTGATCAGCCATTCCTATTATAATTATTAGTTAGATATTTGATTTAAAATTAGATATCCGATATCAAATCGGATATTCGATATCATATTGGATATCCGATAAGGCTCGGCTTAACCTTCCAGGTTTGGTTCCTAGATAGGTAAAAAAAAGTCAGAGCAGATTTTGAAGCGCTTTTAGGCGTCTTCAAACTCTTTTTTTTCACATCGCCACTTTTTGGCACACCATGATCCTGCATATACCCTCATTACACATATGAAATGTGATCAAATTAGTAAATTATAATTGTAATTTACTTGTGTTTCAATGCCAAATGTGTCATTCATGAACTGATCAGTGACAAGCTCATCATCTGCACCATCTCTAGCATGAGTGCTAAATGTGCATAAGGATCCACATGATGTGCACATGTGATCGTGGTGCACTAAAGGCTCCCCCTTAACTAATGGACTTGTGCAATGGATGAGCGTTTGTGTCAAAGCATTAATGGTCCCTAGAGTGTTGGCCTCTACATGTTCCTTCAAAACTAAAGGAATAGTCAAATGCTCACCTTGTGGCATGATCACAGGTGCCCTAACTACATTAGGGTCACGACCTGCCCCTAGCCTTTTAAATGATGAACCCCCACCTCTACGCTGGGAGTCTAATATATCAAAATAATTGGAGATCTCCCCAAGGACAAACTCACAATACAATTTCTTTAAAAAATACATGGGGATCTCATGATTGTTGCAAGGAGGGGCATCAAAAACCATCCACCATCTATCCCAAAAATTATTTATAATAGCATTTCCTATGCACCAATGGATGGGGAACCATTTAGTACCCTCTCTAATAGTATTTTGTTCACCAGGTTTTCTAAAAAATGCACATATTCTACCTTTTGGTATTTTTTTTTTTTTTTTTAACATCTTGATATGACAATTTATTTGCATAAAATCCTTTTTGTTCATCCCTCTTAACCCACCAAACATCTAACTAACCACTAATTGAAGCTATCTAGGTCTTAATGGATTCGAGGGACAATGCCAATTGAGCCCTCATTGGATTGGTTAGTCTAGATTCTTTCAACCAACCAATGAGTCCTTCTAATTCTATTTTGACTCTTTCTATTTCATTTATTATATTTTCTTATGTGCCAGGTGGAAGTCTTTCAATTGGTTTAGGTTGCAAAATTTGTTAAAGTCTAAACTTTTGAAGTCCTAAAATTTCCCAGAATATTTATCTTAACTCGGAGAGCTCTGGACCTATCTCAAGGGAATCGTCACATATATTAAAATATTTCTTAAGAATATATTAAAATATGTCAACTTATACTTAAATGACATATTTTAAACTCCATAGAAAATATGTTTTGAACTAGGAAGGTGTGGAACCTAGTAGGGTGTCCAAAACCAACTTCCAAACTTTCCTCGGCCAAGCCAAAATGCCCATTATTTTTCATGCAAGCAGATATTGATCTGTAGTCTGGCATGAGACTTTGCTTCTCCACATGAGACCTTGCCTAACTCCATGAGAGAATTTGTATTGCTTCACGCACAGCTTTGCAATGTCATGCAGTCTTTGCATCATGTCGCGCAACCCTTGCATCACATTGCATGAGGAATGCCAACAACACAACATTGAGGCCTTGCCCTTCTAAGGATGTGTCTTCTCCTTGGTCATCGTTCCTCAAAGGTTATTAGAATGTTTATGCCGAAAGCTAATATTTTCACCCATCTGGTTGCTTAGATTTACTTTAGCCTCTTTTCCTATTTTCTCCATATTTTGTAGTAGTTTGTTTGATTTTAGTATCATTATGATTTTATCATCAATTCCTATGCAACTTCTTACTTTTTAAGGAAGATTTGTGTATTTATATCGAATAGGGAGTTTCTATTCCATTAGATTGTTCAATCCATCTCAAACTTGGAGATGTTTCAAAAAGATTTGATGGTTTAGCCTGACTTGTACTTTTATAAGTTCAATTATTCAAGTAGATTGTGGATTGTGGGCTTGCAATTTTCACTGCAGATTTTTGTTTGACATCATTATGCTTTGATTATTGCAATTATCTGTTACATGGTCAAATATTTGTTCATTGAGAAATATGCTCTCTAGTCTGACTCATTTTCTCCAAGTTAACTCTTAAGGAAATCAATAATTCCCTTGTATCCTTGTGTTGTCATGGTTCTTATTTGGCCATCAAAAATGTTTTCTCTTGATGGGTCATGTTCCTTGTTGTGGCACCATCTCAATCCATCGCCTATTTGCTAGTCTTAATCATCTAACACTAGTTATCCCTACTTGCTCTTATTACCATATCTAATTCTTGTATGTTAAGATATGATGTTGTTTTCCCATTTTGATCTTATTGATTATCTATTCTTCATATTCAAATTAATCACTCCTCTAGTTGATATCTTCTTTCTCATCCCTTAGCTATTTAGATCTAGTGGAAAATCAAGTAAATAGCTTCTTTAACATTTAATTAAGTAGTTGGTATTTGTAAAGTTTGAATTATAAGGGATAGTTTGTGAATTTGAATTAGTTGATTAATAGTAATGATTCTTTTAATTCATATTATGAAAAAAGCATCAAGTGATTTATTTATATAGTAATTTGTTCATTATATATATATATATATATATATATATATATATATATATATATATATACATACATATATATATATATATATATATATATACATACATATATATATATATGTATCTATACATACATACATATATATATATATGTATCTATACATACATACATATATATATGTATGTATACATACATACATATATATATATATATATATATACATACATACATATATATATATATATATGTATATATATATATATATGTATGTATATATATATATATATATGTATGTATATATATATATGTATATATATATACATACATACTTGTAATTTATTTATTAATTACAATCAATATAATAATATAATAGATTGATGTGTTACCTTATTCTCTAATTCAACTAATTTCAAGAGTTTTATTTGTTAATGTTGGTCTTATGCTCCTCTAAGTTAAATACATCTATGATTCATGATATACTATGTATAAAATGAGATATCATGTGATGCAATTCCATTACTCCCTGTAGTTTTACTTTTTTAGTATTTCTCATGTTAGGTTGGGTATTGTTCATATTTACTAGATTTTCTAGTGGAGCTAAATAGCTAAGAGATAAGAAAGAAGAATCAAGTAGATGAGTGATTAGTCTGAATATGAAAAATAGATAATCAATAAGAAAAAAATGGTAAAACAACATCACACCTTGGCATGAAAGAATTAGATATGGTAATAAGTGAAAGTCAGGACAGTTAGTGTAATATGATTAAGATTAGAAAAGAGGTGATGGATTGAGATGGTGTTGCAACAAGGAATGAGGCCCATCAAGAGAATACATTTTTGATATCCAAATAGGAACCATGACAACACAAGGGAATTATTGATCTTTCCTTAAGAGTTAACTCAAAGAAAATGAATTAAACTACAGAGCATATTTATAAACCAACAAATATTTGACCATGTAAAAGACAACTGGAGTAATCAAAGTGTAATGATATTAAACGAAAACTGTAGTGAAAATTGTAAGTCCACAATATGTTTAAATAATGCAAATCCTTTTAAGGGCTCGTTTGGTTGTGGGAATGCAAATATGGGAATAGGAGTTGTTATTTTGGAATAGAAAATAGGAATATATATTCATATTCTTTGTTTGGTTCAGCCAAAATTTGATGGGGAATTCACGGACCCAAAGTTTTCTAAAATAAATAAAACTGGAATAGGAATACATATTCCAATTCCAGCTATTGAGGTGGAATTGAAAATATTTATTTTTGGGAGGAAATTGGAATACATATTCCTATTTTATTCCAATTCGCAATTCTGATTTGGTGCACCCAGACACAAAATTCAAAATTTTAAGAATTTACATATGCTTATTCCACTTGTATTCCCATTGCCAAACAGACTTAAAAGTTAGATTGAAACAACCCAATGAAATTGAAACTTCCTATTCAATATAAATATATAAATATCTTCCTTAAAAATAAGAAGTTGTGTAGGAATGGACATTGAAATAATAATGATACTGAAATCAAACAAACTGATGTGAAATCTGAAGAAAATAGAAAAATTGGTTGAAGTAAATGTCAAAAGCCAAATGGGTGAAAATATTGGCTTTCAGCATAAACATTCTAATAGAAAATGAAGCGTCAAATCATGAAGTTACATTATCACTTCAAAATAGGAAAAGACACCTATGCTAAAAGGAATAATAGAGTCAATAAGTGTAGATATAAAAGTAGTAAGGTTCGACAGTAAAAACTCAAGGAGCGATGACCAAGGAGAAGACACAACCTTAGAAAATCTCACATAGCATGGTCAAAGGCCATTATATTTAACTTGTAAATTCTAGGCTACCAACCATATATCAATGTCCATTATCTCAAAACACCTACATTATGGCCTTGAGAGAAGAAAGAAAAAACAAATAGAAACATCAAAGGAATCATTTACAATCCAAAGTCTTTTAGGCCAGTCATGGTAATTTAGGAGCTAGTAAGATGCAAACTAATCAACCAATCCTTAATCCAAGGCTAGGTAACATGGAAGCTAAGGTCAAAAGAGAAATAAAGAAAAATGTAGTGCTTAATCAAGCTTCCTATTAATCCGACTACCTAATCTTGGAGGAATATGAAGGCTAATGGTGTTATGCAAAAAATGCATCCAATATTTCAATTTGACATTAATTTGTTGGTTAAGCGGAGAAAAATTATAAGGTATGCATGCACGACCATATTCAATAAAGTAGGTGAGGATAATATAGATGGCAATTTCCTAGGGATCTCACTAATATGTAGAACAAAAACAAGACGATGCAAGAAAATGTTGAAACTAAGGTGTTATACAAGTGCAATCAACAAGATTATAGCCACAGAGAGTCACAAATAAAGGAAACAACTAGGTGGAGGGTGTGTTAGGGCATGAGATATTTTGTATCAATTCAGGAACCACTCTTCTACTATTGGTTACAAATCCACACCATCTTAATTATTGACCTCCTCTCCATTTCAAATGGAATACAAAAAAATTACTTACAAATCATGACAAATGGTACAAGTGGCAATGGGTTTAATTCAATGTTACTTTGGAATGCGTTTCCAATATGTTTTTCAGCCATCCCCATCTTGGATAAGTTTCAGGGGTAGTGTATGCCTAGGGGACATTGACTTTGATTTCTAGAAGATATTTGTCTTTGACTCTTGAAGTAAACAAGTAAGAGAAATTTGAAAAAATGAATTTTGCTAATTCTTATATTTTAAGTTCTATTATGTATAAGAGCATGCTTTGTCTATTCTTTATGAATCTCTAAATTTTTCTACATATTTTAATTTGATTTCCTTATTGTTATATAGCTGTCCCCAAAATTGCACAAAAAAGTTGTCATCCCAAAAACTCGTCCCCTGCTGTACCCATCCCAAAAAATTGGGGTAGCACTGGTTTTAATTTACCATTTGTGAGCTTTTCTATAGATGAGTTGTTCAACACATATACCGCTGTAGAATGCCTCTCAGTACAATAAAATATTAGCTATAGATAGAGAGAGATACATATATAGAGACATTTCCTTTAACATATTACAAAAACTTGAAGTCTTCCTATAATCAGTATTAATATTAATGTCTCAGAATGCCTCTAATATTTTCTTCAAATTAATACATTTAAAATAGAGATTAACTATACATCGAAGGAGTTCTTGCTAAATTCACTTAGAAACTACAATCAGCTATATTACAAATGTGAGAACTAGAATACAACCACAAAGAATGTTGAAAATTACATGTCAGTGGAAAAGGAATGAACCCAGACAATACTATAGTTCTTTACAGAACTTTTCCTTTAGGCTTTCTTGCAAAATTGATAACTATCCCTCCCTAACTAATACATCTTCATCTAGTTTGTTTACTTTGAGCTTAAGTGTTCCAACTTCAGTGATGAGTTTAATGTTTTTCAAGGTAAGTTGTTCTGCATCTTGCTGAAATCCATTCCTTTCTTCTAAAACTTTGGGTATCTCTGCTCTTAACAACATCAGTTCTTTCTGACATTCTTCTAAGTCAGTTTGTAAACATTTTATGGTATTTTCCTTCCCTCCAAGCTGTAGATAAAATATATCATAGCATTAGTGCTCATAATCTGAACTTAATATAATGCTCTTCAAAAGTAAGTTAATCTTCCATTTAACAAACTATTTGACATCCTAAATATAAACAATTGAAAGCATGACAACACATACTAGAAGCTCCAAATATTTCTCTTTCTGGTTTGATAAAGTGAGCCTAGCCTGTAGTCTTTCAATGTTACTCTTCAAATCCTCTTGACTCCTTTCAAAAGTTGCAACTTTCTCCTTAGTTTGTTCTACATCAGCCACATTGGAACATAATTTCTCCTGTAGAAGCTTGACCAGTAAAGTTTTGGCTTTAAGTTCTTGTTTTAGTTGTTTGAAAACCTCCTCACTCTAAAATAGCAATGAAGAATAATGGTTGATCACAAAAACATATTAATGAACACTCCCTAAAATAGCACAATAAATAACATTAATTACCTCTCTATGCTATTGTTCCTATTGATATGCCTCTGGATTTTCTGCATGTTGCTTGAGAGATTCATCATAGGATATACAAGAATTTTCTTTCAAGATTTCTTCTTGCATCCACACACTATTCTTCCAAGATGAAACTTCTTTTTACAATTGTACATTTTGCTCAGCCAGATCTTGGATCCTCTTTCTGATCCTCCTCTCCTCCGACCTAATTTTTCCCAGCATAGAAGCCCATTCATTTGACCGCCTATCCATCTCCTTTTCTAATGTCTACTGCAGATCATTTTTCTCTCTCCAATATCTTTGTTTGACATTCCATCTCTTCTTTGATCAACCTTAGCGATTCAGTTGCTGAAGATGTTTCTCTCTCATCGCTAGAAAAGATAGAAGTGGTTGATGAATGACTTTCTCTATGATGGCATACTTAATGAGGAGATGACCGCTTCGAATGTGGAGATGAACACTTCGAATCCCCTCCCCCAGAGATAGTTTCCTTTGGAATAGCAGAAGAATTATTTGCCATCAACTGCTTTTCAAGCGAATTCTCCTTCGGGCTATTGCTTCCCTTCTCCAAATAGGGTAGCCCATCCTTATCAACCCTCTAGCTGGGTAAATTATTACTGATATTGTTGTATGCAGAGACTTGTTTCAATGGAAATAACCTCCGCATCGCTGCAACACTAGCAATCACTTGTAAAAAATAATCTGTGTCATTTTCAAGCCGAAAGTAAACTAAATTATAAAAAGCATAGTCGAACACATTCACACCAAAAATGAATGGTTACAACCTCGGCCGTTAGATTTGAAAGATGGCATTATAGTACCAGATAGCACAGGAGGACCCTAATGACGGTGAATTCTGGGTGGAGCTTCACACTCTTGCTTGCATCGCTGCTCCACATGGACGACGGGGGCGGCTTGGATCCTGCTCAAACTAGTAAATGTATAAGCATTGAGAAATTTAAGAATACAAAGCTAAAAGAGTATGGTGATGCAGGTGAAGAAAAATTGGGGGTTTCAAACATCTTGGCGATAGTTAAAGAGGGTACCAGGTTGAGAAGCATGACAATGAAGCAAGAATTTGAATAATGAGAAGTAAAAGGAACAAAGTAAAAACTAGAGTGAGGAGATATGCACCAGAACATTCAGATAAAATGGAAGCACTGATATTCTGCTTCTCCTGCAAGTCCCTCGGATGCAAGACTCCCATGCATAAAAGAAAAGCTATGCAAACCATGTGTCTCAGGGTAATCGCATTCATTTTGTTTATGTAATTGTGACCCTTGCCTTGAACTTGTGAGAGGATGAACGATTAGTTTCAAGAGAAGGATAGCTAAATTGTTCGTATGTATACAAAAAACTCATTGCATACTCTATATATCTTGTAATTTTATGAAGCCGTTGCAGCTGTCTTGAATGCGAATTAGGACACCAGTCCTCTTTAATTTCATTCAATTCATCTCAACGGGCACTAGACTGCGCATTTAAATTCTCGGAGGGGCTGAGAAATATTAATGTAGGGACTTAATTTTGTGTAGATACCAAAGGATGGATGTGTTGGAGGAGCATTTATACCCTATTTATCCCTCAATATTTTTAGTGTCAAAAATTATGTAGTATCTGCGATGATAAAAGTTGGAAAATCTTACCAACAGGCACTAGATTGCGCATTAAAATTCTTAGAGGGGTTGAGAAATATTAATGTAGGGACTTAATTTTGCATAGATACCAAAGGATGGATATGTTGGAGGAGCATTTATACCCTGTTTATCCCTCAATCTTTTTAGTGTAAAAAATTATGCAGTATTTGTGATGATAAAATTTGGAAAATCTTACATAGATTCCCAAATTGAAACCTGTGGACCTCACAAAATTGATTTAATTATATGTCAAAATATCAAACATAAGCAAAAAAAATATGTTCCCAACTCTGCATATCCTTAAAGATTTGAAGAACTCGTTTGCATATGCGTTCATAAACTTCTTCTATCTTTCCTTCCACTTGTAGCGTGCATGTAAGCTAGAGCACTCCCCACCAACAAAAAAATTTAAAAAATGCAATTTCTGAGGTATCGCATCCCACAACCCTATATTTCTCTCAGGCATTTTACCAAACAGTTTTCGAGCCATCCCACCTATCCATTCTAAACGTTTCCTGTAGCCATGGAAGTTTGCGAAACAATAATTTGTTTGGTTAACTCCAACATTTCATATGCTCATCGAGAAGCTCACCAAAAAAATTGTATCCTCAAACCCTGACCTTGCACAGTGGTTTTTGACCCTCTTGCTATGTTACAGAGAGTCCAAGCTCGTGGAAATGGTGGCTAAAGTAATTAATTAGTTTCAACATCTCTTCGGTGCATCTCATAGAACAATCCAAAGCCTCTGGAGATTTTCCTTTGGCATAAACACCAATCATAGTAGTCCAGGCGACTGATGTTCTCTTGGGAATTTCCCCAAACACTTTGCGTGCATCTTCTAAAACCTCCCCACTTGGCATACATAAAATATTTAGAGCTCAGAGACAAATCCAAGCTATAACCATCTTCTATGATAAGATTATGAAACTTTTCTCATTTGTCTATGTCTTTTAGTATTCCTATAGCCTGACTCGATTGACAATTATTGCAGAACTTTACTTTGGGTATGCTCATTTCTTGTAGAACATTTCAGCTTGGGTGCAGATCTATCCAAAGGAATGTACGATGCAGGGGATCTCCAGCGACATCATCCAGATCGTCTCTTTTTGTTTTCATTTTTTCATTTAATAAAATTCAATTCTAAATTAACAAATCTGATAGCTATAAATTAATTTTGGACATAAAGGCATGTAAAAAGAAAGGGTGTATTAGTTATATGCATAGTAAATATAACTAAAAAATATATTTGAGATAACACTTTGAAAAATAGTAATAATTTATAAATTCTAATATAAATTTAATTCAAATCTGTCTTTGATTATAATATTGATTTAAAAAGAGGCAGACTTAGGCTTTGGAACTATAAGCATTGAACAATTTTTAAAACATGATTAAACAATACAATTTTTAATCTATGGTAAAGTGAGTTGTAGATTTTCTAACAAAACAATTATCCTTTTTGGGGAAGCTAACCTTATAATAGAAAAACAATTAGAAATAGAAAGGTTTGATAAACTAAAGTCAATGTGAATAGTCTCTTTAATTTTTAATAGCTACAAACAATAATTATTATTATCATATATTAAATTACATATATTTGTAATGCTTAAATATTAAAATTTATTCCAATCAAATATATTACAAAGTTAAAATTTTGATTTTTTATAAATTAAATATTTTAATATAAAAAATAATCTTTAAAAAATTATATTAAATTTTTTTTATTAACTTTGATTAAGAAAATTTAAAAACTAAATATAATTTCATAATCTCAATAGTTTTATATTTTATAAATTAACAAATAATTTTTTTTACAATTTGAAAATTTTAAGTTAATTTTTTTACCAATCCATGTTACTTTTTCTATAATCTCTTTTGATGTATGACTAATTTTCTTATACATTCTCTATTGCTAATTAGTTCATTTGTTTAAAAATATATTTAATATAAACACTTTCATATATAGATACTACTAATTAATTTAATATATGCACAATAATACATTTTAAAAATAAAAAATATATAAGTAAATGTTTTAAATTCTCTCACATCTTGCACCAAAAAAATATGTATAAAAAGCTTATCACCTCTTAATATTTATCAAGATCTAATATTTTTAACATATTTGTACATTTAATATATTTTTGGCTGATGCATTGTAGCCTTATTTTTGTAGGAAATAGAAGTTGATCGATGCTTAGTATGTTGTTTTGATATGTATAGCATTTTTGTTCATCTGTAGTATTTGTATTTAGTCTCTTTGTAAACCATTTTCCTTCGTCTCTAGCATGTGTATCTTGTTGTTCTAGTTTAAGGCTATTTACTTTGTACATTGCATCAATATTTGGCTATCATTTATTAGTTAGGATTGTTGGTTTGGGTGAGTATAATAATCATACTATTAAAGAGAAGTCTCAAGTTCTTAATGAGAGTGTTAAACAAGGTAAATCAAATGTCTTGAATTATTTTCTCTTTTATTGTTTTGGCAAAGCATTAATAGAGCTTTTTACAAGAAGAATTTTATCTAGACTTGTGTTGATAAGTTGGATTAACTCCACCTAAAGCTTCATCATCAAGTTCATGCAAAAGTTATCAAAGATGTTGCTAGGAAATTATTCATTTTTAGTATTTCAATAAAATTTTTGGATGCAATAAAAGAACATAAAGAAGATCAAATATTTATGGATGAAGAGAAATTGTCACAGATAAAACAAGAACGGTCTAAAATGAATGATTATATAATTGTCATGTTGATCTTACAACCATGCCATAATATACAAAGAAAGATCATTTTTCTAAGAAATAATGTTATGGGGATGGAGGTAAAATAGTTGAATCTATGCTCATGCTTAAGAGATATATAAAAAGTAGATGCATGGACTCATCACTATCACAATCTAGATAATGATTGTTCATAAGTTAGTAAGCATGAATGAGTAATAATCAATTCTATGAAGGAAAGAAGAATGAGGGACAATAGAAAAATATTCCATATAGAATATATGCTTATTGTTCTATCATGTGTTTTGAGAATAGCAATACTAGAGCAATGTGATGAAATAAAGTATAATAATCTAACAAAATTTGAAATGTCAAACCCTAGCACAGTTTTCACTAGTTTGCCAACATGTAGAGGAAAATAAAACATTTCTAGACTTGGTTCAAACTAATTCAATACATAGGGTGGATCTCATATGTCTTATAATCTAGAACAAATAATGAGAATTTAAATTACAAGTAAGAATATCCTATTTTGATTATGTAGGGTGAGTTTCTAGATTATAAATTTAAAAAATTACAAATTTATCCTAGACTACAAAATTATTAGACTTTTATTGTCAGTAAACAAGAAAGGATGTTAGATCTACGTGAATAAATCTCAAGAAATGTATGTCAATATATGTATAAGATACAATAGTAAGTATATAAGAATGCATATGAAGATAAATAGATAACATGTGACTTTAAATAAATTTAGAAAATAGTAAGTATATAAGGATGTTTATAAATGGTAGATAAATAAGATATGACCTTAGATAAATTTAGAAAATAAAATATTAGTGAGAATTGTTTATGCTTATGAATACATAAAAGAAAGCTAAAACTTAATAGATAATGTGTATGAAAATAAATATCATTTTAATTATTTTTAAACATACGATTCTATAAATAAAGTTCAATGAACCCTCCCTATGTTTTTAAAAAGCATGGAGAAATAAATGATTAAAAAATTGTGCACTACCCAAATGGCATTTCCAACATTGTTAGGGTCCATAATGATGCCACTTAGTAATTTTTCTAATAATATTTTTTTTAAAAAGATGAAGAAGCCATAGAAATCTAGGTTGTTCCAACGTGATGGATAATACTCCTCAAAGAAGTTGTTACTTTTTTTGCAATTTTTGAAAATGGTGGAGAGACTTTCTTCATCTAAAGTTTTCTGTTGAGTATTTGGACTCTATTTATACAAAACCTGACTCCCATTGTTTCTAGAATTTGTTTTAGTGTTTTACACTCTTGTTGCAGTTTGACAGAATGCAATCACTTTAATTTCCTAGACAACTCCTCTTGAAATCTCAGTTTGGGTGGAACCTATTGTTTAATTAGCTTAAGTGTGACAATGATAGTGCCATCCTCTTCTGCTTTAACATGAGTTCATCTCATAAAAAATAGTATTGGGAATTGAATCAAGTAACATGGGTGATGAATTTGAAGGCATCTCATCCAAGACCATTAGTTGAGCAATGACAATGGAAATTCTTATCTTAGCAATATGTAAAATTCCAAAATTGGGATATATTCTAAATCGGGAGGCTTGAAATTGATGACACCACTATTCTTATTGTAGAGATATTTTTGCCTATTAAGGCTAGTCAGAATGACATCCAAAATTTTTGGTAGATCTAACAACACAATTTATTCTAAAGTATGGCATTGAATAGTGATTCTTGTTAGAATAAATAATGTTTATTCCATCTCTTAGTAATTGAGCATTTAATATGTAGTCTATAAACATTATGAACTATCCAGATTGCTCCCTATCTTCACCATAGCTTATTAGGACTTTTTGGAGGTCTGCAATATGCTTATAAATACCCAACCTCTTGGCTCATGTATGTAACAAATTTTTTGCAGAGTTCTTGTTAATATAAGTTCTAAATTTATAGTTCACATTTATTTTGCTTTGCATCTCTCTATTTTTGTTGTTGTTCTTGCTCTGGTTTTTTTCTTTTAAATTCAAAGTTCATCATGGTATTAGAGCATGTTCATTTTTTGGGTTGTGCATATATGGTATTTTTGGTATGAGTGTTTATACTTGTAGGTACAAAAATCTAGGAGTGAGCAGCACCAACACTTCTTGTGGCAAAAAGAGAATATTATAGGAAGAGAAAGAGTTTTTTTTAACAAATTGGTGAGAGGTTTTTAATTTCAATTTGGGTATTCAAGTTTTTTGAAATCTTGTTCATTCTCATCAAAAAAGGAGAGAATTTTATAATGGAATCACTTAGTGTTACTTTTCCCATAGTTAAAGTAAATGGGAACAAATACTATGATTGGGTATCTCATATTGAAATCGCTCTAACTCTTCAAAAATTGTTATGATATTGTGACTGGTAGTGAACAAAGGCCTAAAAATCTAGGAAAGGATCAAGATAATTGGGATAGAAGAGACAAGAGGACATCAACACTTTTAGTATCTCAAATTTCTAGTCAAGGATATAAAATAGAATTCTACAATGATAAGTACTTAATCAAAGATGTCAATGATAATTATAAAGTTACTACAATTGGTAAAATGGAGAATGGATTATATAAGTTTCAAGAATTTACTTCTAAATGTAGAGATAAATATTCGAGTATTATTGCCCAATATGATGATATGAGAAGGTTATGGCACAAGCATTTGGTGCATGTCAATTTTCAAAGCCTTAAGCTTATTTATAGATTACAAACTATGCATGGGCTTCCAAAGATATCATCAAATCCAAAGGTATGTGAAGGATGTGGAATTGGAAAATAACATGTGGAAAGTTTCACACAAGGTAAATCATGGAGAGCAAAAATTCTTCTACATTTAGTCCATAGTGATGTAATGGGTCCTTTTAAAACACCTTCAATTGGAGGATCAAGGTATTCTCTCACTTTTATAGATGATTATAGTAGAAGAATTTGGGTGTATTTTTTTTACAAAAGAAGGATGAATTATTTCAAAAATTTAAGGAGTTTAAAACTTTGACTATAAAAAAAAGTGGAAAGTGTTTAAGGATAATAATAACTGATAGAGGGACTAAATAAATGAATATGACCTTTTTAAACTTTTGTAAAGAACATGGTACAAAGAAGGAATCAACTATCTCTTATTTATCTCTTATTTACCCCAACAAAATGAGGTTGTTGAAAGAAATAATAGAACTATAATTGAAATGGCTACGTGTATGCTTCGCTCTTGAAATATAGAAGCTTAAATTTGGGGTAAAATAGTTCATATTACTGTATATATCTTGAATAGAACATCTACTAAGGTGGTTTTGACTATAACACCAGAAGAGGCATGTAGTTGACGAAAGCCTATAGTAACTCATTTTAGAATTTTTGGTTGCAATTCATATGATCACATTCCTGATGAAAGAAGGAGAAAACTTAAAAGGAAGAGTGTGAAGTGCATAATGGTTGGATATAGTGAGGAATCAAAATGATACAAGTTATACAATCCTAAAACCAATGAAATCTATATTAAAAGAAATGTATGGTTTGATGAAGCTGTTAAGAATAATAAATCTCCAAAATTATCTTTCTTTCCAATTTTGATTGATGAAGAAAAGTCTACTTCTACCAATGGTCAAAATCAAGGTGTCCAAACTACTAGAAGGGAAGTGACTCAATCAAGTGAAAGTGATAGTGAAAATCCAAGAAAATTTAGAAGCATCCAAGAAATTTATCAAGAAGGTCCTAGAAATATATTTTCTAATCATGCTCTTATGACTAAAGTGATGTAGGATGGTACTCCAACCACATATGAAGAAGCAAAAGGAAAAGATGAATGGAAAGTAGCTATGGAAGAAGTATACAAGTCTTTGATAAAAAATGATATATGGGAATTAAAAACACTTCTAAAAGGGGAAAATGTGGTCGATTGAAAGTGGACCTATAGAACTGAGTTCACATCAGATGGAGCTATTGAAAATTACAAAGAAATGTTAGTGGCTAAAGGTGTCTCACAAAAAGAAGCTATAAACTATACTAAAACCCTTTCTCCAGTAGCTAAGATGACTTCCATTCTACAATAGTTTCTTTAGCTGCAAAGTTTGGTGGGAAATTTTTTCAAATGGATGTAAAAAGTGCACTCTTACATGGTGACTTACAAGAAGAAATTTACATGCAACAACCACCACGATTTTTAAATATGGTGAAGAAAATTTGGTTTGTAGATTAAGAAAATCCCTCTATGGTCTCAAGTAAGTACTAAGGGCATGGTACTTAAAAATAAATAAGTACTTTGTAGATGAAGGATTTTAAAGAAGTAAAGTTGATCTAGATGTGTATGTAAAAAGTAGTGATGGAAAAGTTGTGATCATTGTATTGTATGTTGATGACTTAATTATTACAAGAGATCAGAGACATAGTATTGAGATCACTAAGGATCAACTCAAACAAGTTTTTGAAATCACTGATTTAGGCTTAATGCACTATTTTTTGGGTATATAAGTATGGCAAGAAGAAGGAAGGATCATTCTTTCTCAAACTATAATTAGACAAGATATTGCATATGCGGTTGGTATTGTATCTAGGTACATGGAAAATCCATACATTGAACATTGGAAAGAAACCAAAAGAACATTAAGATAGATTAAGGGTCTCACTATCTTGGCATTGAATACAAATATAGAGGAGAGCCTACTCTAGTTGAATATATAGATTCTGATTATGTAGGAGATATGGATAATAGAAATTCAACTTTTGGGTGCATCTTCCATCTTGGATCAGGACCAATTTCATGGAGCAGCAAGAAGTAATCAATAGTGTGACTTTCATCGATAGAAGCTGAATATATTGGCTCATCAAAGATATCTCAAGAAGCATGGTGGCTTAGGCGATTACTTGAAGAATTACAACATCCACAAGACTCTCCAAATACAATATTTTGTGAAAATCAAAGCACTATCAAGCTAGCAAAAAATCTAGTATATCATTAAAGTTCCAAGCATTTAGAAGTGCATCATCATTTTGTTTGAGATCTAACTAAAATTCAAGAGGTGGAGCTTCACTTTTGTGGAACAGAAGATCAAGTCACTTATATATTTACAAAAGCATTATCTATTGCCCAGCTCGCCAAACTTAGAGATCTATTACAACTCAAGGATGTTCATATCCCCTCAAAATAAACATTATGGGGGAGTGTTAGAATAAATAATGTTTATTTCATCTCTTCGTAGTTGAGCTTTTAATATGTAGTCCATAAATATCCTAAATTATCTAGATTGCTCCCTATCTTCACCATAGCTTATTAGAACTTTCTAGAGGTCTACAATATTCTTATAGATACCCAAGCTCTTGGCTTGTGTATGTAAAAAATAATTTATAGAGTTCTCTGTTGATATAAGTTCTAAATTTGTAGTGTTCATATTTGTTTTACCTTGCATCTCTCTATTTTTGTTATTGTTCTTGTTTTGATTTTTATTTTCTTTTAAATTCAAAGTTCATCAATTCTTGTGGAAAAAAAATGCAAAGCAGGGGCACTACAAGTGTGCAAAGAAGTCATGTAGAGAGCAATATGTAACAACACGTATCTAGTTGGGTGCATAGAATTAAGGGTGACAATGGGCCTTGACCACTAATCAACACTAAATCTAGGTTAAAATTAAAATATAGGATTAGATAAGTTGGACATGTTTGTGAACTATC
This sequence comes from Cupressus sempervirens, assembly GCA_028749045.1. Taxonomy (NCBI): domain Eukaryota; kingdom Viridiplantae; phylum Streptophyta; class Pinopsida; order Cupressales; family Cupressaceae; genus Cupressus; species Cupressus sempervirens. The sequence goes on along the minus strand of CM053792.1, from coordinate 861,835,460 downwards.
AAATGTTTTGGTTTTCATAACATTCACAACAAGTTTGTGCTACATAGAGCATTCAATCTACTCACTCCTTTTAATTGAAAGTGCAAGGTCTTGAACTTTGATTTTATGTTATTGAATTCAATGAAATTTCCATCATCATGAGCTTTTTCCAATGAATACCATTAGTTAGATAGATTCCAAGTTATCCAAGGTTTTTTTCATAGTTTGTTTATTTTTGTTCTTAGTTAGGATAGATTATTGTTTTGATGAATTTATTGGCATTTTTTCATAAAACACCATATATTTCTTCAATTTTTTGTTTTTAAAAAGATAAGGTATTTTTGTTAGAAAATCCTACCTTTATCTATGAAAAGTATTAGATTTTTATAGATCATTTTGATAAATTTTACAAGTGTTGATTGAGAAAATTAATTTTTTCTTTCAAATTCTATTTTGAAAAGATTGGGTATTCTTCCATGCAAATTCTAGATCCATTTCTTAAATTTTAATGCTAGTACATTTTTATTTTCTATTATTTTATCAAATATGAAAGACAAATTCATAAATCCAGTAGGGAGTTGTTGGAATTCTTTAGAATAACTTGGGGGGGGGGGGGGGGGGGGGGGTGGTGGATCAATTATTCAAGGTCCAAATGTACAAATAAATATTTTCATAGCTCAGTGAACCCATATTCGTACATGCATCCATTAGATCATACAATCACTTAAAATTTGTAGGTTACTATAAAACCAACTTTGCAAAAATGTAAGCATAAAACATAATGATTTCAATAATACAATTGACACAATGATTTTACATGGAAACCCAATTTGGTAAAAACCACTAGTAACATGCTACTCATTCTCACTCTTCTAAAGTGATGCCCTATGAAAGGCCAACCCTATTAAAGGTTACAATACACATTGTTAAACCTGACTTGGTTAGAGGATTTCAATCACCTTATTAGGAGTGATCTTTGTTAGAGGATGTTAGACCATTCACTTGGAATGTCACCTAGTTAAAAGATTTACAAATGGCTATTAGGCCAACCTTAATTCAAAGGATTTACCCTAGAATGGTACAATGAATAGAAAATAATAGTAAGGCTTGATCTAATAACAAATTACAACTCAGTTGCAGATTAAAGATCTTTGTTTTAGTTCTTCATTCTGCTTGACTTTCACACACATCATCTTTGATAGCTTGTTCACCCTTCAAGCATTCATACTCTTAAGCCTTCTTTCTTTTTTTTCCAATAGAAATCTCTTATGTTTGATCTTTGAATGAAGCAATACTTTAGACCTCTTTTCTAACTTAGATTCTTGAGTATTGACCAACCTTGCTTCTGACCAACAATCTCTATAAATATAAAATTAAGATATTTTGTCATTCATCCTCTATCATTAGGTAGGATTCAATGAATCTACCCATCTTTTTTGTTTTAGTCCCTTCTAGAAACTTCTCCTTTAATCCTCTTTGAATTTGTCTAAAAATAGTTTACCATTAATTTTTGTGCCACCAACTCATCATAGTTATCTTCCACAAGCTTCACAAAATTCAAGAAAATAAAATAGTTGGCTCAAATTCGTCAAATGTACGTTTTAACATGAATATTAACACTCAACATCAATATGTTGTCACTTGACTTCTATACTGTTCATTCAACCGTCTTCAACTGGATCACTCGGTAAACACTAAAGTTTACAGGAGCTCGGCATCAACTAAAGTTTACTCAGCTTACATTATATCACTTGGCATAGACTGAACATTGAATTTTCTCAGCTCCAACTAATTTCCTTCTTCGCTTGCACTAACTTTTCTTAGCACCTACTATCCACTCAGTCAAGCTTGGCAGACTTAATTCTTCTTACTTGTTCTTCTAGACTTAGTCAGTGTATCCAACCTTTACAACCTTAAGTAGATAATCAATGCACTATAACATCATTGTCTTAATTGCTCTTTGTAATTCCTTTTCATACCATAACTCAATATTTTCTCTAGGTTCTTTTTTTATCTCATATGATCAAATCCTCCTCATCAATCAAAAAAATCATAGTACTCAAATCAACTAAGCATTTGTCTTACCAGCAAGTAGCGGGTTTGACATTAGTGATAAAACAATGATTGAAAAATATTCTCATACTTGTATCAATCTATTTTCAATAATCTTCCTCTTTGGAATTGATGGAAAACCAATGCTATCAATAATGCCAAAAAGAAAATAATTCATTGTATTGAAATCACAAATGGTTTTCAAGTGGAAAATCACTATAAAATGAGGGCTTGGAGAGTTGTTTGAATCATCAAGTTCAGTTCGCAAGACTGGTGCTAGAAGAAGTCTCTCTGAGTTTGAGTCCAAGTTTGAGTTATGGTGATATTCTCTTGTAAAAACTTGCATTACAAATGTATTGCAATCTTCTAGATTTGAGAACACATTGTGCAGGTTTTGGAGCGTGGGGTTTTTCTCATGGAAGGGTTCCCCATGGTAATCTTTGTGTTATGTATTCATTGTTATTGTTATTATGTTATTATGCATTTCTTGAGATCTCTACAATAGTTATTTGAACTTGCATAATCACCCCCTTAAAGATTAGTGTAGGAAGCGATTCTATGCACCTTAGCTTCCTTACAAGTGGTATAAGAGCCTAGCTAGTTTGGGTTCTATTTGTTGGGTACAAGGTTTTTTAAGCTAATCAAGGTTTGAGTGGGAGTTTGTGTAGTAATTTTTATTTCTATGTTGCAGGATTGCAAAGATGGAAAGCACATCAGGGAGGATTGATGTAGAAATGTTTTTTTGGTGCAAACTTTGAAATGTGGAAGCTGAAGATGGAAGATCTATTGATTGATCAAGATCTATGGGATATAGTCGATGAAAAGAAGCTAAGGCCCATAGATCCAACTTCAACCATAGAGTAAAATGTGAGAAACAAAAAAGCTAAAAGTCTCATTAGATTGTGTCTTGCAGACTCTATATTGATTAATGTCCATGAAGAACTTACCACAAAGAATCTTTAGAAGAAATTAGTGAGATCTTTTAACAAAAATCACTTGTGAACAATATTTTCTTGAGGAAGAAGTTGTATTCCTTGATAATGAAAGAAGGTGGGTATATTTCTGAGCATCTTGAAAGTTTTAATATGTTGGTGACTTAGTTGACCTTAGTTTGGGTTGTGGATGGATGAAGAAGAAAGGTGCCAAATATTCCTATGTTTGTTACCAGACTCATGGGATAGCCATGTCATGGCCATAGGGAGCACATTAGTCATCTTGAAGATGGAGGACATTGTTGCCTCTCTACTTTTTGTAGAGATAAGAAGGAATGCCTCTTTGACTACCAAAGAGGCTTTGAGTATTGGAGGAAGACCAAAGGAAAGAGGCAAGAACAAGAAAAAAACATGGCTGTTCCTAGTCCAATAATAAGGGGAGATCAAAATATCCTACTAAGTCCAAGGCAATCTATTGGAATTTTGGAAAACTTGGACACTTCTGAAAGGACTATAAAAAGGAGAAGAAGAAAAATAAGAAGAAGCAAGATTCTAATTCTAAGTCCAAGATGGAAGATGGAGATGTTTTCATTGAAGCCTTGGCCACTCATGCATGTGACAATGCATGGTTGATAGACATAGGTGCATCTTTTCACATGAATCCTAATAGAAATTGGTTTATTAAGTATGAAAAGTTTCATAGTGGTAAGGTTTATTTGAGTGATACCTCAATTCTTAATATTGTTAGTCATGGTATTCATGTGAAATTTTTTGATGGTAGAATAAGAAGATTTGATGGTATCTTGCATATCTTGAGACAAGTGAGGAATTTTTTATTTGTTAGTAAACTAATAGACATGGGTGTGCATGTACAATTTTTTGAAGTAGGTGTGAAAATGGTGAGAGCTGCTATGGTAATAGCAAGAGGAAGTAGATTGGGTACATTGTACCAGCTTGATGCATGCACAGTTGAGTGCAATAGTACTTCTGATGAAACTATGAAGACAAATACTTTATTGGAGAAGGAGAGGGTTTCTCTTTCAATAGATGGTCATGGTTTTTGGGTACCAAAGGGTACTCTATCTACTCAAACAAAGTTACCTATAGAGAAGACTATGTTATGGTACTAGAGACTTGGCCACATAGGTGAGAAAGGTCAAGAACCTTAAAAAGTAAAAACCTTGTTGATGGGTTGAATGACTACAATCTTGAGTTTGATTTTTGTGAGCAATGTATCTATGGTAAACAAAACTGCATTCAATTTTACTCAAGTTCTCATAAGTCCTCACGTATTTTGGATCTAATCCATTCAAATGTATTTGGTCTAGTTGATGTTGCTTCTATTGGTAGATCAGTTTATTATGTTTCTTTTATTGATGTTTTCAGTAGAAGAACATGGGTTTATTTTCTTAGAAGTAAAGATGAATTTTCTAGTCATTTTAAAGAATTTAAACCAATGGTTAAGTCACAAACTTGAAAGAAGATAAAGCATTTTAGAAATGATAATGGCGGTGAATATTGCTCCAATGTTTTTGACACATTTTGTAAAAATCATGGTATTAAAAGAGAGAAGAAAACTCTGTATTCTCCACAACAAAATGGAGTTGCAAAAATAATAAACATGACCTTGATGGAGAAGGCTAGGAGTATGTTGAGTGGAGTTGGAATGGAACAAAAATTTAGGGCCAAAGTTATAGCCACTGCTTGCTACTTGATAAATAGGTCTCCTACATCAATTCTTGTTTATAAGACACCAATGGAAGCATGGTCGAGCCATAAGCCTTCACTTAGACATCTAAGAGTTTTTGATTGTGAGGCATATGCTCATGTGCCAAAGGAGGAGCATAAAAAGTTGACAACAAAGTTATCAAATGTATCTTCATCAGATATAGTTATGGTGTGAAAGGATACAAGCTTTGGGATCTTGTTGCACAAAAGGTATTTTACTCCAGAAGTGTTATTTTTAGAGAAACTAAGCCTTCTTCTATTATAGTGTAGCGAGAATAGATAAAAGAAAAGAAAGATGTGATTCAACTTCTTGCTACACCTAAGAAAGTTGAATCGAGGCCATTAGAAAGATAAGTTGTTGAAGAGAGCTCTACGAGTTCTAAATCATCAGAGGAAGAGGGAGAACCCAATCATGAACTTGAACCTAAATTTGAACCAAATCTTTTTCAAAGGTCTAGTAGATAGAGGAAAGCACCAGAAAGGTATGGATATTCTCCTGATGATTGGAGGCATATATTTTCTTTGAATGCTAATATTGATGAATTGAAATCTGTAGAAGAGACTCTTGGTATGAATGATCTAGAGTCTTGGAAGATAGCCATGGAAGAAGAGATGGAAGCTCTTAAGAGGAATGACACGTGGAACATTGTACCATTTCCTAAAGGATGGAAGCTTGTTGGTTGCAAATGGGTGTTCAAAAGGAAGATGGGTTCAGATGGAAGCATTGAGAAGTATAAAGCATGTTTTTTTGCAAAAGGTTACTCCCAAGTTGTAGGAATTGATTATGGAAATTTTTTTCTCTTGTAGGAAAAATGAAACCCATTCATTTTTTACTTTCTATTGCAACAACTTATGATCTAGAAGTTGAATAGATGGATGTGAAGACAAATTTTCTTCATGGAGATTTGGAGGAAGAAATTTCTATAACATAGCTAGAGCACTTTGTGGTGAAAAGTAAAAGTCATTTGGTCTACAAATTGAAGAAATCCCTGTATGGGTTAAAACAAAGTCCTAGGATGCGGTACTAGAATTTTGATACATATGTATTGAGTTTGGAATTTGTGCGATCAAAATCTCATCACCATATATACTACAAGTTCAATGGTGATTATTTCCTAGTTGTTTCCTTATATGTTGATGAAATGTTGTTTATTGCCAAAGGAAAAGGTTTGATTATAGAATTAAAATCTCAGCTCTCAACAAAGTTTGAAATGAAAAATCTTGGTGCAACAAGGTACATTCTAGGAATGGAGATTATAAGAGATAGACAAAACAAAAATCTTTGGCTAGGCTAGAGTAAGTATGTTGGTAATATTCTAAAGAGATTCAATATGTAGGATTCCATACCATTGAGTTTTCCGATTAATATGGGAACAAAGCTTTCTAGCTCACAGTGTCCTTCATCCCCATTGGATATGGAAGAGATGAGTTGAGTACCATATCAAAGTACTATTGAAAGTTTGATGTATGCTATGGTTTGTACAAGACCATACATTGCCCAAGTAGTGGGAGTACTTTCCCATTATATGTATAATCTAGGAAGAGAATTGGAATGTTGTAAAAATAGATTTTAGATACTTGCAGGGTACCTAAGAGTAATCTATATGTTTCCATGAAACAAGAAATGAGCATTCCCTAGATATTCAAGGCTATGTGGATTCAGTCTAGGCTGTCGATGTTGATAGTAGAAGATCCAGCAATGCATATGTGTTTAAATCATTTGGTGGTGCAATTATTTGGATGAGAAGCAACAAGCTATGGTCACTTTTTCCACTATAGAGGAAGAGTGTATGATAGCTACTCATGCTTGCAAGGAAGCCATTTGGCTTAAGAGACTATGTTCAAATATAGAGTTCAAACAGGGTGTAGTGACAATTTATAGTGACAGTCAGAGTGCAATCTACCTAGCAAAGAACTTAAAATTTCATGCCAAGACCAAGCACATTGATGTACAATATCATTTTGTGAGAGATATGATTGAGAAAAGTAAGATGAAACTAGAGAAGGTAGAGACTTTGGTGAATGTTGTTGATGCATTAACTAAGCTCGTGAGCATAGAGAAATTTAGATGGTGTTCAAAGTCTATGGGCCTCTCAGCCCCTAGCATTTAAGTCCATGACATTGTGGATCCCCTGACTCTTGCAAGGTGTTCAACAAGTGGGAGAATGTTGAGAATTTTTTCTCAACCTTGCAAGCTTTTTGCAAAAAATTGTAGAAAATTCTAGAATTTGTTTGTGGAAGTTTTCCACATATTTATGAGTTGGAAAAGGTGTATGATTTGTTAAAAATGTGTCTAGTCTCTAGAAAAATGTAGAAGGGCTAATTTTAAAGTGTAAATAGCTCATTATATGAATTTTATGGGGGTCTAAACTAGAGGAAAAAATTATGGACGAAAATTGTATTCTTGGAGTTACAAATTACAACTGGATAACATGTGTCATGGTTGTTTTTCCCATGGTTTCGGCCCATGATTTTGTAAAACCACAAATGGTTTCTAAGTGGCAAATCACTATAAAAGGAGGGCTTGGGGAGGTGTTTGAGTCATTGAGTTTAGTTTGCAAGACTAGTTCTAGAAGGAGTCTCTCTGGGTCTGAGTCCAAGTTTGAGTTATAATGGTGCGCTCCTATAAGAACTTACATTGCAAGTGTATTGTAATCTCTCAGATTTGAGAATACATAGTATGGGTTTTTTCTCCTAGAAGGGTTTCCCCATGGTAATTATTGTATTATGAGTTCATTTCTATTTTTATTATATTGTTATGTATTTTTAGATCCTTGCAATAGTTAGTTGAATTTGCATAATTGTCCTCTCAAAGATTAGTGTAGGAAACAATTCCATGCACCTTTGCTTCCTTAAAACTTGGCTTGTGACTAATTTTTAACTATAGCTCTTTGATTCCTTTAGCTAGATCCTAAAGTAAGATCCACTACATCAATGTGTAACATATGTCAATTAGCTTTTTTTATGCACGATACTTCTCATGCTTCTTAAATAGCCTTTGATAGGGGTATCACCCTTAGTTTACCTCTTAGATACTCATGAGAATCCTTAGGTAATGCTTTTGTAAAAATATCAGCTATTTTCTCTTTTGTGTTAACATATTCCATATGCACCTATTTATCTTGATCTAACTCTCTCAAGTAATGATACTTGATTACAATGTGCTTAGTCTTTGTATGCATCACATGATTCTTTGATATATTTATAGCACTTGTATAAATACATGCTGTTAAAGGTTACAATACACATTGTTAAATGTGACCTAGTTAGCGACTTCAATCACCCTATTAGGAGTGAGCATTGTTAGAGGTCTTTAGATAATTCACTTGGAATGTCACCTAGTTAAAGGATTTACAAATGATTGTTAGGTCAACCTTAATCCAAAGAGTTTACCCTAGACTGGTGCAATGATTAGAAAGTAATAGTAAGGCTTGATCTAATAATAAAGTAAACCTCACTTGTAGATTATAGATCTTTGTTTTAGTCCTCCATTCTCCTTGGCTTTCACACACTTCAGCTCTAATATCTTGTTCACCCTTCAAGCACTCATACTCTTAAGCCTTCTTGCTTTGCTTGCCAAACTAGTCTCTTCTATTTGGTCTCTAAATGAAGCAATACCTTAGACCTCTTGTCTAACTTTGATTCTTGAGTATTGACCAACCTTGCTTTTGAGTAACCATCTCTATAAATATAAAATTAAGGTCTTTTTTTCATTTATCCTCCATCGAACATTTTAGGGTTAGGTAGGATTCAATGAATCTACCCATCTTTTCATTTTAGTCCCTTCAAGAAACTTCTCCTTAAATCCTTTTTTAATTTTCCTCAAAATGGTTTACCATGAATTCTTTGCCACCAACTCATCATAATTATCTTCCACACGGTTCATAAAGCTCAAGAAAATAAAATAGTTGGCTCAAATTTGTTAAATATATAATTTAACATGAATACTAGCACTCGACATCAATATGTTGTCACTTGGCTTCTATATTGTTCTTCCACTCCTCTTCAACTAGATCATGTTAGAGAAAAAGGTTAATTTAATTTCATTAATTAAATTGTCTTTTCTCCCTTCTTAAGATTTTTCTTTATGCGCTTTTTGCATTCACATATAATAATTAATTAGTAATTATTAAATGGTTTTTACCTTTTAGGTTACCCTTTGTAACTTTTTAGGTTGTTCTTCTAGGTTTCGATCTCCTTTTATAAGGATTAATCTTTTTTAATATCTTTTATCTTTTCTTTATCTAAGAATACAATTTGCCTGTTTTTAGAGCAAACCCTTGCCTCCTCTTGTCTGTTTCTTCTCTATGATAGGTTTTCTACATGTAGGTATTTGAGGGCTTTATGGATTTATTTTGTGTATTTTCTCAAATACTTCATTGTATCAGAACCAAATCTACTATAGCTTGTTTGGTATTTGGAGAAAAAGGAGAATGGGGGTTTGACAGATTAGATCTGGAGTTTTTTCAAGTATTTCTTGAGAAAATAGGGGGTCACAAATTTTTGGAATAGCTTGAAGCCAAACATACCTCACAGATGGATTCATAAGGCATCAAAACCCTTGTTTCCATATAAAGTTCATCCTTTTTGGACAACATTGATCCAAGAGCCAAAACAATTTTTCCTAGCAAGGCCTTACGACCCCTATATGCACTTTGAGGCATATTTTTGATTGAAAAATCACAAAAAAAATATTTTTAAAAGATTTTTGACTTGCTATAGTTTAAAAAAATTGCCAGAAGTCACTGTGACTATTAGCAGTTAGCGATAACCACGAGCGATCCCATTGACTGCAGCAACCACCCCCGCTCAGCAGGCCACCACTGCCAGCGACACCTCCCTCCCACCATTGTTGCTATGGCTCCACTACCTAGGCCACTGCTATGCCTCTGCTCCTCTAATAGTGTGATTTTTTTAGAATTTTTAAATGGTTTTTTTTAAAAATAATTTATTTTGTATTGCTTCCAGGGGGCCTGTCAGTTTTTTCAATGTAACTTGAGCATATAGATGTCATTTTTTCGATCTAAAAGAAGAGCTAGAAATTTAGTTCTTTGACAAAGATAATGGCATATGATTTTTCTAGTTGTGATATAGTTTGGTTTCCTATTTGGGTAATCAAAGTCGGGTGTTTAGTTTTCACTTCGAATGGCATATCTTGAGCATTCCATCTTTGTTTTTCAAAATTGTTATATTTTCTAAAATTTGGTTCATTATTCTTTTCAAAAATGCTAGTTTTTCTTCCAAATTTTGCTACATGCTCTTCCTATCATGTTTTTTTCTTTATTACACTATGGTGGATATCTTGAGTGTTTCGGGTTTGGGGATTGTTATCATGGCATTGGATTTATTCTTTTGGGCTATACTACCTATTGTAACAACTCTTTTCCCTTTTTGTTCATTATTGATATCATTTATAAGCATGTTTATGTAAATGCAATGAGTTGGAGAGCCACTCGCATTTTCGAGACCTCTTTCATCATTGTGACTTATTGTGCTCGCATTACGTTATAAAGTACCATGGGGGGATTTTTTTTTTTTTTTTCCTTTTAATGCCCTCTTCCTTTGTCAAGTGATTTTCCCTTCCATGACATTATCCCTATGATGTATCAACGAAACTTGCATTTATAGGTGTCGATGTTCTTGGTTCTTTCTATTTTGTAGGAGTTTTTTGGTCCACTTTCTTAGTTGCCTGCCACCTCACCCTTGTCTAGATCTGGGGGGGGGGGGGGGGTGTGGGGCATTCTTCTATTATTTTTCTCATGCTTCCTTGGTTTGATTGATCAACTCTTTAGGCTTTGGGGTTTCATGTCATCTATATTCTTTGAGTTCAATTGTTTTCCTTTGTTTTCCTCTTGATTCGATACAAATTACAATCTTCTCTCCCTGGTTAGGTTCTATTTTAGAGGAGGTTCTATAGATTAGAAATGTCTTTTGGATAGATTTTATGACTTCTTCATGCTTCACTAATGTTTCTCCATGACCACTCTTTGTTCCTATTTTCTAAAGATTCATCTAGTTGGAGGCTTCTGGAGTCCTTCACTAGGTTTTCAACTATCTCTTTTCAGAGTAGAGTTTTTCCCACTCGGTTTTTTTTGTTTCTCCATTTCATAAAGATCTGGTTGTGATTGGGTACCTCATTAGGCCTTGTTGTCAGAACCCAAGTTTGCTTTCAACATTGCATTGTAGTTTCCTTGTTCTTTATTCATTGTTTGTAACTGCATTGTTGCTCATCCTAAGGGGGGGTGTTAGAGAAAAAGGTTAATTTCATTTCATTAATTAAATTACCTTTTCTCCCTTCTTAAGATTTCACTTTATGCTCTTTTTGCATTCACATTTAATAATTAATTAGTAATTATTAAATGGTTTTTACCTTATAGGTTTCCCTTTGTAACTTTTTAGGTTACTCTTTTAGGTTTCGATCTCCTTTTATAAGGATTGATCTTTTGTAATATATTTTATATTTTCTTTATTTGAGAATACAATTTGTATATTATTAGAGAAAACCCTTACCTCCTCTTGTCATTTTATTCTTTGTGACAGGTTTTCTACATGCAAATATTCAAGGGCTTCATGCATTTGTTTTTCATATTTGCTCAAATCATTCAGATCACTTGACAAAGACTAAAGTTTATTAGTGGTCAACATCAACTAAACTTTACTTTGCTTACACTGTATCACTCAACATACACTGAACTTGACTTTTGTCAACTCCAACAGATTTTTTGCCTGGCTTGCACTAACTTTGCTTGACACCTACTCTCCACTTGGTCAAGCTTGGCAAGCTCAATTCTTCTTAATTTTTCTTCTAGAATAAGTCTGTGTATCTAACCTTTGCAACCTTAAGTAGATAATCAATGAACTATAACATCATTATCTTAATTGATCTTTGTACTTCTTTTTCATAGCATAACTTGACCTTTTCTCTAGATGTTTTTTTATCCCATTTGGTCAAATCCTCTTTGTCAATCAAACAAATGATAGTAAACAAATAAACTAAAGATTTGTTTTATGAGAAAGTAGCAGGTTTGACATTAGTGACAAAACAATGATTGAAACACATTCCAATACTTGTATCAATCTATTTTCAATAGGATTTCATTTTGAATGGATTTTTGGGTGTCTCTAAGGATTTCTTGAATAGTTACATAGTTTAATAGAACATTCCAAAAATGTCAGATAGATATTATTAATGAAATTTTTGCAATTAAAAAATAATAAGAACCCTAGGGAAATGGAATCTAGCTAATGAGAAAAAAAGAAATTTACAATTAAAAAATAATTTAAAAATAAATATGTTTTTAAACTTTAGCAATTTAATAATTTTAGTTATGAAAATTAATTGTTTGTAGCAAATGGGGACATTAGTTCCCTGCCTATTTATAGGTAGGGACTAAGACATTCTACTAGTAACCTTGGCCTAACCCAGTTTTATCTTAAACATCAAATCAATATTTTATCAAATATAACTTAGATGCCTTGCAAAAAATGTCTTAGTCCTAAATTTTTTCCCTATATGATGTAGGAGCATCCTTGGGCTATTGGTAATCTTGCATCACCCAAAAAGATATTTTCTATTTTCTATCTCACAGTTACTTGTTTGATAGTTTGTATTCACAAACACTTGTTTGTTATTTACAAATTTTGCTAGCTTAGCTTCATATAGTGTACATATTATGGATCATTAGTCTAAGTGTGCATAATCGTATGAGATATCTGGAAAAAGTTATGCTACATCTCCTTAGGTGTTGAATTTCTATGCTTCTCTTCATAAAATGTCTAGTATTTAATTTGGTGTGGTTCTTTAGTTAAGAGTCAACTTATGCACTCTTGGATCTAGACAGTCGGTTAATGTGTGGACAATACGTAAGGCCACATGAAGTTATCTCATTTTATGTATTTGGTCAATAATTCATTAAGACTCAATCATATAATGCAATGCATGTTTCTTATTATTGGATATTGTGAACTCAAGCCGACTTGTGTGTCTTGGTGACTATATATGTAATGACCTTGTGTCTTAGGAGGTAGCATTGAAGTATTATTGAAGTAGTATCATTCAAGAAGATACTTGGAGGAAGCTTGGATAGTGAACTTTGGTCTATAATATAGAATATACATTGGTCATAACCAAGAAGATTGATGGGGAGATTCTAAGAAAACCCAAACTTGTAGGGTTTTGTACTAGACCTTATCTTCTTACTCTACTCTAGGACCACTTCTCTAGTCCCTAGGGGTCACTCTAGAAGCCATCTACCTTAGGAGATTCAAATTAATCTCCAATTCACAAGAAACTCACCACCAAGGTTAATCCTCTTAAAAATTTCTAATGAATTTTTGTCCAAAGCCACCCCAAGTCTTGAAAACTCCAAATTCAGCATCTCCATGGATGGATGGGCCATAGACACTTGCAATTTGATCCTCTTGGGAAAGTTCTTGATGAAGGAACATTGTAGGGTAGTTAGAAATCTTTCACATTGGAGGGATTTTGGCTTTGGAATTAAGGACTCGATCATCAAAGGATTGGTGCTTGCTCATTATTGGGTAGTTCTAGATATAGTATTTATCGAGAAGCTTGGTTATTGAAGGATCTCGGTCACTATGTTTCTTGATACTCAATATGGTGCTTAGCATGTGTTGGTTGTTCAATACCTATGGAACTCGAAAATCCTTGTGGGAATTCGACGATGCTTGTGATTTTCCTCGATGCTTGGAAGTGTGGCTTGCGGGATGGAGTTCTTGTGGATTTTCATGGCTGACTTGGTGCATTTATTGCATGAGGATTATGATCATGATGTAGATTGATCATGGGAATTTGTGTGGACTTATTAGGGTCTTGCTTATTTTTCCTATATGTATTTAATGGGTGTTGTAAGACTTCTGAGGCATTTGGTATTTAATATTTGTTGTAGGCCGACTTGTGGCTCAACATGTATTTTTTAGTTTATGATTATCTAGGCCAACTTGTGGCTTAGTTGAGAACAAGTAAAGATTCTTAGGGAGTCTTGAATCATTTTCATTCATCATGGAGAAGAAGAAGGAGCTAATATGAGTCAATTTTGAGTAGAGATAGTAGCTAAGTGTGGGCTTGGGAAACAAGGAGGTTTCTTGATGGCTTGCTAGCACAAGTTTAGATTCTTCTTGGAGCTTCTACCAAAATGTGGATCTAGGCTAGCTAGGGTTTATATCTTCTGAGATCTTGCAAAATTACTATTGTAAATTTCTTTATATTTGGCCGTAAGCCAAAAGGCCTTACAACCAGGCATGTTGAATAAAAAATTTATGATTCTATTATGAGAATTTGCATCATTGCGTATCTTAAACTATGTGTTATTGTTTGTATTCTTTTGCATGGTTAATTATCATGGGCTAGGAAATATCCTTTAGGGATTCTCCTAAAACTTACTCTAAAACTTATTTAAGGAGCCTAGAAACAAATCAATATATCAAATACCCTTTTCAAAAGACTTCAAGATTTTGTAGGTCTCAAATACTGTAGGTGTCTGTACAACCTAAACCCAAATTGGCCCAATTCCTTAAGGTTAATAGCACATAAGGGTTCTTTCCATTTTTCATGATTGATAGAGGTTCAAAAACATTTATTTTTCCTTTCATAGTGCCTACCATATCCATCCAACACTTCTACATCAAAATCCCACACTTCTTAATCCATCGACCCATGTTTCAATCCTATGTTATGCTTCTTCCTCCTAGCTGGGTGCTTGCTGAGTCACCTAGGGAAAGGTGATAGAAATAGAAAAGAGTTCTTTTAGGCCTTCAAATTTAGTATTTACATTATAAATTGAGTTCCCTTCCATGTGCCAACATCTTGTTATATAAGAGGCATTTTTGTGTTCCTCACTCTAGATGAACCAATGAATTGGCTGGGTAAGAAATATTTTTCAAGAACACTAAAAATGGAAAAAAATTGGAATAAAAAAACATGCATAAAGAAATAATTCACATATCTATAACTAACTACCAAGTATAGAGGTGGTGATCTATCCATTAAAGTAAAGTTACTCCACTTGCAAGTAAAATTATGACAGCAAAATGCACCAAAATGATTATTTTATTTCTCCAAATCAAAAATTATGTTCACCAAATCATTCATCTAATTTAGGATGGAATTATATTCACCAAGTTCATTAAATCCAAATGTTCAAATGGTTCCCTAACTACCAAGAGTCATTCAACAACTTTTCAAGAAATGTTGCTAATGACAACTTTGACAATTTTTTCCATCATTGCTTCAAAATTTCCTTGGACCTCTCAAATTTATGTCTTGGGACAAAAATAAAGTCCCTATCATATCCCTACATGTTTCATGACTCATATATCTATTTTGGAGGCTCCAAGACCCAAATTTCTCACCTAGTTGCAACTTAGCAACTATTGGCAATGTAAGCAATTTTGAGTCAACACTTGACATCTAACTCTCAACTTCTATACTAGACATCTTAAACACCTAAACACACTATTAGGACTCTTAATGCCCTATTATTTATGAGTGGTTTTGATCGAACCACTACAAGCCAAAATTGATCTAGGAGAGCTATGGTTTCAAATGGCCCACTTTAGGTGTTTCTCCACCAAAGGCCTTACAACCTAGCATACAATATATTTTATCATTTGATTTGCCTTATGAATAAATGGAATGTATGGTGAAAATTTCATGTAATTGAATATTTTTTGATGGTAAATTTCTTTTTTTGCAACTTTATCTCGTGAATTTTTGTTGTGTTTTATTTTCTAGGGGCTTGGTCATCTCTTTTGGAGACTCACCTACCTTGACTGCATCAATATGGTATTAGAGAAAGGTTTGATCTAATTGGAGTTGATTTTTGATCTGAGTTTTAAACTTGAGGTTGATCTTGTTAGTGACTTATCAGAGGTTTTGGGTCTAATATTTTTTTTTATCTAATCTTTCTTAATCTTGGAGAGCTTATGAAGACTTGTATCCCTTATTGTGAGGTGGAAGATTGAAGTTCTAGTTCATAATTGTAGAGCACTTCTTCAAGTTTTGTTTAGAATCCTGTTACAAATTTATTGACCCCTATTGGTGTATAGTTCTTTAAAGTTTGAGGAAGTAGCACCTTGTTGTATTCAATATGCCACCTAGAAGAATGAACCATAGGAGGTTGGGGAATGCATTTGAAGAATTCAAAGCTAAGATGAGGAATGAGATCCAAAATGTCTTAAATGGATTGAGAAAAAACCTTGAAGCTGATGAAGAATATGTTGAAGCTTCTAAAGATCTTCAAATTCCTAATGTAGAGATCCCTCCAAAAGAAGAAATATTGTTGAAAGCTATGACACAAGTTGGTGAGATTCATACGATGAAATTTTTGAGTTATTTTGGCTCTTTAGATCCTAAGGAATTGATAGATTTGATTAATGAACATGAGTATTATTTTGAGCTTGAAAATACCGTAGAACCATAGAGAGTTAGGTTACCATAGACTAATTTGAAATGTTATGTTGCCTTATGGTGGAAAGAACTACATAAAGATAGATAAGATAATGATAAATTTTTTATTACTAGATGGAAACCCATGGTTTCTACATTGAAGGCTAAATTCATCCCTAAAGACTATGAACTTGAATTGTTTAAGAGATTGGAGAACTTGACACAAAAATATCTATCTATGGAAGCTTATCCTAAAGAATTTTACAAGATACAAATCAAATCTAGACAACATGAATCTTCTAACAAGAAAGTTGAAACATATGGTAATGGTTTAAAATTCAATGTTTGAGATGAATTGAGTATGTTGAAACTTAGTTTAGTTAAAGATACTTATAATATGAATTGAAAGTTGAAGAAAAATTAAGAATGAAGCAAGGTTAGTAAGTTACTAAAGTTGATAAGCGTAAGAAACTTGTTTCTAAAAGGAAGTTTATTTTCAGAGGTACTTCTTTTAAATGTGGTAAGGATGGACACTGAGATTTTGAATGTCTTAATGTGAAAGTTGACAAACATAACTTGGTAGCACAAGAAAAATAGAAAGTAGAATATTCTAATCTTGATTTGGCTTCACCAAAAGTTGGAGAATCTCTTTTGATGAGGAGAACCATGTTGCCTAAGCATGATGTTGAATCAATGCAAAGAAGGGATTTAATATTCTAAACTATTTGTAAGTTTGGGGGTAAATGTTGTAAATTTATTATTGATGGGGGTGGTACTAATAATCTTGTCTTTTAAGAAATGGTTAGGAGATTTAGTTTTAAAACATTGAAACATCCTACTCCTTATGGTATCATTTGGTTTCAAGATGATTATTGGGTGCATGTTAGAGAAAAATATCATGTTAATTTTAGTATTAGACCTTTCAAGGATGAAGTTTTATGTGATGTAGTAGACATGAATGCTTGTCATGTTTTACTCCAAAGACCTCAACAATTTGACAAAGGACATTTACATGATTGCAAAAAGAATAGTACTATTACAATTGAGAAGGATGGTAAGAGGTTTTTTTTATTCCTTTGAAAGATGAAGAAGTTATCAAAGAAAATAATTTGATTATTTTAAAGACTTTTAGTTTGAAGACAAAAAAAACCTGTGGTTGAAGTACATTTTGTTGAAAGAGAGTTATTTGATTCTATGATTAAGAGAAAAGGAAAAAGAAAGAAAATTCCTAATCAGATGAAGTCATGAAGCATGTATGGCTCATTTTATCCTAGTTGTTGTAGCAGTAGGAAAAGATCTAAGATATCTGGGGGCTTAGTTGGTTATTGCAGTAAGTTGGAACAAACTACTAAATTAATTAATGGAGAAGATTTGTGTATTAAGAATGAGCATGGGATTTGTGTTATGAATTATTTCAAATATTGATAAGTCCTTATGTAACATCTTTTAGTCACCTTAGGTGTTTGATGGAGGAGCATCCTTGGCCTGTTGGTAATCTTGCATCACCCAAAAAGATATTTGTTGTTTTCTACTTTATAATTTTATAGATTCTGCAAGCTTGGCTTCATGTAATCAACATATTATGGATCATTAACCTAAGAAGACATAATCCTAAACAATTGGAAAAATTTATGCTTCATCTCCTTGTGTGAAGATTTCCTATGTTTATTTTTCATGTGATGCCTAGTATTTAATTTGGCATAGTTCTTTATTTAAGAGTTCACTTATACACTATTGGATCTAGGCAATTTATTATGTGTAAACCTATACCTAAGGCTGCATAAAGTTATCTCTTGTATTATGTATTTGGTTGTTAATTCATTAAGGGTTAGTCCTATAATGTAATGCACATTTCCTATTATTGGAGATTCTAAACTCAAGTCGACTTTTGTGTCTATGTACTTATATATGAAATGACCTTGTATCTTAGGAGGTAGCATTGACATAGTATCATTCAAGAAGATACTTGAAGGAAACTTGGATAGTGAACTTCAGTCTGTAATCTAGAGTGTACATTGGTCATAAACAAGAAGGCCTTATAGCTTGGAATATAGTATATTTCATCATGAGAGTTATCTTATGAATTAGTGGAGTGTATGGTGAACATTTGATTTAATTAATGATCTTTTGATAATAAAGTTCTTTTCTTGCAATTATATCTTGTGTACTTCTATTGCGTTATATTTACTAGGGGCTTGGTCATCTCCTTTGGAGACTCACATGCCTTGTACTGCATCACTATATGATACTCACTTTACCAACATAGTTACATTCTAATTTAATATCAAAACAATTGATCTTCTTTCAGAAGATTACAAGTTTCAATAGACTTTATAATGTCTACATATTTTTCATATAAAAGTATGCTTAATTTTTTAGCTACATAATATTCATAGTTCATATAATGTAATTTTATATTTAAATTTCTTATCATGAATCTGCACACACTACTACATTTAGAAATTGCAGGTTCTTGATTTTCTATTTAATTTTCATAAAGAATGGATAATTAATGAATGTAGATTGGCTCTACGATTCCAATTAAAAATAGGTAGGTTATATAACTTAAACTATAGGTGTGTAGGAGGAAATGTGAATAAAGGAAACAAACCCCAAGTTCATCACATAGCCTCACACCTCAAGAGGCTGAGTTCAAGGAAAATATTCTTTCCAATCAATCCTCAAAGGTGTTAAACCTTAGTAGGTTAATGTAATCCAAATAATAATGGAATACTAGCTCAAACTAAGATCCAATGACTATGAAGGTAGTTTGAAGAATGCATGTTTCCCTTGATATCTTAATTTTTTACTTCTAGATCTATGCAAAGTATACTATATAAAGTAAAAAGCATAAAGTATTGAAATGACAAAGATGGGTGAAGAACTCATCTCAAAGAAGGACCAAGTGTTTGGACTTACATTTATTCTTCTTGTGTTGTTCCTATGGATGAACAAAGACCAATCAGGGCTTGAAACTATTGAATCTACAAAACTCTAAAATTATTTAACAATCTGGCAAGGTCAACATTTGCACAATGTCAACTTTCTCCTCAAGCAGATGAGCAATGCATATATGTTCAACTATGTCTGACCTTGATTGTGATTTTGCACTATTATAGTAATTAGATATTTTCTAATTAACTCTATTATACTTAAGCTAAAATTTAGGCACATAATAATTAATTATTTTATTAATGATTATAATGCAACATATGTTTTACCTTTTAGGGTTTTGATCTCCTTTATAAGGATGATCTCTCTTTGTAATCTTATTCACTCAATATATTTTGTTTGATCTAGCCTCCATAGCTTTTGCTCCTCTCTGTTGTGACAAGTGTTTGCATGTAGGTTATTCTTGGGAGATGTGGGGTTGATCATTCATCAACTTCCACATGAAATTTTGACAAATAACAAAAAGGGTACTCAGATCTACAACGTATTCTGCCTTTTGAAATCTGTTGGTATTTGAAATAATATTTTTTGGGTGGCCATGTAGGGACTTTCCTTACTCAACCCTCTATTTTGGTGATGTATAGCTCCACTAATTGCTATTAAATTAGTTATAATGTGTGTGATGCTCATGTATGAGCTTTGAAAGTGCAATGCCAAGATCTAAATATGTACATCTAAACCCTTGCATGAAGTTTTATACTTGAATGATGATGAAACAAAAAGGATATTTTTTAATTTTTGAAGAAACATGAGTTTTGATAGAGAAAGGGCCTTAGAAATGAGAAATTTTAAAAATTTACAATTTTTTCTTCTATGGCTGCTCCATAGGCAATTTTTACCAAACCTTGTTCCACCAAAATTGGTTTGGCTAAATATGATACCATATAGGCAATTTTGATTAGTCTTGATTCCACCAAAATTGGTTTGGTTCCATCTTGAATTGAAATAAAGGTCATCTAAATGCAGTTGGATGGAGACCAAGCCCTTAGGCTCATATACATAATGTTATTTTAAAACAACTTTTAATCAAATTAATTTAACTTAAAGTAGAAAAAATTAGCTAATTTTTAGAAGTGATTTTGATCTTATTCTTATGGAAGTAGAAAGGCAAAATTACAAAGGATCATCAATAAGGTACATTTTTTTACCAAGTTATTTTATACATTAATTCCTTCAAATTAAAGCATTATTATATTTAGTGTCCTAAATTAAAGTATTCATTGGTAGATTAAAGTATTCAATGGGGAAAAAAGAGGCAGATTAAAGAAATATGATTGAGTAAGAGATGACAAAATGAAAGGTCATCTACAAAACATAGTCAAAACCAACGTATTGAATTTTAGAAAGAAAATGTTAATATTCAAGAGGATGAAATTAGAGTAGGGGAAAAAATTAGTAGTTCTTAAGGTAGAAACATATCATTTGGCATAGGAAACTTGATAGATATGTTAGAATTCTTTAGAATAACTGAGAGGGGGGGTGAATCAGTTATTCAAGGTCCAAATGCCCTATTAATACCTTTTTACTACTTTTAATGAATCCATACTTAAATCAATCATATAAGCAAGTTACAA
Source organism: Cupressus sempervirens (assembly GCA_028749045.1). NCBI lineage: Eukaryota > Viridiplantae > Streptophyta > Pinopsida > Cupressales > Cupressaceae > Cupressus > Cupressus sempervirens. Next base: position 861,814,836 of record CM053792.1, on the reverse strand, counting down.
CAAATCAACATGCAAAGATAAAACACTAAAGATCAACACATGACACAACGATTTATGTGGAAACCCAATTTGGGAAAAACCACCAGTAACATGCTACTTGATTCTCACTCTTCTAAAGTGATGCCCTGTTAAAAGCCTTCCCTATTAAAGGCTTACAACACACTATTAAATGTGACCTTGTTAGAGGATTTCACCAAACTGTTAGGAATGGGCCTGGTTAAAGGTATTTAGAACATTCACTTGGAATGTCACCCTGTTGAAGGATTTTTCTAATGGTTATTAAACCAACCTAAGTCCATAGGATTTAGACTTACAGTTGCAATTGCTAGAAAGTAACAATAATGGTCTTTCAATATGATATAACTTACAACATACTTTGTAGATTTTAGATCACACTTTCAGTTCAATCCTTATGCTTGGCTTTAATCTCTTTAGCTCTGACTGCTTGTCTTCCTCTCAAGCTTCGTCTCCTTGAGTCTTCTCACTCATTCTACCAATGCAATTATCTTTGTGGTCATCTATACAAATAGAATTTCTGTGCTATCTTCTCCTAGGCACATTCTTCAGCATTTCATGCTTTTATGCTTGACCACTATCTCCTTTTCTTCTATCCCCTCTCACTCTCTCTTTCTCTTATTAATTTATGTCTTCTTATATAGAAGTTTGATTTTCCTTTACCACTCAATTCTCCCTCTTCAATTTTAGGGTTTCAAAATTGATTAGGTAGGATACAATGTATCTACCCAATATCTTTTTTTTCTTCTTGAAACTTCACCAGTTGTATCTTAAAAATGTTCTACATGGTGTTCTGTGCCACCAACTCATCATTCTTATCTTCCTTTTAATTCATAGATTTCTAGGTAACAACCTTGTTGGCTTAGATCTGGCGAATCTTCGATTTCCTAAATAATGCAACAACTCGACATTATTGAGTTATTGGTGCTCAACACCTCTGTGTTACTCGGCACCTATACCAACTCAGCACTTGAACTTGCTTGGCACTTGAACTTACTCGACACTTGAACTTACTCGGCACTTGAACTTACTCGACACTTGAACTTACTCGGCACTTGATTCTACTCGGCACCACTTGGCATCTGAAGTTTACTCGGCATTAACTAGAACTTGCTTGGCTCTTACTAGCTTGCTCGGCTCCTTCTCTCTAATGAACTTAGTTTGAGCTTTACAAAAGACTTAGTTAAAACCTTAAATCTTTGATATGTTTCAGTGTGCCCATTCTTTGTAGTATGTCATCAAATACATTCTTTCATCAATGGCTTAGCTGATCCTTGTACTTCATTCCAACATCATAACTTCAACCTTTCTCTAGGTATTTTAGTTACATATTATTAATTGCCTCCACCTTGACAATCAACTAATTGATAGTATTTGGATCACTAAAGTAATTGTCATCCCTGCAAGTAGCAAGTTTGACATCAATGACAAAACAATGATTGAGGACATTCTTCACTAGTTCCATATTTTATTCCAACAATCTCCCTCAACTTTTCTTATAATTATTTCAATCATTTCCAAAAAGATACAAATAAGGATCTACTTTTTAGTCAAATTTCATCTAAACATATGGTATCTGAAAGCGATATTAAAACACACTGCAAAATAAATAGGGATGAATATTTCAAAAATAAAATTATATTTGAAAGAGCATAATTATTTCTCAATTTATTTAAGAGAAGAGATATACCTCTTGTTTTGGAGTTGTTGGACTATGATAACAAGAAAATCTACGTGCATAATGTTAATGAAATAATAGTTGAAAATTTGCAAGATGCATTAAACAAAGCTAGCAACACAGCTCAAGGAGGCAATTTAAGTTTTTCATGTCCAAAATTTATAGGGCAAAAGCACAACTACAATTCTATTTTTTTGAAGATAACCTTTAGGTTCTCACATCATGGACTATGCATTGTCAACTTGGTTATTGAATGACCAAGAGTTTGAGATACCCAACAATTATGTTTATAGTGTTGCAACATACTTTCAATTCCCTAACTGAAGAGCTCCTTAATAGGTTGGTTGAAGGTTCATCTCTAATTGGCATCAAAAATTATGGGAGTAGTTTTGTTGGCACAAGCTCATAAGAAAATCAACTCCTTTAAGCTCTCGATGTTTGTGTGTATGTGTAATAGTTTACTACTTGTCATGTCATGGCATTCAATCCAATATGAACTTGAACTCTACATCTAGGATAGATTTACATTAAAGGGTATAATTATTGTAGATGTAGATGTACATATGTTATGCACTATGAGTATGGGTTTTTTAGAAATAGGGATTACTGGGGGGGGGGGGGGATGAATCAGTAATCTACAAGCTTTAGTTGCCAACTGGATATTATTTCTTTCTTTAAACCATAAATAACAAATTAATAAAGTAATGCTAAATAGTAACAATAACCATGCAAAATGATAACTCATAACACCATATTTTGTTAACTAGGGAAACCCTGGGCAAAGAAAAACCCCAGTAGGGATGATACCCACTAGATAATATACTGATATATTAGTTCCTTTTTAGAGGATGGACCTTGTTAGGATTAAATGATAAAATTCAATATAGAGAGTCCTTATTAGGAGACTTTGAATACTTGTTAGGAGATTCCTAGCATAGTAGATGCAAGATGAGCCCACTATCCAAACATGCACTTCCAATTACAAGAAGAGCTTATTGCCCAAACAAGTGATCCAATTTTTGGAATATAGATTTTTTCTTAATTCAATCTTGGTTCATAAAATAGCTTCACAAACTTCGTATATATCACTTTCAAAAAAGTTTGCATACAATTGCTCAACATAATTTCTTCAAGATAGTACACACACCTAATCCCAAGATTTCCTTTGCATAATTACCATGCCATTTCATAAATTTTTTCTACATTAGCTAAGACCATAATACACTTTTCCAACTTAGAGTAAACATATAAGATGTCGACCCTAATTGGACAAGTAGTTATTTTGTAAACAAAATAATTTCTTTCCTTTAATTATGTTTTTCTCTTTCACTTCTAAAATAGGAATATCTCTTTTTGGTATAATCTTTACTAACTTTTGAGCTTATACATGTCATCATCAACATGTATATTATCACGATCTAACTTTGCTAGTCATAATATGACATCAACAACAAGTTACAAACAAAACCTTACATTGTTGTATACCAAATTCATACTTAGACAATTTTCTAAGTACCAAAAGCTAAGTATCTTTATTTTTTGATGTTTCCTATAAGCATGTACATCATGTGCTACCATAAATGACAACAATTACACATCTCCATTAGCCAATTGTTAACAATCTCTCCCTTTGGCATTGATGGCAAAAAAATAGGGAAAATTGGCTAAGTATCAAAAACTTAAAAATAAATAACACATTAAAATTATATCTATTATTATTTGTCCATTATACATATGCCCCCCGTTACAATTACTTTCATACTTTTCTTTTTTACCCGATTTACAAATTTCTTATGTACTTCTTCCCCTTTGACATCAGTGTCAAAGGTTAAGATGTCAAAATTTTTCTAAAAATTGTCCACCTATTGTCAAAATTTTTGTAACCATATGTGTTAAACTAATAGTAGCTTAATGCAATCATCAAAATTTCCCTTCAGACTATCCATACATTTAGTCCATGTCTCCTTGGTAGATTCATTAGAGGTGTGAATTGCACATAAGGTATATGATGCAATCTCAACTACATTAAGGCCAGAGTATAAAAAGTTAGAATAAGTGTCCTTGGCCTTGACACATTCCTTCTATTTATTCTCAATAAAAGATATTTCTAGAGAAAAAACTCTCTGAAATTCAATACTCTTTGCAAAATTTGTTCCTTTTGAAGTTCCAATTTTCTGATATCACTCTCAATACTGGCTGCTTGTCCTTCAAAATCATCAATCTCACTAGTTGGATGTTGTATCTGGCTAGATAAGGCTTCTAGCTCACTCATTATTCCTCCAATATAATTGTCAATATCCTTAGTCATCTTGTGATATAGAGTACACTTAATGTGCATTATCTTGCTATCTTATTGACACTTCTAAAGTTCCTTGATACAAGTATCAAGACTTATCAAATCATTCTTAATATTTTGACAAATGGTGCTAAAAAAGTTTGCATCATGCAATATTTGTGCCTATATTCTGCAATATTCAACAAATTTGTAAATTTTTCATCAAAATACTTTAGCATTATACGTGCCCTTTGTTCTACATCTACCTCTATGTGCTGCACTGCCAGAGTACTATGTAATCTTTCAGTAATCTCCATCAAGGTTCTCTACAGGCTCTTCATTATCATGTTCTTCTAAATAAGCTTTGATAAAGATGAGATCAAGTCAATTTCAACATCATCATCGGTTGCCAGGCTAGCAAGTGAAAGTGGAGTAGATGAACTAGAAGGCTTAGTGTCATCCTCCCTTTGCTTCTTCTCAGGTGCCTCCTTGACTCTTCTTTCTTCTTCCTCTTTCTTTCCTTTTTCTTTCTTCCCTTCCTCTTCTAATCTCGTCTTCTCATCTTATTCTATTTTCATTTTCATTTCTTCTTTAGCTACTCTTTTCTTTTCTTCCTCTACTTTCCTTTTCATCTCATCTCCAAGAAATTTTCACTTGGCCTCTTCTATTTTATTTTTCTCTTTTTCTAGTAACCTCTTTTCCTCTTCAATTTGTCTCAATTTATCTTTAATATCCTTGGTATGAGGTTTATCTTGTTCAAAACTTTCAAATGGGTTAGTATCATCAATGTTAATGGTAACATTGGTTTGATCTATCTGCATTGTGTCACCATTTACTGACACTTCTGTGATTGTGGGTGCTAGTGAAGATGCTGCCTTAGACTCTATCATCATTTGACTTATAGCTACTATAATCTCACTTCTTATCTTTTCCTTTTCACCCACCATAAATAGAAATCGTCTTACTTTGTTCCTTAAGTAAAGTGCTAGATTTTTTAACAATCTCTTGACTTCTTCTTGGTCATCAATCTTTCATATTATTCTTAACATAGACTTCCAAAGTTCTATGTCCTCTTCTCTAGTTGGTGCCTTCTTTTCTATGAGTTTTTCATAGACCTTTTCATTTACTCTACCTTCAATATCCTTCAGTTTTTGATTGTTGCCTATAATGTCTCTCACAGTAGAGATATCAATTTGATCTTTCTTGAAGTTACTATACCAATCATAAAATTTGTTCATCTAAGAAAAGCTGCCTTGATTAGCAATAGCTAAGTTTATCTTTTCTATCTCCAACTTCCAAGGTTGTCAAGCTTTTCCTACTAACTACTTTGAAGTTGTTACATTCTCTATTTGTTTGGCTTCTTCTTCTTCTTCTTCGCTAGATTGAAGAATTGTCAACAATGTTTTTTGTCTCTTTCCTAGTCCAGTGGCTTGTTGTTTGACCCTTTTAGTCTTTATGGTCGTAGCTTCCACTAATCTCTCAAATTTTCTCTTTGGTTCACTTGTCTAAACATTTGAAACTTCTACATAGGGAATGCTCTATTTAGAAGATGTCTCTGTAATAGATACTGACAAAGGTTGCAAATTTAGTATACCTTGCTTTATAGTTTGGTTGACTACTTGTGATTCACTCTCAGTCATATCAGCTTCTGTTATAGCTTTCTTCATTATAGTTTCTATTTTCTTGTCAGATGCCTTCTCCAAGGATGCCTGATGAGTTGACTAGGTAATCTCATCATAAGTTCCCAATTTATATTCAACTTTGCCCTTCTTTGATTTCAATGATAAATCAATATATCCAACTACTGTTTAATCACTCAATTACAAGTGCAATTTTGAATCTTTACTTCATTTCATTCTAAAGTTTTTTCATAATCAGATTTCCACTATCCAATATCTTATTTATTGGATGTCGTCTACATACTTCTATGATCTTCTCCATTGTACATCTATCACTACTCATAATCTCTGTGACTGATAAATATGGAAATCTTTTAAGCACATGAAAAAATATGTGATTAATTAATGACTAAAATCTAAACACACCATTCATAGTCCTTTTGATCTTTTCTAGGTTTTCAAGAAGTTGCATTCTTAGAATTTCAATAAGATTAACTTGTTCCTTCTCAATACATATCTTGAAGGCTACATAGATCAATTTGGCTAACAACTCATCAATCTTTGAACTTGCACACAAGAGTAGGCAATGATTCTACTCAGGAATCTTACATCATCTTGTTTAATGGTGTTGATCACCATGGCCTTTCCATTATATGCTACCTTTGTGTAGCTCTCAATTTTCTTCTTAACCATTTTCTGACCTATAGGTACACTGGCTTGTTTACAAAGACTACTTACCTCATGAATAAGGTTGGCTGAAATTTCAACTACACTATCTTGCATCCATAGTTTCCCATCATGTATCCTACTTAGTATGATATATGTCCGGTCATCTATGTTTAATTCATGGTAAAAATAATATTTGAATAGGTCTAGTTCCTTGAAGTGTTGAAATCTGAGTTTCACTATCATATCATGATTGAAAACCAGCTCTATATCCTTGTTCATATACTCACTCCCAATAGATTGAAACTTGGTAAGATAACTTCTTATATCTTCCAAATACACTACATTATTTTGTGTAATGGATAATGCTGAGTTAGGGTTTCCTTCTATAAGTTTCATGGAAACAACCTTCATTTTTGGTCTTTCCTCATTCTCAACATTGTAAACTACTAATATATCCATGATTCTATCAAATATGAACTTTTTATTGAAATAAATTCTATGGAAAATGATAAAATGCCTCTTCTAAAAATAGGGTTTTCTTCAAAATCGCCTTGAGAAGTCACTTTTGAATGCTCTTTTATTTTGATGTGATCACAATAAAGTGAAAATCAAATATGTACTCCATTTATTCCATCAACTCAAACTTGCATTAATTGTGTACTTTACAAACATGAAAATGTTGTCAATTGTGGTATGTAATCAAATATCTGCTCAAGATCTTCTATCCAATCTTTAGATGCTACTTGAGGTTTTCCATATCTTTCTTCCATCATGAAAAAGCTCCACAAAACTTTGCTCCATGAAATTCTCTGTAAAAGCATAGTTTTCATCTTCTACTGCAGAATTAACTTTGTTTGTAATAACAATAACTCTTAATTCCTTTGTAACTAGTTTACATAAGCTCCAAATTACAAACAAGCTTACGTACCATCTAAACTTATCTTGATACACCTTTTCCCAACTTCACTACCTCTAGTTCGATCTCTACATGAAGTTTTCAAATTCTAGTGTTGTGAACAGGCTTAATTCAACTGAATTGAATCAAACTTGATAACTAACTTTGACCTTCCTATTTCACCATCTTCTAGCTTATCTTTTGAGATGTCTAATCCTTTTACAAATGCCTCACTAAGTTCTTTTGAAAGTTCATTGACTACATTTCTTTATTATCTATTGTCTTTATTAGTTCTAGAGTTCCTCTCATGGTTCCTTCTATCATTTCTAACATTCCTTTCATCATTCCTTCTATTTTTTAAGTTTCTTCCATTGTCCTTCTATCTCTAAAGTTTCTATCCATTCTATAATACTTTTATGTATGTTCAAAGTTGTTACATAACTAACACACTGGTGTTCTACTTCTACTGATCAACAGGTGCATGACAATTCCAAGCTATGTGTCCAAAGTTGTTACACTTATAACACACAATTTTTCTTCTTTCCTCATAGGGTCTTCATTCTGTTGATGTCCTTTCATTAGATCTTCTTCTATCTGTAGGGTTAGTATTTCTAGATATTCTACTATTCCTTCTATCATTATCATACTTAGGTTTCCTACAATCAACTTCTTTATGACCCATATCATGACAATTATGACAATAAAAATCTTTAACATGATTAAATGACTTATTTGTACAATCTCTTTTTATATGACCTATTTCATTACATGAAAAGAACTTACCTCTAAATTCATACCTAGTTTCCTTAGAAGATTCCACTTGCTTTGGTTCATCCAATATCTCAACTTCCTTGTCTTCTTTAGGTTTATTAGAAGATGGAGTAGATTCAATCTTATCATCAAATTTATCTTTTTCTTGCTGATATGATCTAATCTCAAGTTTATTTGTAGACATGTTAAATAGATAACCAAGACCAATCTCATCATAAGTAGGTCTCTATATTGACATTGAATTATCAAGCTTTTCTCTACTAGAATAAAGCTTCTCAAGTTGTTTCTTGCACTAAGTTTATTCACCTTTCACAATATTATTGTACTTATGAAGTTCTTCATGATCTTTCAATGTTTCAAGATTAGATGTCTTCATTTCTAGACTTTCTCTAAGATCTACATTCTTAGATTTCAAATCAATTTCAACTTTGCTAGGATCACTCCTCAAAGTTAACTTCAGACTTGTAGTTTTCAATTCATGCTTTGAGACCTTGTACTCTATCTTCAACTTTGAATAATCATCATCACTTGTTTTAGATTTAGTAGATTCAAGCTTGGATTTGAGATGTTCAATCTTTTCCTTCACTTGTCCAATATATAGTTTGGAGTATTCATAGATGTCCTTCAACTTATCTCTTTATTTAGTATAGAGATCAATTTTTTCAAGTGCATCTTCAAGGTTCTTCATCAATTGTTCCATATTCATAGGGATCTTCCTCAAGCTATTAAGCCTATTTTGAGTAAGTAAGCTCTAATACCAATTGTTAGAAATAGGGATTATTGTGGGGGGGTGAATAAATAATCCAAAAACTTTAGTTGCCAACTGAATATTATTTCTTTCTTTAAACCATATGTAATAAAGTAATAAGTAATGCTCAACAATAAAAATAACCATGCACAAAGATAACTCATAATACCATATTTTGTTAACTAAGAAAACCCTGGCCAAGGGAAAACCTTGATGGGGATGATACCCACTAGATAATATACTGATATATAAGTTTGTTGTTAGAGGATGGACCTTGTTAGGAGTCAGTGAGAAAATTTAGTATAGATAGTCCCTATTCAGAGACCTTGAATTCCTATTAGGAGATTCCAACCCTATTAGGAGTTGCAGTATATTACATGCAAGATGAACCTAGTGCCCACACATGCACTTCCAATTACAAGAAGAGATCACTACCCAAACAAGTAATCAGAATTCTGGAGTATAGATTGTTTCTCAGTTTGATCTTAGTTCACAAAATAGCTTCACAAACTTTTCATATATTGCTTTCACAAAAGTTTGCATAGCTCAACATAATTTCTTCAAGATAGCACACACACCAACCTTATTGCAAGATGTCCTTTTCATAAATACCATGCCTTTTCATAAGTTGCTTCTAGGTTGGCTAAGACCACAATACACTTTCCAACTTAAATTAAACATCTAGGATGTTGGTCCTGATTGGACAAATAATTAATTTGTAAATAAAGTAATTTCTTTCCTTTAATTCCACTATCCTGTTTCACTACTAAAACATGAATCTTTTTTCTATATATTCCATACTGACTTTCAAGGTTATACACATCATAATCAACATATATACTATCCCCATCTAACTTCACTAGTGATAATATGACATCAACAACAAGTTATAAACAAAACAATACACTGTCGTATACCGAATTCATACTTAGACAATTTTCTAAGTACCAAAAGCTAAGTATCTTTATTTCCAAGGTCTCTTGTAAGCATGTACATCATGTGTTGCCATGAATGAAAAATATTACACATCTCCATTAGCCAATTATCAATAGGGTCATGGTTAGAACATCAAACATTTGGGTTGTGAGTTAAGCCATGGTATATACATAAAGGGTTTACTACGATATTTTAACTTGAGCATTAATGTACATGAATTAGGTAGAGAATTATTTATTTCTAGTTTTGTTGGTAAAACTAAGGTAACTTACCTTCTCATGATTCATTGTTTAGTTTATATAATTACTAACATATATTCCTCCTTATTTTCTAATAATTATATTTACTTTTAATACTAATGCCCCGTTATCATTCGTTTCTACATGTTAACCTCCACAATCATGTCCACTTTAAAACCTATTATTCCTATTTATCATAGCATGATTAAAATTATATAACTAACTTACTTAAGGTGAATTATAACAATATAATCATTAATTTACAATTCGACAACCACTATATGAACCAATTCCTGAATTTTGAATTATTCACCATTAATCACCTACATGCTAGAAAATTTCCCCTTTTTGCCCTTAATGACATGCCTCCTTCAAATATTAATTTAACAAATAAAGTTTTAACCTATATCATTATTTCAAGTAACATATAAATATCCCTAGCTAGCCAAAGAATTTATTCCATACTTGTGATTACTTTATTTCTCTACTAACAATCATGTTATTATATATTCTTTTATAACTTAAATATTCAAATACTTGTATCTATATTGATATTCGCTATCACCAAATTCCTAATCCCTAAACATGCATTATTTTTTTCTAATCTTATGCCCTTATATACTAATTTCCAACTTAATCCTACCTAACACCTACTAACCACTAACTTAATCTCCTCATGCCCCATTCCCTCTAAGGTACATGTCCCACCTTCCACCTTGGCTCACGTGCCCAACCCAAACCTCCAAAATCTCACCTTCCTCCATTCTCTTAACAATACCACCTATGTTTGGTCACATGGACTTCCCATCAACCTTTCTAGCACACATATGTTAAGCACTCCTTTCTAGGTGTTGGGTTTTTTAATCTATGAGTTGACTATCTCCCTTAATATTTGGCCATATTCCATCATGTGTTGGGTCACATAAGACATAACCTTTTTGGCTGGGATAGGGTAGCAGCCTTAATGAGGTTAATGAGAAGAGACCAACCAAGGGAAAGGTGGGATCACATGCTTGACCTAGTCTCATTAATTCGTAGGCACCATCTATAGTAAAACTTATATGCACCCATTTTCAATGAAAATTTATGTCTTTTAGACTATTGAAAACTTGATACAAGTGCATATAAATTGTCTTGTATCCACCAATTTGCATGACCCTTTTTCCAAGATTGGTACATGGATTTTAGAAGGGCATGTGCCTTCATAAAGGCATTTGACATAACTTTCCTTTGTTAGTTTATTTTTCTAAGGTGGGTACTCTTGTGAGATGGGGTGGATTCCATAGGGAAGTGAGTAGATCCTTTTTCTTTCTTTCTTTTATTTATTATTTTATGTATTTCTATGATTAGGACATGTATGTCCTCCCTAAGGGCCACATGATTTTTCTTGAGGAAAATGTTTAGGACTAGATTTAATATTGTAATGTAGATTATTTTCCCTTCCTATTATATATATTTTAACTTAGGAGTTAGAGATCCTACAAAATGTTTTCTAGGATTATTTTATTGGATTGTAATTGGTAGTGGCATAATTTCCCACTTCCCATACAAATTCCAAAGAGATAAAAATATATGTACATGCCTATTTTCTCATGGGAGTTCATCCATTATTTCAGTTATGATGTTTGAAATATTTGATTAGTAGTAATATAATGTTACCTTCACATTTCCATGTAAATACCTAGGTTAATGGACCATTTTAGAAATCTCTTAAACAATGACTTAACACAAGAAATGAACTAAAAGCATGATCAACACAACACTTAATAGATTACTCTTTTCTATGAATGATGGAATTTGGTTTAACATTTATTCATAATATAATATTTAGGGGGATTCCTTTACATGTACAATCTAATTGAAATACAATATCTTGTATTATTTCATGATTTTATTGAGCATAATATCAACAATTCATGTTCACTACATGAGTACCAACAATGAACTATCCTAGTTATGGGTCCATTTGAAATTCTATCTAAGATTATTTTGGTCATCAATCCTTCCATTTCAATACACCCAAATGAATGTGATTGAACTTACAATGCAATAAACTATAATCATCTCCCAATATTATCATCTCTTCCATTAAATTATATTTTACAATAATGTACATATAATGAAGATTTCATTCTTACAAATGTAATACACAACATAGATGGAGAAATCTTGATTCAAATGTGCCACATAATGTTAGGATTTTTCCTCATGCTACATCATCACATTGAGAAATATGAGCTTTTCTGATTGATCCATTAAGCACAAGAACCATGGAGACTCTCCTCCCAACTATAGGCCTCCAAAGAGATCACCCCTAAGCTAGGGGAAATAAGGCTCAAATAGGATACACACAAAAAACTCACTAATGCATGAACAACACATGAACACAACATTTCACAACCCCATCCTTTGCACAATGATTCTCAAATGGTATCATAAACATTGGGTGAAGGTGGGATTTTCAAAGAGGAGACTTGCCATATCAAACAATATTTGTAATAAGCAATTTCCATAATGTTTTGGGGCTTTCACAATTATTAATTTCCATGCCCTTTCAGGCCTTTCACAATCATCCTTCTCTTCATAATAAATTCCCAAACACATTATCATCAACTATAGCTTTCCTAGAGCCCATACTCTATCAACTTCCTCTCTCCACCATACTTCCCTTATCACTCCCAAAGCAAGATCTGAATGATTATGGCTATAATGGAACCCATACTCCAAGGCTCTCAACTACATTTTCAAGCCCAACTAATCCCTTCACCAAAGGATTTTCTTACCTCCCAAGGGTGAGTGAAACCTTCACACCCCAAATAACATTCATTGCAAAAACAAGGAGAAACCAAAGTAACAAAATGCAAAAAATAACATGCCACAATATTTAAAACACAACACATAATGCAAAATTATATTTCTCTAAAAAAATAGATTCAACACCATAATGCAAGCTTCAATGAGAAACTATGGCATGAGCACCAACCTTGAATCCAAGCAAATTTCAATGGTAGTTGTTGAAGATCTAACTTCCTTAGCTTTTTCCCTCTAGTAACCCTAATTGTCTATAATCTTAGAGAGTGGGTGAACACTCTAGTAGTTTTTCACAAGCCCTCTAAAAAGGCTCATCCACTATCCCACTTTTGGCAAAAAAATCAAGCCTACTATCTCTTACGCTCTTGTCCCTACAAAAATGCAACTTTGACTAACTGGAAATGTGAGGGTAACAACATGGGGCAACTCCATTTTCGAATTGGTTGAAAAATACAATGTTTTAAAGGGTCTCCTAAGTTAGCTAGGAACTTAAATGGTTAAATTTAGACTGTTAACATGTTATACTATCATATGGGTGACTTCTATTCAGAAAAATAGCACTTTAGGACCACATTTGGGCCCTCTAAAATTCTTATCAAGTTCGAATCTGAAATTCACATGATGGTGACCCATCCTAAAACTATCCCAAGTGGGTTTCCTTAAGTATAGAATGAGGATTAGGTTTCAGTTAAGTGATCTCATGCCTAAAACCCTAAATGACATGTCATCTACACATGGGCAATTACAAGTGCCAAGTGACACATTACACATCATAATGACATGTCCTTAATTACTCATGAATTGAAATATATCACACACATGCAAACTCACATTTATGAAATAAATACATAACAATGAGGATTTGAATCTTCCAGAGATTCACCTTGGCCATACTATGTTCACATAAGTTTAAACCTTGTTTCCTCAATTAATTTCCATGGTTCAATTCCTTGCACACTAAAATTGAGCATTAGTAGTCCAATAAAAATCATATAAAAATACGTGTATATATGTGCATGAGAATTCAATATTGCATAATTCACATTAATTAGCATTTTCAAATTAACATTGTAGTATACAATCATTCACATAATTCACATTAATTAGCATATTCAAATTAAGTTTCCTTTCTAATCATTTTCATAGGGAATATTCAAAACATTGTAATATCAAATCTACATATCAACATTAATCTCTATTTAACATGGTCAAATTAACATTCTGAATATCATCATAATCTGTTTTCTATCATAGTAGTGAAACACTAAATCCATAACCATCAAATCATTAAGCATGTGAGCTAGTTCCTAGTAAATATCATATGTTAAAATCCTAACTTATCAATTTAACATTTCAAGCATCTTAGCAATTCGATTTAAATCAAAATAGTGAAATACTGAAAAAATACATCACCAATCATTAAAACATGTAAGTTAGGTCCTACAACATAACTTAGTGTCATCACAATGCAATATTAAAATAATATAACCATAGAAGTTTCTATCTACCTAAACCACAAGCGTTTCAAAAAATCATGTCATGAAATGTCAAAATATGAGTGTATCATCTATGTTATGATGGGTCAAGGTGAGGCCTCACAAAGTGTCACACATAGAGTGTTGATGACTACAATATCTAGTAGGAAGTTGACATAGAGAAAATATGTACATGCAATTTTGTATTTACTATAGATATAGATATAAAAATTATTCTAAGATATATTAGGAGGAGAAATATGTTAGATGAAAATATTGAAAAGAATTGAATAAATATTAATAAGCTTCCTTAAAAAAAAAAATTCTAAAGATGTAAATATATAGGTCATTGAATATTCAACCACATGCTCTCATGTTTCTTCCAATAGAGATGATACTATAGAAATAAAAGATAAAGAGACAATGCGAAAACTAAACATTAAATTTTTTTTATAGGTATAACACAAACTAAATTATTTCAAGCATTCAAGCAAAAAATTTCAAATGTGAAAATATATCAAATAATGTTTAAGTAGTGGTGTCCTTGCATTCTAAATAATTTATGCAAAACTTGTTTTTGCTAAAATCATGTTGAATTTGATCTATGCTTGTAATCATACAAAAAAAGTTATAACAATACTTATTGCAGATATGGTCATCCCTAGAAGTATGACACAAAATTTGAAATTTATATTATGTAATAAATAAAGATATTAGAAGAGTTAGAAGTAAAAAAAGAAATGTAATACAATGATTGTGGTGATTTGCATAAATTTCCACTATAAATTGAGAATATTGATGATTCAACACCAATTTTGTGAGGAGTTTTGAATATAAGACAAGAGATTAATCAAAAAAAAAAATTGAAGGAGAGTGAATTTCCCTACATTGAGTTTCTGACCAAATTTTGTCCTATGATATATCCACATATCCAACATTGTCATGGTGCATGATGACAAGTTAAATAGCTTCGTAATTCTAAAAACATGTTTCTCACTTGGTTGTAATCTTTCAGTTGTAGATGTCTATGAGAACTATATAGTTTCCCCTCAATCAAAACTTCATGCCCAATATTATCATTCAAAACAAGCTTCAGTATTTGTTCAAGTGGCCTACAGACACACACAATTTCAAGATTTGGATGAGATGGAAATGTTTGGCTGAAATGAACACATTATCATCAAGGAGGTTCATTTCTATATCAATGGTGATAAAGTTCATGATTATTTAGCAATATATTTTGAAGATCTTAGAAATCATGAGATAAAAGCTTCAGAGTACTTTGATTTGGTTTGATGGTTGTCTAGGTAAGTACACATGTATTTCAATTCAATTTTTTAAAATTATAACTTATTTATGATTTTCATTAATTTCAATTTGATAAATTTTATATTTAATGATGTGTGTTTGTCTGAAACCTGTCTAATTGGACCCCCTTCAAACAAAATCCCCTCATATGTCCTTTAGTATAGCACAACTTTGTACATTTATCCCCTAGTAAGACATGTTTAAATTTGTTGTTTAGGTGTTTGTGATATTACTCCTCTTCTAGAAATCCTCTTTTTCTACATAAAATACCATTGCAGCTTGCTAAATTGGCATGAGAGATGGTTGCAATCATTTTCCAATGCTTTGGATATAATTCACCTAGAAAGCTAAGGAATCTGTGAGGCCCCCACATTTTGATAGAAGCATTATTATATGTCATGGCCCAACCAAACCCTCATTTCCTACTTCATAGATCCCCTAATATTTTTCATCAATTTCCCCCTCGGATGCCTTTACACTTCCTAGTAATGCTTTTAAAAGCATTTGATGGTAGAGGGAAGAGTGGTATCATGAAAATTCACTATTGCCAACTATCAGTATGGAAAGTTTTCCAAGTGAGATGTAATACATTCCACTGAAAGTCCACTCAATAATAGCCTAATCGACTAAAAAAAAATAGTATTCTTATATGTATGATGGTGGGCTTGGCTAATATCAATTGAGTTTAAAATGACATTAGTTCTTCGCTTATTTAACTTTAAGAGAAAATTAAAATCTTTTATAGGGACGAATTTGAAAGAGACAAATAGTTTTAAAAAATCTAGATATTAGTTGTAAGGAAAAATAACAAGTAAATGTAAAAAGTTAAAATAGAAGGAAATGAAAGCATTGTTATATTGGGGTGTGTGTTTATAAAAGAATAAACTTGTTTATTATCACTTGTCAGTAGGCCAAATATTGTTGTAACATATTTGCAAATCCTTATATTAAATGATTATTAAATGAACTCTAATATGCCCATTAGAATCCATTTTTTTTGTTTCTTTTATATTATAAATATTAGGTTTTTTAAAAACTAGATGATAATGTCTTAACTTTATAATTTTTCTATTTTTTTTTTTAATGTTTTGATTGGTTGATTGAATTGTAATCTTGTATGCCATTTTATGAATCTTTAGATATAATTCTTATTATTATATTATTTATCATTTTTATTTTATAGAAGTTATTTTTAAAACCCTAATTTCAAGCACATTTCTTCGACTAACATGGCCATTATAAGTATCATGGCTTCATTATATTTTAATTTTTGTGGGTAGTAGAAGAATATAAATATTCTTGTCTTAAAATTATGTTAAAGATTAAACATTACTAGCACAACAAAAAAATAATGTAAATGAATAAAAATATATAAATATACACAAAATCCAAAAAGATTACTTGGAAAGAATGTAATTGGGAACCTCCTCCTTCAGGATGGTTAAAGTAAAATTTTTGATGGGGCCTCTAGAGGTAATCCAAGACCAATAGGCTTAGGATGTATTATTTTTTCAGATAATACATAATACCTAACTAAACATGCCAAATCTTTAGGAATAATATCTAATAGCTTAGCCAAATTTGAAGCCCTAATAGAAGAATTAACTCTAAGTAAAGAGACAAGTTTTAACAAATTAGTTATCGAAAGAGACTAAAAAGTTATCCTAAATGGATTAAGAAAAAGAGAGACCTCGAATTGGATCCTTAATTCTAAAAATGAATGTGCCCTACCCATCATTGATCAACTCAAAGAAATAATCATAAGACATATTTATAAGGAAGGTAATAGAGAAGTAGATAATTTCACTAACAAAGGAGCAGATGGAGAAGAGATTCTAATAAGACACACTAATATGATAAGTATAAGTTAGACACTTGTTTTTGAAGCAAAATTGGTTTATAACTTTATTACCAAAATAAACATGTTAAATTTAGCTAATATCATGGAAGATAAATGTTAATAAGTGACATAGTTTCAATTTTTTTTAAATGTTTCCTTGTATCAAGAACAAAGTTATAAGTTTGGAAATAAAAAATAGGTTCTCAAATTGGTTAGATTACTCTTAGATATTTATATAAGGGCTACACGAAGGATACATATCCATATCTGATCTTTGGTACCCAATTGAGATGATTCTTCAAATATAAAAATAATCTTGGGCCTTGTCACCTTTTACCTATAAAACGATATTACAAAATATTATTTTTTATGTAATTTTTTTTTAATTAGTAAAAGGCTTAGTGCCCTATATATATATAGTAAAAACTTTTGTAAATTTTTATTCCCCATTCAAAGTGTAGGTATTCAGGGAAAAAGAATGGGGAAGAAAACCCCCAATGTTGCTCGAGACATTTATTGTCTTGTATATATGTAGATACATTTGCCTTTGATGCAGGTCAAAGGTCTTTAAGAAGGCATACCCTCCCTTATATTTTCTTCCCATATATATTGGAAGGATTAGGAAGACATACCTTCCTTTACACAATGATTGATTACTTATTAAAATATATATTTTGAAATTTATGTGGTATATACAATTTCTTTCACATATCCTCAAATCTTCTTTCTGATATGCTTTTTTATCTTCTCACTTTTTCTAAATTGTGTTTGAATTCTAGCTTCATATTCACTCGTTGAATCCTTTGCACTTCTGTAAGAATCCTTCCCTTCCCTTGTTTGATTACTGCAAAGTTCATGACTTATATAATGACCAAGATCATTATTAGATAAATTCCATATCTTGTGAGTTAACTGAGAAAATACTACTTATTTTCTACTAGGTTGCTAATTGATTATCTAAATGATATAACAAGAAAATGTTTCCTCTACATTTTATACTATTTAAAGCACATTTTTAGACATTGTTTAGATTTCTGCATACTTAAAGTTAAGCATTGGATTTTATAATAAATAATTATTTAAATTAAAACCATTGATTTGGAATTACTAATTTGATATAAGATTCTAATTTAAATTACTTCTTAGCTAATTGGTTGCTATTTTTAATGTTAGATCTTCCCAATCAACTCCTAAATTTTCCAAAGCTCATCTTTTACATTTTCTTCTATGAGGGCTTCTAATTCTGTCATATTATGGGAAATCTGTTGAAGTTGATTAAAGATCAATCTCACAGCTTCCAAGAATCACATTCATGCAAACACCTATCACTAAAAGAGAGAAGCAAAAACTATAGAGGCTAGAATTGCTAGATCCATAGATGAGACATTCTTGATGAGCAAAAAGAGAGATTGCTATAATCTAAAGTGAATCAATTAATAAGTAAAAAGAAAGATCATCCTTATAAAGGAGATCAAAACCCTAAAATGTTCTAACCTAGCTTGCATCATAATAATTAATAAAAAATTAATTATTACATGCCTAAAGTTTAGCCCATGCAAACTAGAGTTAATTAGGAAATATCTAATTACTCTAACACCCCCCCTTAAGATAAACTTAGTGAGTAGCTAAAAACCTAGAAACTACTACAAAATGTAGATTTGGGTCCTAACAACAAGGCCTGATGTGGTACCCAAGCACGACCAAATCTCTACAAGGAGGAGAAATAAAGAAAACCACATGGAACAAATCCTAGACCAAAAAGAGATGGAAAATGTGTTAAAAAGAACTAGTGAAGGACTAAACAAGCCTCCAAACTAGGGAATGTCCAAAAGATATGAATAAAAGATCATCATGAAGAACACCACTAATGCATGTAGAAGTTGCAAAGCTTTGTCAAAATTAACTATTGATTTAAAGAACCTCCATTGAAATAGAACTTGACCAGGTAGAGAAGACTACAATCTATATTGAATCAGGAGGCACACAAAGGGAAACAACTGAACTCAAAGCTACGAATGGCATGAAACACCAAAGCTTGAAGAGCTGATCAATAGAACATGGAAGGCTACATCCAAAGGAGGAACAAAAAGAAGATTATCTATATGGTAAATTATCCATCTCATTCAAATTCATATGTACCCAGCCACTACATCTACCTAGTACATAGGAACAAATACTGAATACATAGCTCACTCCATCAAACCAAGGAAGCATGAGAAACAACGAAAGAATCCCCCTAATGCAAATAAGGGTGAGGTGATAGGAAACTAGAAAAGTGGGCCAAAAGAATTGCATGTCAAGGAACCATGATCAATATGCACAAAAGAGTACATATGTGTGTACTGAGGTGATCAATCTCAAACATGTCATGAGGCTAATGTCATAGAAGGGAGGCTCACTATACAAAGGAAGATGGCAAACAAAGGGAAAACATCAACCCCCCATGGCACTTTAGTTAGAGTAGTGCATGTATAATAAGGCAAAGAATATGGTGAATCCAAAGAATACAATGATTTGTATGAGTGTCCTTAGATGACAATCCTCAAATTAGAAGGAAAAACAAGACAAAACTACTAAAATAAAAGTACAGAAATCTAAAACTTTATCTAAGTGTGTTTGCAAGAATGCATACAAATAATGTCTAAATAGACCAAAAGAGACATAAGACTGATATGATCGATAGTACAAGTCATGAAAAATCATCTTAAGAAAGAAAATTAATCCTCAAACCTGAACAACCAAGATATCCACCAGAATGAAAAAATGCAAAAGAATTAATAGAATGTGCCAAGGGTAGAATCTAGAAAAACAACTAGCATCATTGGAAAGATCTCAGAAAGACCTTTCCAATGATATAAATAATTCCCAAATTGGAGATTAGATATTCAAGATATGTCCCTTGGAGTGCAAAATTTCACCCCTAACTTTGACAGTAGAAAAAGCCATAAAAAAAGCATCAAAACTGAAAAACACCTATATTACTATGATGGGCTCGGAACTAGGTTTTTGATAATATCTTGTTTTTGAAAAATACAATCTATATGCCTAGTATATGAGAAAAAAATTGAAGGTAGGTCCAAATAAGGCCAGAAGAGGTGACAAGATATGTTAATGTAGTGCTGACATGGTGCTAATGTCAGCAATTGATGAACCCAAATTTGATGGTCGAACAGTCATTGAGGCAAAAATGCCAATAAATTGACCCCTATAAAAAATAAATTGATTAATAGAAACACTATGTTGGATCAAAGGGTTGGTGCCAAAAAAAATTGGTGGCCAATAAAGCATGTACAAGTGTCAAAAAGAGATTCACTAGCAAATAAAATGCCTATACAAGTCAAACCTGTTGATGCTAGGAAAATCATGGTATGAAACCACATCTAGAAGATGGTAATAAAAACCTACCATAAATCAGTTCTCCAATGAAAGAAGACAAAGGGAAATGACTGGGATGTGTGTAAATAAGGTGCAAGAAAAAAAGCTTAGAATCTACCTTCTTAAATTAAAAAAAACACCACAAATGGAAGAGATAGTTGATGTTTGAAAAACATAGTCAATCCACCTTTACAAAGACATATATAGTGGGCCCACTATCACATGCCAATAAAATCATCTACAACTCTCTTATCCATGAAACATCCACCCAAAAAAGTTGGTGAGGTTCAAAAACACCCCCATAGGAGGGATGACTCATAATTTAACATTTGTAGCCCAAAAAAAAATGTCCACCCATCAAAACTCATGTGTATAAAGAGGTGAAAGAAGCACTTGGGGCCTAAGATCAAGATACATAGGCAATGAATGGGGAGTGAAATGGTGGGACCACTTATGAGGAGCCCAGGATAGAGAAATAGGTGCTCCTTACAACCTCCAAAAAATTTCAAATGGGGATTGTTAGAGAGAAAGAATGGTGCAAAACCCAAAAACACATGGACCAAAGCACTATCGGTGGGGTCCCAAGATGGGCCTACCTAGACATTAGTAAGTTTTGACCATTGCCTGAATGCATAATATGTATGCAGAGGCTAAGGTAGAAGCATTTCGAGTGGATGATTTTGTTGTAGGCACTTCAACCCAATGTGTAGTCAACCAATAATTAGCCTTCTCCCGAATAATATGATTTTACCATTGAAAGAGCCCAACACATGATCTTCGAGTAGAGAGTTGTACCAAAACATAGGCTCCAACCATTCTGCAAGCATGAGGGCCAATAAAGTTCCAAAGTGAATGAAGACCACCAAAATATCAACATGGCCCAGTATATGAATCAAGCTTAGATTTGCCAAAGGCACACATGCCAAAACAAGCATGAGGAAGAACATCGAGGATGGTTTCCAAGCAATCATGCCATGTGGACTCAAATTGAACATGCGCTCCAATAAAAAGGTTTCATCAGTGATAATGGAAGAGCACCAAATTAGGAAAATGAATTTGGTTCAAATTGTCACTTCAAAGGAGAAGAAACTGCCATGAGGTGCTTGTCCAAGCCCTAGAAAAGGGAGAAATTCAAGGAAATAGAATGCTCCACAAGCTCCCAAGAAATCACACCATAAATGAGGTTGAGGTCACAACCAGAGATATCATATTATTGACTCTAAGGCTAGGTACCAAAAATTCATGTATGTGTAGAAGGCCCAAGATAGGCCCAAGCCATGTAGGAAGCCATCAGACGCATGAGAAAAACTATAAAACCAAGCAAAGAAGCACGAGAGATAGGTGGAGCCAAGGTGTAGATGGGCATGACCTCTACGAATTGTAGACCATAGGGGGCCCTCAACCAACAAACTACCAATGAGGTGAGCAGGAAGCACAAACTGCCTTTCAAAAGGCTTACAAACCTATCACCAAAAAAAGGGCTTGGGTACATGTGGAGTTACTAAAAATGTGAGACCCTCTCTTTGTAGTCAAACACATGCACCTCCTAAAAAATAAACCCAAATTTTGCTAAAAACAAGCCTTAAAATCCATGCTTACGTTGACCAATTTTGATGGCACAAAACCTATAAACCTAAAAACAACAATAGAATAATTATCATTTTCAAAGAAATTATATTTTTGCATACTTATTTGCCAATTTTAAAGTTAATTTTCCACAAATCTAATTTATCACTAATTTGAAAAATCTAATTTATCATACTATTGAATTTCTCGCAAATAGAAAGAAAATAGTTTTAAAATAAAAAGGGACAACTGTAGTTTTTATAATAGTTAAATCTGTACATTAACTAATCTATTAATAATTGATTATCTTATCACCTAACATGTTTCTGATTCACCACATAGTTATCTATTTGTTCACCTTATTTTTTATTTGTTTTTATTAATTTTAGAATTTTAAGATTAGAATATTAAATTATTTCTAATATATTTTTTAAAGTAATAATATACTCAATTACTACACACACACACACATTTCTTATACGCAATTTTAAAATATCTTGTTTCTCATCATGTTGTCATTCCCACGTTTCTCATTTATGGTAACATAGGCTCATATTAGATACTATTTGTTGTGGTGTCCACAATACATGCCCCATTCCTTGCTGGAAAAGGGGACCTCCTACTTTTTTCAACTCCTAGACTTACAGTTCAAGAGTCGGGAGAAGAAAATTTGGTTAAATGTTTAAGTCATAGAGTTAAAAAAAAACACAAAATAAAAATAAAAATAGAAAAACACATAAAATTAAAAAATTGAAAAGACCAAAAAAAGAAGTCAAAAAACACAAAAACATTGGAAAATGGAAAATTTTGAAATGCAAATTTCAATTTGAGAAAAAAAAAAAATCCTACCCTCACCCCTATGCATGCACACCAGGGCACAGTGCACAATTTTGTTTGGTGCACGCAAGGATGATAGGTTACAAAAGCCTCCCCCCCATCTCTTTCCTTCATTCTTTTAAGTGACTAGTTAAGGGGAGTGCCTACACACCATGTCTGCGAGCGGCACCCATGTAGTGCCTTCGAGTGTGTCCATGCGGTGGTACTCACGCACCGCACCCTTTTTAGGTGCGCACACACTACGCCCGCAAATCAACACCCGCACCCTATGTCACATATTTTTATTTATTTTTATTTTTGTAAATTTTTTATTTTTAAAATATAAAATTAAAAAAATATATATAAAATTTCAAAAAATAAAAATAAAAAAGTCCCCAAGGGAGACATTTTTTTTACTTATGCTATTTGGTGACTAATGACATTTTCTTTTGTCATTATGCGTAGGTAACGTGATCAAATGGCATCCACATGCGGAGTAGTAACCAAGCTCGTAGTTTTCAAATGTTAATGCATACCCCCAAAGTCGAGGTTACATGATGATTACACTAAGATCAAAGATACTGACCTCCAACACACAAACTTGGGGAAATTTCTTGAAAGTTTGCAACAATCCAACACAAAGGTCAACCTTAGTGTCCACATTGATTTGATCTAGATTAGTGAGTGTAGGATCACATCCTATGTTAGTGCAATTAGCTGAATTGGTCATGACCCTATCTCAACACTTTGTTCCTAACGAGAGAGTAGTCAAGAGTGTTATTGGAGAAGATGTCTTAGATCTGTGACCTGATAACATGGAGAGAGTCTTCCATCTTCCCAGATCTAATCAGTTCATCTGACTCTCTTATGAACTAGTTGATAGATGGGACACAGAGCATCATCAAGAGGCTATCGATATCATACATTCCTTATACTTCATTGAGAAGCCACCCCGAGGAAAGAAAATCAATAAACTGGATATGACTTAGGGATATATGAAGGATGACATCAAATATTCTATCATTCTCCTGAGCTGATTCATGGGCTTACCTGCAGTAGGTCATATAACGCCATTCATGGTCAACTTTATTGAGACCATCAAGCATGCAAAGATACCATTGGATTGGGCCACCACACTAAGTGAAAACCTGTGTGAGAAACTAAGAATGGTAAAGGATAAGGAGAAGTTCTACATGACTTCTTATTTGGTGCACCTACTTGCAACAAGGGCAAAAAACTATCCCAGATTGTACAGAAGGGGCAGTATGCAAGATCCCAATGCCTGGCCATACATACTCTACCCTTAGTTGGCGAAGAAGAAGCTCTCAGTGTATAGTAAGGAGTATAGAATCATAAATGATGCTTTCATCTTTGCAATTATTTGATTCATTGAGTGGGACTATGGGAAGAGGTTATCTAATGAAGCCAAAGCACAAATTACAGCTCTCAGAGCCTACTTCATTCAGTTTAAGACATTTACATATATTCGGGTGGGTGGTGCATCTACGAATCCTAAGAGGTTTCCAAGATATCCAAGTAACAAGATGGCCCTATTGGAGATCTCCCAACAAATTGAGTTATCTAATAAGAGGATCAAAAGACAATAGAGACCCTGCTAGGAATGGCCATTGGTCATTGGGTCGCATCAAGTGAAGTAGAAATAGGACATTCTGACCTTCGAGAGGCAATGGAAGAACTATCCTCTTGAAGAATACAACTCTCCTCAGCCATACTTTGACAATGTGGATAAAGTAGAAAGCCTAACAAGAAAGGAATTCCATAATGAAGATGCCATTGAAGATCATTGGATGAATGCCACAAATAACTACGATGTCCACATCAAGGGCTATTCTAGGATGACTTTGTATCTCGCAAAAAAGGCTCTCCATTTGACTATCCCTAATGAGATAAGGCTAGTAGACTCTAAAGAATTACTAGATCCCTTGTTCAATATAGATAAGGTTGATGAAAGAACCATTCTAAATGCAAAGGTTGACAAAAAGGAAGGAGATAACGTCAATCATCAAGAGAGACATGTCATTAGAATGATAAAGGATTGGATCAAGAAACCTTTTCCACTTGATTCAATTCATGATACTCTAATCTTCCATGCACATGCTTACCTACAAAGGGGTAAGGGAAGGAAAGTCACAGTTCCTATCTTTGCACTCCAGTCTCCTACTAGGCCAGAGATAGTTTATCAGCTTGATTGTCTAGTGGGATATTTTTACCCTCCTAAAAGGAAGAGAAATAGGAAGAGAATCTCTCCTCAGAGGATTCAGATAGAATAGGTTATAGAACATGTGTCTTCCCAGTAGTATGAATAGAGCTCACAAGAGACCCAAGGTATTGGAGCCTCTCAAATCTAGGATGAATCTCAGTTGCCCCCTATTATGCCAAGCAACCTAGAAGAGGGAGAGATTCTAGAAGCCTCAATTCCTTTTCTACAAGAAGATCCCCCTTCTTCTTCCATCTCCAAGAAACATAAGAGGATCAAGATTAAGATGAAGAAAGGACAAAGGATCAACAGAAGATTAGTACTTAATCCATCTATTCTTGAAACTATTTTGGAGGAAGAAGAAGATGAGGAAGAAAGAGAATCAGAAGAGGACAAGGAATAGGTACCCCTACAAAGAAGAACTTGGTTAGCAAAAGCTAAAGATTTAGAAACAAGAAAGAGTGCCACCAGTACCCCACCCTCCACCCAAGTAGAACCATCAGAACTCTCTTCTTCAGAAGATGAAGTGCAGCACTGGGTGAATGAGCAAAGGGAAGGAGGTGAGGATGTTTTCTCCATGACAAATTTTGATAGCGTTCCTATGGGTACAAATTTGGTTGGGGATAAGATCAGAGACACCCTTATAGGTGAACTCCAATAGGAAGACTGGACATAGATGCTACCAAATACACAAGGTCCTGATCTTACTCCTCCATCTCCAACATAGATTACGGTGGTAGATAAGGGTTCAATAGCTCTCGCACCTCAAAGTTTAAAAGAGGAACAAGTTTAAGAGGAACAAGTTCAAAAGGAACCATCACCACAAGAGCAACCAAAACCAAGGGCTATTGATGAAGCATCAAAAGTGGGACAGATGGTAGAATATGCACAACACCCTTCCCAAGATGTTGAGGAGCAAGCCATAGGATCTATAGAAAATGAAGTTATAGAAGGAGAGTCCTCACAATAGGAAATGACTCCAAGCAAAAGTGATCAGGGTAAGGAGGTAGTTAAACACACCCCTTCATCATCACGAGCTAAGGTTGTAGAGAAACACATTTTGAGATGGTTTCAAAAGGAGATAATAAGGAGTGGTAAGCCTCAATTTTGTGCTTCAAAGGATGATATTTGTGATATTGCAGAGATCTTGAAAAAACTTGAGTCTCTATTACATGATGTAACATCAATTGCATTTGTCACTACCATACAAAACAAGCATTTGTTTGCACAAGTGGCTCTCCCTCCTAAAGGTACAAATGCAAAAGCTATTAGTCTAGAGGATTATGAAGTGAAGGATGTTATGTTGGGAAAGCCTACATGGGATTCAACCTGATAGATGATGACTATGGGATTCAAAGAGGTTCTTAGGCACATGGAGGAAGATGAAATTGAACTCTAAACACTTCAAAGGCAAGTTGAGATCCTAAAGGGATATCTAGTCAAAGTTATTGGTCCTCTTGATCTTGAGTGCCCTGAGGAGACTCTAAATACAATTCTTAAACAAGGGGAAGGTGTATGGCTTAACCCATTTTTGAAAGCTTGTCAAGAATGGTGAGAAAGTCTTGAGGATATAGGTGTGACCACAATTATAGGATTTGAAGTTATTGCATGCTACACAAGAGAATGTTGATAAGATTGCAGCAATTTTGAGGCAAGACTTTAGTATCATGGATGAGGTATGAGCATGAAGCAAAGATTTGCAAACTCTACAAGCCATAAAAGGGCAAAGGTACTACATTTTGATTGATGTATATACCAGCAAAGAGCTAGACATGATAGATGATTGGATAGAGAATATAGTGGATGGCAATAAAGTAATGGAAACATTGCATGAGAAGATGCATCGGCTTAAGGACCAAGCTTAGGGGTGAATTTTGGAAGAAAAAAAGTTGTACAGTGATGCATGCTTGGACATCTTTGAAGATGAAGAACAAGAGAAGTTGTTTCTAGTTGAGGTAGTAGTGGATAATTTCAAGAAGACTTTAGAGGAAGCATCTAGTGATGAAGATATTAGACAAGCATTCAGGATGGAAGAATCATTGTTGGAATTGGACACCAACTCGAATTGAGGTAGACAACTATAGATAGAAGGTCAAGGACAAGTATAAGGCTTTAGATCTTCTAGACGGTCAAGGAAAACTATAGAGATATTCAAGGGCAAACATCTAAACATAGCTTTGGGATGATGAAGAAGAAAACTAGAATTTCAATATTGACACTTAGTAAAATTTTGAGATTTTCACCCTATCAAGGTCCATAGCTCCACAATTCAAAGGTGCACTGATAGTTGACTGGCAGTTTAAAAAAATAGTTTCCATGCATTGGGAGTGCATTTTGATGGCAAGCTTAACTCCGAGACACACCTAGTGAAGGGCTAGCTTCTATTTTTGGTGCCTCCATGCACTTCCACTTTGACTGATGGCTTCCTCCTACTTTCTCTCTCATGCTTTAATTGTTTTTGACATGTAAAGCACTCATGCATCCAATTAATGAATAAAATATGGATGGAGTCCCTCTAAGCACTAGATTAATTGTTAGTTTGTATATATTTAGTTTTTTTTAATGTTTTAAAATCATTTTATTGCATGAAGATATCTCTCACTCTCAACACAAATGGAGGAGATGATTTCTTATAAATACCCCATTGTAAGATGTAATAAAGGCCACCATTATTATGTAATAAAATTATGCTTTTGGTGCTCGCATTTGGAGTGTAGTCATTCTCGCCTGAATGTGTCATTGTTTTGTGGATTTTATTGATGAGATTGTGATTAAGCCAAAGGTTTATTGCATTCTTTTTGGTTGCGTGATCTTTTAGTTCTGGTGTTTTCTATAGATTTATGAATTTTGCTAACGTATCTAGCTTGAGGAGAGATCACAAATTGTGCTTGCATAACTCTTTGTCTGACATGAGCACACTTTCCATGGCCTTGTGATTTGATGAAGAGTGAAACATCATTCGGTTACTAAAATTTCCCATCGACATTTGCATCAATGGATTTTAGGAAACGCTGCTCCCATTCTCATTGATTTCCTACCAATTTCTTCGAAAGTTTAACTCGCAACATGTTGTTTTCTATAGCTTATGTCCATTTAGGATTTCAATCCCAAGTTATTTCAATTTCATGTTATTTTCTTTGCTAACCCCTTGTTAGAATAGGAACTCATTTTAGTTGGATTGTTAGATTGCATTCATTGAAAACTCAAAAAATACAAAAATATTGTTCTTTTTGTGTGATATTTTTAGATAGAAAATAGATTTACTTCATTCCAAGATCATAATAGAACCAACAAAGGCCTCCTCTTGAAAAATCACATTTATCTTCAACTAAGTAGATTTTGGTACGTTGCAAAGAAAATACTGAACCTTGGAGTTGATCCCAAAAGATTAGCTTTTCAAGAGAGGAATTGCACAATGGATTCCTACCATTGACCTCATGTAAAATGACCACCCAATAGAAGTGATGCTAGAAGGAGGAACACAAACTAAATATACTCCTAAAAACAAAGAAAATTTGACAAAGTTTTAGAATTTTGCACCCTTGCAATAATCTGCGCTTTGTACAAGTTCAGAAAATACTTCTAATTTTTTTAGAAATTCAGCTCCGTAAGTATGTAGGTCTACAGGTCTGTAGCTCTTTAGGTCCACAAGTTCACAAAAATCTATTGTGTGTAAAATTTAGATAGGTGAGAAAGTGTACCTTTGCAGAGGTACGCTTTTTCCAAAATTGATGCAAGCTAGAGGATATTGATCCAAGATCCCCATTCCAATGAGCATTAAGGTCTTCACCAAGTAACCAATAATTTCTTGAGCTTACTCACTTTCGTAAGCCACACAGTGAAAGAGGAATAACCTAGATTCAACCACTACCATTCAACATTTTGTCATCTTCTACTGCACCTCCCATTACTCCACCAGGTGGACCTCCACATACTCCAATAGCTAATCCCCAACAACCATCATTAGGTCCACCAAACCCTCCAATGGCCTTTTTCACAAATGTTGTAGACTCACCAATAAACTTGAGAGGTGCTCTCCATGACCTCCCGAAGAATCCTGAGAAGTTTTGCCCAAGATTCATCTATGGTGAAACACGAACTATCAAAGATCATGTCAAGGTTTTTAAAGAAATTTGTGACTGAAAGAAAGTGGCTAATGAGGATGTGGTTCTTCATTTATTTCCCTACTATTTGGGAGAAATTTCCTTCAATTGGTATGTCAATTTTCCACCTGGATTCATTGGAGATTGGGATACATTCAAAAATTTGTTTTTGGAACAATTCAAAACTTCATCAATCCAGCTGTGATACATAAACAATTCATATCAATCAAAAGGGACCCAGTTGAGATAGTTTCATGCTTCAACCATCACTTTCATATGGCCTACTACAAGTTGGACGTGTCATAAATCATACCGATTGAAGCCGCTATTCATATTTATTTGAATTCTATGGACCCTCTTACTGCAATCTTTCTAAGAAGACTTCCTGTAATGAATACTAACACATTGGACAAAGTCTTTGTAGAAGCAATCATGTTCACAAAGAAAGCTAATCCTAGTGGAGGAGGAATGATGCTTCCAACACAAGCAATCCCTACAATGTCAACATACCCCATGGGAGCACCCACCATGCCTAGCCAGTTCATACCTATGAACCTAGTTCCATTACAATAGGCACTGACTCCACAAACTCAAGCAATAACATATCAAGGGTATGAGCTTCCAAAAACAACTTTCTTTGAATAGAAATTGATGGGTCCCACGGAAGAAAATAACAATCTTCTTTCAGAAGTTGGTAAAATGAAGAAGACTATGTCACAAATGAACAATGAGCTGACATGTCTTAGGTTGTCACAAGGACAAAATAACAACTTCCAAAGAAATAATGTTGGCCCCTACAACAAATTTTTTTGTCAGAATTACAACATGAACTTCAACAATAATAGTAACAACAACAATGCAGGAAATAACAATGGTGGAGGAAACTACTTCAATCCTCCTGATCACAACAATGGCTTCCAAAGTCAAAATTGAGAATGGAACACTTGATCAAATAATGGAAGCATTTATACTAATAACAACAATAAAAATGTTCAATATGTTGATATCAGTCAGTATGATGGTAGCAAAAATGTGCCTAGAGACAATGGTTTGTACTACAATGGTAATCAAGAGGTGAATCAAAACTCACAAGTAAATGACAATCCTCCTCCTATTCAATTCAATGCTATGCCATTGGAATCCTATGATTCTACACAAAATACACAAGTGGAAGAACAAGCAAATGAGGAATTCTCATTCCCATTTAGCCAAGAACCAAACCTTCAACATGATGAGATGTTTGCCCTTCGAAATGACAACTAGAATACATATAATCTCATAAATAGAAAGGATCCCCTAATGAATGGGATTCCTCTAGGTTTGCAACCAACTCCACCTAATCCAAGAGGAAATAAAAATCTTCTACTGGTAAGACCAGTCCAAGGAGGACAACAGTATCCAAATCAAGTGAACATACCAACAATACTAAAGAACTCTGCTTGGTCTACTAAAAAGTACAATGCAGTAGAAGATCTGAAGAAAACTAAAGCCAATATGTCCATGTTTGACATGTTACAGAATTTTCCACTACAAAAAGAAGCTCTTATGAAGACATTAGATAATACAAAGGTTTCCCACAATATGAATCTTGTCCCTCAAAAGATAGTGCCGCAACAAGTAAATGTTGCAGAAGCGATACCCACTATGTTCAAAGATAAAGTTGAGGTACCCCATTTTTGTTAAGCATAAGGATATATGGGAAGAATCTTCACAATTACCTCATTGATTTAGGAGCTTCATGTAATGTAATGCCATTATCAATAGCCCAAAGGGTAGGAGTTAGTCCTCAACCCTCTAATTGAGCGGTGATACGGTTGGATAAAATAGAGGTAAAAGTCATTGGTGTATTGAAAGATGTGCAAATACAGTTAACAATTGACCCTCACATTCAAGATGTTATTGATACACATGTGGTTGAAATCACGAAGACATATGGATTACTTTTGAGAAGAGAATTGACAAAATGTTTGAGAGGATGGTTCTCTACAGACTTCGCTCAATTATGGTTGCCATGGAAAGGGTTGAACAATCAAATCAAGATAGTTGGTGATCCCAAATCGAAAATAATGATCATATATTACAATGCCCCAAATGAGATAGAATTCTTACAATTGGATTTGAGTTCATACAAAGTGATGGTATTGTATATGGTTCCAAATAATACACCTCAACATTAGAATGAAGAACCTAAGGTGTCGGTACACAACAGTGAAAATGTAACATAGTTCAAAGATAGTATGGTGACAAATTTACAATGTTTAGGAGAAGAAGTTGATCCCAACATTCTCCTCCTTTTGGGATTTTGTCGATTACACAAAGTTAGTCACTCTAAATTTGAATGTTCACCATGTCAAGAAGTAGTTGTGAAGGTATTGACCCACATGATGGAAAACAAGGATACAATGACCTCAACAAATGAACTCACAGAAAGTAAAAATTCTATGAACTCATCCCCCCTTGTTGAAAAGATTGAAGAAGAAAGTGAATATCTAAATGTGTCATACAGTGATACCTCGTCAGATGGTGGAGGTTTGTCTCCTCCTCATCTAGGGATGATCAAAGTCAAAAGAAGAAGATGATATGTGAAAGGTAAAGGATGGACTTCAATAGTCATTCATCCTCAACCTAAAGTTGAGGAAATCAAAGAGCTAATAGGAGAAATTCAAGATAAACAAGAAAAACACACAGTTCCTTTATCTACAAGTTATGAAGGGGACTCATCAAGTCCTAGACAAGGAAAGTTACATTGGGTTCCTAAGAAAAAATCATTCAAGGCTCTAGTGAAAGAAAAGTTAAGGACGAATAAGCCTAAAGCAAGAAAACTCAATGAAAATGCAATTTGGACACTCTGTTGCAATGGTTCTAGGTGAAAGATGGGAGCCAATGTAGGTATCAAATTAATCATTCCAAAAGGTAGGTATTTCTATGTTGCATATCAATTACAATTTAGATGTACTAACAATGGTGCAAAATATGAGGCAATAATCCGAGGAATCCTCTTTGCACTGGAGAAAGGAGTCATAGCTCTTAAAATTGAAGGGGATTCCCAATTGGTCATATGACAAGTAAAATCCATATATTCTTGCAATGACAAAAGATTACTTTCTTACAGGAAAATAGTATGGGACATATTGGATTACTTTGAGGCCTTAAACTTCAAGTCCATTCCAAGAAGAAAGAACATGGTAGCAGATGCTCTTTTTATCTCAACTAGTGCATTGAAACCACTAGAGAGAACCAAGTTGAAAATATTTTCAATAGAATTGGTCATTGTTCCACCCATCCCTAATAATATCACAAACTTTCAAGTCTTTCAAGATGATCAACATATACTTGAGTTTATCATGTGTAGTCACCATTTTGAGGACCAAGAAATTGATGATACACTAGATGATAGACCTAAAGATGACAAACTTGAAGATGATGATGAGATTTTGAATTTAAAAACTAACACTATTTTAAAGGGAATGGTTGAACTTGAATGTATCTTTGACCATGATGAATCAACACTAAATAGAAGGGAAACCCAAGAAAAGGGAATCAAAGAATGTGACTAATACAATTTGGGTACTAATGAAGAACCAAGAATGATATAGATAGGAAAAGCATGCACTTCACAAGAAAGGGATGACATGCTCAAATTACTCACCGAGTATAAGGATGCCATTGCCTAGAGCTATGAAGAGTTGAAGACTTATGATCCCAAGATTATCACACATGACATCCCACTGAAGCCTGATGCAAAGCTATTCCAACAAAGACAAAGATTGGTAAATCCTCTCATTGAACCATTGATCATGAAAGAAGTAAAGAAGTTATTGGATGCTAAGATCATATTTCCTATTTTCCCTTCCACATGGGTGGCCAATTTGGTTTTTGTGTGGAAGAAGATAGGAGAGATTCATCTTTGTGTTTACTTTAGCAACTTGAATTTAGCATCCCAAAAAGACAATTATCCTTTACCCTCACTAGATGAGGTTTTGAAAATTATCAATAATTCAAAAATGATGTCATTCTTGGATGGTTACTCAGGATATAATCAAGTGATGGTTGACAAAGAAGATAGGCTAAAGACGACTTTCACAATGAAGTGGGGAACTTTTTCCTAAAGAAGGATGCCCTTTGGACTAATTAATGCAAGAGCTACATTTCAATGTGCAATGGATGAAGCTTTCAAAGGGTCAATTAACAGGTGTATAGTTATCTACATGGATGATGTGAATATATTTTCAAAAGATCAAAGTACCCATATTGCTGATCTAAGGTGGGTATTCAATAGATGTCATAAATATGATATATCTCTCAATCCAAAGAAATGTTCATTTGGTGTTACTAAAGGAAAGCTCTTGGCACATGTTATTTTTGAGGCTAGAATCTCCATTGGTCTGGATAGAGTTGAGTCTATTTTGAAGTTAGCACCTCCACACAGTCGGAAGGAATTAAAGTCTTTCTTCAGAAAGATAAACTTTGTGCAAAAATTCATAAGTGGATTTGAAGAGATAGTTCGTCCCCTTAATGAATTACTCAAGAAAGGGGCTAAGAATAAATGGGTGCCTAAGATAAAGAAGTCATTTAAAGATATAAATGTTGCCATTTCAACAGCCCCAGTTTTGGTGAGTCCAGATTATGAGTTACCTTTCAATATCTATTTCTTTTGCTTCCAAACACTCTTGCATAGGGAGCCTAACACAAAAAAGAGAGAAAGAAGATGATAGACCAATTACTTTTATGAGTTTTCCTTTGAAGAATGTAGAGTTGAAATATTCAAACCTTGATAAATAGTCCTTTGTGTTAATCAAGGTAGTAAAGAAGTTTCATCACTACATACTTAGAAGTAAGGCGTATGCAATTATACCTAATCCATCAGTAAAGAAACTTTTGATGAAAAATGAACTTGGTGAAGGGAGAGGAAAGTGGATGACCATACTTCAAGAATTAGATCTCGAAATTCAATCTATGAGATTAGTCAGATGTCAAGGGTTGTCAAAAATGATAGCTGATAACCAAGAGGGAAATGAAAAGGAATTCAAGTTTGACAATGAGATAGATGAAGATGATCAAAAGAAGATGGTTGTATCACAAGTTGATATTAACCAAGGAGTGGTGATAGATTTGTGGTACCAAGACATTATTTATTATCTCTTACAAGACCAATGCCCTCAAATGGATGAATAGTTCACAATGTAGGGGACTTAAGACGAAATGTGAGTCTTACATGTTACTTGATAACAAGTTGTATAAAAGGAACTACGAAGGGATTTATTTGAAATGCTTATACGTGAAGAAGCTAAGGATGTCTTGGAACATTATCATGACAAGTATGGTATAGGACATGGTTCAGTAAAAGTAATAGCTCACATGATTTTAAGATCGGGTTATTTTTGGCCCTCGATATTCAAGGATACTTTTGAGCATGTGTGTTCTTTCCATATATGTCAAACCAATGCCAACAAAGAGAGGCACCCAACAATGCCACTACAATTGGAGTACAAGGTACGCCCCTTCACAAAGTGGGGACTAGATTTCATAGGTCTAGTCAATCCACCCTCATCAACTAGCCATGCATTCATCCTTACAACTACAAATTATTGTACACAATGGATGGAGGCAGAGACATTCAAGAATTGCACTACTAAGGTGGTGACTAACTTTCTAGAAGAACACATTGTTACCAAATTTGGAATGCCTTTTGCCCTTGTGTGTGATAATGGGTCCACATTTGCATCTTTGTTCTTGAACCAATGGACATTTGAAAAAAAAGTCATTATCAAGTTCTCTTCAAATTACTACCCGCAAGGAAATGGGGTAGTAGAATCTACAAACAAGAACTTGGTCACAGTAATAAAATGATTACTAAAGGAGAATCCTAGGGATTAGCATACACAACTAAAATATGCCCTATGGACATATCGAGTAAGAGTAAAAAATGCCTTGGGGACTTCTCTATATTTTCTTGTTTACAAGCAAGAACTAGTATTCCCACTTAACCTTAGAATTCCCATTTTAAAATCCATGAGTGGGTATGCTAAAGATGCTAAAAAAGTACAAATTAGATTGATGAATCTTTTAGATATGGATGAAAAATGCATAGTTGCATTCAAGCACATGGCTAAACATCAAGCTGTTGTGAAAAGATGGTTCAGCAAGAGGGACATGATCAAATCATTCAGGATTTTCAACCTTGTTCTACTTTGGGATAAGGTGAAAGAAAAGCCGAGTAGGCATACCACATTTCAATGCTTGTGGATGGGGCCTTATCAAATCACAAAAATTTTGGGAGAAAATACTTTTAGGCTCAGTTCCTTACAAGGGGAATTTCTTCCCTTTCCCATAAATGGGTAGTTTTTGAAGCATTGTTTTGACGCGTAAAAGGCAAAAAAAAAAAAAAAAAATACTTAGATTTTATTTTCACATTTAGTTTAGATTTTATTTGTATGAGTGTGTTTTCTTTCATGTTGCATGTTTTCTTTCAGTTGTGTGTTTGCTTTCAAAGTTGTTTTAGTCCTGAGGGTAAGGTGCACTTGAGGTTTTGTCTTAAGATTTCACGAACCACTTCTTGGTTCTCATTTCAAGAAGAGATATTTCTTTGTAAAAAAAATTGGATGATTGTGTGTCTTATACCAACCAAGAAACAGATATTTCTTGTGAAAATAGGGGACTCTTAATTTGGAAATCAGAGGCCTAGACCACCAAGTTCTCAAAACTTTGCAAAGTTAAATATTTGATTATTTTAGGTGTTGTTGATTTGAAGTCAAAGATGGCAAGAGATGATCCAAATTTCAACTAGTTCAAACAGGAGGGGTCTCCTTGAAAGGTTACTAAGATCATTGATTTGGCGTGAGAGTTTTCTCAAAAGTTGTATAAGAGGAATGCAAGGGATGTTCGCAAGAGATCAAATCTAAGAAATGAAACTGATGTTCTAACTACATAGTCTAAGTGTAGTTAGGATATAGGAAAAAGAAAAAAGAAAAAAAAAAGGAGCCAAAATATGGTGTTAAGTCTGAAGGATTCTAAAGATCTAGAAATGGAAAAAGATACATTCTTAAAACAAGGTATCTTGTATTCAAAGTATTGTTCCATCAAAAGTAACATTTTGAACAACATGGAGCGATTATTCAAAAGCCAAAAATTTAAAAGAACATGGCATCCCGCCAAGAATCCTCAAACTGATTCTTTCATCTGGTCAAGTAATTGATTGATAAAAGCCTTCCTGGAGATTCTGAATGAAAGAGCTAGGAGGACTGGAAGATTGTTTTGACTTGTCAGAAAACTTTAATTGATCGCATCCTGACACATCAAAGGGAATGAATAGACAAACACACACATTGAGTTTGAAGGTTTCAAGTTTTGATATTAGTCATCCAAAAGATGCTAGAGATATCCAAAGTCTAGCTGGTGTTTGACACACATTGGAGGAATGTTTGCTAATGAAGAAATGCCTTGGTCATTTTTTTCTTTTTTCAGGGCTTTTTGTTGTGGTGTCCACAACACACACTCCATTCCTTGCAAGGAATGGGGACCCCCTACTTTTTTTGACTCCCGGACTCATAGTTCAAGAGTCAGGAGAAGAAAATTTAGTTAAATGTTTGAATTGTAGAGTTTAAAAAAAACACAAAAAGAAAAACACAAAAATTGAAAAATACCAAAAAAAATAGAAAGGAAAAGTCAAAAAACAAAAAAAATTGGAAAATGGAAAAATTTGAAATGCAAATTTCAAAAAAATAAAAAATAAAAAATCCTCCCCTCATCCCTATGCATGCACATTGAGGCACAGATCACAATTTTTTTTAGTGCATGGAAGGAGGAGAGGTTATAAAACCCTCCCCCCTTATCTCTTTCCTTCATTCTTTCAATTGACTCATTGACAGGAGCAAGGTGAACCAACCCTCCCCCCCTGCATGCAATGCCCCTGTTAGGCATATGCGCACTGCTTCTGTGCAATGCTTTTTCTTTGGAGTGCCCATGTGATGGATCCATAGATAGAACCTGCATAGTTCCCTTTGATGGCA
Organism: Cupressus sempervirens; assembly: GCA_028749045.1. Classification (NCBI taxonomy): domain Eukaryota; kingdom Viridiplantae; phylum Streptophyta; class Pinopsida; order Cupressales; family Cupressaceae; genus Cupressus; species Cupressus sempervirens. Next base: position 861,777,470 of record CM053792.1, on the reverse strand, counting down.
TTCACGTGGTGGCACTTGCACACTGCACCCTTTTTTAGCATGCGTGCACTGCACCTATGTAGACATTCAGAGGTGATAGCACAAGGTGTTTGCTGCAGTGTGCTTGTGCGGAGCACTTTGCATGCCCATGCGGAATACATACGTATTGGCACTCATGTGGCGTGTGCGGCATGCCCATTCTTTCAAAGTGTGCCCATGCCCTATGTCAACTTTTTTATTTTTTTTATTATTTGCAAAATTCTTTAAAACAAATATAAAATAATTTTTAAAAATATATCTATATATATATATATATAAATTTCAAAAAAAAAACAAAAAAAAAGTTCCCAAGGGGTACTTTTTTTTCTTTTATATTTTTTTAATTATGCTATCTGGTGACTAATGATATTTTCTTTTCTCATGATGCGTAGGTAACGTGATCAAATGGCATCCACATTGGAAGCAACAACCAAGCCCGTAGTTTTTAGATTCCACACTGTACCCCCAAAGTCAAGGTTACATGATGATATGCTGAGATCAAAAGATAATGACCTCGAACCCAAGGACTTGGGAAAGTTCTTGAAATTTTGCAACAATCTAACACAAAGGTCAACCTTAGAGTCTACATTGATTTGATCTGAATTAGTGAGTGCAGCATCACATCATGTGTCGATGCAATCAATTGAATTGGTCATCACTCTATCTTGGCACTTTGTTCCTAGAAAAAGAGTAGTCAAGAGTAGTCATGACCCTATCTCGACACTTCATTTGGATACTCTATCATTCTCTTGAGTAGAGTCATGGGCTTACCTACAGTGGGTCATCTCACTCCATTCATGGTCAACTTCATTGAGACCATCAGGCATGCAAAGATACTACTAGATTGGGCCACCACACTAAGTGAAAACCTATGTGAGTAGCTGAGAATGATAAATGATAAGAAAAAGTTCTACATGACTTCTTATTTGGTGTACCTACATGGAGCAAGGGTAATGAACTATCTCAGATTGTACAGGAAAGGCAGTATGTAGGATCCCAATGCCTAGCCATACATAGTCTACCCTCAGTTGGTGAAGAAGAAGCTCTTAGCACAAAATAAAGAGTATAGAATCATAAATGATGCTTTCATATTTGCAATCATTTGATTCATTGAGGGGGACTATGGGAAGAGGTTATCTAATGAAGCCAAAGCACAGATTATGGCTCTCAGAGCTTACTTTATTCAATTCAAGACATTCACATATATTCAAGTAGGTGGTGCATCTATCAATCCTAAGAAGCTTCTAAGATATCCAAGTGACAATCTGGTCCTATTAGAGATCTCCTGGTAGATTGAGTCAGCTTATGAGAGGATCAAAAGATAATAGAGACCCTTCTAGGAATTGCCATTGGTTATTGGGACATATGAGGTGAAGCAGAAATAGGACATTCTGACCTTTGAGTGGGAATGGGAGAACTATCCTCTTGAAGAATACAACTCTCCTTGGCCATACTTTTACAATGTGGGTAAAGTAGAAAGCCTGGGAGGAAAGGATTTCCATCATGAAGATGCAATTGAAGATCATTGGATGAATGCCACAAATGACTATGATGTCTACATTAGGGACTATTGTAGGATGACTTTGTATCTAGCAGAAAAGGCTCTCCATTTGACTATCCCTGATGAGATAAGGCTACAAGGCTCTAACAAATTATAGGATCCCTTGTTCAATACAGATAAGGTTGGTGAAAGAACCATTTTGAAAGTTGAAGTTGACAAAGAGGAAAGAGATCACATCAATCATCGAGTGAGACATTTTGTTAGAATGATAAAGGATTGGATCAAGAAACCTTTTCCACTTGATCCAATTCCTAATACTATAATTTTCCATGCACATGCTCACCCAGAAAGGGGTAAGGGAAGGAAAGTCACAATTCCTATCTTTGCGTTCCAGTCTCCTATTAGGCCAAAGGTAGTTTACAAGCTTGATCACCCAATGGGATATTATCACCCTCCTAAAAGGAAGGGAAAGAAGAAGAGAACCTCTCCTTATAGGATTCAGATAGAATAGGTTATAGAACATGTGTCTTCCCAGAAGTATGAACAAAGCTCACAAGAGTCCCAAGATATTGGAACCTCTAAAGTCCAGGATGAACCTTAGTTTCCTCATATTGTGCCAAGCCAACCAGAAGAGGGAGAGATTATAGAAGCCTCCATTCCTCCTATACAAGAAGAGCCCCCTTCTCCTTCCATCTCCAAGAAACATAAGAGGATCAAGATTAAGATGAAGAAAAGGCAAAGGATCAGCAAAAGATTAGTACCTAATCCATCTATTCCTAAAACTATTCTAGAGGAAGAAGAAGATGAGGAAGAAATAGAATGAAATGAGGAGGAACAAATACCCTTACAAAGAAGAACTTAGTTGGCTAAAGATATAGAGTTAGAAAGAAGAAAGAGTGCCACTAGTACCCCACCATCCACCCAAGTAGAACCATTAGAACTCTCTTCTTTGTAAGATGAAGTGTAGCACTGGGTGAATGAGCAAAGGGAAGGAGGTGAGGATGTTTTCTCCATGATGGATTTTTATTTCATGCCCATGGGTACAAAGTTGGTTGGGGATAAGATTAGAGACACCCTTATAGGTGAACTCCAATAGGAAGACTAGACATAGATGCTCCCAGATACACAGGGTCCTAATCTTACTCCTCCATCTCTACCATAGACTATGGTGGTAGATAAGGGTTTAGTAACTCCCCCACCTCCAAGTTCAAAAGAGGAACAAGTTCAAAAGGAACCATCACCACAAGAGCAACCAGAGCCAAGGGCTACTGATGAAGTGTCAAAAGAGGGATAGATGGTATGATATACACAACAACCTTCCCAAGATTTTGAGGAGAAAGTCATAAGATCTACGAAGATTGAATTTACAAAAGGAGAGTCCTCAAAATAGGAGGTGACTCTAAGAAAAAGCGATAAGGGGAAGGATGTAGTTGAATAGACCCCTTTTTCATCAAGAGCCAAGGTTGTAGAGAAAAAAATTCCAAGATGGTTTTGAAAGGAGATAATGAGGAGTGCTAAGCCTTAGTTCCATGCTTCAGAGGATGATATTTATGATATTGTATAGATCTTGAAAAAACTTGAGTCTCTATTACATGATGCAACACCATTCATATTTGTCACTACCATACAAAACTAGGATTTATTTGCACAAGTGGCTCTCCCTCTTGAAGGTATAGATGAAGAAACTATTAGTCTGGAGGATTATGAGGTGAAGGATGTTATGTTGGGAAAGCCTACATGAGATTCAACTCGATAGATGATGACTATGGGAGTCAAAGAGGTTCTCAAGCACATGGAGCAAGATGAAGTTGAACTCTGAATTCTTTGAAGGAAAGTTGAGATCCTAAAGGGATATCTAGCTAAATTTTTTGGTACTCATGATCTTGAGCACCTCGAGGAGACTCTAAATACAATTCTTAAAGAAGGGGAAGGTGTATGGCTTAACCCATTTTTGAAAGCTTGTTAGGAATGGTGAGAAAGTGTTGAGGATAGAGGTGTCACCACAATGATAGGGAATTTGAAGTTATTACATGCTATGCAAGAGAATGTTGATAAGATTGTGGCAATTTTGAGGCAAGACTTTAGTATCATGGATGAGGTATGAGCATGGAGAAAAGATTTGAAAACTCTACAAGCCATAAAAGGGAAAAGGTACCACATTCTAATTGATGTATATACCAGAGAAGAGCTAGACATGATAGATGATTGGATAGAGAAGATAGCAGATGGCAATAAAGTAATGGAAAGATTGCAGGAGAAGATCCATCGGCTCAAGGACCAAGCCTGGAGGAAAATTTTGGAAGTAGAAAAGTTGTACAGTGATGCATGCTTGGACATCTTTGAAGATGAAGAATGAGAGAAGCTATTTCTAGTTGAGGTAGTAGTGGAGAATTTCAAGAATACTTTAGAGGAAGCATCTAGTGATGAGGATATCAGAGAAGCCTTTAGGATAGAAGAAGCACTATTGGAATTGGACACCAAACTCGAAGACTTTATAGAGACTCAAATTGAGGTAGAAAACTATAGATAGAAGGTCAAGGACAAGTATGAGACTTTAGATCTTCTAGAAATAGCTAAAATTACTAAGATGATAGAGAAATTCAAGGGCAAACATTTGAACATAGCTTTGGGATGAACAAGAACAAAACCCAAATGTCAAAATTTCAATTTTGACACTTAGTAAAATTTTGAGATTTTGACCCTGTCGAGGTCTACAGATCTATAGGTCCATAGCACCGTAGATCTATAGCTCTATAGGTTTGAGGTCCATAGCTCTACAATTTAGAGGTTCATCGATAGTTGACTACCAGTTCCAAAAATGGTACTTTCCATGCATTAGGAGTGCATTTTGATGGCAAGTTTAACTTTGAGACATGCCTAGTGATAGGCCAACTTCTATTTTTGGTGCCTCCATGCACTTCCACTTTTGACATGTAAATCACTCATGCATCCAATTACTGAATAAAATAAGGATGGAGTCCCTCTAAGCACTAGATTAATTGTTAGTCTATATATATTTGGTTTTTTAAAATGTTTTAAAAGTATTTTATTGCATGAAGATATCTCTCACTCTCAACACAAATTGAGTAGATGATTTCTTACAAATACTCCATTATAAGATGTAATAAAGGCTGCCATTATTATACAATAAAATTATGCTTTTGGTGCTCACATTTGGAGTGTAGTCATTCTTGCTTGAATGTGTCATTTTTTTGTAGATTTTATTCATGAGATTCTGATTGAGCCAAAGGTATTTCATTGTTTCTAGTTGTGTGATCTTTTAGTTTTTGTCTTTGCTACAGATTTACAAATTTTGCTAATGTATCTAGCTTGAGGAGAGATCACAAATTGTGCTTGCATAACTCTTTGTCTCGCATGAGAACACTTTTCGTGGCCTTGCAATTTGATGAAGAGTGAAACATCATTCAGTTACTAGAATTTCTCATCGACGTTTGCATCAGTGGATTCTAAGAAGCGTTGCTTCCATTTTCATTTGTTTCCTACTAATTTCTTTGAAAGTTTAAATTGCAACATCTTGTTTTATGTAGCTTATGTCTATTTAGAATTTCAATTCCAAGTTATTTCGATTTCATGTTATTTTCTTTTAGTTTCATTATTTGCTTTGCTAACCCCTTGTTAGAATAGGAACTCATTTTAGTTGCACAGTTAGATTGCATTCATTGAAAACATAGAAAATACAAAAATATTGTTCTTTTTGTGTGAGATTTTTAGACAAAAAATAGATTTACGTCATTTTGAGATCATAATAGAACCAACAAATGCCTCCTCGCGAACAATCACATTTATCTTCAAATGAGTAGATTTTGGTACCTTGTAGGACAAATACTAAACCTTGGTGTTGATACCAAAAGATTAGCTTTTCAAGAGAGGAATTATGCAATGGATTCCTGCCATTGACCTCTTGTAAAATGACCGCCCAAGACTAATTTAGTTTTGTTCAAAAAATACTAAATAAGGTATTTTAGTCCTTATGATTTAAATTGATTTCATTTGACATAAAATATATTAGAACTTTATTAAATTTTTATGTTTTAATTGGTTGATTGAAACATCACCATTTATTTATTCGCAAATAAGCTTTATTGGTTTTCTGAAGTCTCCATTTTTTTCTCCAATGCCATGCAATTTCTCAAAAATGAACACAAGTCTTATACTATTTTTTAAGCCCCAAATTGTTTCTCAGCTAATAAATTCCATTTCTTCTCAATTATTTCTGTGGCCAAAAATTCTATTTTAAAAAAAGGCTTGAGCAACATGTGTTAATTATTTATACAATTGAAACTTGTGAATGTTCTTGGCATACTTGCCTATGCAAACAAGATAAATTTAAGCCTCTATTATCCAATCTGAGCAATGAATAGCTCAATCGAAAGCTAAATCAATGTTAGTTTCAGATTTGGTGATGTTTTTTCAAATTTATGAAGGAAAATCCTTTTTTTTAAATATATTTTTCCTATAAAAAGTGATTTTGACAATGACAAGTGCACATCAATTCTCATAAATATTTGATGAATATACTACTTAGAGGGCTGAAAGTACACATAACCAACATTGGATATGAGGAGTTTTCTTTTCTTTTGTGGAGGTCTCTCAAGGAACCTGTATCTTAATTAATTCTAAATTAAAGTTTTGTCCTACCTCATTTTAAATTTTATTTACTTCAATACTGCAATTCTATATCAATATTGAGCTTACTACTATTCTCCTTTATAAATGGAAGATGTAGTAATTTCTTTGCGAGCTTGATTAGTCCTTTTATTGCTTTCCCGTGGGCTTGGAGATATTCATATTCCCAAAAATAGTGGATTTCTTCCTTGAGGTTTACATTTTAATCATGAAAAATTTCCTTACATCTTCCAAATAGAATTTTTACTTGTCTATCAGTGTTCTCCCCACCTTTGCTTCCTTTTGCATATTTATAACTCCATTCATCATACTTCTACTTAATCTTATTTATATAGTGTGCTTAATATTATTTATATAGTGTATTATTATAATACTATATAATGATTGTTTATAATGATAATTACAAAATTGTATAATTAGAAAAATATAATTCAAATAATTATACTAATTTTTATATAACTAGAGGAAGTACTTAGCCACTTTGTGGAACATGTTAAAATTTGACTTCTAATATTTAAAAAATAGAACAATTTTTTGGGTTTAAATATATCTATTACTGAATGTAAATATTCCATATCAATTTAAAATGTTAATAAACTTTACCAAAAGGAAAGATTGAAATTCTTATTACACTATTTTTTCCCTTAGATGAAATGAGAGGATCACACCTTAGAGTTGTATTACAATGTATGTTCTTGTGCTAAAATAATTATTTAAAACTTTCCATAACAAAAATAGACACATTGGATGATCTATTTTTGTATAAATTTCTATCAAAGAGGATCAAATGAAGATTTTAGAAAAGCATGCATTCTTCTTTGTTGATGGAAATTGAAGACAAGGTGAATACTCGTGCCTCCTTGTGCAACTCTGCTACTGTTATACCCCTTTTTGGTGTTGAGAAGTTGGTTCAAGGGATGATGGATGATGAGTGTGTGAGGAAAACTCATGAATTGATCCTATGGGTCTTTGGTAGACCTATAATTAGTTGGGTACTCCTTTCTCATGAACTAGTTTGGTATCTCGGACATCACACTTGACAGGTGTTGGTTAGCCCCAAAAAACACTCTCTTTATTCAATTTCTCTCCCTCTTTGATATGTTATAGACTTTTAGGGCTTAGAGGAATTTATTCCCTCTTCCCACTAAGATTGACTTAGACGAGGACCTCACAAAATCCCAAATGGAAGATTTGAAGCATTCTAAGAGCCTCATGGCTGAGGCTAGGCACAATGGTAAGTGGGTAGTTATCTATAACCTTAGGGAATTATATTCCTTTGGGGTAGTATCCTAAGCATTAGAGAGTATTGACATGTTACATTCATAACTATGTTTGTCATTGATGTCAGAACAATAGTAAGTCTGTGAAGACTAATAGAGTACCATATATGGATCTTATTTGTATAGATTAAAGTTTTGAGAATTTGGTGGTGTGTATTCATGGACTTGTTCTATACCATGTCCTAATGTTAAGGTTCAATGCATAGTATCTAAGTCAAAGATGTATGAAAGCTATGCTTGATTTACAAAGAGCATTATAGAGACAAAGTGCTCGAGAAGCAATTTCTAATGTTTGTATTGTATCTTCTCACAAAGATATAATTTGGAGATGTGTTGTTACCCACTAACATAAGATAGTCTGATGATGATTTCAGTGAATGTGCAAGTCCTAGTATTGCACATGTGAGAAGTTGTATAGACTGTGAGCTAGTATTTATATTGTAATAATGAATGGATTAATTATCTTATTATAATTAATTAGGAAAGCTTCAAGGCCAACTCAAGGAATTATTTTGAAGATATAATATAAAAGAAAGATGTTTTCCTTTTTTGTAAAGTATTTTCTATATGTTCTATGTAAAGTGTGAAAAGGAGCAAAGTGTTTGGTGAATGTGAGTAAGCAATCCAAGGGATTATTGGATGTGCCATTTGCAATTTGGTTACAAGATCAGAAGGAGTAGAAGTTTGATTGATAAGACATAGAAAGAGGAAGGAGAAATAATATTCATTTCTATTATTTTGCAACAAATAATATAGAGATCATTTGGACAATGGGTCCATCTATCTTCCACAACTCCTAACAGGGATTTAAAGTCCCCTAATTAGGACAGATATGTATTGAATGTTATTATAGACTCCTAATAGGGTGCATCCTCTAATAAGGAATATTTATATTAGTACATCATCTTGTGGGTACCATCTCTACCAAGGTTTTCCCTCTAATCAAGGGTTGCCCTAGTTAACATATGTGATGTTATTATACATTAGTATCTTATTGTGGTTGTTGATTATATTTCTTAAATGGTTAAGTTTATTTAAGGTTTTTAATTGTGATATTAGTTGGATAACTAATTTACCCCCCACTCTCAGTTATATTGGTGGACTATATATTCTAACATCTCCTCTTAGCATTTGGATATCGAGACAGGGCCCCAAGGCTACATGAAATTCTCACCAGTAGTTGGACAATGGTGGACCCTAATTTGACTCTCTTATTGTCAACTATTAGAATGGTAATGTCTCTTTGTGGCCCCTATAGGGTCTCCTCCATGATGTTGTTGGCTTTGTAGATATCTCGGTCATCACCAAGATGCATGAGAGTCTCCTTCATCCTCTTCTAGGTTTTGTTGGGTATTAGTGGCTATATACTTGTAGGGAGGAGGTGCAAGACTCTAGTGGTGTTTGAGGCTTAGGTGGTGTGGGTTGTTTGGTTAGAGATGATCTAGAGAGGGTTAAATTTTCAAAAAGTATACATGACATTGCATATTTTGCATACATGTCTAACAAGGAATTTCCAATGATCATAGATGACCACAAAAAAAATTGTCAATTATACTTTCATGGATGTTCATACTCAATATTAAAACTACTATACTTTGATTAATGTGCATTCTCAATGTTAAAACTTCTATTTTATCACATGTTGGCAGGATGTTAGGAGGATGTTGGTAAAGGTTGTGAGATTTGGTGTCATTCCATCCAATTTTATTTTCTTCAAAATATCAAAATTCTCATATTAAATTTACTATTTTATAATTATTAAATTTATTTAATATTATAGTTTAGCGAAAAAAATTCTATAAAAAAATACTGGCCACTTGTTTTATCCTAATTTTATGCATTTTTTTAAAAAAATGAATTTTTTGTATGAATATTCATAGACTCGATAGCAATTTGATAAGATCAATTTTGACATAGGTTGCAACTATGATAGACATGTATGTAAAATTTGGATGCATAGAAAAAAGAATATGAACAGTATATTAAAATGTCACAGTTGAGATGAATTGCAAGAAATGCGACTCTATGGTGGGAGTTCAATAAATAATAGCTTATTGGCTATTACCAAACTTTTAATAAAATTTATAAAAGAAAAAATATTTAAAGAAAACTTCAATCATTGAGAGTTGAGTTTAAAAAATGGAGACATGCACATTCAATCCCATTCCTCCCTATGATATTTATATCTAAACAATCCATTCTTGTCGGGCATTGAAATCGATAAATGCTTAGCATAATTTGGAGCATTGGAAGTAACTTAAGTATTAGAGCATATCTCATCCTTAATATATCAATTATCAAAACAATAAGATTTTTAAATTGAAGACATACATATATTCTTTGAACCTGAAATAAATTTAATAATAAACATTTAAAGTGACCATGGAATTGGTAAGGAGAGCTAGTTACATCTTATAAAATCAACTACTAAATGTTTATGGTTTAAAAGCTAGGTACCTTTATGACACTAGTGGTGATGAGATGCTCATTTCTTACAACAAAGTTTAAGAATATGATGATAAAATCGATTATTCAATATGTATTACCAACACCTTCAGTGATCATTGTTGTTGTAAGATTGATGCGAATGATAAAACTTGCATGAATCTGTCATTTACTAAGACCAAAATTTAAGAGGTTCTTCAAGAAATTACCATCTTATTATATGATGAGGATGAAAATGAAATTTATATAGGCAATAAAAAATGGTTTGTACACATTTGGTCAAACTAAATGTGAATGAGAAAGTAATGGTTACTTTCAATTATAAGTAGATTACCATGTTTATCCTTTTTCAAATTGGTTTTTCAGTGTTTGTATTGGAGTATTGAACATTTGTGTGGGACATTTATGAGTGAGGATTAATCAAGATTGTCAAACTTGTCAATTTTAATTCAACCAAATTTGACATTATCTCTCCTTTGTTTGCATTCTACATTTGCAATGCTACCCAAATTTGAGATTATCTTTCTCCTTTGTTTGGATTCTACATTTGCCATGCTACCTAGATTTGGGATTATGTTTCACCTTTGTTTTCATATACATTTGCAATGTTGCGATTTAATTATATTTTGTTTATATCTAATATTTTATTTCATTGATTGCATGGTATGCACCAAATGGTGTTTGTGGGGATGCTCTTATCACTTTTTTAATTAGTGAAGTACCTTTTTTGCATTCAACCATGCAATTTTAGTGGAAGAAGGTTACCCAAAATGCATAATACATTGCACTTTTGACAAAAGCATATTGTAATTGAATAGATTCTAAAGAAACAAAAGTAAGAAGAGACTAGAATTATATATGTAAAAGTCAAATAATAATTTATATTTATTTTACTTAAAAGAAAATCTTAAAGGAAAAAAATTGGAAATTCCTTTTTCTTCAATATATTATAATGTAAGTATATATTTCTATCAATATAATCAATACACTTTGTTTAAGTACGATTGCTAGTGATTATTTTCAATTGTAAGTAGAGATGGTTGGACTCTCTACTATTTGAAATGATTTGGTCCATATAATTTTTACAATATTTGAGATTAAATAATTGAAAAATTTGATAACATTCATTTGTACTTGTCCAAATAGTTTTTCATTAAGGTTTCTAGGAATTGGACTTCAAACATTAACAAAGAATATCTCAATATCTAAAAAGTAGGAAATACAAATTAAATTTGGATGTAATTTTACAAAAAATAAATAAATTTAAAGCTTTGAAATCATTGATTGTTTAAATAATGAATTTAAATCTAAAATTCAATGTTTGATGTCAAAGGTTTGATTTTACCATTAAATCTCATGTTCTCTTGACTAATGCTTAGTATTTTGTAGAAAACATTTGATAGAAAAATGATTTATTAACAACAATTTTGATTTTAAAAATAGATCAAAAGTTTGCACAAATACAAAACAACCAAGAAATGGAAAGTAGACATAGAATCTACTCCAAAACCTTTACATTTTATATACAAATACCTAGAAAGAGAGAAAAATATGTGACTCTAACAAAAAATAAGATAATTATTTATGTTAGAAAAAAATGTGCATAATTATTAGATGGCTTAAACATCACACTAAGGCTTAATTTCTATGTTAGAAGTGTTAAATAGTCAAAGTTGACTTATTTTTTTGAATTTAATTTTTTCCTTAGTGTGTAATGTTTAAGGGTGGCCCATAATTAAAGTCTAGGATAGATCATGGTTGAAATATGGAGTTCTTAGCAACTACATTTAAAAGATTGCTAAAATATTGGTTGATGTATGAAATGTATGTAGATGTAAAATTTATATATAATGTGTACTATAGCTTGGTAAATGATATATTGGATGGTTGTGGAAATAAAATAGTTGCATGTACACTCTAGCACAAGTGTTTAATATTTTTTGTTTAAAGATTTCTTAACAAATCCAAACCCTATGAGAGTTTACCATGCAATTATTTCTCTGACAAGTTTTGAAAAAATTGTTCTTTAGGTCACCATGAGAACAGTAGCATTTAGATTTCTTAGATGAAACTTAGTAAAAAAATTATCTTCTATAGGAATATAGGTATGTAAAAATTTTAAGGAGTGTATACTTATGCATCTATACATGCGATGCTATCTGTATTAGATATCTTGAATATCTTATGATTGTGAGATTGCTATCGATCTTATAGTTGCCAATTGTAAAAGTGATCAAGGGGTCATTAGTATTTTTGAAATTGTTACAGTCATAGTTTAGAGTAGGTGTTATTGAAAAAATTGTAAGAGTTGTAATCATTGATTCAATATGTTAACGATGTAGCTTCAATCGTGTGTGTGTGTGTGTGTGTGTGTGTGTATAATGATTGGGATAGTGATGACTTTGTTGATTGAGATAGAGCTCTTTGTTGAGCTCTCCCTTTTGCATCTCTTCTTGTCTTAGTAAAAATTTTACCCCTCTTTTAGTAAAAAAGCATACCAGCCCATGAATAATTGAAGCTTATCATATTTACTTGAAATGAGACACTGATGATGTTACTAAATTAGATGTATATATATAAACACGTATACACACACACACATGCACATATATATATGTACACACACACAAATATACATACATACATACGTATATTTACATGTATATATACATGTCTATATATGTGTATACACACACACATGAGTGTGTGTGTGTATTTGTAGTGATAAATTAATTATTATAATAATATTATTTACATCTAATTGAGAAACATCATTATTGTCTCATTTCAAGTAAATATGATAAGCCTCAAATATCCATGGGCTGCTATACTTTTTAATTAAAAGAGGGGTAAAAAATTTATCAAGACAAGAAGAGATACAAAAGGGAGATAGCAAAGAGCTCTATCCCAATCAACAAGGCCATCAATTTCATGAGATAATTTGGGGGTAATTTCTCCCTATGTGTAATATTCCAATCTTGCACATGACCAGAAGCCCATTTAGCCAAGAAATCCACAACTCTATTCCACTCTTGAGGGATGTAAGTAAATCAAGTAGATTCCAAAGTTCTACAAAAGAGAAGAGATTGATTAACAACTAAAGCTAGAGGCCAACATACATCCTTAAGGGCTTACAAACTAAGCAAGTTCACAACCACTTAGGAGTCAGACTCACATCCATGGGCTTCTATACTAACATATATTATTGTACACTTGAAAGTGTCCCACTCTAAACCCTTCTATCCAAATGATTCCATGAGTTTGGAATGCTTGGATGCCGGCTTAGAGCTCCCTATCCATGGAGTGCAAGAGAGTATATTTCAAGAATAAGAAAGCTCTCAGATGAGCCTTAGAGATACTCTTATTGCTAGTAAACCATGCAATGGGAGGTTCCAAAGACAAGATGCAAGAATGCAAATGTCCCAAGGAGTTCCTCAAGAATGCAATGCAAATGAAGATTAAGCTAGAATGAGATGCAAAGTGGAGCTATGCTAAAACATGTATGAGAATGTTGCAATCCAACTATTAAACTATATGATTTAAGCTACATGTAAAAATGAAAGCTAAGCTAAGCTAGAATGCCATGATGCCATGGATGAGAGAATGTAGACAAGAAAAAGAAGTTCTCCACAAAGCTCCAAAGAAACCTGTCAGAAAACCTGTAGCATAACAATATTCAAAATGAGGATTGATCCTTTGAGGGGGAAAGCTCTTTCCCTTTCAAAAATGTACGGACGGTGGAGATCAAGATGAAGATGGTGGATGATCAACGGTTGAATTCAAAAAGAGGAGTGATCCATGTGCACACACAAGTCAACCAATAGAATATAAGTTGACTTGTCATATAAGACAAAATTCACAAAACCTTTTCTTTTAATTGAAAAATAGAAAAAGGACTTTATGTGTGCACTTTAAGTGGGTTAGAAGAATGGGGTCTTTTATTTAATTAAAAGGGGACATGTTCTTTTAATCAAATAATGAACTTAGGATAGCATAGTCAAACTATAGGTTATAATCAAATAAATTGATTATTAACAATTTGGTCTAGGTAAATGATTAAATTAATTTAGCCAAAATGCTGAGAAGGGGGCTAATAGTCTAGATGACCATTTTTAGGTGATTCCATTTGACCCTCTTTGACTAATGCGTGATCGATCTGGGAACACATTATGTCAAAGAAAATTGAAGCCAAGTAGGCGATGATAGATATAGATATCTGATTCCAAAGAATGAAATGCAAAAATAGATAGCAAGTCCTAAGTGTACAGCCCGATCGTGGTAGTACTGAACACTAGAAAAAGATGATGTTAGAATTCAAGAAGAATGCTAACACTTAGAACAGTGGATAGAGTGAGAGCAAGTGAGAAGATCAAACAAATGCTCCAAAGAAGTAGATAACTGCATCAAATATTGATAGTTTGACTATGCTATCCTAAGTTCATTATTTGATTAAAAGAACATGTCCCCTTTTAATTAAATAAAAGACCCCATTCTTCTAACCCACTTAAAGTGCACACATAAAGTCCTTTTTCTATTTTGCAATTAAAAGAAAAGGCTTTGTGAATTTTTTCTTATATGACAAGTCAACTTATATTCTACTGGTTGACTTGTGTGTGCACATGGATCACTCCTCTTTTCGAATTCAACCATTGATCATCCACCATCTTCATCTTGATCTCCACCGTCTGTACATCTTTAAAAGGGAGAGAGCTTTCCCCATCAAAGGATCAATCCTCATTTTGAATATTGTTATGCTACAAGTTTTCTAACAGGTTTCTTTGGAGCTTTGTGGAAAACTTCTATTTCTTGTCTACATTCTCTCATCCATGGCATCATGGCATTCTAGCTTAGCTTAGCTTCCATTTTTACATGTAGCTTAAATCATATAGTCTAATAGTTGGATTGAAACATTCTCATACATGTTTTAGCATAGCTCCACTTTGCATCTCATTCTAGCTTAATCTTCATTTGCATTGCATTCTTGAGGAACTCCTTGGGACATTTGCATTCTTGCATCTTGTCTTTGGAACCTCCCATTGCATGGTTTACTAGCAAGAAGAGTATCTCTAAGGCTCATCTGAGAGCTTTCTTATTCTTGAAATATACTCTCTTGCACTCCATGTATAGGGAGCTCTAAGCTGGCATCCAAGCATTCCAAACTCATGGAATCATTTGGATAGAAGGGTTTAGAGTGGGACACTTTTGAGTGTACAATTATGATTGTAATTAATTAAGAAAACATAGGGTCATGGCCTTACCACATAATGTCATGCCCCTATGTGGGGTGTCTTCATTCATATTAAAGTCATGTTTGTATTGTTGTTGGGAACATATGATATCACTCATAGTACTGGGATACATACATACATAGTCCATCTATAATGGGAGAGGTTTCCAAGACTCATCAAGGCATGTTCAGTAAACTGCTTGATCATTGCTAGAAGCTCAAACAAATAATTATTTGTATTTGGAACAGTGTTACCAATAATGATATTATGACTAACATTATTTTATATTTTAAAAAAAATTAGGAGGAATCTAGTGGTTCAAATGCTGAAAGTGAGTATGCTAATAGAGGGACATTTAGAGGTAGAAGATCCAATGGTAGAAGAAGGTCTAGCAGAAGAGGGCCTAGTGTGTTCACTGGTAAGTACTTTACTTGTAACCAAGTAGGACATTAGTCCTTTAGATTCCTTGAAAAGAAAAAACAAGGATATTAAATTTATTTGGTTATGTTCCTTCTTACAATTTTTATTGCCTTATATGTTTTGGGTTCAAATTTGAAAACAAGCCACTCTCACGTGTCCTTTCTTAAATTATTGATCTAGTGTTCCAAAAAATAATTCTTTTCAAATAAGTTTCTTTCTAGAGTTGTTCAATATGAAATATAGTTAGTATATTCTAAAAAAAGTAAGAGAACCTAGAAATGACGCCTCTTTTTCTCTGAGTTATCTTCATTCCTCGAACAACAATCTCAATCTCAACACTAAAGATAATGCACAGTACAAATCTACTCATGCCAACTATTATTATTATTTCTAAGAAAGAGATATCTATTATGGTGAATCTTATTTCTATTGCACTTGGAATGAGGTTCTAATTCACTCTACAACTCAAGATATTCCTATTTTACTAAGTGTTGTCCCCATTTTGTGCCATTACCTAGGGTTTCATCTATTTTCCGTCATATCTTGAGATTCCACCATGGGAAATTAACAACCCTTGGTGGAATTTGAGTTAGGAAAATTTTATGTTCCTTTTGGTTTTATTTCAAAAGAATGAGGTTGGAGAGAAAAACTTGATGCCCTAGGCATGCAAGATCTATGTGCATGCTAGAAATTCGTAGCAACATCTTCCATAACTTGCTAAAAAGAAGGTTTTGAGGCTTGAAAATTGGTATATGATCATTTGACATGATTCCCCTCATGTTACAATTTATGAATTGAAGTTTTTCTCAAGGGGTAGGGTACTTCCTATGTTAATAGATGCCTAATTACCTGCATTCCTAACTGAACCTTAAAAAACTTAGTTACTGCATACTTCTCTTGAGATCCTAAGGCTTTAGTATGTTGTATAAAACTAAAAAGGGTATCCAAATCAGTGATTCCTTTATTTTTGTTGTGAGGATATGTTTGTGATTTTCCATGTTCAAGGCTACAAGCCTAGTCTTGAGTTTGTGAAGTAACTAGCCAATGAAAGTTGCATAGTTTGAATCTAATGTTTAATTCATGTTATTTTAGACCTAAATAGACCCTTTTCATGCTTGGAAGTCACCCCTAGTCATTATTTGTATTTGTGAGGTTTTGTGTCAAATAAGCCTTATGATGCCCTTAAGAGCAACTAGTGATTAGTTGTCTTTGTGATAGGTTTTCCTTTTGATTGGGGATTCTTAAGAGTGTTTGGATTTTTTAGAAGGTTATAGAGGTCCTTGGGGTCATTAGGTTAAGTTTTAGGCGTCTAGGAGTTAAGATTTCTAAAATTGCAAAAGTTATTAAAGCAAAATTGAAAAAATGTTGACAACTTTGCAAGAGTTTGGAAATTGGTGAAGGGCTGAGCATTTGGAAATAAGTCATTTTACTGTTGCTGAACCTTTTCCAAGTCATAGAGTTGGAATCAAGTGAAAAATGTAAAAATTGCATTTTTTGTGCAAAGTTGCATTATTGAAAGTTGTAAAAGTTGCTCAAATTTGCAACTTATTAGAAAAAGGGTCGTGGGATAGAACTATCTACTCTATTAGCTCCAAGTGGTTGGGTAAACCCTATTCCCAACCTTCTCATATCCTATTCAGTGCTTGAACATTCTCGAGCATGCCAAACTGGAATGTCCCTAAGGGTCACTAAATGCCATAGAGCTGCGATCTTTGACACGGCATATCTTAGAACTCATGTGAGGTATGGATGTGATTCCAATTCCTATAGGACCATGTGGCAAATACCTACACTAACCTCTCTTTCTTTTTAGAGATCATACTCTCTTTTCATTTTGTAATGCCATCTCAGGTGATGTTGAAACTTGTAGGGTTAGCTAGTACAAAGTTGCCAACTGCCAAATCTCTCTCACCTTTCATTGTGGGATCAAACTGTCTGCTCTGTTAGCTTTAGGTGGTCAGGTAAACCCTATCCCCAACCTTTTCCCACCTTGTTGAGTGCTCAGACATTCTTAGGCACACCAAAATAGAACATCCCTAAGGGTCACTAAATGCCATAGGGCTATGATCTTTGATGGGGCCTATCTTGGAGCTTATGTGAGGTATTGATGCGATTCTAGTTCCTATAGGACCATGTTGTGGAGACCTACAATAAATTTTATCTTTTTTTAGAGATCATACTCCATTTTGATTTTATAATTCCATCTCAGGTGATGGTCAAACTTGTAGTGTTAGCTAGTACAAAGTTGCCAACTACCAAATCTCTCTCAACTTTCATCGTGGGATCGAACTATCTACTCTATTAGCTCTAGGTGGATAGGTAAACCCTATCCCCAACCTCATTCCGTCCCATTTAGTTCTCAAACATTCTTGGGCATGCCAAACTAGAATGTCTCTAAGGGTCACTAAATGTCATAGAGTTGTGATCTTTGATGGGGCATATCTCAAAGCTCCTGCGAGATATGGATGCAATTCTAGTTCTTATAGGACCATGTTGTGGAGACCTACAATAACCTCCCTCTCTTTCTAAAGATCATATGCTATTTTGATTTTGTGATGCCATCTCGGGTGATGCTGAAACTTGTAGTGTTGGCCAGTACAAAGTTGCTAACCGCCAAATCTCTTTCACCTTTTGTCGTGGGATCAAACTGTCTACCCTTTTAGCTCCAAGTGGTCGGATAAACCCTATCCCCAACCTTGTCTCAGCCCATTCAACACTCAAACTTCTTGGGCATGCTGAACCGAAATGTCCCTAAGGGTCACTAAATGCCATAGAGCTACGATCTTTGATGGGCATATCTCAGAGCTCGTGTGAGGTATGGATACGATTCTAGTTCCTATAGGACCATGTTGCATAGACCTAAACTAGCCTCTCTCACTTTTTGGAGATCATATTCTATTTTGATTTTGTGATGACATCTCGAGTGATGTTGAAACTTGTAATGTTGGTCAGTTCAAAGTTTCCAACTACCAAATCTCTCTCACCCTTCACTGTGGGATAAAACTACCTACTTTGTTAGCTCCGGGTGGCTAGGTAAACCCTATCCCCAACCTTGTCCCATCCTGTTGAGCACTCAAACGTTCTTGGTCATCCCGAATTGTAGACCTTATGTCTACAATTTCAATACTTTATGTAATGATTTGAGTAAGTTATAGATGTTTTAGTAAAGACTAGTTGCAAGCTAGTGATAGAGAAATATGTGAGGTATTGTTACTATATTTTTGTTATAACTTGTTGTTGACCTAGAATTAAGTTTTGGGAGCATAAAGCATGGTAGAAGACTTGGAATAGTGCATGATTTGGGATTTTCAATTCATTTAGTTTGTGTTGTGACAATTGCTAGCATGTAGCATACAGATTACTACTTCTAAGAGCTGAGGGGATAGTGTAGTGTATTGTTTGGATTGACGAGTGTTAATTGATAAGTAAGAATCCAATGAGTCCTAAATGTTCTATTTATTCTCATAAGAGATGGGTTCATGCAAACCACTACTCATGCAACATGGATCAATGAATTTGACTCAAAAACAACATAGTTGAATCTTGATAGAAATATCACAATTTGACATGTTGTGGAATATATATGTTAATTATCAATTAACAAGCTTAAGGGGATTACTAATGAATGTTTCATAAGGCACAACAATTGATGAAGCTTTTACAAATGGAGTTACAAGAAGAGTGGTTTTAACCATGGGGGAAACTTTTTAGTTAAGCACATTTGAGTTGGAGTAGTACTAGGATGGGTGATCTCCTAAGAAGTATTCGTACTTCACCTCTTTAAGAATCAATTAGATTTAATGAGTGCTAAGTGTTCTATTCATTATCATGAGATATTAGTTTGTGTAAATCACTCCTCATGAAACATGGGTCAATGAATTTATCTCAAATACTACATAGTTGAATTTTGATAGCAATATCACAATTTGACTTCTTGTAGGAATGGCTTCGACTTGATGAGCTTAAGGGGAATTCTAATGAATGGTTCATAAGGCACAACACTTGGTGAAGGTTTTGCAAATTGTGTTATAGGAAGAGTGGGTTTAACCATAATGGAAACTTTATAGTTAAGTGTGCTCAAGAAAGACTAGTACTGGGGTGGGTGACATCTTAGGAAGTCCATGTACCTCAACTCTATGAGAATCACCTAGATCCAATGAGTGCTAAGTGTTATATTTACTCTCATGAGAGATGGGTTCTTATGTCCTACTATTCATGAAACATGGGATAATGAGATTGACTAAAAAATTTACACACTTGAAATCCATTAGTACTATCACAAATTGACTTGTGAAAAAAGATCTAAGCCTACTTATCAATAACAAACTTTTCTAGACCATTTGACCTATCCTAGAATATACATAGATAACTAGTCTCCATGGTGATAGATAGATTGATTTATGAGATGCACATATACATGTGAGTGCCCATTATAATTGGTACTCTATGATGGTAGATCTAACATATGGAATTAATGAAACCTTGAGAATCCTATTAGGTTCTACATCATAACTAAACCTTGATAATCCTATTAGGCTCTACATCATAACTGAACCTTGAGAATCCTATTCTGGCTCTACATCATTGTCTATCTGTATCACATGACAATCCTTCACTATTTTGAGGCTAGACTAATGGATTTACCCCTCCCACTATCTATGATTTAGATGTAACTTGTGGGAGAGGGTGTTACAATTGTAATGAATGTATATATGATGATTTTGTGTGTAGGGTAAGAGTTTTGATAGAGAGAAAGAACCAAAGACTGGTTGGGCAGTGAAGAGCATGGGCATGGGTGATTGCCCCAAGTAGAGAAGTAAGAGTTTTCTCCAAAAAAGGATATGTTTTATGTTTGATATCATCTATTCAGATGATTTTAAGTATGTTTTGGTCAATTTACAACATCTAGAAAGATTGGGAGATGAGTTTTTGGGAAAGCCCTATGGTAAAGGGCATAGAAGTGAGGGTTTGGTGAAAGGGGATGTAGAAATGCTAGAGTGACCAAAAAAACTTTGAAATCCTTTCCTTTGAGTCATATTGCAAGATTGTTTGCTGTTGTTAAGGTTCCAAAAAATAAGGGTATATGACTTGCTTTGTAAATATCCACTAATTAAGCCTAGTTGTGTAATTGAGATAGCAAGATTTGAGAGATACTTTCCAAAGAAACTATAGTTGAAATTTTTGTATGTTTTAGAAGGGAATAAAGGTTATCTAGAACACCAAAGGGTTTGGGAAGGTCAATGGAAAATTTTAGAGAAAATTGAGAATAATTGTTTGGCAAGGGCTAGTTGAGTCAAGCCTAGAATAGGAATAATTGGTAAAGTGTAAGAGATGAGTTGGAACATGTTAGATGGGATGTGTTGAGATGACCCAAGGTGTTGGGGTCATGGTGTGATGCCTAGGATGGGTTTTGGTATGTTGGAGGCACCAGGGTACAGTAGGTGCATAGGTAGCAACGTGGTTGTTTTGAAGACAAACTGAAGAACTAAGTTATAACCTCTTAGATATGGTTGTGGAAAGGTATTACCAAGTCAAAGACCTCCTGTTGAACCCTAGTAGAGTTAGATTACTTGGGTAGATTCCAAGTATACAAACGAGTCCCGGAGTTGAGTTGTTATTCCTAGGGGAATAGTGGGAGGCTCTACATTAGGTGCAGAGTTTAGGATCTCTTCTAGGGACTATTTAAACACCAAATCCACCTTTACCTAGAAAGGTGGTATGATGCAGAGTCCTTGAAAATACTTCATGAAGACCTTGAGTGCCTTGAGTATCCTGCGCCATATATATATATATATATATATATATAAGTTATTTAAAAATTAAAATAGACTAGTAGTAAATTTAACTTGCTTGTAAGTTTTGTGGCCTATCTACACCTAAAGAATCAAAGGCATCACAAGTCTCAATTTCAATAACCATAATATTACAAGAAATCCATCTAGTAATCTAGGAAATCTAGATAGTAATTTTTCCTTGTATCTCCTTGACAAGGAACCTAAGAGATCACATAACTAATAAGAGTAAAAGTGTAATAAATTTTATTCTATTTTTAACACAAAATTCAAGCACATACATTTCATTTTCAATTCTTCTAACATTAAATATTTTGATATATCTCATTGATTAAATATATGAATATTCTATATTAACTCAACAACCAAGTTCTTATAGGTTCCCAAACATCACTACTAGAAACACATACATAAGTTCCCATAAGTAAAAACCATCATAAATATATGAACAAGGTTTCATTATAAATAGTTGAATCCATTATTACAATCAAAAGCATAAAAATCACATAAGCATACCAAGGACAATAATCTTGATATACCCATTCTTCTTTATTGCAACTAAGCATGTGTACATATACATATTACAAGGAGCAAGTAATCATTATATATCATGTTTTCATATACTTCTAACATTTTTCTCCTCTAACATGATCTCTATATAAAATGGATACATAAGTATTATATCATAGTCATGATACAAAAATATGATGTTAGAACATGTAGTCACACACAAAAAAAGATGCAAAATTTGAATGTGTGAAGAAAGATCATCCAAGGCTCTTGAAAAACTCTGAAAAAATACTGAATGGATAAAAGACTTTCCAACCAACCATGGAACCTTACTGCCCCAGTCCCCTAAGCTAGGAGATAACACAAGGCCCCACACCAAGTTCAAACATAAGCAAGGGGATAAAATAGCTATTTTAACACTGATAAAGTTTATTGCTGATCAATATTGTATCAAAAATTCAAACTGGTTAGGTATTGAATTAAACTTGATAAAAAAATGACAAAGAAGGAAAACTTTAAACATGAACAGGATCATAAATCATTTGACGATGACATATTTGAAATGATAAACTTATGCTTAAATAGTGATAAAGTTTATTATTAATCAATATTCTATCAAAGTTTCAAACTAATTAGGTATTGGATTTAATGTCATTCATGGACATATCTAATTTAATTTCATGCATGAATATATCTAATTTAATGTCATATATGAACAAACATGTCATATATTAACCAATAATTTCATAAGTCTAATAATGTCATGCATCAAATAAATGTCATATATACATCAAATGTATATCAAATATGTCCACTGACATACAATCCAACATATATGTCTACTAATGCCTATATATGTACATGTTTATCAACTATATCTTCTCCTTCCCACGAGGGGAAGGAAACAAATCTCTAGAGGCCTTTGGTCATCGTGTGGAAAGAGATGGTGGTGATGATGGGGTCCTCTTTGCATGCTTTCTTGTCCTCTTGTTGAGGCTCTTCTCTAAATCGAGCTGATACAAACAAAGTATAAATGAATGAATAATTATTATACATTGAAATCAAATATATGTACACACAAAGTTAATTAGTTTCTTACTACCATCATATAATCACTCTACAAGTCCACCTCGAATGCTTGTGGACGATCAAGTGTGATAAGACCCTACAAAAATTGAATCAATATAATCACTTATAAATAACATTAGAAATTTTGATACTAACTATAATAAACAAAAAATAAAACCAAGAAAATTCTTTCATGCCTTAGTCAATGGTTGTGAACCAGCCATAGTTGCAGCCACTCCATGATCGATAGACTATCGAAGATGAGATGTCATGAGCTGCATGTCATACAATACACGTGACATGTAACATGAAACATGAAAATAATATAATTAAATGAATTAAATTAACATGAAACAAATATACCTCTACGAAGCTCATATGATGTCTATGCTCTAAGTCTGTAGTAAATGTTGACGGTATTTTAGAGAATTGATGCACATGCATAATTTTTTTTTTCAATCCTTAATATGATTACTTAATAATATATATGTATTAATTTAAATGATTAAATAAATACATACCTCTAGACTCATGGATGAGGCAAAAAATGGAGCCAGGGGATCGCTACTAGGGCTGCCAACACTCTAACCCTAAATTTTGGAAAATTTCAATAGATGCTAATTAATTAATGATTCATTCTACATATGAAATGTGATCAAATTAGTAAATTATAATTGTAATTTACTTGTGTGTCAATGCCAAATGTGTCATTTAGGAACTGATCAGTGACAAGCTCATCATCTGCACCATCTCTACCATGAGTGCTAAATGTGCATAAGGATCCACATGATGTGCACATGTGATCATGGTGCACTGAAGGATCCTCCTTAACTAATGGTCTCATGCAATGGATGAGGGTTTGTGTCAAAGAATTAATGGTCCCTAGAGCGTTGGCCTCTACATGTTAATTCACAACTAAAGGAATAGTCACATGCTCAACCTGTGGCATGACCACAGGTACCCTAACTACATTAGGGTCACGACCTGCCCCTAGCCTTTTAAATGATGAACCGCCACCTCTAGGCTAGGAGTCTAATATATCAAAATAATTGGGGATCTCCCCAAGGACAAACTCACAATACAATTTCTTTAAAAAATACATGGGGATCTCATGATTGTTGCAAGGAGGGGCATCAAAAACCATCCACCATCTATCCCAAAAATTATTTATAATAGCATCGTGTATGCACCAATGGACGGGGAACGATTTAGTACCCTCTCTAATAGTATTTTGTTCACCAGGTTTTCTAAAAAATGCACATATTCTACCTTTTGGTATTTATTTATTTTTTTAACATCTTGATATGACAATTTATTTGCATAAAATCCTTTTTGTTCATCCCTCATAACCCACCAAACATCTAACTAACCACTAATTGAAGCTATCTAGCTCTTAATGGATTTGAGGGACAATGCCAATTGAGTCCTCATTGGATTGGTTATTCCAGATTCTTTCAACCAACCAATGAGTCCTTCTAATTTTTTTTTGCCTCTTTCTATTTCATTTATTATATTTTCTTGTGTGCCAAGTGAAAGTCTTTCAATTGGTTTAGGTTGTAAAATTTGTTGTTCTTCTTGGGGAGGGTTTTGGTATTGATTTTCTTGAGGGTTTTGAGTTTCTTGGGGATTTGTCAGTTGATTATTGACATTTTCTGATAAAAAATTAATTGAAATCTAAATAAATAAACAAATCTAAAGAAAAATTGTAAAAACCCTACAAAACAATATAAAAACCTACAAAAAAATATAAAAAACATATCAAACAATGCAAAATGAAATTTAGATCACATACGACATGTTTGTGATCTTGTATTTCATTGGCGAGGAGGCACATTGGCAAGGCAGGTGGTGAAAACTTTGATTTTCTGCAATTCGTGTACGTGCTGCTATGAGGAGAGGGCAAAAAAAAGAGTTAAAATGAATGGGCTGCGGGTATGTAGCCAATTTATAAGATTTTGATTTTTTAAAACTATGTACACGCTATTGAAAATTGAAAAAAAAGGGTGGTCACCTTTTTGGCACCACAACTTGGTGTACATACCCAATGCTAAGTTCAAAAATATGCCAATAAGTGTAAGGATTGCAACCTAAAATGATTGTCATATCAACAATTGCCATAAAATGAGGAAAAGTCTACAAGAGTCAAGGTTGATGTGCACATTCACTAGTCAACAAAATATTAAAATTAAATGAAAGAAATTCAAGCATGAAAAGGAAGATAAACCAACAAGATCTTAATTTACAAAGAGAGTTTTTAAAAAGATTTTGCAACTGACCAACCTAAATATAAACCAAAGAGACCATAAGTGGGTTACAAAGAATACCATAAGGTGATGAACATATGATCTTCCTGAAAAGAACTCCAGACACTTGTTCAAACAAACACAAAGGGTGAGAACATTGTAGGAGATCTTTTTCGTCCTACCACAAAGTTCTTAAGCTTCTCTGAAATCTTTGCTAACATGAAAGACACCCACAACATCGAGGAAGACTAACCAAGTTCCCCCCTTCTTATGATGTGTTGTTCCATCTATTTCATCCATTGAAACAACACCAAAATATCAGTCGACATTACATCATAAATCAATTCAATTAAAAATCAAATATTCCCTTATCTCAATGCTTTCAAATAAGTTGCACAATACCTTAAAATCACAACAATGCACACACATACCTTTGCTTTCTTACCATACCTTGGTATTACATAGAATTGACCATATTAGTGGATAATTCATATCTACTTCATATTATACTCATACATATATATTCACAATCATTTTGGTTCATTCACAATGTCAAGAGTGACCTTTTTTATTTTCTTGGGATATGATTGAAAAATTTGATTTATGCATTGAAGAAAACACATTAATTCAGGGGGAAGAATGTAACTATGCATTTTTCAAATACCTAATAAAGTGATATTTTGATTGCAACCTTGGATTAGTTGAAGTCATTTGAAATCAAAATAATATTAATAATAGATGCATATTGTAATGACCTGCCCAAAGATCCTTGAAACACAAGGATAAAATGTGCACTGAATAATTTTTTTTTTCTCAAGATAAGTTATTAAAACAACAACATAAAGTAATCGTATACAATAATGAAACATCAAAACAAGGTCATAAGAATAGGGAACATGGCTAAACTCACATATTGACCTACACCAACGGAAGTCTTACAACACTTCCAAGGATCTCCAAGCACTAAACCATAACTCAAAAACCAAAGATCACACGAATTATGAGATTATACAAGGGGATGTTCTCTTTCAAACCCAAAGTAAAAGCTCATAGCATGGTTAGACAAACAAGTCCATTTCCAGTAGTTACAACATAATCATGAATTAAAAGTAGAGACCAACAATGGTCATACACAGCACAAGGGCTCAAAGTTACAACCTCACTCTTGAAATTTGGCTAAGTCTAAAATCCTAAAGCCCTGAAATTTGATGAAGTCTAAAATTTTGAAGTCCTAAAATTTCCCAGAATATTTATCTTAACTCGGAGAGCTCTGGACCTATCTCAAATGAATCATCACATATACTAAAATATTTCTTAAGAATATATTAAAATATGTCAACTTATAGTTAAATGACATATTTTAAACTCCATAGAAAATATATTTTGAACTAGTAAGGTGTGGAACCTAGTAGGGTGTCCAAAACCAACTTCCAAAATTTCCTCGGCCAAGCCAAAATGCCCATTATTTTTCATGCGAGGAGACATTGATCTGTAGTATGGCATGAGACTTTGCTTCTCCACACGAGACCTTGCCTAACTGCACAAGAGGATTTGTATTGCTTCACATACAGCTTCACAATGTCATGCAGTCTTTGCATCATATTGCGCAACCCTTACATCACATTACACAAGGAATGCCAACAACACAACATTGAGGCCTTGCCCTTCTAAGGATGTGTCTTCTCCTTGGTCATCGTTCCTCAAGGGTTATCAGAATGTTCATGTCAAAAGCTAATATTTTCACCCATTTGGTTGCTGAGATTTACTTTAGCCTCTTTTTCTATTTTCTTGATATTTTGCAGTAGTTTGTTTGATTTTAGTATCATTATTATTTTATCATCAATTCCTATGCAACTTCTTACTTTTTAAGGAAGATTTGTGTATTTATATCGAATAGGGAGTTTCTATTCCATTAGATTGTTCAATCAAGCTCAAACTTGGAGATGCTTCAAAAATATTTGATGGTTTAGTCTGACTTGTACTTTTATAAGTTCAATTATTCAAGTAGATTGTGGATTGTGGGCTTGCAATTTTCACTGCAGATTTTTTTTTGACATCATTATGCTTTGTTTATTGCAATTATCTGTTACATGGTCAAATATTTGTTCATTGAGAAATATGCTCTCTAGTCTTACTCATTTTCTCCAAGTTAACTCTTAAGGAAATCAATAATTCCCTTGTATCCTTGTGTTGTCATGGTTCTTATTTGGCCATCAAAAATGTTTTCTCTTGATGGGCCACATTCCTTGTTGTGGCACCATCTCAATCCATCGCCTATTTTTTAGTATTAATCATCTAACACTAGTTACCCCTACTTTCTCTTATTACCATATCTAATTCTTGTATGTTAATATATTATGTTGTTTTCCCATTTTGATCTTATTGATTATCTATTCTTCATATTCAAATTAATCACTCCTCTAATTGATATCTTCTTTCTCATCCCTTAGCTATTTAGATCTAGTGGAAAATCGAGTAAATAGCTTCTTTTACATTTAATTAAGTAGTTGGTATTTGTAAAGTTTGAATTATAAGGGATAGTTTGTGAATTTGAATTAGTTGATTAATAGTAATGATTATTTTTATTCATATTATGAAAAAAGAATGAAGTGATTTATTTATACCTTGTAAATTCCAGGCTACCAGCCATATATCAATGTCCATTATCTCAAACCACCTACATTATGGCCTTGAGAGAAGAAAGAAAAAAAAAAAAAACATCAAAGGAATCATTAACAATCCAAAGTCTTTTGGGCTGGTCATGGTGATTTAGGAGCTAGTAAGATGCAAACTAATCAACCAATCCTTAATCCAAGGCCAGGTAACATGGAAGCTAAGGTCAAAAGACAAATAAACAAAAATGTAGTGCTTAATCAAGCTTCCTATTACTCTGACTACCTAATCTTGGAGGAATCTAAAGGCTAATGGCATTAAACAAAAAATGCATCCAATATTTCAGTTTGACATTAATTTGTTGGTTAAGGGGAGAAAAATTATAAGGTACACATGCACAACCATATTCAATAAAGTAGGTGAGGATAATATAGATGACAATTTCCTAGGGATCTTGCTAATATGCAGAACAAAAACAAGAGGATACAAAAAAATGTTGAAACTAAGGTGTTATACAAGTGCAATCAACAAGATTATAGAAATAAATCTCACAAATAATGCTAATTGAGAGGAGAACAAAGAATTTATTGAAAGTTATATACAGTTAACCTTCAATAGAATATATGCCCATACCTCTGAGTATCAAACAAAAGAAAACAATAGAAGAAAACCATTGAAGACAATGAGTTCCCTTCCCAATTTTCAGCGCTTCCCCCACCTCTTCCCTCAACTCTCCCATTTAACTTAAAAATATGCACGTTGTCCCAATTAGCAGCTAGGGAGTACATTTTAGTTACTGTCAGATGATGGTTCTAAAAAAAACTAGTACTAAATTAGATTCCCCCAATAAATTTGTAACTACTATTCAAAATCTAGGTCATCAATATGCAACATAAACCTATTATTAATATTATTTTGATTCCATTTTTTAATATATATATTTTTAAAAAGAAATTGGCTTCAACTAATCCAAGTGGCAATGACTTATTCGGTATCTGAAGAATGGGTTATGTGACAATAAGCCATATATCCATAGACACATCTGCTTCTAGACTACAAAAGGCACATCCTGTAATATAGGATTTTATGTACTCAATCATATTAAGATATTAAGAATTGAACCATATCCACAGACACACCCGCATCCAAACTACAAAAATATATTGAGATTTGAAGCATTGTCGAATAAAAGTTTTGACCACACAAAATAAGTTTGGAACAAAATCATCAAAAGCAATCCAAGATTTCACAATAATAGAGAAACAAAATTCCCTTTCAACTTCCAATCAGAATTTACTACTACTAAACTTTTATCATATGGGACCAACACTCCTACTAGTTTCCTTTCAAGAGTTTCTGTTGATAAAGAATTGAGTAGGAACATGAATTGAAGACCCATATGTGAGGTCCCACATGGTAGGAGTCTTGGAAAGATAAGATGTGCCATCTAAAACACCATGTAAATATTGAACCATTAATAGAAACCTCAGAACACATAACAAACTTTTTATGTGGATAAATCTAAGAGCTTAACAAAACCTATGACTTTCTCCTCAGAACTCTATTCTATCGATGCCACAAAGAGTCAGAAATAAAGAAAACAACTAGGTGGAGGGTGTGTCAGGGCATGAGATATTTTGTATCAATTCAAGAAACACTCTTCTACTGTTGGTTACAAATCCACACCATCTTGATTATTGACCTCCTCTCCATTTCAAATGGAATACAAAAAAATTACTTACAAATCATGACAAATGGTGCAAGTGGCAATGGGTTTAATCCAATGCTACTTTGGAATGGATTTCCAATATGTTTTTCAGCCATCCCCATCTTGGATAAGTTTTAGGGATAGTGTATGCCTAGGGGACATTGACTTTGATTTCTAGAAGGAGTTCTTGCTAAATTCACTTAGAAACTACAATCAGCTATATTACAAATGTGAGAACTATAATACAACCACCAAGAATGTTGAAAATTACATGTCAGTGGAAAAGGAATGAACCCAGACAATACTATAGTTCTTTATAGAACTTTTCCTTTAGGAATTCTTGCAAAATCAACAATTGTCCCTCCCTAACTAATACATCTTCATCTAGTTTGTTTACTCTGAGCTTAAGTGTTCCAAATTTAGTGATGAGTTTAATTTTTTGCAAGGTAAGTTATTCTACATCTTGCAGAAATCCATTCCTTTCTTCTAAAACTTTGGGTATCTCTACTCTTAACAATGTCAGTTCTTTTTGACATTCTTCTAAGTCAATCTGTAAACATTTTATGGAATTTTCCTTCCCTCCAAGCTGTAGATAAAATATATCATAGCATTAGTGCTCATAATTTGAACTAAATATAATGCTCTTCAAAAGTAAGTTAATCTTCCATTTAATGAATTGTTTGACATCCTAAATATAAACAATTGAAAGCATGACAACACATACCAGAAGCTCCAAATCTTTCTCTTTCTGGTTTGAGAAAGTGAGCCTAGCCTGTAGTCTTTCAATGTTACTCCTCAAAACCTCTTGACTCCTTTCAAAAGTTGCAACTTTCTCTTCAGTTTATTCTACGTCAGCCACATTGGAACATAATTTCTCCCGTAGAAGCTTGACCAGTAAAGTTTTGGCTTTAAGTTCTTGTTTTAGTTGTTTGAAAACCTCCTCACTCTAAAATAGCAATGAAGAATAATGGTTGATCACAAAACCATGTTAATGAACACTCCCTAAAATAGAAAAATAAATAACATTAATTACCTCTCTATGATGTCATTCCTATTGATATGCCTCTGGATTTTCTGCATGTTTCTTGAGAGATTCATCATAGGATATACGAGAATTTTCTTCCAAGATTTCTTCTTGCATCCACACACTATTCTTCTAAAAGATAAAACTTCTTTTTGAAATTGTACATTTTTCTCAACCAAATCTTGGATCCTCTTTCTCATCTTCCTCTCCTCCGACCTAATTTTTCCCAGCATAGAAGCCCATTCATTTAACTGCCTATCTAGCTCCTTTTCTAATGTCTGTTGTAGATCATTCTTCTCACTCTCTAGTATCTTTGTTCAACATTCCATCTCTTCTTCGATTAACCTTAGCGATTCAATTGCTGAAGATTTTTCTCTCTCGTCATCGAAAAAGATGGAAGTGGTTGATGAATGACTATCTCTATGATGGCGTACTAAATGGGGAGATGATCGCTTTGAATGTGGAGATGAATGCTTCGAATCCCCTCCCCTAGAGATAGTTTCCTTTGGAATAGCAGAAGAATTATTTGCCATCAACTGCTTTTCAAGTGAATTCTCCTTCAGGCTATCACTTCCCTTCTCCAAATAGGGCAGCCCATCCTTATCAACCCTCTGGCAGGGTAAATTATTACTGATATTGTTGTATACAGAGACCTGTTTCAATGGAAATAACCTCCGCATCATTGCAACACTAGCAATCACTTGTAAAAAATAATCTGTGTCATTTTCAAGCCGAAAGTAAACTAAATTATAAAAAGCATAGTCAAACACATTCACACCAAAAATTAATGGTTACAACCTCGGCCGTTATATTTGAAAGATGGCATTATAGTACCAGACAGCATAGGAGGACCCTAATGACGGTGAATTTCTGGCAGAGCTTCACACTCTTGCTCCCATCGCTGCTCCACATGGACGACGGGGGTAGCTTGGATCCTGCTCAAACTAGTAAACATATAAACATCGAGAAATTTAAGAATACAAAGCTGAAAGAGTATGGCAATGCAGGTGAAGAAAAATTGGGGGTTTCAAACATCTTGGCGACAGTTAAAGAGGGTACCAGGTTGAGAAGCACGACAATGAAGCAAGAATTTGAATAATGAGAAGTAAAAGGCACAAAGTAAAAACTAGAGTGAGGAGATATGCACCAAAACATTTGGATAAAATGGAAGTGCTGATATTCTGCTTCCCCTGCAAGTCCCCCGAATGCAAGAATCCCGTGCATAAAAGAAAAACTATACAAACCATGTGTCTCAAGGTAATCGCATTCATTTTGTTTATGTAATTGCGACCCTTGCCTTGAACCTGTGAGAGGATGAACGATTAGTTTCAGGAGAAGGATAGCTAAATTGTTCATATGTATACAGAAATCTCATTGCATACTAATGATCTATATATCCTGTAATTTTATGAAGCCGTTGCAGCTGTCTTGAATGCGAATTAGGACACCTATCCTCTTTAATTTCATTCAATTCATCTCAACGGGCACTGGACCGCACATTTAAATTCTCAGAAGGGTTGAGAAATATTAATGTAGGGACTTAATTTTGCATAGATACCGAAGGATGGATGTGTTGGAGGAGCATTTATACCTTGTTTATCCCTCAATCTTTTTATTGTAAAAAATTATGTAGTATCTAGTTGGAAAATCTTACATAGATTCCTAAACTAAAACCTGTGGACCTCACAAAACCAATTTAATTATATGTCAAAATATCAAACATAAGCAGAAAAAAATATGTTCCCAACTCTGCATATCCTTAAAGATCTGAAGACCTCATTTCTATACGCGTTCATACACTTCTCCTACCTTTCCTTCCACCTGTAGCATGCATGTAAGCTAGAGCACTCCCCACCAACAAAAAAAATAAAAAAATGTAGTTTTTGAGGTATCGCATCCCACAACCCTATATTTCTCTCAGGAATTTTACCAAACAATTTTTGAGCCATTAATTAGTCAACTCACATGGTTTCACTTACATTCACTTACATTTTATATAATGGTATTAGTGTTGTCATTTTACCTATGGATTGATATTAGTGTAGTAGTTGCTGCTAGATTGTTTGTTTGATAGTATAAGATATTAACTGTATGGTAAGAGATATTGTCAATTGTAAAATTTAACATAATCTGGGGGCCTTTATTTTTCATTTATTTTTTTTTCTTCATTTGTGGACTATTTTCAATTTTTTACAAAATACTCTGTATAATCAAGGTTTTTCTTAAGTTGTGTTGAGAAAATGTCTAAATAGAAAACTAAAAAGATTATTTTATAAATTCTTTGATTTTTTTAATTATTATTTATATTATAAGAAATATTTTGTTAGATCATCATATGATTTTATTTATGCTCGCAGAAATGTTGGCTAAAGTAATTAATCAGTTTCAACATCTCTTCGGTGCATCTCATAGAACAATCCAAAGCCTTTGGAGATTTTCCTTTGGCATAAACACCAATCATAGTAATCTAGGCAACTGATGTTCTCTTGGGAATTTCCTCAAACACTTTGCGTGCATCTCCTAAACCCTCCCCACTTGGCATACATAAAATATTTAGAGCTCAAAGACAAATCCAAGCTATAACTATCTTCTATGATGTGATTATGAAACTTTCTCGTCTATCTATGTCTTGCAGTATTCCTACAGCCTGACTCGATTGACCATTATTGCAAAACTTTACTTTGAGTATGCTCATTTCTTGCAGAACATTTTAGCTTGGGTGTAGATCTATCCAAAGGAATGTATGATGTAGGGGAATGTACGATGTAGGGGATCTCCAGCGACATCATTCAGATCATCTCTTTTTGTTTTCATTTTTTCATTTAATAAAATTATATTACAAAGTCTTTTTGAATCTTATCAATATTTTATAAGGGGTTTAGATACTACCGATAAATTACAAAGTATTAAATCTGAAGAATTATGTGCTAAGTTAGTTGAAGAATAGAAAAAACAAGTTAAAGAAAAAGAATGATTTGATGGTGAATCTCAAGCATTTGTAATGAAAAGAAAACAATATTATAAGAAGTCACAAGATAATCAATCTAATGAAATAAATTGGAAGTATGAAAATAAAAGTGTTTCTTCTATAGATCATAATAGAAGCAAATGGAAATGTAATTATTGTGACAAGATGGGTCATAAGGGAAATGAATGTTTCAAGACTAAAAGAGATATAGAAAAGAAGGTAAATAATTCTCCAAAATATAGTGATTTTAAAAGAAATTTTGTGTTGCACTCAAAGAAAATAATACTTTCATAGATGATTGGGTTATTGATTCTAGTGCTACACAACACATGTCTCACAATCAGCAACAATTTGAATCATTACGTGAAAAAACTATAGAGAAAACATATTTGGGAGATAATATTGCTTAGAAGTTAAAGGGATTGGTAATGTTAAGGTTGATAATGGTTTGTTCAAAAATGTGAAGTTAGTCCCTGAATTAAAAATAAATCTACTTTTAGTATCTCAAATTGCTAGTCAAGGATATAAAATAGAATTCTACAATGATAAGTAATTAATCAAAGATGTCAATGATAATTATAAAGTTACTACAATTGGTAAAATGGAGAATGGATTATATAAGTTTCAAGAATTTACTTCTAAATGTAGGGATAAACATATGAGTATTATTGCCCAATATGATGATATGAGCAGGTTATGGCACACGCATTTGGGGCATGTCAATTTTCAAAGCCTTAAGCTTATTTATAGATTACAAACTATGCGTGGGCTTCCTAAGATATCATCAAATCCAAAGGTATGTGAAGGATGTGCAATTGGAAAATAACATGTGGAAAGTTTCACACAAGGTAAATCATGGAGAGCAAAAATTCTTCTACATTTAGTCCATAGTGATGTAATGGGTCCTTTTAAAACACCTTCAATTGGAGGATCAAGGTATTCTCTCACTTTTATAGATGATTATAGTAGAAGAATTTGGGTGTATTTTTTTAAAAAAGAAGGATGAATTATTTCAAAAATTTAAGGAGTTTAAAGCTTTGACTATAAAAAAAGTGGAAAGTGTTTAAGGATAATAATAACTGATAGAAGGACTAAATAAATGAATAATACCTTTTTTAATTTTTGGAAAGAACATGGTACAAAGAAGGAATCAACTATCTCTTATTTACCCCAGAAAAATGAGGTTGTTGAAAGAAACAATAGAACTATAATTGAAATGGCTAGGTGTATGCTTCGCTCTTGAAATCTAGAAGCTTAAATTTGGGCTAAAATAGTTCATATTATTGTATATATCTTGAATAGAACATCTACTAAGGCGGTTTTGACTATAACACTAGAAGAGGCATGCAGTTAAAGAAAGCCTACAGTAACTCATTTTAGAATTTTTGGTTGCAATGCATATGCTCACATTCCTAATGAAAGAAGGAGAAAACATAAAAGGAAGAGTGTGAAGTGCATAATGGTTGGATATAGTGAGGAATCAAAATGATACAAGTTATACAATCCTAAAACCAATGAAATCTATATTAAAAGAAATGTATGGTTTGATGAAGATGTTAAGAATGATAAATCTCAAAAATTATCTTTCTTTCCAATTTTGATTGATGAATAAAATTTTACTTCTACCAATGGTCAAAATCAAGGTGTCCAAACTACTAGAAGGGAAGTGACTCAATCAAGTGAAAGTGATAGTGAAAATCCAAGAAAATTTAGAAGCATCCAAGAAATTTATCAAGAAGGTCCTAGAAATATATTTTCTAACCATGCTCTTATGACTAAAGTGATGTAGGATGGTACTCCAACCACATATGAAGAAGCAAAAGGAAAAGATGAATGGAAAGTAGCTATGCAAGAAGTATACAAGTCTTTCATAAAAAATGATATATGGGAATTAAAAACACTTCTAGAAGGGGAAAATGTGGTTGGTTGAAAGTGGAACTATAGAACCAAGTTCACATCAGATGGAGCTATTGAAAATTACAAAGAAATGTTAGTGGCTAAAGGTGTCTCACAAAAAGAAGCTATAAACTATACTGAAACCCTTTCTCCAGTAGCTAAGATGACTTCCATTCTACAATAGTTTCTTTAGCTACAAAGTTTGGTTGGAAATTTCAAATGAATGTAAAAAGTGCACTCTTACATGGTGACTTATAAGAAGAAATTTACATGCAACAACCACCACAATTTTTAAATATGGATTTTAAAGAAGTAAAGTTGATCTAGATGTGTATGTAAAAAGTAGTGATGGAAAAATTATTATCATTGTATTGTATGTTGATGACTTAATTATTACAAGAGATCAGAGACATAGTATTGAGATCACTAAGGATCAACTCAAACAAGTTTTTGAAATCACTAATTTAGGCTTAATGTACTATTTTTTGGGTATATAAGTATGACAAGAAGAAGGAAGGATCATGCTTTCTCAAACTAAATATGTTCTTGCTATATTAAAGAAATTTTATATGAGTAATTTTAAAACATTTAATGCACCATGTGAAGTAGGATTGAAGTTGAGTACTAACTCTACTCAAAAGAAGGTGGATGGAAAATTGTATAAGAAACTTGTTGGAAATCTTTTGTATCTTACTATAACTAGACAAGATATTGCATATTCGGTTGGTGTTGTATCTAGGTACATGGAAGATCCACACATTGAACATTGGAAAGAAACCAAAAGAATATTAAGATAGATTAAGGGTACTCACTAGCTTGGCATTGAATACAAATACAGAGGAGAGCCTACTCTAGTTGAATATATAGATTTTGATTATGTAGGTGACATTGATGATAGAAATTCAACTTTTGGGTGCATCTTTCATCTTGGATCAGGACTAATTTCATGGAGTAGCAAGAAGTAATTAATAGTGTGACTTTCATCTACAGAAGCTGAATATATTGGCTCATCAAAGAAATCTCAAGAAGCATTGTGGCTTAGGCGATTACTTGAAGAATTACAACATCCACAAGACTCTCCAAATACAATATTTTGTGAAAATCAAAGCACTATCAAGCTAGCAAAAAATCTAGTATATCATGCAAGGTCCAAGCATATAGAAGTGCATCATCATTTTGTTTGAGATCTAATTGAAAGTCAAGAGGTGGAGCTTCACTTTTGTGGAACAGAAGATCAAGTCACTTATATATTTACAAAAGCATTGTCTATTGCCCAGCTCGCCAAACTTAGAGATCTATTACAACTCAAGGATGTTCATATCCCCTCAAAATAAACATTATGGGGGAGTGCTAGAATAAATAATGTTTATTTCATCTCTTGGTAGTTGAGCTTTTAATATGCAGTCCATAAATATCCTAAATTAGCTAGATTGCTCCCTATCTTCACCATAGCTTATTAGAACTTTCTACAGGTCTAAAATATTCTTATAGATACCCAAGCTCTTGGTTTGTGTATGTAAAAAATAATTTATAGAGTTCTCTATTGATATAAGTTCTAAATTTGTAGTGTTCATATTTGTTTTACCCTGCATCTCTCTATTTTTGTTGTTGTTCTTGCTTTGGTTTTTCTTTTTTTTAAATTCAAAGTTCATCAATTATTGTGGAAAAAAAATGTAAAGCGGGGGCACTATAGGTGTACAAAGAAGTAATGTAGAGAGAAATATGTAACATTACTTATCTAGTTGGGTGCATAGAATTAAGGGTAACAATGGGCCTTGAACACTAATCAACACTAAACCTAGGTTAAAATTAAAATATAGGATTAGATAAGTTGGACATGTTTGTGATCTATCAAATGTTTTTGTTTTCATAACATTGACAACAAGTTTGTGCTACCATGGAGCATTCAATCTACTCACTCCTTCTTTTAATTGAAAGTGCAAGGTCTTGAACTTTGATTTTATGTTATTGAATTCATTGAAATTTCCATCATCATGATCTTTTGCCAATGCATACCA
Source organism: Cupressus sempervirens (assembly GCA_028749045.1). Lineage (NCBI taxonomy): Eukaryota > Viridiplantae > Streptophyta > Pinopsida > Cupressales > Cupressaceae > Cupressus > Cupressus sempervirens. The sequence continues at coordinate 861,740,091 of CM053792.1, read as the reverse complement.
TTAGTTTGATAGATTCCAAGTTATCCAAGGTTTTTTTCATAGTTTGTTTATTTTTGTTCTTAGTTAGGATAGATTATTGTTTTGATGAATTTATTGGCATTGTTTCATAAAACACCATATTTTTCTTCAATTTTTTGTTGTAAAAAAGATAAGGTATTTTTGTTAGAAAATCTTACCTTTATCTATGAAAAGTATTAGATTTTTATAGATCATTTTGATAAATTTTACAAGTGTTTTTATTTTTGATTATACACACTGTTAAACCTGACTTGGTTAGAGGATTTCAATCACCTTATTAGGAGTGAGCTTTGTTAGATGATGTTAGACCATTCACTTGGAATGTCACCTAGTTAAAAGATTTACAAATGGCTATTAGGTCAACCTTAATTCAAAGGATTTACCCTAGAATGGTACAATGATTAGAAAATAATAGTAAGGCTTGATCTAATAACAAATTACAACTCACTTGCAGACTAAAGATCTTTGTTTTAGTCCTTCATTCTACTTGACTTTCACACACATCATCTTTGATAGCTTGTTCACCCTTCAAGCATTCATACTCTTAAGCCTTCTTTCTTTGTTTTCCAATAGAAATCTCTTATGTTTGATCTTTGAATGAAGCGATACTTTAGACCTCTTATCTAACTTAGGTTCTTGAGTATTAAACAATCTTGCTTCTGACCAGCAATCTCTATAAATATAAAATTAAGATATTTTGTCATTCATCTTCTATCATTAGGTAGGATTCAATGAATCTACCCATCTTTTTGTTTTAGTCCCTTCTAGAAACTTCTCCTTCAATCCTCTTTGAATTTGTCTAAAAATATTTTACCATTAATTTTGTGCCACCAACTCATCATAGTTATCTTCCAAAAGCTTCACAAAATTCAAGAAAATAAAATAGTTGTCTCAAATTTGTCAAATGTAGGATTTAACATGAATATTAACACTCAACATCAATATGTTGTCACTTTACTTCCATACTATTCTTTCAACCATCTTCAACTAGATCACTCGGTAAACACTAAAGTTTACTGGTGCTCAGCATCACCTAAAGTTTACTCAGCTTACATTATATCACTTGGCATACACTGAACATTGACTTTTCTCAGCTCCAACTAATTTCCTTCTTTGCTTGCACTAACTTTTCTTAGCACCTACTATCCACTCAGTCAAGCTTGGCAGACTTAATTCTTCTTACTTGTTCTTCTAGACTTAGTCAGTGTATCCAACCTTTACAACCTTAAGTAGATAATCAATGCACTATAACATCATTTGCTTAATTGCTCTTTTTACTTCCTTTTCATACCATAACTCAATCTTTTCTCTAGGTACTTTTTTTTTATCTCATATGATCAAATCCTCTTCATCAATCAAAAAATTCATAGTACTCAAATCAACTAAGCATTTTTCTTACCAGCAAGTAGTGGGTTTGACATCAATGATAAAACAATGATTGAAAAACATTCTCATACTTGTATCAATCTATTTTCAATAATCTTCCTCTTTGGAATTGATTGAAAACCAATGCTATCAATAATGCCAAAAAGAAAATAATTCATTGTATTGAAATCACAAATGGTTTCGAAGTGAAAAATCACTATAAAATGAGGGCTTGGAGAGTTGTTTGAATCATCAAGTTCAGTTCGCAAGACTGGTGCTAGAAGAAGTCTCTCTGAGTTTGAGTCCAAGTTTGAGTTATGGTGATATGCTCTTGTAAGAACTTGCATTACAAGTATATTGCAATCTTTTAGATTTGAGAACACATTGTGCAGGTTTTGGAGCATGGGGTTTTTCTCATGGAAGGGTTCCCCATGGTAATCTTTGTGTTATGTATTCATTGTTATTGTTATTATGTTATTATGCATTTCTTGAGATCTCTACAATAGTTAGTTGAACTTGCATAATCACCCCCTTAAAGATTAGTGTAGGAAGCGATTCTATGCACCTTAGCTTCCTTAAAAGTGGTATCAGAGCCTAGCTAGTTTTGGTTCTATTTGTTGGGTACAAGGTTTTTTTAGCTAATCAAGGTTTTAGTGGGAGCTTGTGTAGAGATTTTTATTTCTATGTTGTAGGATTGCAAAGATGGAAAGCACATCAGGGAGGACTGATGTAGAAATGTTTTTTTGGTGCAAACTTTGAAATGTGGAAGCTGAAGATGGAAGATCTATTGATTGATCAAGATCTATGGGATGCAGTCGATGAAAAGAAGCTAAGGCCCATAGATCCAACTTCAACCATAGAGTACAATGTGAGAAACAAAAAAGCCAAAAGTCTCATCAGATTGTGTCTTGCAGACTCTGTATTGATTAATGTCCATGAAGAACTTACCACAAAGAATCTTTAGAAGAAATTAGTGAGATATTTTAAGAAAAATCACTTATGAGCAATATTTTCTTGAGGAAGAAGTTGTATTCCTTGATAATGAAAGAAGGTGGATATATTTCTGAGCATCTTGAAAGTTTTAATATGTTGGTGACTCAGCTGACCTTAGTTTGGGGTGTGGATGGATGAAGAAGAAAGGTGCCAAATATTCCTATGTTTGTTACCAAACTCATGGGATAGCCTTGTCATGGCCATACGGAGCACTTCAGTCATCTTGAAGATGGAGGACATTGTTGCCTCTCTACTTTCTATAGATATGAGAAGGAAGGCCTCTCTAATGGCCAAAGAGGCTTTGAGTATTGGAGGAAGACCAAAGGAAAGAGGAAAGAACAAGAAAAACCATGGCCGTTCCTAGTCCAATAATAAGGGGAGATCAAAATATCCTAGTAAGTCCAAGCTGATCTATTGGAATTTTGGCAAACCTGGACACTTCTGAAAGGACTATAAAAAGGAGAAGAAGAAAAAGAAGAAGAAGCAAGATTCTAATTCTAAGTCCAAGATGGAAGATGGAGATGTTTTCATTGCAGCCTTGGCCACTCATGCATGTGACAATGCATGGTTGATAGACATAGGTGCATCTTTTCACATGAATCCTAATAGAAATTGGTTTATTAAGTATGAAAAGTTTCATAGTGGTAAGGTTTATTTGGGTGATAACTCAGTTCTTAATATTTTTAGTCATGGTATTCATGTGAAATTTTTTGATGTTAGAATAAGAAGATTTGATGGTATCTTGCATATCTTGAGACTAGTGAGGAATTTGTTATTTGTTAGTAAACTAATAGACATGGGTGTGCATGTATAGTTTTTTGAAGTAGGTGTGAAAATGGTGAGAGGTGCTATGGTAATAGCAAGAGGAAGTAGATTGGGTACATTGTACTAGCTTGATGCATGCACAGTTGAGTGCAATAGTACTTCTGATGAAACTATGAACATGAATACTTTGTTGGAGAAGGAGAGGGTTTCTCTTTGAATAGATGGTCATGGTTTTTGGGTACCCAAGGGTGCTCTATCTACTCAATAAAAGTTACCTATAGAGAAGACTATGTTATGGTACTAGAGACTTGGCCACATAGGTGAGAGAGGTCAAGAACCTTAAAAAGTAAAAACCTTGTTGATGGGTTGAATGACTACAATCTTGAGTTTTATTTTTGTGAGCGATGTATCTATGGTAAATAAAACTGCATTCAATTTTACTCAAGTTCTCATAAGTCCTCATGTATTTTGGATCTAATCCATTCAAATGTATTTGGTCTAGTTGATGTTGCTTCTATTGGTAGATCAGTTTATTATGTTTCTTTCATTGATGTTTTTAGTAGAAGAACATGGGTTTATTTTCTTAGAATTAAAGATGAAGTTTCTAGTCATTTTAAAGAATTTAAACCAATGGTTAAGTCACAAACTTGAAAGAAGATAAAGAATTTGAGAAATGATAATGGCGGTGAATATTGCTCCAATGTTTTTGACACATTTTGTAAAAATTGTAGTATTAAAAGAGAGAAGAAAACTTTGTATTCTCCACAACAAAATGGAGTTGCAAAAAGAATGAACAGGACCTTGATGGAGAAGGCTAGGAATATGTTGAGTGGAGTTGGAATGGAACAAAAATTTAGGGCCAAATTTATAGCCACTGCTTGATACTTGATAAACAGGTCTCCTAAATCAATTCTTGTTGATAAGACACCAATGGGAGCATGGTCGAGCCATAAGCCTTCACTTAGACATCTAAGAGTTTTTGGTTGTGAGACATATGCTCATGTGCCAAAGGAGGAGCAGAAAAAGTTGACAACAAAGTTATCAAATGTATCTTTATCAGATATAGTTATGGTGTGAAAGGATAAAAACTTTGGGATCTTGTTGCACAAAAGTTATTTTACTCCAGAAGTGTTATTTTACTCCAGAAGTGTTATTTTTAGAGAAACTGAGCCTTCTTCTATTATAGTGTAGCTAGAATAGATAACATAAAAGAACGATGTGATTCAACTTCTTGCTACACCTAAGAAAGTTGAATTGAGGCCATTAGAAAGATAAGTTGTTGAAGAGATCTCTACAAGTTCTAAATCATCAGAGGAAGAGAGAGAACCCAATCATGAACTTGAACCTAAACTTGAACCAAATCTTGTTCAAAGGTCTAGTAGATAGAGGAACACACTAGAAAGGTATGGATATTCTCCTGATGATTGGAGGCGTATATTTTCTTTGAATGCTAATATTGATGAACTGAAATCTATAGAAGAGGCTATTGGTATGAATGATCTAGAGTCTTGGAAGATAGCCATGGAACAAGAGATGGAAGTTCTTAAGAGGAATGCCACATGGGACCTTGTACCATTTCCTAAAGGATGGAAGCTTGTTGGTTCTAAATGGGTGTTCAAAAGGAAGATGGGTTCAGATGGAAGCATTGAGAAGTATAAAGCATGTTTGTATGCAAAAGGTTACTCCCAAGTTGCAAGAATTGATTATGGCAAAAAAAGTTCTCTCGTAGGAAAAATGAAACCCATTCATTTTTTACTTTCTATTGTAACAACTTATGATTTAGAAGTTGAATAGATGGATGTGAAGAAAAATTTTCTTCATGGAGATTTGGAGGAAGAAATTTCTATAACATAGCTAGAGCACTTTGTGCTGAAAAGTAAAAGTCATTTGGTTTGAAAATTGAAGAAATCCATGTATGGGTTAAAACAAAGTCCTAGGATGTGGTACTAGAAGTTTGATACATATGTATTGAGTTTGGAATTTGTGCAATCAAAATCTCATCACCATATATACTACAAGTCCAATGGTGATTATTTCCTAGTTGTTGCCTTATATGTTGATGAAATGTTGTTTATTGGCAAAGGAAAAGGGTTGATTATAGAATTAAAATCTTAGCTCTCAAAAAAGTTTGAAATGAAAGATCTTGGTGCAACAAGGTACATTCTAGGAATGGAGATTATAATAGATAGACAAAAAAAAAAGCTTTGGCTAGGCCAGAGTAAGTATGTTGGTAATATTCTAAAGAGATTCAATATGTAGGATTCAATACCATTGAGTGTTTCGATTAATATGGGAACAAAGCTTTCTGGCTCACAGTGTCCTTTATCCACATTGGATATGGAAGAGATGAGTTGAGTACCATATCAAAGTACTATTGAAAGTTTGATGTATGCTATGGTTTGTACAAGACCAGACATTGCCTAAGTAGTGGGAGTCCTTTCCCATTATATGTATAATCTAGGAAGAGAATTGGAATGTTGTAAAAATAGATTTTAGATACTTGTGGGGTACCTAAGAGTACTCTATATGTTTCCATGAAACAAGAAATGAGCATTCCCTAGATATTCAAGGCTACGTGGATTCAGTCTGGGCTGGCGATGTTGATAGTAGAAGATCCACCAGTGCATATGTGTTTAAATCATTTGGTGGTGCAATTAGTTGGATGAGAAGCAACAAGCTCTAGTCACTTTATCCACTACAGAGGAAGAGTATATGATAGCTACTCATGATTGTAAGGAAGCCATTTGGCTTAAGACACTATGTTCAGATATAGAGTTCAAACAGGGTGTAGTGACAATTTATAGTGACAGTCAGAGTGCAATCTGCCTAGCAAAGAACTCGACATTTCATGCCAAGACCAAGCACATTGATGTACAATATCATTTTGTTAGAGATATGATTGAGGAAAGTAAGATGAAACTAGAGAAGGTAGAGACTTTGGTGAATGTTGTTGATGCATTAATTAAGCCTGTGAGCATAGAGAAATTTAGATGGTGTTCAAATTCTATGGGCCTCTCAACCCCTAGCATTTAAGTCCATGACATTGTGGATCCCCTAACTCTTGCAAGGTGTTCAGAAAGTGGGAGAATGTTGAGAATTTTTTCTCAACCTTGCAAACTTTTTGCAAAAAAATGTAGAAAATTCTAGAATTTGTTTGTGGAAGTTTTCCACATATTTATGAGTTGGAAAAGGTGTATGAGTTGTTAAAAATGTGTCTAGTCTCTAGAACAATGTAGAAGGGCTATTTTTAAAGTGTAAATAGCTCATTATATGACTTTTATGGGGGTCTAAACTAGAGGACAAAATTATTGACGAAAATGGTATTCTTGGAGTTACAAATTACAAGTGGATAACATGTGGCATGGTTGTTTTGCCCATGGTTTTGGCCCATGATTTTGTAGAACCAAAAATGGTTTCTAAGTGGAAAATCACTATAAAAGGAGGGCTTGGGGAGGTGTTTGAGTCATTGAGTTTAGTTTGCAAGACTAGTTCTAGAAGGAGTCTCTCTGGGTCTGAGTCCAAGTTTGAGTTGTAATGATGCGCTCCTATAAGAACTTACATTGCAAGTGTATTGTAATCTCTCAGATTTGAGAATACATTGTATGGGTTTTTGAGGGTGGGGTTTTTCTCCTAGAAGAGTTTCCACATGGTAGTCATTGTATTATGAGTTCATTGCTATTTTTATTATATTGTTATGTATTTTGAGATCTCTGCAATAGTTAGTTGAATTTGGATAATTGTCCTCTCAAAGATTAGTGTAGGAAACAATTCCATGCACCTTTGCTTCCTTAAAACTTGGCTTGTGACTAATTTGTAACTATAGCTCTTTGATTCCTTTAGGTAGCTCCTAAAGTAAGATCCACTACATCAATGTGTAACATATATCAATTAACTTGTTTTATGCACGACACTTCTCATGCTTCTTAAATAGCCTTTTATAGGGGTATCACCCTTAGTTTACCTCTTAGACACTCATGAGAATCCTTAGGTAATTCTTTTGTAAAAATATCAGCTATTTTCTCTTTTGTGTTAACATATTCCATATGCACCTATTTATCTTGATCTAACTCTCTCAAGTAATGATACTTGATTACAATGTGCTTAGACTTTGTATGCATCACATGATTCTTTGATATATTTATAGCACTTGTATAAATACACATTGTGAAAGGTTACAATACACATTTTTAAATGTGACCTGGTTAGAGAATTCAATCACCCTATTAGGAGTGAGCATCTTCAAAGGTCTTTAGATCATTTACTTGGAATGTCACATAGTTAAAGGATTTACAAATGATTGTTAGGTCAACCTTAATCCAAAGAGTTTACCCTAGACTGGTACAATGATTAGAAAGTAATAGTAAGGCTTGATCTAATAACAAATTACAACTCACTTTTAGATTATAGATCTTTGTTTTAGTCCTCCGTTCTTCTTGACTTACACACACTTCAGCTCTAATATCTTGTTCACCCTTCAAGCACTCATACTCTTAAGCCTTCTCGCTTTGCTTGCCAAACTAGTCTCTTCTATTTGGTCTCTAAATGAAGCAACAACTTAGACCTCTTGTCTAACTTTGATTCTTGAGTATTGACCAACCTTGCTTCTGAGTAACCATCTCTATAAATATAAAATTAAGGTCTCTTTTTCATTTATCCTCCATCATCCATTCTAGGGTTAGGTAGGATTAGGTAGGATTCAATGAATCTACCCATCTTTTCATTTTAGTCCCTTCAAGAAAATTCTCCTTCAATCCTTTTTTTATTTGCCTCAAAATGGTTTACCATGAATTCTTTGCCACCAACTCATCATAATTATCTTCCACACGCTTCATAAAGCTCAAAAAAATAAAATAGTTGGCTCAGATTTGTTAAATATATAATTTAACATTAATACTAGCACTCGACATCAATATGTTGTCACTTGGCTTCCATATTGTTCTTCCACTCATCTTCAACTAGATCATGTTAGAGAAAGAGGTTAATTTAATTTCATTAATTAAATTGTCTTTTCTCCCTTCTTAAGATTTTTCTTTATGCACTTTTTGCATTCACATTTAATAATTAATTAGTAATTATTAAATGGTTTTTACCTTTTAGGTTACCCTTTGTAACTTTTTAGGTTGTTCTTCTAGGTTTCGATCTCCTTTTATAAGGATTAATCTTTTTTAATATCTTTTATCTTTTCTTTATCTGAGAATACAATTCACATGTTTTTAGAGCAAACCCTTGCCTCCTCTTCTCTTTTTCTTCTCTGTGATAGGTTTTCTACATGTAGGTATTTGAGGGCTTCGTGGATTTATTTTGCGTATTTTTCTCAAATACTTCATTTTATCAAAGCCAAATCTACTATAGCTTGTTTGGTATTTGGAGAAAAAGGAGAATGGGGGTTTGATAAATCAGATCTGGAGTTTTTTTGAGTATTTCTTGAGACAATAGGGGGTCACTAATTTTTGGAATAGCTTGAAGCCAAACAGACCTCACAGATGGATTTAGAAGGCATCAAAACCCTTGTTTCCATATAAAGTTCATCTTTTTTGGAAACATTGATCCAAGAGCCAAAACAATTTTGCCCAGCAAGGCCTTACGGCCCCTATACACACTTTGAGGCATGTTTTTGATTGAAAAATCACAATAATATAATTTTTTAAAGACTTTTGACCTGCTATAGTTAAAAAAAATTTCCAGTGGTCATGAGACTATTAGAAATTAGTGATAACCACGAGTGGTCCCACTGACTGCAACAACCACCCCAGCTTAGTGGGCCACCACTACCAGCGACACCTCCCTCCCACCATTGCTGCTATGGCTCCACTACCTAGGCCACTGCTCTACCTCTGCTCCTCTAATAGTGTGATTTTTTTAGAATTTTAAATTTTTTTTTAAAAAATAATTTATTTTGTATTGCTTCTAGGGGTCCTATTAGTTTTTCACTGTAACTTGAGCATATAGATGTCATTTTTTTGATCTAAAAGAAGAGCTAGAAATTTAGTTCTTTGACAAAGATAATGGCATAGGATTTTTCTAGTTGTGATGTAGTTTGGTTTCCTATTTGGGTAATCAAAGCCGAGTGTTTAGTTTTCACTTCAGATGGCATATCTTGAGCATCCCATCTTTGTTTTCCAAAATTGTTATATTTTTGGAAATTTGGTTCATTACTCTTTTCAGAAATGCTAGTTTTTCTTCCAAATTTTGCTCCATGCTCTTCCTATCATGTTTTTTTCTTTATTACACTATGGTGGATATCTTGGGTGTTTCAGGTATGGGGATTGTTTTCATGGCATTGGATTTATTCTTTTGGGCTATACTATCTATTGCAACAACTCTTTTCCCTTTTTGTTCATTATTGATATCATTTATAAGCATGTTTATGTAAATGCATTGAGTTGGAGAGCCACTCCTTGCATTTTTGAGACCTTTTTCATCATTGTGACTTATTGTGCTCGCACTACATTATAAAGTACCATGGGGGGATTTTTTATTTTTTTCCTTTTAATGCCCTCTTTGTTTGTCAAGTGATTTTCCCTTCCACGACATTATCCCTATGATGTATCAATGAAACTTGCATTTATAGGTGTCGCTGTTCTTGGTTCTTTCTATTTTGTAGGAGTTTTTTGGTCCACTTTCTTAGTTGCCTACCACCTCACCCTTGTTTAGATCTGGGGGGGGTGGTGTGGAGGAATTCTTCTATTATTTTTTTCTCATGCTTCCTTGGTTTGATTGATCAACTCTTTAGGCTTTGGGGTTTCATGCCATCTATATTCTTTGAGTTCAATTGTTTTCCTTTGTCTTCCTCTTGATTCGATACAAATTATAGTCTTCTCTCCCTGGTTAGGTTCTATCTTAGAGGAGGTTCTATAGATTAGAAATTTCTTTTGGATAGATTTTATGACTTCTTCATGCTTCACTGATGTTTCTCCATGATCACTCTTTGTTCCTATTTTCTAGAAGATTCATCTAGTTGGAGGCTTCTGCAGTCCTTCACTAGGTTTTCAACTATTTCTTTTTAGAGTAGAGTTTTTCCCAATGGGTTTTTTTTGTTTCTCCATTTCATAAAGATCTGGTTGTGATTGGGTACCTCATTAGGCCTTGTTGTCAGAACCCAAGTTTTCTTTCAACATTGCATTGTAGTTTCTTTTTTCTTTATTCATTGTTTGTAACTACATTGTTGCTCATCTTAAGAGGGGGTGTTTGAAATGTCCCTTTTCTGATTTTGTATGATATTTCCAACCTTTAATCAGATCTTTAAAATCAAACAACTGATATCACAAAGATCCACCAAATTTCTTAAGAAACCCCAAATCGGGTATGTCGAAAATAGTGCCAAAAAGCTTCACAGCTTCACCTGTTATTAATAAATCTGAAAGTAGACATTTTTACAGAAATTTGAGCAGAATAACAGCCTATAAAATGTCATTTCCAGATCTATATAGCCTTTACAAAATAGCTCACAAATGCAGGACAAAAACTATGCTCATCGGGCTCCCGAAATTAACACAGAAATGCCCGAAAACACCACAAAAACACTAATAAACTATCTCAGAAGTTTAATCACGTCCCAATATATATATTCAGCTCTATTTTAATAGCTTAAAGTCTGAAATACAGCAGCAACCAAAACTGATATGAAATGCTCAACTGAAAACACCAAACTCATGCAAAAAACCACACCCAAAAACCCACAAATCTACACTGTTCAGCACAAAGGCAAACTTTGTATGAGCATGCACATGGAATGGCTTCAAACTCCCATCCTTAGCCTTCCTGGAAACCTACAAACTCTCGTTCTTGGGTCTCCCTGGAAACCTACAAACTCCCGTTCTTGGGTCTCCTTCTCCACAGGTTTGGCAGCCTCTGAAGAATAACAAAGAATGAGCAAAAATCAAGTTCTGGAATGAGCCCAAAATGCCTCCAAACCCCTTAAAAGAGGGCATAACTGTAACTCATGTCCAAGAGAGGTTAATGAAACTTATTTTAATAATAATTTTCATTTATTAGTCCAACGATTTCCAAAGATTAACCCCCTTTTTCCGAAACTTCACTTTCTTGGGCCTGCCTACCTTAGCAAAGATTTTCTTTTTTAATTATTTGAAAAGGGGACATGAAAAGTCCTCCCCTCCCAATCATTGCTTGTCCTCAAGCAATGGCTGAACAATAAACCAATCAATCCACCTGGATCCCAAATGTAGTCATGAACTATACTACTAACAATTAACACAGGCTCCTGTAATATCCTCTGCAATATGACCAAGAGGAATCCATAATCAAATTGACAATTATAGCTCAACCAAACTCCGAAATCACCACTACCACAATCAAAAACCCATGAGGCACAAACTCTTAGAACATCAGAACCCAAGTAAAGTGGACAAATCAAACTACCAACACAGTAAATACCATCAACGCATCCCACTGGCCTATATGGAATGTACAATCCAACTCTGCAACAATGGTGAACCCTCTCAAATGAAACTGTACCAAGTATGGAGAATCCACACACTGTACAACTCCTGCAGTCAACACAACTCTGCAAATCATCGACCACTATCTCATAACCATAACTCCCATACACTGCTGATGGTGAAAAGATATTACAAGATAAAGAGTAAGAAATGGAATCCAAACCAAATTTGTCTGCCATCAACTCCTTAGCACAAGGATCAAATGCTAACTGATGTACATACCCTACAATATAATGTTGATAAAAAAAACCAACCTCAGTCAATAGCTCACCATGAAGAAGTGATACAACCCACTGTGACTGATCACCAGCTAAGTCAAGAGATATCATAGCCAAAGGAGTAGAATCAATAACAACACCTACTAAAGCATCACTCCAAAACTCCTGCTCTAAGTCATGTATTATCAACCTGTTAATTGCAAGACCTATCACCATGTCATGCCCATCACAACTCTCATCCCAAGGCATCAAACTATCCCATAACTGATGATAAGCACTAGGAACCAAAGTAAATCTCTGTATCATCATCTCATCAACATGGTCATCAAAGGTAGATAGATGAGCATACCTCAGAGTGTAATGCCAATAGAATGCACCAATCTCAGTCAGTGGCTTAGACTGCAATCCAGATGTAACTAACTACAATCGATCATTAACCAAGTTGGAACTGACTACTACCTCTGAAGACATTGCAAAGGGAGTAGTATTACTAGTAGGAACCATGCCAACTATCAGCTCACCAACATCACACATGGTCTTTGATACAACATCTCTAGTCTTCATGCCATTAGTACTAGTGGTCACCACCATGTCAGGCACACCACAAAAATCTGCTACAGCACCCAATGTTAGTATCAAGGATGGATGCATCCCCATCTCCACTGTCTCTAACAATCTCGGCCATGGACATCCTCGGATCACCAAACACCACAGCTTGTGACTGTATAGAATCAAGTAAAGACTGTAGTCACTCTAACTCCATGGTCACCTTAGCCAAATGAAATTGTGACTCCTTGAGAGCCAATTGTGTACTCTCAAGAATCTTAGAAGTCACCTCAAGCTGCTTAGTAAGATCACTCACCTCATCTTCCTTGGCCAACAATGCATCATATGCTGTACTGCCCCACTCCATAAGATAAACTCTGTCGGCTACCAACTGCATATAATTCTGTCTCAAAATCCGAATAGCCTCCCATAAAGAGTGAATCTCTGTCAAGGAAAGATAACTTCCTCCCTGCTCATCACTAGTAGGAGAACCCCATCCATAAACTGCTAACAATTGATGAGCAGCATTGAAATGTTGGCAAGTGATAGCAATGTCTTGGTCACTAACTCTCAACTAATTAGACACATGATGGCACTGGCTTGACTGTCTCCTACAAACCTCCTCTGATGCACTGTCTGAAGGAGTGTCCTCAAAGTTACTAGTCTCTAGAGTATTACCATCCATATCCTGTGAATCAAATCTAAAGCTCATATCAACATACGGAGTATCAAAAACATTAGCATTGCTGTCCAACTCCTCTATACCCAAGGAAACTAAGTCTTCAAAACTGCCCATTGCATCCTTCTGGATGTCATCAATGCCAATATGATCCTGGGACTCATCTATACACACTGCCAAATATGAAATATCATCAACACATTCTAGCAAGTATGGCCGACTGGATATATGAACAAAGCCCAACATTGGTGTATAAAAACTAATACCAACATCAGACAAGATACTGGCACAAGAAAAGACAACACCATGTAATTTGCTAATCAAATCCATGATAGCACCCAAACAAACACTGCTACCAAAAAGTGTTAAAGATCTCCAGTCAACTGAATCCCAAATACCAATATAACAATCTCGAGTCCATATCCATAAACTAGAATCAACTGGTAACTCAAGCAAACTCCTCACCTGAGTAATATGACCAATACCAACTAACTCCACGTACCTGTCATGATGAGATAATGAAGTCACACTACTATCTTTGTTCACCTTCAGCTGGCTGGACAAATCATGTGAAGTACTACCAGCCTCAACCTCATGTGATGAAGCATCTAACTGTGTCTAGTACTCTTTCTCAGCAAAGTCATGAATGCTCAATGTCTGCTCATCTCTACCAGGTATCTCACCATCCTGCACAACAACATCCTCATAATCATCATCTGAACCCACTACACTGTAGTCACTACCAGTTGTAACTATACCATCCTGAATACCTGTGGCATCACCCTTTGACGACCTGTAAACAATTATCTCAATTTGAGTATCAAGTTGACCGTTACTATCAATCTATGTAATATCCCTTCCCACCACCTCCTATGGTAGAGTAGAATCTGAGACCTCTACCTGGCTATCAACTAGTTTCTCAAACTCCTCATGCAAGTTCTTGGGAATTGTGTCATCTGTCCTGTGAGAAAATTTGCGAAATAGAAATCCAGTCAACTTATCCACCTTAGCCGGGTCAGATAACATGTCATTCATTATACGGTGGTGCTCAACCAACTGTTTAGACATGTCATGGCTTATTTTCATAAGTTTATCTCGAATGTCTAAATAACCATCCTTTCTACTGTTTTGACTCTGGCTATCAATTGTCCAAGATCGTTTCCTCTGAGACTCTGTACTATACCTGTCCATTCTGGATAAAGTAGAGTGTAACCCCCAATAGGATATAACTTCTTCAAACACCAAGAACTAACATGAAAATAATTAGAAGTAGCATGCAACCATAGATTTGGACATGCAACTGATTAGAAGAAACATGCAACCACCAAATTATGACATGCAAGATATGGGTAGTTGTCAGAACTGACATGCAAGATCTGGGTAGTTGTCAAAACTGACATGCAAACTTCTACAACCACCAAATTCATCAAGAACTAACATGAAAATGATTAGAAGTAGCATGAAACCATAGATTTTTACATGAAACTAATTAGAAGCAACATGCAACCACCAAATTATGACATGCAAGATCTGGGTAGTTGTCAAAACTGACATGCAAGATCTGGGTACTTGTCAAAATTGAAATGCAAACTTCTACAACCACCAAATTCACCAAGAACTAACATGAAAATGATTTGAAGTAGCATGCAACCATAAATTTTGACATGCATGTGATTAGAAGCAACATGCAACCATAAATTATGGCATGCAAGATTTGGGTAGTTCTAAAAACTGAAATGCAAGATCTGGGTAGTTGTCAAAACTGACCTGCAACTTCTACAAACCCTCAGGCTGGCAATATCATGGCTCTGATACCACTGAAATGTCCCTTTTCTGATTTTGTATGATATTTCCAACCTTTAATCAGATATTTAAAATCAAACAACTGATATCACAAAGATCCACCAAATTTCTTAAGAAACCCCAAATCGGGTATGTCGAAAATAGTGCCAAAAAGCTTCACAGCTTCATCTGTTATTAATAAATCTGAAAGTAGACATTTTTATAGAAATTTGAGCAGAATAAAAGCCTATAAAATTTCATTTCCAGATCTATATAGCCTTTACAAAATAGCTCACAAATGCAGGACAAAAACTATGCTCATCGGGCTCCCGAAATTAACACAGAAATGCCCGAAAACACCACAAAAACACTAATAAACTATCTCAGAAGTTTAATCACGTCCCAATACATATATTCAGCTCTATTTTAACAGCTTAAATTCTGAAATACAGCAGCAACCAAAACTGATATGAAATGCTCAACTAAAAACACAAACTCATGCAAAAAACCACACCCAAAAACCCACAAATCTACACTGTTCAGCACAAAGGCAAACTCTGTATGAGCATGCACATGGAATGGCTTCAAACTCCTATCCTTAGAATTCCTAGAAACCTGCAAACTTCCATTCTTGGGTCTCCCTAGAAACCTACAAACTCTCATTCTTGGGTCTCCTTCTCGACAGGTTTGGTAGCCTCTAAAGAATAACAAAGAATGAGCAAAAATCAAGTTCTGGAATGAGCCCAAAATGCCTCCAAACCCCTTAAAAGAGGGCATAACTGTAACTCACGTCCAAGAGAGGTTAATGAAACTTATTTTAATAATAATTTTCATTTATTAGTCCAAAGGTTTCCAAAGATTAACCCCCTTTTTCCGAAACTTCACTTTCTTGGGCCTGCCTGCCTTAACAAAGATTTTCTTTTTTAATTATTTGAAAAGGGGACATGACAGTGTTAGAGAAAAAGATTAATTTCATTTCATTAATTAAATTACCTTTTCTCCCTTCTTAATATTTCACTTTATGCTCTTTTGGCATTCACATTTAATAATTAATTATAATTATTGAATGGTTTTTACCTTATAGGTTTCCCTTTGTAACTTTTTAGGGTACCCTTTCAGGTTTTGATCTCCTTTTATAAGGATTGATCTTTTATAATATATTTTATCTTTTCTTTATTTGAGAATACAATTTGTATATTATTAGAGCAAACCCTTGCCTCCTCTTGTCATATTCTTCTTTGTGACAGGTTTTCTACATGCAAATATTCAAGGGCTTCATGTATTTGTTTTGCATATTTGCTCAAATCATTTAGATCACTCGACAAACACTAAAGTTTATTAGTGCTCAGCATCAACTAAACTTTACTTTGCTTACGCTGTATCACTTGACATACACTGAACTTGACTTTTGTCAACTCCATCAAATTTTTTGCTTGGCTTGCACTAACTTTGCTTGACACTTACTGTCCACTTGGTCAAGCTTGGCAATCTCAATTCTTCTTAATTGTTCTTCTAGAAAAAGTCAGTGTATCTAACCTTTGCAACCTTAAGTAGATAATCAATGCACTATAACATCATTATCTTAATTGATCTTTGTACTTCTTTTTCATAGCATAACTTGACCTTTTCTCTAGATGCTTTTTTATCCCATTTGGTCAAATCCTCTTTATCAATCAAATAAATGATAGTAAACAAATAAACTAAAGAGTTGTTTTATGAGCAAGTAGCAAGTTTGACATTAGTGACAAAAAAATGTGAAACACATTCCAATACTTGTATCAATCTATTTTCAATATGACTTCATTTTGAATGCATTATTGGGTGTCTCTAAGGATTTCTTGAACAGTTACATAGTTTAATAGAACTTTCTAGAAATGTCAGATAGATATTATTAATGAAATTTTTGGAATTAAAAAATAATAAGAACCGTAGGGAAATGGATTCTAGCTAATGAGAAAAAAGAAATTTACAATTAAAAAATAATTTAAAAATAAATATGTTTTTAAACTTTAGCAATTTAATAATTTTAGTTATGAAAATTAATTGTTTGTAGCCAATGGGGACATTAGTTCCTTGCCTATTTATAGGTAGGGACTAAGAAATTCTACTAGTAACCTTGACCTAACCTAGTTTTATCTTAAACATCAAATCAATATTTTATCAAATATAACTTAGATGCCTTGCAAAAAATGTCTTAGTCCAAAAATTTTTCCCTATATGATGTAGGAGCATCCTTGGGCTATTGGTAATCTTGCATCACCCAAAAAGATATTTTCTATTTTCTATCTTACAGTTACTTGTTTGATAGTTTGTATTCACAAACACTTGTTTGTTATTTACAAATTTAGCCAGCTTAGCTTCATATAGTGTACATATTATGGATCATTAGTCTAAGTGTGCATAATCATATGAGATATCTAGAAAAAGTTATACTACATCTCCTTAGGTGTTGAATTTCTATGTTTCTCTTCATAAAATGTCTAGTATTTAATTTGGTGTGGTTCTTTAGTTAAGAGTCAACTTATGTACTCTTGGATCTAGGCAGTCAGTTAATGTGTGGACCTATACCTAAGGCCACATAAAGTTATCTCATTTTATTTATTTGGTCAATAATTCATTAAGACTCAATCATATAATGTAATACATGTTTCTTATTATTTAATATTGTGAACTCAAGCCGACTTGTGTGTCTTGGTGGCTATATATGTAACGACCTTGTGTCTTAGGAGGTAGCATTGAAGTATTATTGAAGTAGTATCATTCAAGAAGATACTTGGAGGAAGCTTGGATAGTGAACTCTGGTCTATAATATAGAATATACATTGGTCATAACTAAGAAGATTGATGGGGAGATTCTAAGAAAACCCAAACTTGTAGGGTTCTGTACTAGACCTTATCTTCTTACTCTACTCTAGGACCACTTCTCTAGTCCTTAGGGGTCACTCTAGACACCCTCTACCTTATGAGACTCAAACTAATCTCCAATTCACAAGAAACTCACCACCAAGGTTAATCTTCTTTAAAATTTCTAATGACTTTTTGTCCAAAGCCACCCCAAGTCTTGAAAACTCCAAATTCAGCATCTCCATGGATGGATGGGCCATAGACACTTGTAATTTGATCCTCTTGGACAAGTTCTTGATGAAGGAACATTGTAGGGTAGTTAGAAATCTTTCACATTGGAGGGATTTTGGTTTTGGAGTTAAGGACTTGATCATCAAGTGATTGGTGCTTGCTCATTATTGGGTAGTTGTAGATGAGGTATTGACCGAGGAGCTTGGTTATTGAAGGATCTCAGTCACTATGTTTCTTGATACTCACTATGGTGCTTAGCATGTGTTGGTTATTCGATACCTATGGAACTTGAAAATTCTTATGGGAATTCGACGATGCTTGTGATTTTCCTTGACGCTTGAAAGTGTGGCTTGCGGGATGGAGTTCTTGTGGATTTTCTTGGCTGACTTGGTGCATTTATTACATGAGGATTATGATCATGATGATGATTGATCATGGAAATTTGTGTGGACTTATTAGGGTCTTGGTTATTTTTCCTATATGTATTTAATGGGTGTTGTAAGCCTTCTCAGGCATTTGGTATTTAATATTTGTTATAGGCTGACTTGTGGCTCAACATGTATTTTTTAGTTTATGATTATCTAGGCCAACTTGTGGCTTAGTTGAGTACAAGTAAAGATTCTTAGGGAGTCTTGAATCATTGTCATTCATCGTGGAGAAGAAGAAGGAGCTGAGATGAGTCAATTTTGAGTAGAGATAGTAGCTAAGTGTGGGCTTGGGAAACAAGGAGGTTTCTTGATGGCTTGCTAGCACAAGTTTAGATTCTTCTTGGAGCTTCTACCAAAATGTGGATCTAGGCTAGCTAGGGTTTATATCTTGTGATATCTTGCAAAATTACTATTGTAAATTGCTTTATATTTGGCCGTAAGCCAAAAGGCCTTACAACCAGGCATGTTGAATAAAAAATTTATGATTCTATTATGAGAATTTGCATCATTGTGTATCTTAATCTCTGTGCTATTGTTTGTATTCTTTTGCATGGTTAATTATCATGGGCTAGGAAATATCCTTTAGGGATTCTCCTACCTTGTACTGCATCAGTTCTACTACACCTTTCTCTCTCTTCCTACTTGATCTCTTCAAATCCATGAAAAGTAGGGTTAGTAGGTCAAGATCCCCAATTCGGCCTTCTAATGTATTTTTGACCAAATTACTGTAAAACTTCTTTAAGGACCCTAGAAACAAATCAATATATCAAATACCCTTTTCAAAAGACTTCAAGATTTTGTAGGTCTCAAATACTGTAGGTGTCTGTACAACCCAAAACCAAATTTTCCCAATTCCTTAAGGTTAATAGCACATAAGGGTTCTTTCCCTTGTTCATGATTGATAGAGGTTCAACCAAATTGATTTTACCTTCCATAGTTCCTACCATATCCATACAACACTTCTACATCAAAATCCCACACTTCTCAATCCATCAACCCATGTTTTAATCCCATGTTATGCTTCTTGCTCCTAGCTGGGTGCTTGTTGAGTCACCTAGGGAAAGGTGCTAGAAATAGAAAAGAGTTCTTTTAGGCCTTAAAATTTAGTATTTACACTATAAACTGAGTGCCCTTCCATGTGCCAACATCTTGTTATAGTCCCACTATGGAATTTTATATAAGAGGCATTTTTGTCTTCCACACTCTAGATGAACCGATGAATTGGCTGGGTAAGAAATATTTTTCAAGAACACTAAAAATGGAAAAAAATGAAATAAAAAAAGATGAATAAAGCAATAATTCACATATCTATAACTAACTACCATGTACAGAGGTGGTGATCTATCCATTAAAGTAAAGTTACTCCACTTGCAAGTAAAATTATGACAGCAAAATGCACAAAAATGATTATTTTATTTCTCCAAATCACAAATTATGTTCACCAACCCATTCATCTAATTTAGGATGGACTTATATTCACCAAGTTCATGAAATTCAACTATTCAAATGGTTCCATAACTACCAAGAGTCATTTTGCAACTTTTCAAGAAATGTTGCTAATGACAACTTTGACAAATTTTTCCATCATTGCTTCAAAATTTCCTTGGACCTCTCAAATTTATGTCTTGGGAACAAAATAGAGTCCCTATCATATCACTACATGTTTCATGACTCATATATCCATTTTGGATCCTCCAAGACCCAAATTTCTCACCTAGTTGCAACTTAGCAACTATTGGCAATGTGAGCAATTTTGAGTCAACACTTGACATCTAACTCTCAACTTCTATACTAGACATCTTAAACACCTAAGCACACTATTAGGACTCTTAATTCCCTATTATTCATGTGTGGTTTGGATAGAACCACTACAAGCAAAAATTTATCTAGGAGAGCTAGGGTTTCAAATGGCCCATCTTAGGTGTTTCTCCACCAAAGGCCTTACAACCTAGCATACAGTATATTTTATCATTTGAGTTGCCTTATGAATAAATGGAATGTATGGTGAAAATTTCATGTAATTGAATATTTTTTGATAGTAAAGTTCTTTTTTTGCAACTTTATCTCGTGAATTTTTGTTGTGTTGTATTTTCTAGGGGCTTGGTCATCTCTTTTGGAGACTCACCTACCTTGACTACATCAATATGGTATTAGAGAAAGGTTTGATCTAACTGGAGTTGATTTTTGATCTGATTTGTAAACTTCAGGTTGATCTTGTTAGTGACTTATCAAAGGTGTTGGGTCTAATTTTTTTTTTAATCTAATCTTGCTTAATCTTGGAGAGCTTATGAAGACTTGTATCCCTTATTGTGAGGTGGAAGATTGAAGTTCTAGTTCATAATTGTAGAGCACTTCTTCAAGTTTTTTTTAGAATCCTATTACAAATTTGTTGACCCCTATTTGTGTATATTTCTTTAAATTTTGAGGAAGTAGCACCTTGTTGTAGTCAATATGCCACCTAGAAGAATGAATCGTAGGAGGTTGGAGAATGCATTTGAAGAATTCAAAGCTAAGATGAGGAATGAGATCCAAAATGTCTTAAATGGATTGAGAAGAAACCTTGAAGCTGATGAAGAATATGTTGAAGCTGCTAAAGATCTTGAAATTCTTGATGAAGAGATCCCTCCAAAATAAGAAATATTTTTGAAAGCTATGACACAAGTTGGTGAGATTCATATGATGGAATTTTTGAGTTATTTTGGTTCTTTAGATCCTAAGGAATTGATAGATTTGATTAATGAACATAAGGATTATTTTGAGCTTGAAAATATCGTAGAACCATAGAGAGTTAGGTTAGCATAGACTAATTTGAAATGTTATGTTGCCTTATGGTGGAAAGAACTACATAAAGATAGATAATATAATGATAAACTTTGGATTACTAGATGGAAACCCATGGTTTCTAGATTGAAGGCTAAATTCATCCCTAAAGACTATGAACTTGAATTGTTTAAGAGATTGGAGAACTTGACGCAAAAAGATCTATCTATGGAAGCTTATCCTAAAGAATTTTACAAGATACAAATCAAATCTAGACAACATGAATCTTCTAACAAGAAAGTTGAAACGTATGTTAATGGTTTAAAATTCAATGTTTGAGATGAATTGAGTATGTTGAAACTTAGTTTAGTTAAAGATACTTATAATATGAATTGAAAGTTGAAGAAGTTAGTAATGAAGTAGGGTTAGTAAGTTACTAAAGTTGATAAGTGTAAGAAACTTGTTTCTAAAAGGAAGTTTATTTTCAGAGGTACTTCTTTTAAATGTGGTAAGGATGGACACTGAGATTTTGAATGTCTTAATGTGAAAGTTGACAAACATAACTTGGTAGCACAAGAAGAATAGAAAGTAGAATATTCTAATCTTGATTTGGCTTCACCAGAAGTTGGAGAATCTCTTTTGATGAGGAGAACCATGTTGCCTAAGCATGATGTTGAATCAATGCAAAGAAGGGACTTAATATTCTAAACTATTTGTAAGTTTGGCGATAAATGTTGTACATTTATTATTGATGGAGGTGGTACAAATAATCTTATCTCTGAAGAAATGGTTAGGAGATTTAGTTTTCAAACATTGAAACATCCTACTCCTTATGGTATCATTTGGTTTCAAGATGATTATTGGGTGCAGGTTAGAGAAAAATATCATGTTAATTTTAGTATTGGACCTTTCAAGGATGAAATTTTATGTGATGTAGTAGACATGAGTGCTTGTCATGTTTTACTCCAAAGACCTTAGCAATTTGACAAAGGACATATACATGATTTCAAAAAGAATAGTACTATTACAATTGAGAAGGATGGTAAGAGGTTTTTTTTATTCCTTTGAAGGATGAAGAAGTTTTCAAAGAAAAGAATTTGATTATTTTAAAGACTTTTAGTTTGAAGACAACAAAACCTGTGGTTGAAGTACTTTTTGTTGAAAGAGAGTTATTTGATTCTATGATTAAGAGAAAAAGAAAAAGAAAGAAAATTCCTAATCAGATGAAGTCATGTAGCATGTATGGCTCATTTGATCCTAGTTGTTGTAGTAGTAGGAGAATATATAAAATATCTAGGGTTTAGTTGGTTATTGCAGTAAGTTGGAAAAAACTGCTGAATTGATTAATGGAGAAGATTTTTGTATTAAGAATGAGCATGGGATTTGTGTTATGAATTCTTTCAAATATTGATAAGTCCTTATGGAACATCTTTTAGTCACCTTAGGTGTTTGATGGAGGAGCATCCTTGGCCTGTTGGTAATCTTGCATCACCCAAAAATATATTTGTTGTTTTCTACTTTATAATTTTATAGATTTTGCAAGCTTGGCTTCATGTAGTCGACATATTATGGATCATTAACCTAAGTGGACATAATCCTAAACAATTGGAAAAATTTATGCTTCATCTCCTTGTGTGAAGATTTCCTATGTTTATTTTTCATGTGATGCCTAGTATTTAATTTGGTATAGTTCTTTATTTAAGAGTTCACTTATACACTATTGGATCTAGGCAATTTGTTAATGTGTAGACCTATACCTAAGGCTGCATAAATTTATCTCTTGTATTATGTATTTGGTTGTTAATTCATTAAGGATTAGTCCTATAATGTAATGCACATTTCCTATTATTAGAGATTTTGAACTCAAGTCGACTTGTGTGTCCTTGTACTTATATATGCAATGACCTTGTATCTTAGGAGGTAGCATTGAAGTAGTATCATTCAAGAAGATACTTGAAGGAAACTTGGATAGTGAACTTTATTCTGTAATCTGGAGTGTACATTGGTCATAACCAAGAAGGCCTTATAGCTTGGAATATAGTATATTTCATCATGAGAGTTGTCTTATGAATTAGTGGAGTGTATGGTGAACATTTAATTTAATTAATGATCTTTTGATAATAAAGTTCTTTTCTTGCAATTATATCTTGTGTACTTCTACTGTGTTATATTTACTAGGGGCTTGGTCATCTCCTTTGGAGACTCACATGCCTTGTACTGCATCACTATATGATACTCACTTTACAAACATAGTTACGTTCTAATTTAATATCAAAATAATTGACCTTCTTTGAGAAGATTACAAGTTTCAATAGACTTTATAATGTCTACATATTTTTCATTTATTTTTCATATAAATGTATGCTTAATTTTTTAGCTACATAATATTCATAGTTCATATAATGTAATTTTATATTAAAATTTCTTATCATGAATCTGCACACACTACTACATTTAGAAATTGCATGTTCTTGATTTTCTATTTAATTTTCATAAAGAATGGACAATTAATGAATGTAGATTGGCTCTATGATTCCAAATAAAAATAGGTAGGTTATATAACTTAAAATATAGGTGTGTAGGGGGAAATGTGAATCAAGGAAATAAACCCCAAGTTCATCACATAGCCTCACACCTCAAGAGGATGAGTTCAAAGAAAATATTCTTTCCAATCAATCCTTAAAAGTGTTAAACCTTAGTAGGTTAATGTAATCCAAATAATAATGGAATACTAGCTCAAACTAAGATCCAATGACTATGAAGGTAGGTAAAAGAATGCATGTTTCCCTTGATAACCTAATTTTTTACTTCTAGATCTATGCAAAGTATACTATATAGAGTAAAAAGCATAAAGTATTGAAATGACAAAGATGGGTAAAGAACTCATCTCAAAGAAGGACCAAGTGTTTGGACTTACATTTATTCTTCTTGTGTTGTTCCTATGGATGAACAGTGACCAATCAGGGCTTGAAACTATTGAATCTACAAAACTCTAAAATTATTTAACAATCTAGCAAGGTCAACATTTGCACAATGTCAACTTTCTCCTCAAGAAGATGAGCAATGCATCTATGTTCAACTATGTCCGACCTTGATTGTGATTTTGCACTATTAGAGTAATTAGATATTTTCCGACCTTGATTGTGATTTTGCACTATTAGAGTAATTAGATATTTTCTAATTAACTCTATTATACTTAAGATAAACTTTAGGCATATAATAATTAATTATTTTATTAATTATTATAATGCAACCTATGTTTTACCTTGTAGGGTTTTGATCTCCTTTATAAGGATGATCTCTCTTTGTAATCTTATTCACTCAATATATTTTGTTTGATCTAGCCTCCATAGCTTTTGCTCCTCTCTGTTGTGACAAGTGTTTGCATGTAGGTTATTCTTGGAAGATGTGGGGTTGATCATTCATCAACTTCAACATGAAATTTTGACAAATAACAAAAAGGGTACTCAAATCTACAACTTATTCTGCCTTTTGAAATCTGTTGGTATCTAAAATAATATTTTTTGGGTGGCCATGTAGGGACTTTCCTTAGTCAACCCTCTATTTTGGTTATGTCTAGCTCCACTAATCACTATTATATTAGTTATAATGTGTGTGGTGCTCATGTATGAGCTTTGGAAGTGCAATGCCAAGATCTAAATATGTAAATCTAAACCCTTGCATGAAGTTTTATACTTGAATGATGATGAAACAAAAAGGATATTTTTTAATTTTTGAAGAAACATGAGTTTTGATAGAGAAATGGGCCTTAGAAATAAGAAATTTTAAAAATTTACAATTTTTTCTTCTATGGCTGCTCCATAGGCAATTTTTACCAAACCTTGTTCCACCAAAACTAGTTTGGCTAAATATGATACCACATAGGCAATTTTGATCAGTCTTGATTCCACCAAAATTGGTTTGGTTCCATCTTGAATTAAAATAAAGGTCCTCTAAATGCAGTCGGATGGAGACCAAGCCCTTAGGCTCATATAAATAATATTATTTTAAAACAACTTTTAATCAAATTAATTTAACCTAAAGTAGAAAAAATTAGCTAATTTTTAGAAGTGATTTTGATCTTATTCTTATGGAAGTAGAAAGGCAAAATTGCAAAGGATCATCAATAAGGTACATTCTTTTCCCAAGTTATTTTATACATTAATTCCTTCAAATTAAAGCATCATTATATTTAATTTCCTAAATTAAAACATTCATTGGTAGATTAAAGTATTCAATTGTGAAAAAAGAGGTAGATTAAGGAAATTTGATTGAGTAAGAGATGAAAAAATGAAAGGTCATCTACAAAACATAGTCAAAACCAACCTATTGAATTTTAGAAAGAAAATGCTAATATTCAAGAGGATGAAATTAGAGTAGGGGAACCAATTAGTAGTTCTTAAGGTAGAAACATATCATTTGGCATAGGAAATTTGATAGATACAAATAAGGATATACTTTTTAGTCTAATTTCATCTAAACCTATGGTATTTGAAAGCAATATTAAAACACACTACAAAATAAATAGGGATGAATATTTCAAAAACAAAATTATATTTGAAAGAGCATGATTATTTCTCAAGTTATTTAAGAGAAGAGAGATACCTCTTGTTTTGGAGTTGTTGGACTATGATAACAAGAAAATCTATGTGCATAATGTTAATCAAATAATAGTTGAAAATTTGCAAGATGCATTAAACAAAACTGGCAACATAGCTAAAGGAGGCAATTTAAGTTTCTCATGTCCAAAATTTATAGGGCAAAAGCACAACTACAATTTTATTTTTTTGAAGATAACCTTTAGGTTCTCACATCATGGACTATGCATTATCAACTTGGTTATTGAATGACCAAGAGTTTAAGATACCCAACAATTATGTTTGTAGGGTTGCAACATACTTCCAATTCCCTAATTGAAGAGATCCTTAATAGGTTGGTTGAAGGTTCATCTCTAATTGGCATCAGAAATTAGGGGAGTAGTTTTATTGACACAACCTCATAAGAAAATCAACTCCTTTAAGCTCTCAATTTTTGTGTGTGTGTGTGTGTAATAGTTTACTAGTTGTCATGTCATGGCATTCAATCCAAGATGAACTTGAACTCTACATCTAGGTTAGAGTTACATTAAAGGGTATAATTATTGTAGATGTAGATGTACATATGTTATGAACTATGAATATGGGTTTTTTAGAAATAGGGATTACTTTGGGGGGGGGGGGGGGGGGGGGATGAATCAGTAATCTACAAGCTTTAGTTGCCAACTGGATATTATTTCTTTCTTTAAACCATAAATAACAAATTAATAAAGTAATGCTAAATAGTAACAATAACCATGCAAAATGATAACTCATAACACCATATTTTGTTAACTAGGGAAACCCTGGCCAAAGGAAAACCCCAGTAGGGATGATACCCACTAGATAATATACTGATATATAAGTTCCTTTTTAGAGGATGGACCTTGTTAGGATTCAATAAGAAAATTCAATATACAGAGTCCCTATTAGGAGACTTTGAATACTTGTTAGGAGATTCCTAGCATAGTAGATGCAAGATGAGCCCACTATCCAAACATGCACTTCCAATTACAAGAAGAGCTTATTTCCCAAACAAGTGATACAACTTTTGGAATATATATTATTTCTTAGTTCGATCTTGGTTCATAAAATAGCTTCACAAACTTCACATATATCGCTTTCAAAAAGGTTTGCATACAATTGCTCAACATAATTTCTTCAAGATAGCACACACACCTAATCGCAAGATTTCCTTTGCATAAGTACCATGCCATTTCATAAATTTTTTCTACATTAGCTACAACCATAATACACTTTTCCAACTTAGAGTAAACATATAAGATGTCGACCCTAATTGGACAAGTAATTATTTTGTAAACAAAATAATTTCTTTCCTTTAATTATGTTTTTCTCTTTCACTTCTAAAACAGGAATATCTCTTTTTGGTATAATTTGTACTAACTTTTGAGGTTATACATGTCATCATCAACATGTATATTATCATGATCTAACTTTGCTAGTCATAATATGACATCAACAACAAGTTACAAACAAAACCTTACATTGTTGTATACCAAATTCATACTTAGACAATTTTCTAAGTACCAAAAGCTATGTATCTTTATTTTTTGAGGTTTCCTATAAGCATATACATCATGTGCTACCATAAATGACAATAATTACACATCTCCATTAGCCAATTGTTAACAATCTCTCCCTTTGGCATTGATGGCAACAAAATAGGGAAAATTGGCTGAGTATCAAAAACTTAAAAATAAATAACACATTAAAATTACATCTATTATAATTTGTCCATTATACATATGCCCCCCCCCCCCCTTACAATTACTTTCATACTTTTCTTTTTAACTTGATTTACAAATTTCTTATGTACTTCTCCCCCTTTGACATCAGTGTCAAAGGTTAAGATGTCAAAATTTGTCTAAAAATTGTCAATGTATTGTCAAAAATTTTGTAACCATATGTGTTAAACTAATAGTAGCTTCATGCAATCATCAAAATTTCCCTTTAGACTATCCATTGATTAATTTTATGTCTCCTTGGTAGATTCAGTAGAGGTGAGAATTGCACATAAGGTATATGATGCAATTTCAACTACATTAAGGTCAGAGTATAAAAAGTTAGAATAAGTGTCCTTGGCCTTGACACATTCCTCCTACTGATTGTCAATAAAAGATATGTTCAGAGAAAAAACTCTCTAAAATTCAATACTCTTTTCAAAATTTGTTCCTTTTGAAGTTCCAATTTTTTGATATCACTCTGAATATTGGCTGCTTGTCCTTCAAAATCATCAATCTCACTAGTTTGATGTTGTATCTAGCTAGATAAAGCTTCTAGCTCACTCATTTTTCCTCCAATATAATTGTCAATATCCTTAGTCATCTTGTGATATAGAGTACACTTAATGTACATTATCTTGCCATCCTATTGACACTTCTGAAGTTCCTTGATACAAGTATCAAGACTTATCAAATCATTCTTAATATTTTGACAAATGGTGCTAAACAAGTTAGCATCATGCGATATTTGTGCCTTAGATTCTGCAATATTCAACAAATTTGTAAATTTTTCATCAAAATACTTTAGCATTGTACGTGCCCTTTGTTCTAAATCTACCTCTATGTGTTGCACTGCCAGAGTACTATGTAATCTTTCAATAATCTCCATCAAGGTTCTCTATAGGCTCTTCATTATCGTGTTCTTCTAAATAAGCTTTGATAAAGATGAGATCAAGTCAATTTGATCATCATCATCAATTGCCAGGCTAGCAAGTGAAAGTGGAGTAGATGAACTAGAACGTTTAGTGTCATGCTCCCTTTGCTTCTTCTTAGGTGCCTCCTTGACTCTTCTTTCTTCTTTCTCTTTCTTTTCTTTTTCTTTCTTCCCTTCCTCTTCTAATCTCTTCTTCTCATCTTATTCTATTCTATTTTCATCTTGTTCAAAACTTTCAAATGGGTTAGTATCATCAATGTTAATGGTAACATTGGTTTGATATATCTACATTGTGTCACCATTTACTGACACTTCTGTGGTTGTGGGTGCTAGTGAAGATGCTGCCTTAGACTCTATCATCATTTGACTTATAGCTGCTATAGTCTCACTTCTTATCTTTTCCTTTTCACCCACCATAAATAGAAATGGTCTTACTTTGTTCCTTAAGTAAAGTGCTAGATTGTTTAACAATCTCTTGACTTCTTCTTCATCATCAGTCTTGCATATTATTCTTAACATAGACTTCCAAAGTTCTATGTCCTCTTCTCTAGTTGGTGCCTTCTTTTCTATGAGTTTGTCATAGACCTTTTGGTTTATTGTGCCTTCAATATCCTTCAATTTTTTATTGTTGGCTATAATGTATCTCACAGTAGAGATATCAATCTGATCTTTCTTGAAGTTATTATACCAATCATAAAATTTATTCATCTAAGAAAAGCTACCTTCATTAGCAATAGCTAAGTTTATCTTTTCTATCTCCAACTTCCAAGGTTGTCAAGCTTTTCCTACTAACTACTTTGAAGTTGTTACCTTCTCTATTTGTTTGGCTTCTTCTTCTTCTTCTTCTTCGCTAGATTGAAGAATTGTTAACAATGTCTTTTGTCTCTTTCCTAGTCCAGTCGCTTTTTCTTTGACCCTTTTAGTCTTTATGGTTATAGCTTCCACTAATCTCTCAAATTTTCTCTTTGGTTCACTTGTCTAAACATTTGAAACTATTGCATAGGGAATGCTCTATTTTGAAGATGTCTCTGTAATAGATATTGACAAAGGTTGCAAATTTAGTATACCTTGCTTCATAGTTTGGTTGACTACTTGTGATTCACTCTTAGTCATATTAGCTTTTGTTATAGCTTTCTTCATTATAGTTTCTATTTTCTTGTGAGATGCCTTCTCCAAGGATGCCTGATGAGTTGACTAGGTAATCTCATCATAAGTTCCCAATTTGTATTCAACTTTTTCCTTCTTTGATTTCAATGATAACTCAATATATCCAACTACTGTTTAATCACTCAATTCATAACCTAAGAGATCAAGAAATGTTTCTTGAGGTTCTACTACTTGAATATAAGTAAAAAATTTATCAACCCTAACACAAATATCCACCTTAAATTTGTCTACAATTACAAGTGCAATTTTGAATCTTTACTTCATTTCATTCTAAAGTTTTTTCATAATCAAATTTCCACTATCCAATATCTTATCTATTGGATTTCGTCTACATACTTCTATTATATTCTCCATTGTACATCTATCACTACTCATAATCTCTGTGACTGATAAATATGGAAATCTTTTAAGCACATGAAAGAATATGTGATTAATCAATGAATAAAATCTAAAAACACCATTCTTAGTCCTTTTGATCTTTTCTAGGTTTTTGAGAAGTTGCATTCTTAGAATTTCACTAAGATTAACTTGTTCCTTCTCAATACATATCTTGAAGGCTACATAGATGAATTTGGCTAACAATTCATCAATCTTTGAACTTGCACATAAGAGTAGGAAATGATTCTACTTAGGAATCTTACATCATCTTGTTTAATGGTGTTGATCACCATGGCCTTTCCATTATATGCTACCTTTGTGTAGCTCTCAATTTTCTTCTTAACCATTTTCTCACCTATAGGTACACTGGCTTGTTTGCAAAGACTACTTACCTCATGAATAAGGTTGGCTGAAATTTCAACTACACTATCTTGCATCCATAGTTTCCCATAATGTATCCTACTTAGTATGATCTATTTCCACTCATCTATGCTTAATTAATGGTAAAAATAATATTTGAATAGGTCTAGTTCCTTAAGTGTTGAAATCTAAGTTTCACTATCATATCATGATTGAAAACCAGCTCTATATCCTTGTTCATATAGTCACTCCCAATAGATTGAAACTTGGTAAGATAACTTCTTATATCTTCCAAATACACTACATTATTTAGTGTAATGAATAATGCTGAGTTAGGGTTTCCTTCTATAAGTTTCATGGAAACAACCTTAATTTTTGGTCTCTCCTCATTCTCAACATTGTAAACTACTAATATATCCATGATTCTATCAAATATGAACTTTTTATCGAAATAACTTCTATGGAAAATGATAAAATACCTCTTCTGAAAATAGGGTTTTCTTCAAAATCACCTTGAGAAGTCACTTTTGAATGCTCTTTTCTTTTGATGTGATCACAATAAAGTGAAAATCAAATATGTACTCCATTTATTCCATCAACTCAAACTTGCATTAATTGTGTACTTTACAAACATGAAAAAGTTGTCAATTATGGTATGTAATCAAATATCTGCTCAAGATCTTCTATCCAATCTTCAGATTGTACTTGAGGTTTTCCATATCTTTCTTCCATCATGAAAAGGCTCCACAAAACTTTGCTCCATGAAATTCTCTGTAAAAGCATAGTTTTCATCTTCTACTGCAGAATTAACTTTGTTTGTAATAACAATAACTCTTAATTCCTTTGTAACTAGTTTAGATAAGCTCCACATTACAAACAAGCTTAGGTACCATCTAAACTTATCTTGATACAACTTTTCCCAACTTCACTACCTCTAGTTCAATCTCTACATGAAGTTTTCAAATTCTAGTGTTGTGAACAGGCTTAATTCAACATAATTGAATCAAACTTGATAACTAACTTTGACCTTCCTATTGCACCATCTTCTAGCTTATCTTTTGAGATGTCTAATCCTTTTACAAATGACTCATTGAGTTCTTTTGAAAGTTCATTGACTACATTTCTTTATTACTCATTGTCTTTATTAGTTCCAGAGTTCCTCTCATGGTTCCTTCTATCATTTCTGACATTCCTTTCATCATTCCTTCTATTTTTTATTTTTCTTCCATTTTCCTTCTATCTCTAAAGTTTCTATCCATTCTATAATACTTTGATGTATGTTCAAAGTTGTTACATAACTAACACACTGGTGTTCTACTTCTACTGATCAACAGGTGCATGAAAATTCCAAGCTATGTGTCCAAAGTTGTTACACTTATAACACACAATTTGTCTTCTTTCCTCATAAGGTCTTCATTCTCTCGATGTCCTTTCATTAGATCTTCTTCTATCTGTAGGGTTAGTATTCCTAGATATTCTACTATTCCTTCTATCATTATCATACTTAGGTTTCCTAAAATCAACTTCTCTATGACCCATATCATGACAATTATGACAATAAAAATCCTTAACATGATTAAATGACTTATTTGTACAATCTCTTTTTATATGACCTATTTCATTACATGAAAAGAACTTACCTCTAAATTCATACCTAGTTTCCTTAGAAGATTCCACTTGCTTTGGTTCATCCAATATCTCAACTTCCTTTTCTTCTTTAGGTTTATTAGAAGATTGAGTAGAGTCAGTCTTATCATCAAATTTATCTTTTTCTTGCTAATATGATGTAATCTCAAGTTTCTTTGCAGACATGTTAAATAGATAACCAAGACCAATCTCATCATAAGTAGGTCTCTATATTGACATTGAATTATCAAGCTTTTCTCTACTAGAATAAAGCTTCTCAAGTTGTTTCTTGCACTAAGTTAATTTACCTTTCACAATATTATTGTACTTATGAAGTTCTTCATGATCTTTCAATGTTTCAAGATTAGATGTCTTCTTTTCTAGACTTTCTCTAAGATCTACATTCTTAGTTTTCAAATCAATTTCAACTTTGATAGAATCACTCCTCAAAGTTAACTTCAGACTTGTAGTTTTCAATTCATGCTTCGAGACCTTATACTCTATCTTCAACTTTGAATAATCATCATCACTTGTTTTAGATTTAGTAGATTCAAGCTTTGATTTGAGATGTTCAATCTTTTCCTTCACTTCCAATATATAGTTTGGAGTATTCATATATGTCCTTCAACTTATCTCTTTCTTTAGTAAGGAGATCAATTTGTTCAAGTGCATCTTCAAGGTTCTTCATCAATTGTTCCATATTCGTAGGGATCTTACTCAAGCTATTAAGCCTATTTTGAGTAACTAAGCTCTAATACCAATTGTTAGAAATAGGGATTATTGTGGGGGGGTGAATCAATAATCCAAAAACTTTAGTTGCCAATTGAATATTATTTCTTTCTTTAAACCATATGTAATAAAGTAATAAATTAATTCTCAACAATAACAATAACAATGCACAAAGATAACTCATAATACCATATTTTGTTAACTAAGAAAACCCTGGCCAAGGGAAAACCTCAATGGGTATGATACCCACTAGATAATATACTGGTATATAAGTTTGTTGTTAGAGGATGGACCCTATTAGGAGTTAGTGAGAAAATTTAGTATAGATAGTCTCTATTAGGAGACCTTGAATCCCTATTAGGAGATTCCAACCATATTAGGAGTTGTAGTAAATTACATGCAAGATGAGCCTAGTGCCCACACATGCACTTCCAATTACAAGAAGAGCTCACTACCCCAACAAGTAATCAAACTTTTGGAGTATAGATTGTTTCTCAGTTTGATCTTAGTTCACAAAATAGCTTCACAAGCTTCGCATATATTGCTTTCACAAAAGTTTGCATAGCTCAACATAATATCTTCAAGATAGCGCACACACCAACCTTATCACAAGATTTCCTTTTCATAAATACCATGCCTTTTCATAAGTTTCTTCTAGGTCAGCTAAGACCACAATACACTTTCCAACTTAAATTAAACATCTAGGATGTTGGTCCTAATTGGACAAGTAATTATTTTGTAAATAAAGTAATTTCTTTCCTTCAATTCCACTATCTTGTTTCACTGCTAAAACATGAATCTTTTTTCTATATATTCCATACTGACTTTCAAGGTTATATACATCATAATAAACATATATATTATCCCCATCTAACTTCACTAGTGATAATATGACATCAACAATAAGTTACAAACAAAACAATACACTGTCGTATACCGAATTCATACTTAGACAATTTTCTAAGTACCAAAAGCTAAGTATCTTTATTTCCAAGGTTTCTCGTAAGCATGTACATCATGTGTTTCCATGAATGACAAAAATTACACATCTCCATCAGCCAATTATCAATAGGGCCATGGTTAGAACATCAAACATTTGGATTGTGAGTTAAGCCATGGTATATACATAAAGGGTTTACTACGATATTTTAACTTGAGCATTAATGTACATGAATTAGGTAGAGAATTATTTATTTCTAGTTTTGTTGGTAAAACTAAGGTAACTTACCTTCTCATGATTCATTGTTTAGTTTATATAATTACTAACATTAATTCCTCCTTATTTTCTAATAATTATATTTACTTATAATACTAATGCCCCATTATCATTCGTTTCTACATGTTAACCTCCAAAGTCATGTCCACTTTAAAACCTCTTATTCCTATTTATCATAGCATGATTAACATTATATAACTAACTTACCTAAGGTTAATTATAACAATATAATCACTAATTTACAATTCGACCACCACTATATGAAACAATTCTTGAATTTTGAATTATTCGCCATTAATCACCTACATGCTAGACAATTTCCCCTTTTTGCCCTTAATGACACACCTCCTTCAAATATTAATTTAACAAATAAATTTTTAACCTATATCATTATTTCAAGTAACATATAAATATCCCTAGCTAGCCAAAGAATTTATTCCACACTTGTGATTACTCTATTTGTCTACTAACAATCATGTTATTATATATTCTTTTATAACTTAAATATTCAAATACTTGTATCTATATTGATATTCACTATCACCAAATTCCTAATCCCTAAACATGCATTAATTTTTTTAAATCTCATGCCCTTATATACTAATTTCCAACTTAATCTTACCTAACACCTACTAACCACTAACTTAATCTCCCCATGCCCCATTCTCATCAACCTTTCTAGCACACATATGTTAAGAACTCCTTTCTAGGTGTTGGGTTTTGTAATCTATGAGTTGACTATCTCCCTTAATATTTGGCCATATTCCATCATGTCTTGGGTCACATAAGACATAACCTTTTTGGCTGGGATAGGGTAGCAGCCTTAACGAGGTTAATGAGAAGAGACCAACCAAGGGAAAGGTGGGATCACATGCTTGACCTAGTCTCATTAATTCGTAGGCACCGTCTATAGTAAAACTTATATGCACCCATTTTCAATGAAAATTTATGTCTTTTAGACTATTGAAAACTTGATACAAGTGCATATAAATTGTCCTGTATCCACCAATTTGCATGCCCCTCTTTCCAAGATTGGTACATGGATTTTAGAAGGGCATGTGCCTTAATAAAGGAATTCCACATAACTTTCCTTTGTTAGTTTATTTTTCTAAGGTGGGTACTCTTGTGAGATGGGGTGGATTCCATAGGGAAGTGGGTAGATTCTTTTTCTTTCTTTCTTTTATTTATTATTTTATGTATTTCTATGATTAGGACATGTATGTCCTCCCTAAGGGCCATATGATTTTTCTTGAGGAAAATGTTTAGGACTAGATTTAATATTGTAATGTAGATTATTTTCCCTTCCTATTATATATATTTTAACTTAGGAGTTAGAGATCCTACAAAATATTTTCTAGGATTATTTTATTGGATTGTAATGCATGAACAACACATGAACACAACATTTCACAACCCCATTCTTTGCACAATGATTCTCAAATGGTATCATAAACATTGGGTGAAGGTGGGATTCTCAAAGAGGAGACTTGCCATATCAAACAATATCTGTAATAAGCAATTTCCATAACCTTTTGGGGCTTTCACAATTAGTAATTTCCATGCCCTTTCAGGCCTTTCACAATCATCCTCCTCTTCATAATAAATTCCCAAACACATTATCATCAACTATAGCTTTCCTGGAGCCCATACTCTATCAACTTCCTCTCTCCACCATACTTCCCTTATCACTCCCAAAGCAAGATCTAAATGATTATGGCTACAATGGAGCCCATACTCCAAGGCTCTCAACTACATTTTCAAGCCCAACTAAGCCCTTCACCCAAGGCTTGTCTTACCTCCCAAGGTTGAGTGAAACCTTCACACCCAAAATAACATTCATTGCAAAAATAAGGAAAAACCAAAGTAACAAAATGCAAAAAATAACATGCCACAATATTTAAAACACAACACATAATGCAAAATTATATTTCTCTAAAAAAATAGATTCAACACCATAATTTAAGCTTCAATGAGAAACTATGCCATGAGCACCAACCTTGAATCCAAGCAAATTTCAATGATAGTTGTTGAAGATCTACCTTCCTTAGCTTTTTCCCTTCAGTAACCCTAATTGTCTATAATCTTAGAGAGTGGGTGAACACTCTAGTAGTTTTTCACAAGCCCTCTAAAAAGGCTCATCCACTATCCCACTTTTGGTAAAAAAATCAAGCCTACTACCTCTTACGCTCTTGTCCCTAGAAAAATGCAACTTTGACTAAGTGGAAATGTGAGGGTAACAACATGGGGCAACTCCATTTTCAAACTGGTTGAAAAATACAATGTTTTAAAGGGTCTCCTAAGTTAGCTAGGCACTTAAATGGTTAAATTTAGACCCTTAACATGTTATACTATCATATGGGTGACTTATATTCACAAAAATAGCACTTTGCGACCACATTTGAGCCCTCTAAAATTCTTATCAAGTTCAAATCCGAAATTCACATGATGGTGACCTATCCTAACACTCTCCCAAGTGGGTTTCCTTAAGTATAAAATGAGGTTTAGGTTTCAGTTAAGTGATCTCATGCCTAAAACCCTAAATGACATGTCATCTACACATGGGCAATTACAAGTGCCAAGTGACACATTACACATCATAATGACATTTCCTTAATTACTCATGAATTTAAATATATCACACACATGCAAACTCACATTTATGAAATAAATACATAACAATGAGGATTTGAATCTTCCAAAGATTCACCTTGGCTATACTGTGTTCACATAAGTTTAAACCTTGTTTCCTCAATTAATTTCCATGGTTCAATTCCCTGCACACTAAAATTGAGCATTAGTAGTCCAATAAAAATCATATAAAAATACGTGTATATATGTGCATGAGAATTCAATATTGCATAATTCACATTAATTAGCATTTTCAAATTAACATTGTAGTATACAATCATTCACATAATTCACATTAATTAGCATATTCAAATTAATTTTCCTTTCTAATCATTTTCATAGGGAATATTAAAAACATTGTAATATCAAATCTACATATCAACATTAATCTCTATTTAACATGGTCAAATTAACATTCTGAATATCATCATAATCTATTTTCTATCATAGTAGTGAAACACTAAATCTATAACCATCAAATCATTAAGCATGTGCACTAGGTCCTAGTAAATATCATATGTTAAAATCCTAACTTTACAATTTAACATTTCAAGCATCTGAGCAATTCGATTTAAATCAAAATACTAAAATACTGAAAAAATACATCACCAATCATTAAAACATATAAGTTAGGTTCTACAACATAACTTAGTGTCATCACAATGCAATATTAAAATAACATAACCATAGAAGTTTCTATCTACCTAAACCACAAGTGTGTCAAAAAATCATGTCATGAAATGTCAAAATATGAGTGTATCATCTATGTTATGATGGGTCAAGGCGAGGCCTCACAAAGTGTCACACATAGAGTGTTGATGACTACAATATCTAGTAGGAAGTTGACATGGAGAAAATATGTACATGCAATTTTGTATTTACTATAGATATAGATATAAAAATTATTCTAAGATATATTAGGAGGAGAAAAATGTTAGATGAAAATATTGAAAAGAATTGAATAAATATTAATAAGCTTCCTTAAAAAAAAAAATTCTAAAGATGTAAATAGATAGGTCATTGAATATTCAACCACATGCTCTCATGTTTCTTCCAATAGAGATGATACTATAGAAATTAAAGATAAAGAGACAATGTGAAAAATAAACATTAAAAATGTTTTATAGGTATAACACAAACTAAATTATTTCATGCATTCAAGAAAAAATTTTCAAATGTGAAAATATGTCGAATAATGTTTAAGTAGTGGTGTCCTTGCTTTCTACATAATTTATGCAAAACGTGTTGTTGCTAAAATCATGTTGAATTTGATCTATGCTTGTAATCATACAAAAAAAGTTATAACTTGATACTTATTGCAGATATGGTCATCCCTAGAAGTATAAAACAAAACTTAAAATTTATATTATGTAATAAATAAAGATATTAGAAGAGTTAGAAGTAAAAAAAGAAATGTAATACAATGATTGTGGTGATTTGCATAAATTTCCACTATAAATTGAGAATATTGATTATTCAACACCAATTTTGTGAGGAGTTTTGAATATAAGACAAGAGATTAATCAAAAAAAAAATTGAAGGAGAGTGAATTTCCCTACATTGAGTTTATGACCAAATTTTGTCCTATGATATATCCACATATCCAACATTGTCATGGTGCATGATGACAAGTTAAATAGCTTTGTAATTCTAAAAAAAATGTTTTTCACTTGGTTGTAATCTTTTAGTTGTAGATGTCTCTGAGAACTATATAGTTTCCCCTCAATCAAAACTTCATGCCCAATATTATCATTCAAAACAAGTTTCAATATTTGTTCAAGTGGCCTACAGACACACACAATTTCAAGATTTGGATGAGATGGAAATTTTTGGC
Source organism: Cupressus sempervirens (assembly GCA_028749045.1). NCBI lineage: Eukaryota > Viridiplantae > Streptophyta > Pinopsida > Cupressales > Cupressaceae > Cupressus > Cupressus sempervirens. The sequence goes on along the minus strand of CM053792.1, from coordinate 861,701,815 downwards.
TTAAATGAACACATTATCATCAAGGAGGTTCATTTCTATATCAATGGTGATAAAGTTCATGATTATTTAGCAATATATTTTGAAGATCTTAGAAATCATGAGATAAAAGCTTCAGAGTACTTTGATTTGGTTTGAAGGTTGTCTAGGTAAGTACACATGTATTTCAATTCAATTTTTTAAAATTATAACTTATTTATGATTTTTATCAATTTCAATTTGATAAATTTTATATTTAATGATGTTACATGTACTTACATATGCATGCACACAACTTTATTTCTTGTAAGACCATATTTTCCACGTCCATTCCATCTGGCACAATGTGTGTTTGTCTAAAACCCTTCCAATTGGACCCACTTCAAACAAAATCCCCTCATATGTCCTTTAGTACAACACAACTTTGCACTTTTATCCCCTAGAGTAAAACATGTTTTAATTTGTTCTTTAGGTGTTTGTGATATTACTCCTCTTCTAGAAATCCTCTTTTTCTACATAAAATACCATTGCAACTTGCTAAATTGGCATGAGAGATGGTGGCAATCATTTTTCAATGCTTTGGATATAATTCACCTAGAAAGCTAAGGAATCTGCGAGGCCCCCACATTTTGATAGAAGCATTATTATATGTCATGGCCCAACCAAACCCTCATTTCCTACTTCATAAATCCCCTAATATTTGTCATTAATTTCCCGCTTGGATGCCTTTACACTTCCTAGTAATGCTTTTAAAAGCATTTGATGTTAGAGGGAAGAGTGGTATCATGAAAATTCACTATTGCCAACTATCAGTGTGGAAATTTTTCCAACTGAGATGTAATGCATTCCACTGAATGTCCACTCAATAATAGCCTAATTGACTAAAACAAAATAGTATTCTTATATGTATGATGGTGGGCTTGGCTAATATCAATTGAGTTTAAAATGACATTAGTTCTTCGCTTATTTAACTTTAAGAGAAAATTAAAATCTTTTATAGAGACGACTTTGAAAGAGACAAATAGTTTTAAAAAATCTACATATTAGTTGTAAGGAAAAATAACAAGTAAATGTAAAAAGTTAAAATAGAAGGAAATGAAAGCATTGTTATATTGGGGTGTGTGTTTATAAAAGAATAAACTTGTTTATTATCACTTGTTAAAGTAGGCCAAATACTATTGTAACATATTTGCAAATCCTTATATTAAATGATTATTAAATGAACTCTAATATGCCCATTAGAATCCATTTTTTTTGTTTCTTTTATATTATAAATATTAGGTTTTTAAAAAACTAGATGATAATGTTTTAACTTTATGATTTTTCTATTTTATTTTCTTAATGTTTTGATTGGTTGATTGAATTGTAATCTTGTATGCCAGTTTATGAATCTTTAGATATAATTCTTATTATTATATTATTTATCATTTTTATTTTATAGAAGTTATTTTTAAAACCCTAATTTCAAGCACATTTCTTTGACTAACATGGCCATTGTAAGTATCATGGCTTCATTATATTTTAATTTTTGTGGGTAGTAGAAGAATATAAATATTCTTGTCTTAAAATTATGTTAAAGATTAAACATTACTAACACAACAAAAAAAATGTAAATGAATAAAATTATATAAATATACACAAAATCCAAAAAGATTACTTGGAAACAATGTAATTGGGAACCTCCTCCTTCAAGATGGTTAAAGTAAAATTTTTTATGGGGCCTCTAGAGATAATCCAAGACCAATAGGCTTAGGATGTATTATTTTTTTAGATAACAGATAATACCTAACTAAACATGCCAAATCTTTAGGAATAATATCTAATAGCTTAGCCAAATTTGAAGCCCTAATAGAAGAATTAACTCTAAGTAAAGAGACAAGTATTAACAAATTAGTTATCGAAAGAGACTAAAAAGTTATCCTAAATGCATTAATTAAAAGAGAGACCCTGAATTGGATCCTTAATTCTAAAAATGAATGTGCCCTATCCATCATTGATCAACTCAAAGAAATAATCATAAGACATATTTATAAGGAAGGTAATAGAGAAGTAGATAATTTCACTAACAAAGGAGTAGATGGAGAAGAGATTCTAATAAGACACACTAATATGATAAGTATAAGTTAGACACTTGTTTTTGAAGCAAAATTGGTTTATAACTTTATTACCAAAATAAACATGTTAAATTTAGCTAATATCATGGAAGATAAATGTTAATAAGTGACATAGTTTCAATTATTCAAAATGTTTCCTTGTATACTATTTGATTTTAAAATTAAAATTAATAGGAGATAAGTTTCATTTTTTTAATTATGAAGCATACTTCTTTTTGTTCTAAGAACTTGATTGTAGCCAAATTTAATTCTCAAGTTATATTCACAAGAAAGTATCAAGAAAAAAGTTATAAGTTTGGAAATAAAAAATAGGTTCTCAAATTGGTTAGATTATTCTTAGATATTTATATAAGGGCTACACGAAGGATACATATCCATATCTGATCTTTGGTACCCAATTGAGATGATTCTTCAAATATAAAAATAATCTTGGGCCTTGTCACCTTTTACCTATAAAACGATATTACAAAATATTATTTTTTATGTAATTTTTTTTAATCAGTCAAAGGCTTAGTGCCCTATATATATATAGTAAAAACTTTTGTAAATTTTTATTCCCCATTCAAAGTGCAGGCATTCAGGGAAAAAGAATGGGGAAGAAAACCCCCAATGTTGCTTGAGACATTTATTGTCTTGTATATATGTAGATACATTTTCCTTTGATGCAGGTCAAAGGTCTTTAAGAAGGCATACCCTCCCTTATATTTTCTTCCCATATATATTGGAAAGATTAGGAAGACATACCTTCCTTTACACAATGATTGATTACTTATTAAAATATATATTTTGAAATTTAAGTGGTATATACAATTTCTTTCACATATCCTCAAATCTTATTTCTGATATGCTTTTTTATCTTCTCATATTTTCTAAATTGTTTTTGAATTCTAGCTTCATATTCACTCTTTGAATCCTTTGCACTTATGTAAGAATCCTTCCCTTCCCTTGTTTGATAACTGCAAAGTTCATGACTTATATAATGAACAAGATTATTATTAGATAAATTCCATATCTTGTGAGTTAACTGAGAAAATACTACTTATTTTCTACTAGGTTGCTAATTGATTATCTAAATGATAGAACAAGAAAATGTTTCCTCTACATTTTATACTATTTAAAGCACATTTTTAGACATTGTTTAGATTTCTGCATGCTTAAAGTTAAGCATTGGATTTTATAATGAATAATTATTTAAATTAAAACCATTGATTTGGAATTACTAATTTGATATAAGATTCTAATTTAAATTACTTCTTAGCTAATTGGTTGCTATTTTTAATGTTAGATCTTCCTAGTCAACTCCTAAATTTTCCAAAGCTCGTCTTTTACATTTTCTTCTCTCTATATATGTGGTTTATTCTAGTCTCCTAGAATTTATTGAATAATTGAACAAATTCTTTCAATTTAGAACTTAAAATCCAATTTTTGATTCTTTTTTCCCTTAAAGTGTTAAGGATAATTTAAAATCCCTTTCAACTATTAACATAGAAATATGTCCCTCCAAACTTAGCTTTAAACCTTCTATGAGGGCTTCTAATTCTGCCATATTATGGGAAATCTATTGAAGTTGATGAAAGATCAATCCCACAGCTCCCAAGAATCACATTCATGCAAACACCTATCACTGAAAGAGAGAAGCAAAAGCTATAGAGGCTAGAATTTCTAGATCCATAGATGAGACATTCTTGATGAGCAAAAAGAGAGATTGCTATAATCAAAAGTGAATCAAATAATAAGTACAAAGAAAGATCATCCTTATAAAGGAGATCAAAACCCTAAAATGTTCTAACCTAGGTTGCATCATAATAATTAATAAAAAAATAATTATTAGATGCCTAAAGTTTAGCCCATGAAAACTAGAGTTAATTAGGAAAAACCTAGTGAGTTAATTAGGAAAAACTTAGTGAGTAGCTAAAAACCTAGAAACTACTACAAAATGTAGATTTGGGTCCTAACAACAAGGCCTGATGTGGTACCCAAGCATGACAAAATCTCTACAAGGAGGAGAAATAAAGAAAACCACATGGAAAAAATCCTAGACCAAAAAGAGATGGAAAATGTGCTAAAAAGAACTAGTGAAGGAATAAACAAGTCTCCAAACTAGGGAATGTCCAAAAGATATGAACAAAAGATCATCATGAAGAACACCACTAATGAATGTAGAAGTTGCAAAGCTTTTTCAAAATTAACTATTGATTTAAAGAACCTCCATTGAAATAGAACTTGACCAGGTAGAGAAGAATACAATCTATATTGAATCAAGAGGCACACAAATGCAAACAACTGAACTCAAAGCTACATATGGCATGAAACACCAAAGCCTAAAGAGCTGATTAATAGAACATAGAAGGCTACATCCAAAGTAGGAACAAAATGAAGATTATCTATATGGTAAATTATCAATCTCATTGAAATGCATATGTACCCAGCCACTACATCTACCTAGTACATAGGAACAAATATTGAATACATATCTCACTCCATCAAACCAAGGAAGCATGAGAAACAATGAAAGAATCCCCCTAATGCAAATAAGGGTGAGGTGATAGAAAACTAGAAAAGTCGGCCAAAAGAATTACATGTCAAGGAGCCATGATCAATATGCACAAAAGAGTACATATGTGTGTATTGAGGTGATCAATCTCAAACATGTCATGAGGCTAATGTCATAGAAGGGAGGCTCACTATACAAAGGAAGATGGCAAACAAAGGGAAAACATCAACCCCCTATGGCACTTTAGTTAGAGTAGTGCATGTATAATAAGGCACAAGATATGGTGAATCCCAAGAATACAATGATCTATATGAGTGTCCTCAGATGATACTCCTCAAATTAGAAGGAAAAACAAGACAGAACTACTAAAATAAAATCACAGACGAAATCTGACACTTTATCTAAGCGTGTTTGCAAGAATGCATACAAATAATGTCCAAATAGATCAAAAGAGACATAAGACTGATACGATCGATAGTACAAGTCATGAAAAATCATCTAAAGCAAGAAAATCAATCTTCAAACCTGAAACAACCAAGATATCCACCAGAATGAAAAAATGCGAAAGAATGAATAGAATTTTCCAAGGGTAGAATCTTGCAAAGCAACTAGCATCATTGGAAAGATCTTAGAAAGACCTTTCCAATGATATAAAGAATTCCCAAATTGGAGATTAGATGCTCAAGATATGTCCCTTGGAGTGCATAATTGTAACCCTAACTTTGACTGTAGAAAAAGCAATAAAAAAAGCATCAAAACTGAAAAACACCTATATTACTATGATGGGCTCGGAACTAGGTTTTTGATAATATCTTGTTTTTGAAAAATACAATCTATATGCCTAGTATATGAGAAAAAAATTGAAGGTAGGTCCAAATAAGGCCTGAAGAGGTGACAAGATATTTTAATGCAGTGCTGACATGGTGCTAATGTTAGCAATTGACAAACCCAAATTTGATGGTCAAACAATCATTGAGGCAAAAACACCAAAAAATTGACCCCTATCAAAAAAAAAATGATCAATAGAAACACTATTCTGGATCAAAGGGTTGCTGCAAAAAAAAATTGGTGGCCAATAAAGCATGTACAAGTGTCAAAAAGAGATTCACTAGCAAATAAAATGCCTATACAAGTCAAACCCATTGACGCTAGGAAAATCATGGTATGAAACCACATGTAGAAGATGGTAATAAAAACCTACCATAAATCAGTTCTCTAATGAAAGAAGACAAAGGGAAATTACTGGGATGTGTGTAAATAAGGTGCAAAAAAAAAAAGCTTAGAATTTGCCTTCTTAAATCCAAAAAAACACCACAAATGGAAGAGACAGTTGATGTTTGAAAAACATAGTCAATCCACCTTTACAAAGACATATATAGTGGGCCCACTATCAAATGCCAATAAAGTCATCTAAAACTCTCTTATCCATGAAACATCCACTGAAAAAAGTTGGTGAGGTTCAAAAACACCCCCAGAGGAGGGATGACTCATAATTTAACATTTGTAGCCCAAAAAAAAATGTCCACCCATCAAAACTCATGTGCATAAAGAGGTGAAAGGAGCACTTGGGGCCTAAGATCAAGATGCATAGGCAATGAATGGGGAGTCAAATGGTGGGACCACTTATGAGGAGCCCAAGCTAGAGAAATAGGTGCTCCTTACAACCTCCAAAATATTTCAAATGCAGATTGTCAGAGAGAAAGAATGGTGTAAAACCCAAAAACACATGGACAAAAGCACTATGGGTGGGGTCCCAAGATGGGCCTAACTGGACATTAATAAGTTCAGACCATTTCCTGAATGCATAATATGTATGCAGAGGCTAAGGTAGAAGCATTTCGAGTGGATGATTTTTTTGTAGGCACTCCAACCCAATGTGTAGTCAACCAATAATTAACCGTCTCCCAAATAATATGATTTTACCATTGAAAGAGACCAACACATGATCATCGAGTAGAGAATTGTACCAAAACATAGGCTCCAACCATTCTGCAAGCATGAGGGCCAATAAAGTTCCAAAGTGAATGAAGACCACCAAAATATCAAGGTGGCCTAGCATATGAATCAAGCTTATATTTGCCAAAGGCACACATGCCAAAACAAGCATGAGGAATCAAGGATGGTTGCCAGGAAATCATGCCATGTGGACTCAAATTGAACATGCGCTCCAATAAAAATGTGTCATTAGTGATAATGGAAGAGCATAAAATTAGGAAAATGAATTTGGTTCAAATTGTCACTTCAAAGGAGAAGAAACTGCCATTAGGTGTTTGTCCAAGCCCTAGAAAAGGGAGAAATTAAAGGAAATATAATTCTCCACAAGCTCCCATGAAATCACACCATAAATGAGGTAGAGGTCACAACCAGAGATATCATATCATTGAATCTAAGGCTAGGTACCCAAAATTCATGTATGTGTAGAAGGCCCAAGATAGGCCCAAGCCATGTGGGAAGCCATCAAACACATGAGAAAAACTGTAAAACCAAGGAAGGAAGCATGAGTGGTAGGTGGAGCCAAGGTGTAGATGGGCATGACCTCTACAAATTGTAGACCATAGGGGGCCCTCAACCCACAAACTGCCAATGAGGTGAGCAGGAAGCACAAACTGCCTTTCAAAAGGCTTACAAACCTATCACCAAAAAAAGGGCTCAGGTACATGTGGAGTTACTAAAAATGTGAGACCCTCTCTTTGTAGTCAAACACATGCACCTCCTCAAAAATAAACCCAAATTTTGCTAAAAACAAGCCTTAAAATCCATGCTCACATTGACCAATTTTCATGGCATAAAACCTATAAACCAGTGTAGTGGCTTGTCAAAACCATGGGCAAGCCAAAAATAACCAACCAATCAAAAATTTCATGTCATTTCTTCTAAACCACCAAAAGAGAAGACCGCTTGCCAAAAAAATCTCCAAACAATATGCATGTACCATCCTTGGATCTTGAGAGCAAGCATAGAGAATTAGGTGAGTATGGGCCCCACAAATATGAAGGCTAACAAAGACCAATGTATGTACCTCTATACATGCACTTCCAAGCACTCTGCATGTATTTTTGCAAAAAAGAAATTGGCAAAAAAGAAATTTGAACAAAAATAAAAATATATTGCTACCTCAGGATGTGTGCCTAGGTCAAAATGGCTTGGGTGCAAAATATTTTTGCCTCAAATTCCAACTGTGTCCAAACTAGACATATTTCATATGGAAATGGGGGTTTTCAAGCACTCTAAGCTCAACGGTGGTGTTCATTTTAGCTCAAAGTGCTTTGGAAAATAGGGCTCCCTTAGATCCATTACAAAACCCTTTGAAAGCCACAAATCTAAAAATTGATGTCAAATCTCTCAAGAACAGAATAGCAGCATGAAGATCTGAGGCTCTGATACCATGTTGAAGTTGATGAAAGATCAACCCTACAACTCCTAAGAATCACTTGAATGCAAACACTTGTCACAAAAAGAGAGAAGCAAAACCTATGGAGATTGGAATTGTCAAATCCATAGATGAGACATTCTTGATGAGCAAAAAGATAGATTTCTATAATCAAAAGTGAATCAAATAACAATTACAAAGAGAGATCATCCTTATAAAGGATATGAAAACCCTAAAAAGGTCTAACTTAGTTTGCATCATAATAATTAATGATAATATAATTATCATATGCCTAAATTTTAGCTTAAGCAAACTAGAGTTAATTAGGAAATATCTAATTACTCTAACAAAATCTTCCCTAGGTGTTTAGCTTGTTTGACCATCTAGGATCTAGGATCATTTTGAAAAATACATCCTAATCTAGAAGCCCCACATTGCCCCTTGAAGCACCATTGAAGTTTAATTTTGCCCATCCAACTAGGGAAGGTTCTCATTTGGAGATGATCCTATCTTATTTATTAGCCTTATAGAAGTTAATGGAGGGTTGATTAAATTATGCCAAATTTTCCTCATATCTACATCCTACTTGGAGAAAAATCCCTCTTCTTTGTAAATATTTCTTAGGCAATTATTTTTTACCTCTAATATACTTGCCTCCACTTTGTCAAGAAGTGTTTGGATATCCATCTTTACTTTAGGAAAAATAATTTTGTTCCTTTCTTTCCATATTTCCCATAGGAGGATGGGTGTTGAGATTTTCCATGAATCATTATATGCCTTTGATGAATCTTATTGAGGCTTATTTCTTTAGAAATTCCATAGATTGTCTGATAGAGTTGTTTTCCAATTAAACTTATTACATAACCATTTCTAGCATTGGTTAGAGAATGAGCATTAGAATAATAAATGTTCTACAACTTCATTTTTCCTTTCGTATAACACACATTTTGAAGGCCCATCAAACCCTAATTTTGTAAATCTATCTATTGTTAGGAGTCTACTTTGTAGAGTGGCCCATAGGAAAATACCCACCTTTGGAAGACATGTTGTATCCCAACATAAGTTGAGGGGGATTTCCATCTTTTTCCATCCTTAAGAATTCACTAATGCTTCGTAACCTTTTTTGACATTATATTTTCCATTCTTTGCTCCTCCCCAAATGAGTCAATCATTCCTTTCTTTATGATTTACTTGTCTACCATTCAAAAATTGTTCACTAACACATTTTAAAAGTAATTATTATTGAAATCTTAAATTCTTTTATTATATATATATATATATATATATATATATATATATATATATATATATATATATATATCGATAAATGATTAAAGCCTAGATTAATTAATATTACTTGTTGGAATTAATTATTGTTATATGTTAAGCAAAGGTAGATTTGAACCCAAGACCTCCCACATAAGAGGCTCACAAGTTACCATTACATTGTAGGCTTTTGCCTTATTATTATTTTTATATTATCATGAATTATTTAAAAATAAAAGATTAAAGATTAAACATTTAAACTAAATAAAAAAGAAATGGAACTTATTAGTACTTGTCTATATATTTGTTACCAAAAACACAACAGGAGAAGGTTGTTTAACGTTTCAATGACCGAAACCCATTTCTTCATTGCGCGCAACTATTTCTCAGATTATTTCAAAGTTTGTGAAAATTTCAACAACAATAGAATAATTATCATTTTCAAAGAAATTATATTTTTGCATACTTATTTGCCAATTTTAGAGTTAATTTTCCACAAATCTAATTTATCATTGATTTGAAAAATCTAATTTATCATACTATTGAATTTCTCGCAAATAGAAAGACAATAGTTTTAAAATAAAAAGGGACAACTCTAGTTTTTATAATAGTTAAATCCATACATTAACTAATCTATTAATAATTGATTATCTTATCAACTAACATGTTTTTGATTCACCACATAGTTATCTATTTGTTCACCTTATTTTTTATTTTTTTTAATTAATTTTAGAATTTTAAGATTAGAATATTAAATTATTTCTAATATATTTTTTAAAGTAATAATATACTCAATTACTACACACACACACATTTCTTATACGCAATTTTTAAATATCTTGTTTCTCATCACGTTGTCGTTCCCACGTTTCTCATTTATGGTAACATAGGCTCATATTGGATACTATTTGTTGTGGTGCCCACAACACATGCCCCATTCCTTGCTGCGAAAGGGGACCTCCTACTTTTTTCAACTCCTAGACTTACAGTTCAAGAGTCGAGAGAAGAAAATTTGGTTAAATGTTTCAGTCATAGAGTCGAAGAAAAAACACAAAAATAATTAAAAATAGAAAAATACATAAAATTAAAAAATTGAAAAAAACAAAAAAAAGAAGTCAAAAAACACAAAAACATTGGCAAATGGAAAATTTTGAAATACAAATTTCAATTTGAAAAAAAATAAAAAAAATCCTACCCTCACCCCTATGCATGCACTCCAAGGCGCAGTGCCCAATTTTGTTTGGTGCATGCGAGGATGATAGGTTACAAAACCCTCCCCCCCCCCATCTCTTTCCTTCATTCTTTTAAGTGACTAGTTAAGGGGAGCAAGGTGAGCCAACTTTGCCCCCCCCCCCCCCCCCCGCTGCACATAGTGCCCTTGTCGGGAGTGCCTACGCACCATGTTCGTGGGCAGCACCCATGTAGTGCCTTCCAGTGCATCCATGCTGTGGCACTCACGCACCACCCTTTTTAGGTGTGTACGCACTACGCCCGCAAATCAACACCTGCGCCCTATGTCACATATTTTTATTTATTTATTTTTTTGCAAATTTTTTATTTTTAAAATAAAACATAAAAAATATATATATATAAAATTTCAAAAAAATAAAAAATAAAAAAGTCCCCAAGGGGGACTTTTTTTTTCTTTTACATTTTTTTTACTTATGCTATTTGGTGACTAATGACATTTTCTTTTTTCGTTATGCGTAGGTAACGTGATCAAATGGCATTCACATCCGGAGCAGCAACCAAGCCCATAGTTTTCAAATGTTAAGGCATACCCCCAAAGTCGAGGTTACATGATGATTACACTAAGATCAAAGATACTGACCTCCAACACACAGACTTGGGGAAATTTCTTGAAATTTTGCAACAATCCAACACAAAGGTCAACCTTATTGTCCACATTGATTTGATCTTGATTAGTGAATGCAGCATCACATCCTGTGTTAGTGCAATCAGCTCAATTGGTCATGACCCTATCTCAACACTTTGTTCCTGACGAGAGAGTAGTCAAGAGCGTTATTGGAGAAGATGTCTTAGATTTGTGACCTGATAACATGGGGAGAGTCTTCCATCTTCCCAGATCTGATCAGTTCATCTGACTCTCCTATGAACTAGTTGATAGATGACACAAAGAGCATCATCAAGAGGCTATCGATATCATACATTCCTTATACTTCATTGAGAACCCACCCCGGGGAAAGACAATCAGAAAAGTGGATATGACTTAGGGATATATGAAGGATGGCATCAAATATTCTATCATTCTCCTTAGAAGAGTCATGGGCTTACTTGCAATAGGTCATATCATGCCATTCATGGTCAACTTTATTGAAACCATCAAGCATGCAAAGATACCATTGGATTGGGCCACCACACTAAGTGAAAACCTATGTGAGAAACTAAGAATGGTAAAGGATAAGGAGAAGTTCTACATGACTTCTTATTTGGTGTACCTACTTGTAGCAAGGGAAATGAACTATCCCAGATTGTACAGAAAGGGCAGTATGCAAGATCCTAATGCCTGACCATACATAGTCTACCCTTAGTTGGTGAAGAAGAAGCTCTCAGTGTACAGTAAGGAGTATAGAATCATAAATTATGCTTTCATCTTTGTAATTATTTGATTCATTAAGGGGGACTATGGGAAGAGGTTATCTGATGAAGCCAAAGCACAGATTACAGCTCTCAGAGCCTACTTCATTCAGTTTAAGACATTTACATATATTTGGGTGGGTGGTGCATCTACCAATCCCAAGAGGTTTCCAAGATATCCAAGTAACAAGCTGGTCCTATTGGAGATCTCCCAATGAATTGAGTTATCTTATGAGAGGATCAAAAGACAACAGAGACCCTGCTAGGAATGGCCATTGGTCATTGGGTCACATCAAGTGAAGCAAAAATAGGACATTCTGACCTTCGAGTGGGAATGGGAGAACTATCCTCTTGAAGAATACAACTCTCCTTGGCCATACTTTGACAATGTGGGTAAAGTAGAAAGCCTAAGAGGAAAGGAATTCCATAATGAAGATGTCATTGAAGATCATTGGATGAATGCCACAAATGACTATGATGTCTGCATCAGGGACTATTGTAGGATGACTTTGTATCTAGCAGAAAAGGCTCCCCATTTGACTATCTCTGATGAGATAAGGCTAGTAGACTCTAAAGAATTACTAGATCCCTTATTTAATACAGATAAGGTTGATGAAAGAACCATTATGAATGCAAAGGTTGATAGAGAGGAAGGAGATAACATCAATTATCAAGAGAGACATGTCATTAGAATGACAAAGGATTGGATCAAGAAACCTTTTCCACTTGATTCAATTCATGATACTCTAATCTTCCATGCACATGCTTACCTAGAAATGGGTAAGGGAAGGAAAGTCACAGTTCCTATCTTTGCACTCCAGTCTCCTATTAGGCCAGAGATAGTTTATCAGCTTGATTGTCCAGTGGGATATTTTCACCCTCCTAAAAGGAAGGGAAAGAGGAAGAGAATCTCTCCTCAGAGGATTTAGATAGAATCTGTTATAGAACATGTGTCTTCCTAGTAGTATGAATAGAGCTCACAAGAGTCCCAAGGTATTGAGCCTCTCAAATCTAGGATGAATCTCAGTTGCCCCCTATTGTGCCAAGAAAATTAGAAGAGGGAGATATTCTAGAAGCCTCAATTCCTTTTCTACAATAAGAGCCCCCTTGTTCTTCCATCTCCAAGAAACATAAGAGGATCAAGATTAAGATGAATAAAAGACAAAGGATCAACAGAAGATTAGTACTAAATCCATCTATTCCTAAAACTATTTTGGAGGAAGAAGAAGGCGAGGAAGAAATAGAATCAGAAGAGGACAAGGAATAGGTACCCCTACAAAGAAGAACTTTGTTAGCTAAAGCTAAATATTTAGAAAGAAGAAAGAGTGCCACCAGTACATCGCCATCCACCCAAGTAGAACCATTAGAACTCTCTGTAGACACCTAAATTTGATTACACTGCTTTGGTAATCTAATTTAGCCATCTCTAAAGGCATCATTAATTAAATTCATATTTAATTAATCCTTTGCCATCCCCTAGCTGATTAATTTAATTAATCATCTATAGTCCTAATTGATAAATCAAATATCCTATTATTTATCAATTAAATCTTATTCTTCTATCTAATTCCAAAAATCCCCATTTATTAAATAAATCTATTTGATAAATAAAATCCTCAAATCCAAAAACCCCTAACCTATCCCTAATCTTCCATTTAGCCTAATCCACCCCATCCACCCATACTAACCAAGCTTAGCCACTAACTCACCCAACCTCATTAATGCCATCCACTTGCACATCTCTAACATCCCTAATCTAATCCTAAACCCAAGCCTAATCCACCCCCTAATGTTGTCACATTCCCTAAACAAGTTTAAAACTTTCCTAAACCAAACCAAAGTCTCCCCTCAAAAATCCCAACCACCAATTCATGAGTGCTCTTACAAACCATAAAAGACTCTTACAAGCCTACTCATGACTCTTACATCCCTCTTCCACACTCTTCCCTCTTCTACACTCATTCCTCTTACATATCTCTTACATACTCAACCCCACTAATCATGCCTTTAACCAACCCTTTACCCTACCCTCTCACACTCATCCTCCTGGTGACAAGTGTCACCTTCCCATTGGTGCTAAACAAGCACAATCCATGTGCTCCCCTTTGAGTTCATCTTAGTCCTCCTTAACCATCTCCCCATCCCTGCATCTAAGCCCTCCATCCCTCTACCCCTTGGCCTATAAATTGAATCCCATCCCAAGCCATTTCAAAAAACAACAATCTTTGAGCTAAAGTTACCATGCTATTTTGAGAACCAAAGTCATCAATCTTAAACTTATAATGCCAAATTGAGAGCTCACAAGGCTACCAATTTTCCATTACCCATCTCCACCATTGAAGCAATTGGGCAAGCAATTGAGCATACATCCACATCAAAGGACACATCTACAAAATCAATGAAGCATGGAGTGTGTTCTCTTTTGAGGTTTGCATTTCTTGTTTGCTTTCTTTGTCTAAGCATATATGTGAATTTAGTTTTAGTTTGTTAATGTTTCTCTTATTGTTAATGTTCTTTGCACACTAAAATTTTGTTCTACATTCTCTTCTTTGGAAGATGAAGTGCAGCACTAGGTGAATGAGTAAAGGGAAGGAGGTGAGGATGTTTTCTCCATGACAAATTTTTATTGCATGCCTATGGGTACGAATTTGGTTGGGGATAAGATCAGAGACACCCTTATAGGTGAACTCCAATAGGAAGACTGGACATAGATGCTGCTAGATACACAGGGTCCTAATCTTACTCCTCCATCTCCAACATAGATTACAGTGGTAGATAAGGGTTCAGTAACTCCCACACCTCCAAGTTTAAAAGAGGAAAAAGTTTAAGAGGAACAAGTTCAAAAGGAACCATCACCACAAGAGAAACTAGAGCCAAGGGCTATTGATGAAGCATCAAAAGTGGGACAGATGGTAGAATATGCACAACAACCTTCCCAAGATGTTGAGGAGCAAGCCATAGGATCTACGGAGATTGAAGTTATAGAAGGAGAGTCCTCACAATAGGAAATGACTCCAAGAAAAAGCGATAAGGTTAAGGAGGTAGTTAAACACACCCCTTCATCATAACGAGCTAAGGTTGTAGAGAAACACATTTTGAGATGGTTTCAAAAGGAGATAATGAGGAGTGGTAAGCCTCAATTTTGTGCTTTAGAGGATGATATTTGTGATATTGTAGAGATCTTGAACAAACCTGAGTCTCTATTACATGATGTAACACCAATTGCATTTGTCACTACCATACAAAACAAGCATTTATTTGCACAAGTGGCTCTCCCTCCTAAAGGTACAAATGCAAAAGCTATTAGTCTAGTGGATTATGAAGTGGAGGATGTTATGTTGGGAAAGCCTACATGGGATTCAACATGACAGATGATGACTATGGGATTCAAAGAGGTTCTTAGGCACATGAGGAAGATGAAATTGAACTCTGAACTCTTCAAAGGCAAGTTGAGATCCTAAAGGGATATCTAGTCAAAGTTATTGGTCCTCTTGATCTTGAGTGCCTTGAGGAGACTCTAAATACAATTATTAAAGAAGAGGAAGGTGTATGGCTTAACCCATTTTTGAAAGCTTTTCAAGAATGGTGAGAAAGTCTTGAGGATAGAGGTGTGACCACAATTATAGGATTTGAAGTTATTGCATGGTACACAAGAGAATGTTGATAAGATCGCTGAAATTTTGAGGCAAGACTTTAGTATCATGGATGAGGTATGAGTATGAAGCAAAGATTTGCAAACTCTACAAGCCATAAAAGGGAAAAGGTACTACATTTTGATTGATGTATATACCAAATAAGAGCTAGACATGATAGATAATTGGATAGAGAAGATAGAAGATGGCAATAAAGTAATGGAAACATTGCATGAGAAGATGCATCGGCTTAAGGACCAAGCTCAGGGGTGCATTTTGGAAGCAAAAAAGTTGTACAGTGATGCATGCTTGGACATCTTTGAAGATGAAGAACAAGAGAATTTGTTGCTAGTTGAGGTAGTAGTGGATAATTTCAAGAAGACTTTAGAGGAAGCATCTAGTGATGAAGATATCAGACAAGCATTCAGGATGGAAGAAGCATTGTTGGAACTAGACACCAACTCGAATTGAGGTAGACAACTATAGATAGAAGGTTAAGGACAAGTATGAGGCTTTAGATCTTCTAGATGGTCAAGGACAACTATAGAGAGATTCAAGGGAAAACATCTAAACATAGATTTGGGATGAAGAAGAAGAAAACTAGAATTTCAATATTGACACTTAGTATAATTTTGAAATTTTCACCCTATCAAGGTCCACAGCTCCGCAATTCAAAGGTGCACTGATAGTTGATTGGCAGTTCCAAAAATAGCACTTTCCATGCATTGGGAGTGCATTTTCATGGCAAGTTTAACTCTGACACACACCTAGTGAAGGGCCAGCTTCTATTTTTGGTGCCTCCATGCACTTCCACTTTGACTGATGGCTTCCTCCTACTTTATCTCTCATGCTTTAATTGTTTTTGATATGTAAAGCACTCATGCATCCAATTAATGAATAAAATATGGATGGAGTCCCTCTAAGCACTAGATTAATTGTTAGTTTGTATATATTTAGTTTGTTTTAATGTTTTAAAATCATTTTATTGCATGAAGATATCTCTCACTCTCAACACAAATAGAGGAGATGATTTCTTATAAATAACCCATTGTAAGATGTAATAAAGGCCACCATTATTATGTAATAAAACTATGCTTTTGGTGCTTGCATTTGGAGGGTAGTCATTCTTGCTTGAATGTGTCATTGTTTTGTGGATTTTATTCATGAGATTGTGATTAAGCCAAAAGTTTATTGCATTTTTTTTGGTTGTGTGATCTTTTAGTTATGGTGTTTGCTATAGATTTATGAATTTTTCTAACATATATAGCTTGAGGAGAGATCACAAATTGTGCTTGCATAACTCTTTGTCTCACATGAGCGCACTTTCCATGGCCTTGTGATTTGATGAAGAGTGAAACATCATTCGGTTACAGAAATTTCCCATTGACATTTGCATCGGTGGATTTTAAGAAATTCTACTCCCGTTCTCATTGGTTTCCTACCAATTTCTTCGAAAGTTTAACTTGTAACGTGTTGTTTTCTATAGCTTATGTCTATTTAGAATTTCAATTCCAAGTTATTTCAATTTCATGTTATTTTCTTTGCTAACCCCTTGTTAGAATAGGAACTCATTTTAGTTGGAATATTAGATTGTATTCATTGAAAACTCAAAAAATACAAAAATATTGTTCTTCTTGTGTGATATTTTTAGATAGAAAATAGATTTACTTCATTCCAAGATCATAATAGAACCAACAAAGGCCTCCTCTTGAACAATCAAATTTATCTTCAACTGAGCAGATTTTGGTACATTGCAAGGCAAATACTAAACCTTGGAGTTGATCCCAAAAGATTAGCTTTTCAAGAGAGGAATTGCACAATGGATTCCTGCCATTGACCTCATTTAAAATTACCACCCAATAGAAGTGATGCTAGAAGGAGGGCCAAAAAGTTAATATACTCCTAAAAACAAAGAAAATTTGACAAAATTTTAGAATTTTGCACCCTTGCAATAATTTGCACTTCGTACAAGTTCAGAAAATACTTCTAATTTTTTTAGAAATTCAGCTCTTTAGGTATGTAGGTCTATAGTTCCACAAGTTCACAAAAATCTATTGTGTGCAAAATTCAGACAGGTGAGAAAGTGTACCTTTGCAGAGGTACACTTTTTCCAAAATTGATGTAAGCCGGAGGATATTGATCCAAGATCCCCATTCCAATGAGCATTAAGGTCTTCACCAAGTACCCAATAATTTCTAGAGCTTATTCACTTTCGTAAGCCACATAGTGAAAGAGGAATAACCTAGATTCAACTACTACCATTCAACATTTTTTCATCTTCTACTCCACCTCCCATTCAATCACTAGGTGGACCTCCACATACTCTAATAGCTAATCCCCAAAAACCACCATTAGGTCCACCAAACACTCCAATGGCCTTTTTAAAAAATGTTGTAGACTCACTAATAAACTTGAGAGGTGCTCTCCATGACCTCCCGAAGAATCCCGAGAAGTTTTGCCCAAGATTCATCTATGGTGAAACACAAACTGTCAAAGATCATGTCAAGGTTTTTAAAGAAATTTGTGAATGTAAGCAAGTGGCTAATGAGGATGTGGTTCTTCATTTATTTTTCTACTCTTTAAGAGAAATTTCATTCAATTGGTATGTCAATTTGCCACCTAGATTCATTGGAGATTGGGATACATTCAAAAATTTGTTTTTGGAACAATTCAAAACTTCATCAATCTAGCTGTGATACATCAACAATTCATATCAATCAAAAGGGACCCAGTTGAGACAATTTCACGCTTCAACCATCACTTTCATATGGCCTACTGCAAGTTGGAAATGTCATACACCATACCAATTGAAGCCGCTATTCAAATTTATTTGAATGCTATGGACCCTCTTACTGCAATCTTTCTGAGAAGACTTCCTGTAATGAATATTGACACATTGGACAAATTCTTTGCAGAAGCAATCATGTTCACAAAGAAATCTAATCCTAATGAAGGAGGAATGATGCTTCTAGCACAAGCAATCCCTACAATGTCAACATACCCCATGGGAGCACCCACCATGTCTAGCCAGTTCATACCTATGAACCTAGTTCCATTACAATAGGCACTGACTCCAAAAACTCAAGGAATAACATATCTAAGGTATGAGCCTCCAAAAAAAACTTTCTTTGAATAGAAATTGATGGGTCCTTTGGAAGAAAATAACAATCTTTTTTCAGAAGTTGGTCAAATGAAGAAGACTATGTCACAAATGAACAATGAGCTGACATGTCTTAGGTTGTCATAAGCACAAAATAACAATTTCCAAAGAAATAATGTTGGCCCCTACAAAATTTTTTTTGGTCAGAATTACAACATGAACTTCAACAATAATAGTAACAACAACAATGCAATAAATAACAATGGTGAAGGAAACAACTTCAATCCTCCTGATCGCAACAATGGCTTCCAAAGTCAGAATTAACAATGGAACACTTGATCAAATAATGGAAGCATTTATACTAATAACAATAATAAAATGTTTAATATGTTGATATCAGTCAGTATGATGGTAGCCAAAATGTGCCTAGCAACAATGGTTCATACTACAATGGTAATCAAGAGGTGAATCAAAACTCACAAGTAAATGACAATCCTCCTCCTATTCAATTCAATGCTATGCCATTGGAATCTTATGATTCTACACAAAATACACAAGTGGAAGAACAAGCAAATGAGGAATTCTCATTCCCATTTAGCCAAGAACCAAACCTTCAACATGATGAGATGTTTGCCTTTCGAAATGATAACCAGAATACATATAATCTCATAAATAGAAAGGATCCCCTGATGAATTGGATTCCTCTAGGTTTGCAACCAACTCCACCTGATCTAAGAGCAAATAAAAATCTTCTACTGGTAAGACCAATCCAAGGAGGACAACAGTATCCAAATCAAGTGAACATACCAACAATACTAAAGAACTCTGCTTGGTCTACTGAAAAGTACAATGCAGTAGAAGATCTAAAGAAAACTAAAGTCAATATGTCCATGTTTGACATGTTATAGAATTTTCCACAACAAAAAGAAGCTCTTATGAAGACATTAGATAATACAAAGTTTTCCCACAATATGAATGTTGTCTGTCAAAAGACAGTGCTACAACAAGTAAATGTTGCAAAAGTGATGCCCACTATGTTCAAAGATAAAGTTGAGGTACCCCATTTTTGTTAAGCATAAGGATATATGGGAAGAATCTTCATAATTACCTCATTGATTTAGGAGATTCATGTAATGTAATTCCATTATCAATAGCCCAAAGGGTAGGAGTTAGTCCTCAACCCTCTAATTGAGCAGTGACACAGTTGGATAGAATAGAGGCAAAAGTCATTGGTGTATTGAAAGATGTGCGAATACAGTTAACAGTTGACCCTCGCATTCAAGATGTTATTGATATACATGTGGTTGACATCACAGAGACATATGGATTACTTTTGAGAAGAGAATGGACAAAATGTCTGAGAGGATGGTTCTCTACAGACTTCGCTCAATTATGGTTGCCATGGAAAGGGTTGAACAATCAAATCAAGATAGTTGGTGAGCCTAAATTGAAAATAATGATCATAGATTACAATGCCCCGAATGAGATAGCATTCTTACAATTGGATTTGAGTTCATACAAAGTGATGGTATTGGATATGGTTCCAAACAATACACCTCAAGATTAGAATGAAGAACCTAAGGTGTCGGTACCCAAAAGTGAAACTGTAACATAGTTTAAAGATAGTATGGTGACAAATTTACAATGTTTAGGAGAAGAAGCTGATCCCAACATTCTCCTCCTTTTGGGATTTTGTCGATTACACAAAGTCAGTCACTCTGAATTTGAATGTTCACCATGTCAAGAAGTAGATGTGAAGGTATTGACCCACATGATGGAAAACAAGGATACAATGACCTCAACAAATGAACTCATAGAAAGTAAAAATTTTGTGAACTCATCCCACCTTGTTGAAAACATTAAAGAAGAAAGTGAATATCTAAATATGTCATATAGTGATACCTTGTCAGATGGTGGAGGTTTGTCTCCTCCTCCTCCAGGGATGATCAAAGTCAAAAGAAGAAGAGGATATGTAAAAGGTAAAGGATGGACTTCAATAGTCATTCATCCTCAACCTAAAGTTGAGGAAATCAAAGAGCTAATAGGGGAAATTCAAGATAAACAAGAAAAACACAGACTTCATTTATCTATAGGTTATGAAGGGGACTCATCAAGTCCTGCACAAGGAAAGTTACATTCGGTTCCCAAGAAAAAATCATTCAAGGCTCTAGTGAAAGAAAAGTTAAGGACGAATAAGCCTAAAGCAAGAAAACCCAATGAAAATGCAATTTGGACACTCTATTTCAAGGGTTCTAGGTGCAAGATGGGAGCCGGTGTAGGTATCAAATTAATCAACCCAAAAGGTAGGTCTTTCTATGTTGCATATCAATTGCAATTTAGATGTACTAACAATGGTGCAAAATATGAGGCGATAATTCAAGGACTCCTCTTTGCACTGGAGAAAGGAGTCATAGCTCTTAAAATTCAAGGGGATTCCCAATTGGTCATATGACAAGTAAAATCCATATATTCTTGCAATGAAAAAAGATTACTTTCTTACAGGAAAATAGTATGGGACATATTGGATGACTTTGAGGCCTTAAAATTCAAGTCCATTCCAAGAAGAAAGAACATGGTAGCAGATGCTCTTTCTATCTCAGCTAGTGCATTGAAACCAGTTGAGAGAACCAAGTTGAAAAGATTTTCAATAGAATTGGTCATTATTCCATCCATCCCTAATAATATCACAAACTTTCAAGTCTTTCAAGATGATCAACATATACTTGAGTTTATCATGTCTAGTCACCATTTTGAGGACCAAGAAATTGATGATACACTAGATGATAGACCTAAAGATGACAAACTTGAAGATGATGATGAGATTTTGAATTTAAAAACTAACACTATTACAAAGGGAATGGTTGAACTTGAATGTATCTTTGACCATGATGAATCAACACTCAATAGAAGGGAAACCCAAGAAAAGGGAATCGAAGAATGTGACTCATACAATTTGGTTACTAATGAAGAACCAAGAATGATACAGATAGGAAAAGCATGCAACTCACAAGAAAGGGATGACATGCTCAAATTACTCACCGAGTATAAGGATGCCATTTCCTAGAGCTATGAAGAGCTAAAGACTTATGATCCCAAGATTATCACACATGACATCCCACTAAAGCCTGATGAAAAGCTTTTCCAACAAAGACAAAGACTGGTAAATCCTCTCATTGAACCACTGATCATGAAATAAGTAAAGAATTTATTGGATGCTAAGATCATATTTCCTATCTACCCTTCCACATGGGTGGCCAATTTGGTTTTTGTGCGGAAGAAGATAGGAGAGATTCATCTTTGTGTTTACTTTAGAAACTTGAATTTAGCATCCCAAAAAGACAATTATCCTTTACCCTCACTAGATAAGGTTTTGAAAATTTGTCAATAATTCAAAAATGATGTCATTCTTGGATGGTTACTCAAGATAAAATCAAGTGATGGTTGATAAAGAAGATAGGCTAAAGACGGCTTTCACAATGAAGTGGGGAACTTTTTCCTAAAGAAGGATGCCCTTTGGACTAATTAATGCAAGAGCTACATTTCAATGTGCAATGGATGAAGCTTTCAAAGGGTTAATTAATAGGTGTATAGTTATCTACATGGATGACTTGAATATCTTTTCAAAAGATTGAAGTACCCATATTGCTAATCTAAGGTACGTATTCAATAGATGTCATAAATATGACATATCTCTCAATCCAAAGAAATGTTCATTTGGTGTTACTAAAGGAAAGCTCCTGGCACATGTTATTTTTGAGGCTAGAATCTCCATTGGTCTAGATAGAGTTAAGTCTATTTTGAAGTTAGCACCTCCACACAGTCGGAAGGAATTAAAGTCTTTCTTCGGACAACATGGAGCGATTATTCAAAAGCCAAAAATTTAAAAGAACATGGCATCCTGCCAAGAATCCTCAAATTGATTCTTTCATCTGGTCAAGTAATTGATTGATAAAAGCCTTCCTGGAGATTCTGAATGAAAGACCTAGGAGGAGTGGAAGATTGTTTGGAGTTTTCAGAAAACTTTAATTGATCGCATCCTGACACATCAAAGGGAATGAATAGAAAAACACACACACTGAGTTTGAAGGTTTCAAGTTTTGATATTAGTCATCCAAAAGATGCTAGAGATATCCAAAGTCTAGTTGGTGTTTAAAACACGTTGGAGGAATATTTGCTGATGAAGAAATGCCTTGGTCATTTCTTCCTTTTTTCAAGGCTTTTTGTTCTGGTGTCCACAACACACACCCCATTCCTTGCTAGGAATGGGGACCCCCTACATTTTTTGACTCCCGGGCTCATAGTTCGAGAGTTAGGAGAAGAAAATTTAGTTAACTGTTTGAATTGTAGAGTAAAAAAAAAAAAACACAAAAATTGAAAAAAATAGAAAAGAAAAGTCAAAAAACAAAAAACATTGGAAAATGGAAAAATTTGAAATGCAAATTTCAAAAAAATAAAAAATAAAAAATCCTCCCCTCATTCCTACGCATGCACATTGAGGTACAGATCACAATTTTGTTTGGTGCATGCAAGGAGGAGAGGTTATAAATCCCCCCCCCCCCCCCCCCCCCCCCATCTCTTTCCTTCATTCTTTCAATCGACTCATTGAGGGGAGCAAGGTGAACCAACCCTTCCCCCCTGCACGTAGCGCCCCTGTTAGGCATATGTGCACTGCTTTTGTACAACACTTCTACTTTGGAGTGTCCATGTGATGCATCCATAGATAGCACCTGCACAGTGCCCTTTGAGTGCATCCACATGGTGGCACTTGCACGTTGCACCCTTTTTTGGCGTGCATGCACTGCACCTATGTAGACATTCAGAGGTGACGATGCAAGGTGTTCATCGCACTGTGCTTGTGTAGAGAACTTTGTGTGCCCATGCGACATACCAATGCATTGGCACTCATATAGTGTGTGTGGCATGCCCATGATTGCATAGTGTGCCCATGCCCTATGTCACATTTTTTATTTATTTTATTTTTTGCAAAATTCTTTTTTAAAAAAATAAAATAATTTTTAAAAATATATATATATAAATTTAAAAAAAAAACAAAAAAAAAGTCCCCGTGGGGGACTTTTTTTTTCTTTTACATTTTCAAATGATCAAATGACATCCACATTGGAAGCAACAACCAAGCCCATAGTTTTCAAATTCCACAACGTACCCCCAAAGTCAAGGTTACATGATGATTATGCTGAGATCAAAAGATAATGACCTCGAACACAAGGACTTGGGAAAGTTCTTGAAATTTTGCAACAATCTAACACAAAGGTCAACCTTAGAGTTTGCATTGATCTGATCTGAATTAGTGAGTGCAGTGTCACATCCTATGTCGATGCAATCAACTAAATTGGTCATCACCCTATCTTGGCACATTGTTCCTAAAAAAAGAGTAGTCAAGAGTAGTCATGACCCTATCTCGGCACTTCATTTGGATACTCTATCATTCTCCTGAGTAGAGTCATGGGCTTACCTATAGTGGGTCATCTCACTCCATTCATGGTCAACTTCATTGAGACCATCAGGCATGCAAAGATACTACTAGATTGGGCCACCATACTAAGTGAAAACTTGTGTGAGTAGCTGAGAACGATAAATGATAAGAAAAAGTTCCACATGACTTCTTATTTGGTGTACCTACATGTAGTAAGGGTAATGAACTATCTCGGATTGTATAGGAAGGGTAGTATGCAGGATCCCTATGCCTAGCCATACATAGTCTACCCTCAGTTGGTGAAGAAGAAGCTCTTAGCACAAAATAAAGAGTATAGAATCGTAAATGATGCTTTCATCTTTACAATCATTTGATTCATTGAGGGGGACTATGGGAAGAGGTTATCTGATGAAGCCAAAGCATAGATTACGGCTCTCAGAGCTTACTTTATTCAATTCAAGACATTCACATATATTCAAGTAGGTGGTTCATCTATCAATCCTAAGAAGCTTCTAAGATATCCAAGTGACAATCTGGTCCTATTAGAGATCTCCTGGTAGATTGATTTAGCTTATGAGAGGATCAAAAGACAATAGAGACCCTTCTTGGAATGGCCATTGGTTATTGGGACATATGAGGTGAAGCAGAAATAGGACATTCTGACCTTTGAGTGGGAATGGGAGAACTATCCTGTTGAAGAATACAACTCTCCTTGGCCATACTTTCACAATGTGAGTAAAGTAGAAAGCCTAGTAGGAAAGGACTTCCATCATGAAGATGCAATTGAAGATCATTGGATGAATGCCACAAATGACTATGATGTCCGCATCAGAGACTATTGTAGGATGACTTTGTATCTAGCAGAAAAGGCTCTCCATTTGACTATCCCGGATGAGATAAGGCTACAAGGCTCTTAAAAATTATAGGATCCCTTTTTCAATATAGATAAGGTTGGTGAAAGAACCATTTTGAATTTTGAGGTTGACAAAGAGGAAAGAGATGACATCAATCATCGAGTGAGACATGTCACTAGAATGATAAAGGATTGGATCAAGAAACCTTTTCCACTTGATCCAATTCCTGATACTATAATTTTCCATGCACATGCTCACCTAGAAAGGGGTAAGGGAAGGAAAGTCATAATTCCTATCTTTTTGTTCCAGTCTCCTATTTGGCCAAAGATAGTTTACAAGCTTGATCACCCAATGGGATATTATCACCCTTGTGAAAGGAAGGGAAAGAAGAAGAGAACCTCTCCTCAGAGGATTCAGATAGAATAGGTTATAGAACATCTGTCTTCCTAGTAGTATGAACAAAGCTCACAAGAGTCCCAAGATATTGGAACCTCTCAAATCAAGGGTGAACCTTAGTTTCCTCCTATTGTGCCAAGCCAACCAGAAGAGGGAGAGATTCTAGAAGCCTCCATTCCTCCTATACAAGAAGATCCCCCTTCTCCTTCCATCTCCAAGAAACATAAGAGGATCAAGATTAAGATGAAGAAAAGGAAAAGGATTAGAAAAAGATTAGTACCTAATCCATCTATTCCTAAAACTATTCTAGAGGAAGAAGAAGATGAGGAAGAAATAGAATCAGATGAGGAGGAACAAATACCCTTACAAAGAAGAACTTAGTTGGCTAAAGATATAGATTTAGAAAGAAGAAAGAGTTCCACTAGTACCCCACCATCCACCCAAGTAGAACCATTAGAACTCTCTTCTTTAGAAGATGAAGTGTAGCATTGGGTGAATGAGCAAAGGGAAGGAGGTGAGGATGTTTTCTCCATGATGGATTTTTATTTCATGCCCATGGTTAAAAAGTTGGTTGGGGATAAGATTAGAGACACCCCTATAGGTGAACTCCAATAGGAAGACTAGACATAGATGCTACTAGATACACAGGGTCCTGATCTTACTCCTCCATCTCCACCATAGATTATGGTGGTAGATAATGGTTTAGTAACTCCCCGACCTCCAAGTTCAAAAGAGGAACAAGTTCAAAAGGAACCATCACCACAAGAGCAACCAAAGCCAAGGGCTACTGATGAAGTGTCAAAAGAGGGATAGATGGTAGAATATGTACAACAACCTTCCCAAGATGTTGAGGAGAAATTCATAGGATCTACAAAGATTGAATTTACAAAAGGAGAGTCCTCAAAATAGGAGGCAACTCCAAGAAAAAGTGATAAGGAGAAGGATGTAGTTGAACACACCCCTTTTTCATCAAGAGCCAAGGTTGTAGAGAAACACATTCCAAGATGGTTTTGAAAGGAGATAATGAGGAGTGCTAAGCCTTAGTTCCATGCTTTAGAGGATGATATTTATGGTATTGTATAGATCTTGAAAAAACTTGAGTCTCTATTGCATGATGCAACACCATTCATATTTGTCACTACCATACAGAGCCAAGATTTATTTGCACAAGTCACTCTCCCTCCTGAAGGTATAGATGAAGAAACTATTAGTCTGGAGGATTATGAAGTGAAGGATGTTATGTTGGGAAAGCCTACATGAGATTCAACTTGATAGATGATGACTATGGGAGTCAAAGAGGTTCTCAAGCACATGGAGCAAGATGAAGTTGAACTCTGAACTCTTTGAAGGAAAGTTGAGATCCTAAAGGGATATCTAGCCAAATTTGTTGGTACTTATGATCCTGAGCACCTCGAGGAGACTCTAAATACAATTCTTAAAGAAGGGGAAGGTGTATGGCTTGACCCATTTTTGAAAGCTTGTTAGGAATGGCGAGAAAGTGTTTAGGATAGAGGTATCACCACAATGATAGGGAATTTGAAGTTATTGCATGCTATGCAAGAGAATGTTGATAAGATTGTGGAAATTTTGAGGCAATACTTTAGTATCATGGATGAGGTATGGGCATGGAGAAGATTTGAAAACTCTACAAGCCATAAAAGGGCAAAGGTACCACATTCTAATTGATGTATATACCAGAGAAGAGCTAGACATGATAGATGATTTGATAGAGAAGATAGTAGATGGCAATAAAGTAGTGGAAAGATTGTAGGAGAAGATCCATCGACTCAAGGACCAAGCTCAGGGGCAAATTTTGGAAGTAGAAAAGTTGTCCAGTGATGCATGCTTGGACATCTTTGAAAATGAAGAATGAGAGAAGCCATTGCTAGTTGAGGTAGTAGTGGAGAATTTCAAGAAGACTTTAGAGGAAGCATCTAGTGATGAGGATATCAAAGAAGCCTTCAGGATA
The DNA here is from genome assembly GCA_028749045.1 of Cupressus sempervirens. NCBI lineage: Eukaryota > Viridiplantae > Streptophyta > Pinopsida > Cupressales > Cupressaceae > Cupressus > Cupressus sempervirens. The sequence goes on along the minus strand of CM053792.1, from coordinate 861,674,612 downwards.
GAAGAAGCACTTTTGGAATTGGACACCAAACTCGAAGACTTTGCAGAGACTCAAATTGAGGTAGAAAACTATAGATAGAAGGTCAAGGACAAGTATGAGACTTTAGATCTTCTAGAAATAGATAAAATTATTGAGATGATAGAGAAATTCAAGGGCAAACATCTAAACATAGCTTTGGTATGAACAAGAACAAAACCCAAATGTCAGAATTTCAACTTTGACACTTAGTAAAATTTTGAGATTTTGACCCTATCAAGGTCTACAGATCTATAGGTCCATAGCACCATAGGTCTATAGCTCCATATTTTTGAGTTCCATAGCTCTACAATTCAGAGGTTCACCAATAGTTGACTTCCAATTCCAAAAATGGCACTTTCCATGCACCAAGAGTGTGTTTTGATGGCAAGTTTAACTCTGACACACACCTAGTGATAGGCCAACTTCTATTTTTGGTGCCTCCATGCACTTCCACTTTGACTGATGGTTTCCTCCTACTTTCTCTCTCATGCTTTCATTTTTTTTGACATGTAAAGGGCTCATGCATCCAATTATTGAATAAAATATGGATGGAGTCCCTCTAAGCACTAGATTAATTGTTAGTCTATATATATTTAGTTTATTTTAATGTTTTAAAAGCATTTTATTGCACGAAGATACCTCTCACTCTCAACACAAATTGAGGAGATGATTTCTTACAAATACCCCATTGTAAGATGTAATAAAGGCTACCATTATTATGCAATAAAATTATGCTTTTGGTGCTCACATTTGGAGTGTAGTCATTCTTGCCTGAATGTGTCATTGTTTTGTAGATTTTATTCATGAGATTGTGATTGAGCCAAAGATATTGCATTGTTTCTAGTTGTGTGATCTTTTAGTTTTTGTCTTTGCTATAGATTTACAAATTTCGCTAAGGTATGTAGCTTGAGGAGATATCACAAATTGTGCTTGCATAAATCTTTGTCTCGCATGAGCATACTTTTTGTGGCCTTGCAATTTGATGAAGAGTGAAACATCATTTGGTTACTAGAATTTCTCATCGATGTTTGCATCAGTGGATTCTAAGAAGCATTGCTCCCATTTTCATTTGTTTCCTATTGATTTCTTTGAAAGTTTAAATTGCAATATGTTGTTTTATGTAGCTTATGTCTGTTTAGAATTTCAATTCCAAGTTATTTCGATTTCATGTTATTTTCTTTTAGTTTCGTTATTTTCTTTGCTAACCCCTTGTTAGAATAGGAACTCATTTTAGTTTCATTGTTAGATTGCATTCATTGAAAACTTAGAAAATACAAAAACATTGTTCTTTTTGTGTGATATTTTGAGACAGAAAATAGATTTACGTCATTTTGAGATCATAATAGAACCAACAAATGCCTCCTCGTGAACAAGCACATTTATCTTCAATTGAGTAGATTTTGGTACATTGCAGGACAAATACTAAACCTTGGTGTTGATACCAAAAGATTAGCTTTTCAAGAGAGGAATTGTGCAATGGATTCCTGCCATTGACCTCTTGTAAAATGACTGCCCAACACTGATTTAGTTTTCTTCAAAAAATACTAAATAAAGCATTTTAGTCCTTATGATTTAAATTGATTTCATAATTAAATTTACTATTTTATAATTATTAAATTTATTTAATATTATAGTTTAGCGAAAAAAATTCTATAAAAAAATATTGGCCACTTGTTTTATCCTAATTTTATGCATTTAAAAAAAAAAAAAAAAATTAGTATGAATATTCATAGAATCGATAGAAATTTGATAAGAGAAAATTTGACATAGGTTGCAAATATGATAGACATGTATGTAAAATTTGGATTCATAGAAAAAAGAATATGAACAGTATATTAAAATGTCACAGTTGAGATAAATTGCAGGAAATGCTACTCTATGGTGGGAGTTCAATCCATAATAGCTTATTGGCTATTACCAAACTTTTAATAAACTTTATAAAAGAAAAAATATTTAAAGAAAACTTTAGTCATTGAGAGTTGAATTTAAAAAATGGAGACATGCACATTCACTACCATTCCTCCCTATGATATTTATATCTAAACAATCCATTCTTGTCGGGCATTGAAATCGATAAATGCTTAGCATAATTTGGAGCATTGGAAGTAACTTAAGTATTAGAGCATATCTCATCCTTAATATATCAATTATCAAAACAATAAGATTTTGAAATTGAATACATACATATATTCTCTGAACCTAAAATAAATTTAATAATAAACATTTAAAGTTATCACGGAATTGGTAAGGAGAGCTAGTTACATCTTATAAAATCAACTACTAAATGTTTATGGTTTAAATGCTAGGTACCTTTATGACACTAGTGGTGATGAGATGCTTGTTTCTTACAACAAAGTTGAAGAAGATGATGATAAAATAGATTATTCAATATGTATTACCAATACCTTCATTGATCATTGTTGTTGTAAGATTGATGTGAATGATAAAACTTGCATGAATCTGTCATTTACTAAGACCAAAATTTAAGAGGTTCTTCAAGAAATTACAATCTTATTATATGATGAGGATGAAAATGAAATTTATATAGGCAATAAAAAAAGGGTTTGTACACATTTGGTCAAACTAAATGTGAATGAGAAAGTAATGGTTACTTTCAATTATAAGTAGATTACCATGTTTATCCTTTTTCAAATTGGTTTTTTAGTGTTTGTATTGGAGTATTGAACATTTGTTTGGGACATTTATGAGTGAGGATTAATCAAGATTGTCAAACTTGTCAATTTTAATTCAACCAAATTTGACATTATATCTCCTTTATTTGGATTCTACATTTGCAATCCTACCCAAATTTGAGATTATCTTTCTCCTTTGTTTGCATTCTACATTTGCCATGCTACCTAGATTTGGGATTATGTTTCTCCTTTATTTTCATATACTTTTGAAATGTTGTGATTTAATTATATTTTGTTTATATCTAATATTTTATTTCATTGATTGCATGGTATGCACCAAATGGTGTTTGTGGGGATGTTCTTATCACTTTTTCAATTAGTGAAGTAGCTTTTTTGCATTCAACCATGCAATTTTAGTGGAAGAAGGTTACCCAATATGCATAATACATTGCACTTTTGACAAAAGCATATTGTAATTGAATAGATTCTAAAGAAACAAAAGTAAGAAGAGACTAGAATTATATATGTAAAAGTCAAATAATAATTTATATTTATTTTACTTAAAAGAAAATCTTAAAGGAAAAAATTGGAAATTCCTTTTTCTTCAATATATTATAATGTAAGTATATATTTCTATCAATATAATATATACACTTTGTTTAAGTACAATTGCTAGTGATTATTTTCAATTGTAAGTAGAGATGGTTGGACTCTCTACTATTTGAAATGATTTGGTCCATATAATTTTTACAATATTTGAGATCAAATAATTGAAAAATCTGATAACATTCATTTGTACTTGTCCAAATAGTTTTTCATGAAGGTTTCTAGGAATTGGACTTCAAACATTAACAAAGAATATCTATCTCAATATCTAAAAAGTAGGAAATACAAATTAAATTTGGATGTAATTTTACAAAACAAAATAATTTTTAAAGCTTTGAAATCATTGATTGTTTAAATAATGAATTGAAATCTAAAATTCAATGTTTGATGTCAAAGGTTTGATTTTACCATTAAATCTCATGTTCTCTTGACTAATGCTTAGTATTTTGTAGAAAACATTTGATAGAAAAATGATTTATTGACAACAATTTTGATTTTAAAAATAGATCAAAAGTTTGCAGAAATACAAAACAACCAAGAAATGGAAAGTAGTCATAGAATCTACCCCAAAACCTTTACGTTTTATATACAAATACCTAGAAAGAGAGAAAAATATGTGACTCTAACAAAAAATAAGATAATTATTTATGTTAGAAACAAATGTACATAATTATTATATGGCTTAAACATCACACTAAGGCTTGATTTCTATGTTAGAAGTGTTAAATAGTGAAAGTTGACTTATTTTTTTGAAGTTAATTTCTTCCTTAGTGTGTAATGTTTAAGGGTGGCCCATAATTAAAGTGTAGGATAGATCATGGTTGAAATATGGAGTTCTTAGCAACTACATTTAAAAGATTGCTAAAATATTGGTTGATGTATGAAATGTATGTAGACGTAAAATTTATATATAATGTGTACTATAGCTTGGTAAACGAAATATTGGATGGTTGTGGAAATAAAATAGTTTCATGTACACTCTAACACAAGTGTTTAATATTTTTTGTTTAAAGATTTCTTAACAAATCCAAACCCTATGAGAGTTTACCATGCAATTCTTTCTCTAACAAGTTTTGAAAAAATTGTTCTTTAGGTCACCATGAGAACAGTAGCATTTAGATTTCTTAGATGAAACTTAGTAAAAAAATTATCTTCTATAGGAATATAGGCATGTACAAATTTTAAGGAGTGTATACTTATGCATCTATACATGAGATGCTATCTGTATTAGATATCTTGGATATCTTATGATGGTGAGATTGCTATCGATCTTATAATTGCCAATTGTAAAAGTGATCAAGGGGTCATTAGTATTTTTGAAATTGTTACAGTCATAGTTTAGAGTAGGTGTTATTGAACGAATTGTAAGAGTTGTAATCATTGATTCAATATGTTAATGATGTACCTTCAATCATGTGTGTGTGTGTGTATAATGATTTGGATAGTTATGACTTTGTTGATTGAGATAGAGCTCTTTGTTGAGCTCTCCCTTTTGCATCTCTTCTTGTCTTAGTAAAAATTTTACCCCTCTTTTAGTAAAAAAGTATACCAGCCCATGAATAATTGAAGCTTATCATATTTACTTGAAATGAGACACTGATGATGTTACTCAATTAGATGTATATATATAAACACACACACACACACACACACACACATATATACATACATACATATATTTACATGTATATATACATGTCTATATATGTGTATAGACACACATGCATGAGTGTGTGTGTATATTGATAAATTAATTATTATAATAATATTATTTACATCTAATTGAGAAACATCATTAATGTCTCATTTCAAGTAAATATGATAAGCCTCGAATATCCATGGGTTGCTATACTTTTTAATTAAAAGAGGGGTAAAAAATTTATCAAGACAAGAAGAGATAAAAAAGGGAGATAGCAAAGAGCTCTATCCCAGTCAACAAGGGCTTCTATACTAACATATATTATGATTGTAATTAATTAAGAACACATAGGGTCATGACCTTACCACATAGTGTCATGCCCCTATGTGGGGTGTCTTCATTCATATTAAAGTCATGTTTGTATTGTTATTGGGAACATATGATATCACTCATAGTACTGGGATACATACATACATAGTCCATCTATAATGGGAGAGGTTTCCAAGACTCATCAAGGCATGTTCAGTAAGCTACTTGATCATTGCTAGAAGCTCAAACAAATAATTCTTTGCATTTGGAACATTGTTACCAATAATGATAGTATGACTAACATGCTTTTATCTTTTAATAAAAATTAGGAGGAATCTAGTGGTTCAAATGCTAAAAGTGAGTCTGCTAATAGAGGGACATTTAGGGGTAGAAGATCCAATGATAGAAGAAGGTCTAGTGGAAGAGGGCCTAGTGTGTTCACTGGTAAGTACTTTACTTGTAACCAAGTAGGAAATTAGTCCTTTAGATTCCTTGAAAAGAAAAAACAAGGATATTACATTTATTTGGTTATGTTCCTTCTTACAATTTTTATTGCCTTATGTATTTTGGGTTGAAATTTGAAAACAAGCCACTCTCACGTGTCCTTTCTTAAATTATTGATGCAGTGTTCCAAAAAATAATTCTTTTCAAATTAGTTTCTTTCTAGAGTTGGTCAATATGAAATATAGTTATTATATTCCTAAACAAGTAAGAGAACCTAGAAATGACGCCTCTTTTTCTCTGAGTTATCTTCATTCCTCTAACAACAATCTCAATCTCAACACTAAACATAATGCACAGTACAAATCTACTCATGTCAACTATCATTATTATTTCTAAGAAAGAAATATCTAGTATGATGAATCTTATTTCTATTGCACTTGGAATGAGGTTCTAATTCACTCTACAACTCAAGATATTCCTATTTTACTAACTGTTGTCCCCATTTTATGCCATTACCTAGGGTTTCATCTATTTTTCGTCATATCTTGAGATTCCACCATGGGAAATTAACAACCCTTGGTAGAATTTCAATTAGGAAAATGTCTTTTATGTTCCTTTTGGTTTTAGTTCAAAAGAATGAGGTTGGAGAGAAAAACTTGATGCCCTAGGCATGCAAGATCTATGTGCATGCCAGAAATTCGTAGCAACATCTTTCATAACTTGCTAAAGAGAAGGTTTTGAGGCTTGAAAATTGGTATATGACCATTTGACATGATTCCCCTTATGTTCCAATTTCTGAATTGAAGTTTTTCTCAAGGGGTAGGGTACTTCATATGTTAATAGATGCCTAATTGCCTGCATTCCTAAGTGAGCCTTAAAAAACTCAGTTACTGCATACTTCTCTTGAGATCCCAAGGCTTTAGTATGTTGTATAAAACTAAAAAGGGTATCCAAATCAGTGATTCCTTTATTTGGGTTGTGAGGATATGTTTGTGATTTTCCATGTTCAAGGCTACAAGCCTAGTCTTGAGTTTGTGAAGCAACTAGCCAATGAAAGTTGCATAGTTTGAATCTAATGTTGAATTCATGTTAGTTTGGACCTAAATAGACCCTTTTCATGCTTGGAAGTCACCCCTAGTCATTATTTGTATTTGTGAGTTTTTGTGTCAAATAAGCCTTATGATGCCCTTAAGAGCAACTAGTGATTAGTTATCTTTGTGACAGGTTTTCCTTGTGATTGGGGATTCTTAAGAGTGTTTGGATTTTTTAAAAGGTTATAAAGGTCCTTGGGGTCATTAGGTTAAGTTTTAGGCATCTAGGAGTTAAGATTTCTAAAATTGCAAAAGTTATTAAAGCAAAATTGAAAAAATGCTGACAACTTTGCAAGAGTTTGGAAATTGGTGAAGGGCTGACCATTTGGAAATAAGTCATTTTACTATTTTTGAACCTTTTCCAAGTCATAGAATTGGAATCAAGTGAAAAATGTAAAAATTGCATTTTTTGTGCAAAGTTGCATTATTGAAAGTTGTAAAAGTTGCTCAAATTTGCAACTTATTGGAAAAAGGGTCGTGGGATCGAACTATCTACTCCATTAGCTCCAAGTGGTTGGGTAAACCCTATTTCCAACCTTGTCTTATCCTATTTAGTGCTTGAAAATTCTCGAGCATGCCAAACTAGAACGTCCCTAAGGGTCACTAAATGCCATAGAGCTGCGATCTTTGACACGACATATCTTAGAGCTCATGTGAGGTATGGATGTGATTCCAATTCCTATAGGACCATGTTGCAGATACCTACACTAAGCTCTCTTTATTTTTAGAGATCATACTCTATTTTGATTTTGGAATGCCATCTCGGGTGATGTTGAAACTTGTAGGGTTGGCCAGTACAAAGTTACCAACTGCCAAATCTCTCTCACCTTTCATTGTGGGATCAAATTGTCTGCTCTGTTAGCTTTAGGTGGTCATGTAAACCATATATCCAACCTTTTACCATCTTTTTGAGTGCTCTAACATTCTTGGGCACACCAAACTAGAACATCCCTAAGGGTCACTAAATGCCATAGGGCTGAAATCTTTGATGGGGCATATCTTGGAGCTTATGTGAGGTATGGATATGATTCTAGTTCCTATAGGACCATGTTGTGGAGACCTACAATAACTTTTCTCTCTTTTTAAAGATCATACTCCATTTTTATTTGACAATGCCATCTCAAGTGATGCTGAAACTTGTAGTATTGGCCAATACAAAGTTGCCAACTACCAAATCTCTCTCACCTTTCATCGTGGGATCGAACTATCTACTCTATTAGCTCTAGGTGGATAGGTAAACCCTATCCCCAACCTCATTCCATCCTGTTGAGTTCTCAAACATTCTTGGGCATGCCAAACTAGAATGTCTCTAAGGGTCACTAAATGCCATAGGGTTGTGATCTTTGATGGGGCATATCTCAAAGCTCCTATGAGATATGGATGCAATTCTAGTTCCTATAGGACCATGTTGTGGAGACCTACAATAACCTCCCTCTCTTTCTAGATATCATACGCTATTTTGATTTTGTGATGCCATCTCGGGTGATGTTGAAACTTGTAGTGTTGGCCAGGACAAAGTTGCTAACTGCCAAATCTCTTTCACCTTTCATCGTGGGGATCAAATTGTCTACCCTTTTAGCTCTAAGTGGCTAGATAAACCCTATCCCCAATCTTGTCTCATCCCTTTCAACACTCAAACTTCTCGGGCATGCCAAACTGAAATGTCTCTAAGGGTCACTAAATGCCATAGAGCTGGGATCTTTGATGGGGCATATCTCAGAACTTGTGTGAGGTATGGATATGATTCTAGTTCCTATAGGACCATGTTTCATAGACCTACACTAGCCTCTCTCACTTTTTGGAGATCATACTCTATTTTGATTTTGTGGCGACATCTCGAGTGATGTTGAAACTTGTAATGTTGGTCAGTTCAAAGTTGCCAACTACCAAATCTCTCTCACCTTTCATTGTGGGATAGAACTATCTACTTTGTTATCTCCGGGTGGCTAGGTAAACCCTATCCCCAACCTTGACCCATCTTGTTGAGAGCTCAAACATTCTTGGACACATGAAATTACAATGTCCCTAAGCGTCACTAAATGCCATAGGATTGCAATCTTTGATAGGGCATATCTTGGAGCTTGTGCGAGGTATGGATGCAATTATAGTTCCTATAGAATCGTGTTGTGGAGACCTACAATAATCTCTCTCACCTTTTAGAGATCATACTCTATTTTGATTTTTTGATGTCATCTCGAGTGATGCTAAAACTTTTAGTGTTGGCCAATACAAAGTTGCCAACTACCAAATCTCTCTTACATTTCATTGTGGGATAAAACTATCTACTCTGTTAGCTCTGAGTGGCTAGGTAAACCCTATCCCCAACCTTCTCCCATCCTATTCAATGCTTGAACATTCTCGGGCATGTCAAACTGGAATGTCCCTAAGGGTAAATAAATTCCATAGACCTAAAATATTTGAAAGGGCATATCTCAAAGCTCGTGCGAGGTATGGATACGATTCTAGTTCCTAGAGGACCATGTTGTAGAGACCTCTACTAACCTCTCTCACTTTTTGGAGATCATACTCAGTTTTGATTTTGTGATGCCATCTCAGGTGATGCTAAAACTTGTAGTGTTGGCCAGTACAAAGTTTCCAACTACCAAATCTCTCTCACCCTTCATTTTAGGATCAAACTATCTACTCTGTTACCTCCAGGTGGCTAGGTAAACCCTATCAAAATGAATAGTTTTAAGGTCAATGATTAGAACAATACAAATAGTGTATAATGTTCATGGATATTTGAGCTTGGATATGTGTTGCAAGATGAGTATAGACCTTATGTATACAATTTCAATACTTTATGTAATGATTTGAGTAAGTTATAGACGTTTTAGTAAAAACTAGTTGCAGGTTAGTGATAGAGAAATATGTCAGGTATTGTTACTATATTTTGGTTATAACTTGTTGGTGACCTAGAATTAAGGTTTGGGAGCATAAAGCATGGTAGAAGACTTGGAATAGTGCATTATTTGGGATTTTCAATTCATTTAGTTTGTGTTGTGACAATTGCTAGCATGTGGCATACAGATTAGTACTTCTAGGAGCTGAGGGGATAGTGTAGTGTATTGTTTGGATTGGCGAGTGTTAATTGATAAGTAAGAATCCAATGAGTACTAAATGTTCTATTTATTCTCATAAGAGATGGTTTCACACAAATCACTACTCATGCAACATGGATCAATGAATTTGACTCAAAAACAACATAGTTGAATCTTGATAGAAATATCACAATTTGACATGTTGTGGAATATATATGTTAATTATCAATTAACAAGCTTAAGGGGATTACTAATGAATGGTTCATAAGGCACAACACCTGATGAAGATTTTACAAATGGAGTTACAAGAAGAGTGGTTTTAACCATTGGGGAAAATTTTTAGTTAAGCACACTTGAGTTGGAGTAGTACTAGGATGGGTGACCTCCTAAGAAGTATTTGTACTTCACCTCTTTGAGAATCAATTAGATTCAATGAGTGCTAAGTGTTCTATTCATTATCATGAGAGATTAGTTTGTGTAAATCACTACTCATGAAATATGGGTCAATGAATTTATCTCAAATACTACATAGTTGAATTGTGATAGCAATATCACAATTTGACTTCTTGTAGAAATGTCTTCTACTTGATGAGCTTAAGGGGAATTATAATGAATGGTTCATAAGGCACAACACTTGGTGAAGGTTTTTCAAATTGTGTTATAGGAAGAGTGGGTTTAACCATAAAGGACACTATATAATTAAGTGTGCTCAAGCAAGAGTAGTACTGGGGTGGGTGACATCTTAGGAAGTCCATATACCTCAACTCTATGAGAATCACCTAGATCCAATGAGTGCTAAGTGTTCTCTTTACTCTCATGAGAGATGGGTTCTTGTGTCCCACTACTCGTGAAACATGGGATAATGAGATTGACTAAAAAATTACACACTTGAATTCCATTAGTACTATCACAATTTGACTTGTGAAAAAAGATCTAAGCCTACTTATCAATAACAAAATTTGCTAGACCATTTGACCTATCCTGGAATATACATAGATAACTAGTCTCCATGGTGATAGATAGATTGATTTATGAGATGCACATATACATGTGATTGCCCATTATAATTGGTACTCTATGATGGTGGATCTAACATATGGAATTAATGAAACCTTGAGAATCCTATTAGGCTCTACATCATAACTAAACCTTGATAATCCTATTAGGCTCTACATCAGAACTAAACCTTGAGAATCCTATTCTAGCTCTAAATCATTGTCTATCTCTGTCACGTGACAATCCTTCACTATTTTGAGGCTAGATTAATGGATTTACCCCTCCCACCATCTATGATGTAGATGTAACTTGTGGGAGAGGGTGTTACAATTGTAATGAATGTATATATGATGATTTTGTGTGTAGGGTAAGAGTTTTGACAGAGAGAAAGAACCAAAGACTAGTTGGGCAGTGAAGAGCATGGGCATGGGTGACTGCCCCAAGTAGAGAAGTAAGAGTTTTCTCCAAACAAGGATAAGTTTTATGTTTGATATCAATTATTCGGATGATTTTAAGTATGTTTCGATCAATTTACAACATCTAGAAAAATTGGGAGATGAGTTTTTGGGAAAGCCCTATGGTAAAGGGCATAGAAGTGAGGGTTTGGTGAAAGGGGATGTAGAAATGCTAGAGTGACAAAAAAACTTTGAAATCCTTTCCTTTGAGTCATATTGCAAGACTGTTTGATGTTGTTAAGGTTCCAACAAATAAGGGGATATGAGTTTCTTTGTAAATATCCACTAATTAAGCCTAGTTGTGTAATTGAGATAGCAAGATTTGAGAGATACTTTCCAAAGCAACTATAGTTGAAATTTTGGTATGTTTTAGAAGGGAATAAAGGTTATCTAGAACAGAAAAGGGTTGTAAGGAAACTTGGCAAAAAAGAATATAACCATTTCCACATAACCCATAATAGATCTGAAATAAACATGGAATTAAAATCCACATGCAAGAGAATAGAAAACATACCCACAAAATGTGACACAAGATATACCCTGGGAAACCCTCATTGAGGGAAAAACCCTACCTCCAAAAGCATCCATCATCATGTATTATTTAGCAAAAAACACCATTGCCATACAACCATGGAAGCCTTCATGGCCATAGCCACAACCGAGCAAACTATGTTAACAAGCATGAATCCACACATCCCATGCCATGCTTTCAACCTTCACAAATGCTCCCTTGGATAACCTGTCAATCCTTGTCCCGCTCGACTCTTGCCTTTTTTCTTCTCCTTGTCACTCTCTCTCCTAAAAAAACTACCCTTGTGGCTGCTTATATAGTAGCAAGTCCCACAAAACCACCAAGTGGTATTACATAAACCATGTGCTACCTAACCCACTGACCCGACATTTAATATTGGGCATTTAATTCTTTTCCCCAATATTAAATAATTACATAAAATATTTTCACAATGTTACAATACAACTCATCAAGAATATTCCATGGGAATCTTTACATGTTGCACGTCCATCTAGGTACAACATTACATAATAAAAAATAAAATAATAAAATAACAATATTATGCAATGTGTGCAACACCCATTATCTCAACAATCTCTCACTTGTTGTATACATTGCATAGGGTCAATCCGTAGCCACATAAATGAACAAGGGACCAATCCCTCCCAACACATCCACCATCATGGATCAAAATACACCAAGTGCTCCATCCTGGTACCTGCAACAAAATCAAAGTATCCAGCATCTCGAACATGAATGATCTCACCTCCTATTATGCCACTCCCACTGGACATACATAGAAGCCATCCAAAGAGAAAGCCACCCAACCTGTCACATTAGAAGATCATAAAATCTTGTACCAACTAAAAATTCCAAGCACAAATAACTTGATCCAAAGGTAATCACATGTATTCGTAATTGTCAAAATATCCATAGCTGAAATAGCACCCAAAGCAAGTGCCAGACCCATCCAACTATCCATACCTCAAAGGTATAACAAGTGAATCTCATATCACCAACATATCCAATCTATAACCTGCAATCACAAGCCTCAAGAGTAATACCTACCACATATATACCAAGAAGCTCCCACAGTAAAAGATAATGTCAAATCTATAACCAATCCACTCAACACATCTCAAAGAAGTGAATCCATGTAGTATCAAGGACATCCACAATACATAAACTGATATCCTGCAAGAACAACTCTCATAACAAGTCTCCAATGCTCTCCCAAGTTCACCACAACCAATAGAGGAAAGAGAAAAAAATAACCATGTCATCTCTCACATGACATACATGAGCACAAACCAGTTATCACAATCTCTAACCAATCTCAAATCCAATGTAAGCAAAACTGAACATCCAGGAAGATAACCAAGACCAAAGAAACCATGCAAATCATAACCTGTATCATGTCCTTCTACACACACCTCTAGATTTAAACTGTGCAAGTATGATCTCCTCCATAAAACCCCAACAAGAAGCCTCAACAACACTCAAACCATACCATATAACTAATCATGGATGTAAGCCTCTCACAAGAAGATCAAACTCATAAAACCATTCCTAAACCAAGGAATAACCATTCCTAAACCAAGGAATAACCATTCCTAAACCAAGGAATAACCATTCCTAATCCAAGGAATATGCCCAATATAAAACCATCTCCCAAACTCAACCAGCATAACAACATATGCAAATGGAGATAACCAATGCTAAACCATCTCTCAAATGAACCCTCCAGAACTAACTCATGTACCATAGCTCAAGATCCATATCCATGAAAAACAAGCATAAATATAATGCAACTGAGAGAAACAATGGGCTATACCTCTCAAGTAGCAAACCGCCGAGTAGACCAAGAGTGGGGAATGAGAACACTCATCAAGATACCCAAGTCTCCAACCAAGACTCATCTAAGAACAATCTCCTCTCAAGTCCATATCAGGTGACTGCACCTCGGACTTCCTACTGAAACCATCAACCATCCCAAAAAATACTTCTCTAATCCAAGAGAAATCAGCATCACCACCATCTCTAAGTATCCATGAGCACCTGTAACCAATCAATCCATGCCAACTCCAAATGCAACATAGCAATATCGTGAAGTATCCAGCTTATGATCAGTTTACTCAATACCAAGAAACTAAACCAAGATCAATGTCAAAGTTCCAACCATGGCCTCAGGAACATAAACATGACAACATGATCTTACCATCTCAACTAAAGAGATATCATGCTCCATATGAGCATACCATAACATGTCACAACTCTAAATGCGTATCAAGAATATACCATGACATAATAATGAAACCATCCTCATACCAAGGATAACATGCCAAATAAAAGCATAAACCACACCTTTGCCAAGAACCCTGTGAGTCCTAAAGATGCAACCATCTCCACACACCATGAAGAAAACCATCTCCACATACCAGGAAGAACCATCTCCACATACCATGAAGATAACCAAGAACTCCATGAGTCCTCAAGATCTAACCATCTACATACACCATGAAGATAACAAGTGCAACATGCAAATGTCAAAGACGCTTCTGCAGCAACAGGATCTAAGACAAACCTCCAACATCTGCAAACACTCAATAAATATATCAATGCCAACAACTCCCACTCAACTATGGTACCAAGTCACCTATGGCATCATAAAATCCATCCTCTCCAAACCAAGAAGATATAAACCAAACTAGGAACTAATCCTACACTGTCACCCCATCACTGTCACAAGCTCCCACTAAACTGTGTATCCAAGCTATCCATGACATATGATGAAAAAATCCATCCTCTAACCATGAGAATCAACCAAGGCATCAAACCATCAAAGAACTCAAAGTGCACATCATGAGCTCCTCAAAAGAAACCAAATAACCATGATCCTCAACCAAGAAGATATACCACCATAACTGAATTAGAAATCCAAGCTAATGAACATCAAGGATGTACCTGTATATCCAATCATGTCATGCCAAAATCCATGACACCATGATCACATCCATGAACCGAGCATTTGGATCTCAAAGTATGTCCAACCTGTCAGCATAAAATAGTCAACCACAATCCTCCACCATGACTGTACCTGGTAACAACATCTCATCTCTTCTACATGAAGAAAATAGTAAATCATGTGACTTAGGGCATAGACAACCCAAATCCAAGCCACCAATATGAATATGTATCAATAATGAAAGATCAATGGGAAAAGACAACCCAAACCAAGCTATAAATGCAACCTGTAAGTATAGACCGCTTACAACACTGCACAACTTGTAGACCCAACAAGTCATCATGCATATCCAAGTCCAAACATTGATAACCATATCATCATGAGACCAATCTGAAATATGAACTGAGTATACAATGACATCAAATCTTAAATCTCCAATGCCATAAACTCACAATGTTACCATAGTCAAAATATATTAATAAACTGTTCAAATCAATATATCATAAAATAAATCATGCCAAACCTACACCAAATCTAAACCAATGTGTAGAGCTCTCCAAGAGCTTTCCGTTGACTACTCGAAGTCCAAAATCCGACTCCGTATGCCCAAGTTATGCCCTAATTTGTGCTCAAAATAAATAACATTTGATTTTAGGGCTCTTAAAACCTAACAAAATTTCAAAATCATAGAACCAAATCTACACCATCTTATATTGCTCTGAATTAGCTTTCCAACGCCTATAAGAACTCTGAAATCCGATATTCTGAGAGAAAGTTATGGCCGTTTTACTAAGACAACCTTTTTACCATTTTTAGTATGATTTTTCATTTTTTTTTTAAAATTTCAGTGACAAAAATTTTGACGGGATTAAATTTGACGGCCATCATGGGCTGAAACTAAAAAACTCTTTCATTTCCTCTGAACATGACCAAACTAGGGCATATTATATATCAAATTTTATGGAAATGTCGACCCGGATCCAATGGTGAGGTCTATTTTTACTTAGGAGGTCATTTCTGCAAGCTACCCCCCAAAACCCTCATTTAAATGAAACATCCAAAAAACTCTTTTGTCCAACAATTTCCCATGCCCAAATCTTTTAACATACCATTATAACAACAAACCCAAAAGCCTCAGATCTACAATAAATCATTCATATATCTTGCCCTTTCTTTTATCCTCTCATGCATTCTCATGGATTCAATCTAGGGTTACAATAATAAAACCATAGCTCTAATACCACTTGTAAGGAAACTTGGCAACAAAGAATATAACCATTTCCACATAACCCATAATAGACCTGAAATAAACATGGAATTAAAATCCACATGCAAGAGAATAGAAAACATACCCACAAAATGTGACACAAGATTTACCATGGGAAACCCTCATTGAGGGAAAAACCCAGCCTCCAAAAGCATCCATCATCATGTATTATTCAGCAAAAAATACCATTGCCATACAACCATGGAAGCCTTCATGGTCATAGCCACAACCGAGCAAACTATGTGAACAAGCATGAATCCACACATCCCATGCCATGCTTTCAACCTTCACAAATGCTCCCTTGGCTAACCTGTCAAGCCTTGTCCCGCTCGACTCTTGCCTTTTTTCTTCTCCTTGTCACTCTCTCTCCTACAAAAACTACCCTTGTGGCTGCTTATATAGTAGCAAGTCGTACAAAACCACCAAGTGGTATTACATAAACCATGTGCTACCTAACCCACTGACCCCACATTTAATATTGGGCATTTAATTCTTTTCCCCAATATTAAATAATTACATAAAATATTTTCACAATGTTACAATACAACTCATCAAGAATATTCCATGGGAATCTTTACATGTTGCATGTCCATCTAGGTACAACATTACATAGTAAAAAATAACAATATTATGCAATGTGTGCAACACCCATTATCTCAACAAGGGTTTGGGAAGGTCAATGGAAAAGTTTGGAGAAAATTGAGAATTATTGTCTGGCAAGGGCTAGTTGAGTCAAGCCTAGAATAGGAATAATTGGAAAAGTGTAAGAGATGAGTTGGAACATTTTAGATGGGATGTGTTGAGATGAACCAAGGTGTTGGGGTCATCGTGTGATGCCTAGGATGGGTTTTGGTATGTTGGAGGCACCAAGGTACACTAGGTGCATAGGTAGCAACGTGGGTGTTTTGAAGACAAATTGAAGAACTAAGTTATAACCTCTTAGATATGGTTGTGGAAAGGTATTACCAATTCAAAGAAATCCTCTTGAACCCTAATAGAGTTAGATTCCTTGGGTAGATTCCAAGAGTACAAAGGAGTCCCAGAGTTGAGTTGTTATTCCTAGGGGAATAGTGGGAGGCTCTAGATTAGGTGCAGGGCTTAGGATCTCTTCTAGGGACTATTTAAACACCAAATCCACCTTTACCTAAAAAGGTGGTATGATGCAGAGTCCTTGAAAATGCGTCATGAAGACCTTGAGTGCCTACACCATATATATTTAAATAACACACACACACACACACACACACACACACACACACACACATATATATATATATAAGTTATTTGAAAATTACAATAGACTAGTAGTAAATTTAACTTGCTTGTAAGTTTTGTGGCCTATCTATACCTAAAGAATCAAAGACATCACAAGTCTCAATTTCAATAACCATAATATTACAAGAAATCCATCCAGTAATCTAGGAAATCTAGAGAGTAATTCTTCCTTGTATCCCCTTGACAGGGAACCTAAGAGATCCATAACTAATAAGAGTAAAAGTGGAATAAATTTTATTCTATTTTTAACACAACATTGAAGCACATACATTTCATTTTCAATTCTTCTAA
This sequence comes from Cupressus sempervirens, assembly GCA_028749045.1. Lineage (NCBI taxonomy): Eukaryota > Viridiplantae > Streptophyta > Pinopsida > Cupressales > Cupressaceae > Cupressus > Cupressus sempervirens. Next base: position 861,657,071 of record CM053792.1, on the reverse strand, counting down.
GATTAAATATTTTGATATATCTCATTGATTAAATATATGAATATTCTATATTAACTCAACAACCAAGTTCTTATAGGTTCCCAAACATCACTACTAGAAACACATACATAAGTTCCCATAAGTAAAAACCATCATAAATATATGAACAAGGTTTCATTATAAATAGTGTAATCCATTATAACAATTAGATAGCATAAAAATCACATAAGCATACCAAGGACAATCATCTTGATATACCCATTCTTCTTTATTACAACTAAGCATGTGTACATATACATATTACAAGGAGCAAGTAATCATTATATATCATGTTTTCATATACTTCTAACATTTTTCTCCTCTAACATGATCTCTATATAAAAATGGATACATAAGTATTATATCATAGTCATGATACAAAAATATGATGTTGCAACATGTAGTCACACATAAAAAAAGATGCAAAATTGGAATGTGTGAAGAAAGATCATCCAAGGCTCTTGAAAAACTCTGGAAAAATACTCAATGGATAAAACACTTTCCACCCAACCATGGAACCTTACTGCCCCACTCCCCTAAGCTAGGAGATAACACAAGGCCCCACACCAAGTTCAAACATAAGAAAGGGATTAAAATAGCTATTTTAACACTGATAAAGTTTATTGCTGATCAATATTGTATCAAAAATTCAAATTGGTTCGGTATTGAATTAAACTTGATAAAAAAATGAAAAAGAAGGAAATCTTTAAACATGAACAAGATCATAAATCATTTGACGATGACATATTGGAAATGATAAACTTATGCTTAAATAGTGATAAAGTTTATTATTAATCAATATTCTATCAAAGTTTCAAACTGATTAGGTATTGGATTTAATGTCATACATAAACATATCTAATTTAATGTCATACATGAATATATCTAATTTAATGTCATACATGAACAAAAATATCATATATTAACCAATAATTTCATAAGTCTAATAATGTCATGCATCAAATAAATATCATATATACATCAAATGTATATCAAATATGTCCACTTACATAAAATCCAACATATATGTTTGTTGATGCCTATACATGTACATGTCTATCAACTATATCTACTCCTTCCCACGAGGGGAAGAAAACAAATCTCTAGAGGCCTTTGGTCATCGTTTGGAGAGAGATGGTGGTGATGATGGGGTCCTCTTCACACGCTTTCTTGTCCTCTTGTTGAGGCTCTTCTCTAACTCGATCTGATACAAACAAAGTAGAAATGAATGAATAATTAATATACATTGAAATCAAATATATGTACACACAAAGTTAATTATTTTCTTACTACCATCATATAGTCACTCTACAAGTCCACCTCGAATGCTCGTGGACGATCACGTGTGACAAGACCCTACAACAATTGAATCAATATAATCACTTATAAATAACATTAGAAATTTTGATACTAACTATAATAAACAAAAAATAAAACCAAGAAAATTCTTTCATGCCTTAGTCAATGGCTGTGAACCAGCCATAGTTGTAGCCACTCCATGATCGACGGACTATCGGAGATGAGATGTCATGAGCTACATGTCATACAATACATGTGACATGTAACATGAAACATGAAACAAATATAATTAAATTAATTAAATTAACATGAAACAATTGTACCTCTACAAAGCTCGTATGATGTCTATGCTCTGAGTCTGTAGTAAATGTTGACGGTCTTTTAAAGAACTGATGCACATGCATAATTTTTTTGTCAATCCTTAATATGGTTACTTAATAATATATATGTATTAATTTAAATTATTAAATCAATACATACCTCTAGACTCATGGATGAGGCAAAAAATGGAGCCAGGGGATCACTACTAGGCCTACCAACACTGTAACCCTAAATTTTGAAAAATGTCAATAGATGCTTATCAATTAATCATTCATTATACATATGAAATGTGATCAAATTAGTAAATTATAATTGTAATTTACTTGTGTGTCAATTCTAAATGTGTCATTCAGGAACTGATCAGTGACAAGCTCATCATCTGCACCATCTCTAGCATGAGTGCTAAATGTGCATAAGGATCCACATGATGTGCACATGTGATCGTGGTGCACTGAAGGCTCCCCCTTAACTAATGGACTTGTGCAATGGATGAGAGTTTGTGTCAAAGCATTAATGGTCCCTAGAGCATTGGCCTCTACATTTTCCTTCACAACTAAAGGAATAGCCACATGCTCACCCTATGGCATGACCACAGGTGCCCTAACTACATTAGGGTCACGACCTGCCCTTGGCCTTTTAAATGATGAACCCCCACCTCTACGTTGGGAGTCTAATATATCAAAATAATTAGGGATCTCCCCAAGGAAAAACTCACAATACAATTTTTTTAAAAAATACGTGGGGATCTCGTGATTGTTGCAAGGAGGGGCATCAAAAATAATCCACCATCTATCCCAAAAATTATTTATAATAGCATCATGTATGCACCAATGGATGGGGAACCATTTAGTACCCTCTCTAATAGTAAATTTTGTTCACCAGCTTTTCTAAAAAATGCACATATTCTACCTTTTAGTATTTCTTTTTTTTTTAACATCTTGATATGACAATTTATTTGCATAAAATCCTTTTTGTTCATCCCTCTTAACCCACCAAACATCTAACTAACCACTAATTAAAGCTATCTAGCTCTTAATGGATTCGAGGGACAATGCCAGCTGAGCCCTCATTGGATTGGCTAGTCCAGATTCTTTCAACCAACCAATGAGTCCTTCTAATTCTATTTTGCCTCTTTCTATTTCATTTATTATATTTTCTTGTGTGCCAAGTGGAAGTCTTTCAATTGGTTTAGGTTGCAAAATTTGTTGTTTTCCTTGGGGAGGGTTTTGGTATTGATTTTCTTGAGGGTTTTGAGTTTCTTGGGGATTTGTCAGTTGATTATTGACATTTTCTAATAAAAAATTAATTGAAATCTAAACAAATAAACAAATGTAAAGAAAAATTGTAAAAACCCTACAAAAAAATATTAAAAACCTACAAAACAATATAAAAAACATATCAAACAATGCAAAATGAAATTTAGATCACATACGACATGTTTGTGATCTTGTATTCATTGGCGAGGAGGCACATTGTCAAGGCTGGTGGTGAAAACTTTGATTTTCTACAATTCTCGTATGTGCTGCTATGAGGAGAGGGCAAAAAAAGAGTTAAAATGAATAGGCTATGGGTATGTAGTCCATTTATAAGATTTTTCTTTTTTAAAACTGTGTACATGCTATTGAAAATTGAAAAAGAAGGGTTGTCACCTTTTTGGCACCACAACTTGGTGTACATACCCAATGCTAAGTTCAAAAATATGTTGATAAGTGTAAGGATTGCAACCTAAAATGAGCGTCATATCAAAAATTACCATAAAATGAGGAAAAGTCTACAAGAGTCAAGGTTGATGTGCACATTCACTAGTCAACAAAATATTAAAATTAAATGAAAGAAATTCAAGCATGAAAAGGAAGATAAACCAGCAAGATCTTAATTTACAAAGAGAGTTTTTAAAAAGATTTTGCAATTGACCAACCTAAATATAAACCAAAGAGACCATAAGTGGATTACAAAGAATACCATAAGGTTATGAACATATGACCTTCCTGACAAGAACTCCAGACACTTGTTCAAACAAACACAAAGGTTGAGAACATTGTAGGAGAGCTTTTCCATCCTACCACAAAGTTCTTAAGCTTCTCTGAAATCTTTCCTAACATGAAAGACACCGAACCCAACATCAAGGAAGACTAACCAAGTTCCCCCCTGCTTATGATGTGTTGTTCCATCTATTTCATCCATTGAAACAACACCAAAATATTAGTCCACATTACATCATAAATCAATTCAATTAAAAATCAAATATTCCCTTATCTCAATGCTTTCAAATAAGTTGCACAATACCTTAAAATCACAACAATGCGCACACATACCTTTTCTTTCTTACCATACCTTGGTATTACATAGAATTGACTATACTAGTGGATAATTCATATCTACTTCATATTATACTCATACATATATATTCACAATCATTTCGGTTCATTCACAATGTCAAGAGTGACCTTTTTTATTTTCTTGGGATATGATTGAAAAATTTGATTAATGCATTGAAGAAAACACATTAATTAAAGGGTGAAGAATGTCACTACCCATTTTTCAGATACCTAATAAAGTGATACTTTCATTGCCACCTTGGATTAGTTGAAGTCATTTGGAATCGAAATAATATTAATAATAGATGCATAATGTAATGCCCCGCCTAAAGATCCTTGGAACACAAGGATAAAATGTGCACTGAATAATTTTTTTTTTCTTAAGATAAGTTATTAAATCAACAACATAAAGTAACCATATACAATAATGAAACATCAAAACAAGGTGATAAGAATAGGGAACATTGCTAAACTCATATATTGACCTACACCAACAGAAGTCTTACAACACTTCCAAGGATCTCCAAGCACTAAACCATAACTCACAAACCAAAGATCACATGAATTATGAGATTATACAAGGGGATGTTCTCTTTCAAACCCATAGTAAAAGCTCCTAGCATGGTTAGACAAACAAGACCATTTCCACTAGTTACAACATAATCAAGAATTACAAGTAGAGACCAACAATGGTCATACACAGCACAAGGGCTCAAAGTTACAACCTCACTCTTGAAATTTGGCTAAGTCTAAAATCCTAAAGCCCTGAAATTTGGCGAAGTCTAAACTTTTCAAGTCCTAAAATTTCCCAGAATATTTATCTTAACTCGGAGAGCTTTGGACCTATCTCAAATGAATTGTCACATATATTAAAATATTTCTTAAGAATATATTAAAATATGTCAACTTATACTTAAATGACATATTTTAAACTCCATAGAAAATATGTTTTGAACTAGGAAGGTGTGGAACCTAGTAGGGTGTCCAAAACCAACTTCCAAAATTTCCTCGGCCAAGCCAAAAATACCCATTATTTTCATGCAAGGAGACATTGATCTGTAGTCTAGCATGAGACTTTGCTTCTCCACACGAGACCTTGCCTAACTGCATGAGAGGATTTGTATTGCTTCGTGCATAGCTTCGCAATGTCATGTAGTTGTTGCATCATATCACGCAACCCTTTCATTACATTGCACAAGGAATACCAATAGCACAACATTGATGCCTTGCCCTTCTAAGGATGTGTCTTCTCCTTGGTCATCGTTCCTCAAGGGTTATCAGAATGTTCATGTCAAAAGCTAATATTTTCAGTCATTTGGTTGCTGAGATTTACTTTAGCCTCTTTTTCTATTTTCTCCATATTTTGCAGTAGTTTGTTTGATTTTAGTATCATTATGATTTTATCATCAATTCCTATGCAACTTCTTACTTTTTAAGGAAGATTTGTGTATTTATATCGAATAGGGAGTTTCTATTCCATTAGATTGTTCAATCTAGCTCAAACTTGGAGATGCTTCAAAAAGATTTGATGGTTTAGCCTAACTTGTACTTTTATAAGTTCAATTATTCAAGTATATTGTGGATTGTGGGCTTGCAATTTTCACTGCAGATTTTTATTTAACATCATTATGCTTTGATTATTGCAATTATCTGTTACATGGTCAAATATTTGTTCATTGAGAAATATGCTCTATAGTCTTACTCATTTTCTCCAAGTTAGCTCTTAAGGAAATCAATAATTCCCTTATATCCTTGTGTTGTCATGGTTCTTATTTGGCCATCACAAATGTTTTCTCTTGATGGGCATGTTCCTTGTTGTGGCACCATCTCAATCCATCGCCTATTTTCTAGTCTTAATCATCTAACACTAGTTATCCCTACTTTCTCTTATTACCATATCTAATTCTCTTATGTTAAGATATGATGTTGTTTTCCCATTTTGATCTTATTGATTATCTATTCTTCATATTCAAATTAATCACTCCTCTAATTGATATCTTCTTTCTCATCCCTTAACTATTTAGATCTAGTGGAAAATCGAGTAAATAGCTTCTTTTACATTTAATTAAGTGGTTGCTATTTGTAAAGTTTGAATTATAAGGGATAGTTTTTGAATTTGAATTAGTTGATTAATAGTAATGATTCTTTTAATTCATATTATGAAAAAGCATGAAGCGATTTATTTATATAGTAATTTGTTCATTATATATATATATATATATATATATATATATATATATATATATATATATATATATATATATATATATATATATATATATATATATATATATATATATATATATATATATATATATATATATATATATATATATATATATATATATACATACATACATACATACATACATACATACATACATACATACATACATACATACATACACACACACATACATACATACATACATACATACATACATACATACATACATACATACTTGTAATTTATTTATTAATTACAATCAATATAATAATATAATAGATTGATGTGTTACCTTATTCTCTAATCCAACTAATTTCAAGAGTTTTATTTGTTAATGTTGGTCTTATGCTCCTCTAAGTTAAATACATCTATGATTCACGATATACTAGGTATAAAATGAGATTTCATGTGATGCAATTCCATTACTCCTTATAGTTTTACTTGTTTAGTCTTTCTCATTTTAGGCTAGGTATTGTTCATATTTACTAGATTTTCCAGTGGAGCTAAATAGCTAAGAGATAAGAAAGAAGAATCAAGTAGATGAGTAATTAGTCTAAATATGAAAAATAGATCTAATCAATAAGAACAAAATGGTAAAACAACATCACACCTTGGCATGCAAGAATTAGATATGGTAATAAGTGAAAGTCAGGATAGTTAGTGTCATATGATTAAGATTAGAAAAGAGGTGATGGATTGAGATGGTGTTGCAACAAGGAATGAGGCCCATCAAGAGAATACATTTTTGATATCCAAATAGGAACCATGAAAACACAAGGGAATTATTGATCTTTCCTTAAGAGTTAACTCAAAGAAAATGAATTAAACTACAAAGCATATTTATAAACCAACAAATATTTGACCATGTAATAGACAACTGGAGTAATCAAAGTGTAATGATATTAAACGAAAATTGCAGCAAAAATTGTAAGTCCACAATATGTTTAAATAATGCAAATCATTTTAAGGGCTCGTTTGGTTGTGGGAATACAAATATGGGAATAGGAATTTTTATTTTGGAATAGAAAATAGGAATATATATTCATATTCTTTGTTTGGTTCAGCCAAAATTTGATGGGGAATTCACGGACGCAAAGTTTTCTAAAATAAATAAAACTAGAATAGGAATACATATTCCAATTCCACCTATTGAGGTGGAATTGAAAATATTTATTTTTGGGAGGAAATTGGAATACATATTCCTATTTTATTCCAATTTGCAATTCTGATTTGGTTCACCCAGACACAAAATTCAAAATTTTAAGAATTTACATATGCTTATTCCACTTGTATTCCCATTGCCAAACAGACTTAAAAGTTAGATTGAAACAACCCAATGAAATTGAAACTTCCTATTCAATATAAATATACAAATATCTTCCTTAAAAATAAGAAGTTGTGTAGGAATGGACGTTGAAATCATAATGATACTGAAATCAAACAAACTGATGTGAAATCTGAAGAAAATAGAAAAATTGGTTGAAGTAAATGTCAAAAGCCAAATGGGTGAAAATATTGGCTTTCAGCATAAACATTCTAATAGAAAATGAAGTGTCAAATCATGAAGTTACATTATCACTTCAAAATAGGAAAAGACACCTATGCTAAAAGGAATAATAGAGTCAATAAGTGTAGATATAAAAGTAGTAAGGTTCAACAGTAAAAACTCGAGGAGCGATGACCAAGGAGAAGACACAACCTTAGAAAATCTCACATAGCAAGGAAAAATTTGAAATTGTCAATTATATTTCTAACAAAAGTTTTGAATGAAACCAATACAAACAAGTAGACCATTCTCTAATCAGTCAAAAACCAAGTCCACAATGATACAGTCTTCGCCAATAGTCCCCAAACTTGCCACTGACTCCCAGCTTTTCCCCCACAATCAAAACGACCTCTTAGATGTCCCTTGGAGCATGGTCAAAGGCCATTCTATTTAACTTGTAAATTCCACGCTACCAGCCATATATCAATGTCCATTATCTCAAACCACCTACATTATGTCCTTGAGAGAAGAAAGAAAAAACAAATAGAAACATCAAAGGAATCATTTAATCCAAAGTATTTTAGGCTAGTCATGGTGATTTAGGAGCTAGTAAGATGCAAACTAATCAACCAATCCTTAATCCAAGGCCAGGTAACATGGAAGCTAAGGTCAAAATAGAAATAAAGAAAAATGTAGTGCTTAATCAAGCTTCCTATTACTCCGACTACCTAATCTTGGAGGAATCTGAAGGCTAATGGCGTTATACAAAAAATGCATCCAATATTTCAGTTTGACATTAATTTTTTGGTTAAGTGGAGAAAAATTATAAGGTATGCATGCACGACCATATTCAATAAAGTAGGTGAGGATAATATAGATGGCAATTTCCTAGGGATCTCGCTAATATGCAAAACAAAAACAAGACAATGCAAGAAAATGTTGAAACTAAGGTGTTATACAAGTGCAATCAACAAGATTATAGCAATAAATTTCACAAATAATGCTAATTGAGAGGAGAACGAAGAATTTCTTGAAAGTTATATACAGTTAACCTTGAATAGAATATATGCCCATACCTATGAGTATCAAGTAAAAGAAAACAATAGAAGAAAACCATTGAAGACAATGAGTTCCCTTCCCAGTTTTTAGTGCTTCCCCCACCTCTTCCCTCAACTCTCCCATTTAACTTAAAAATATGCATGTTGTCCCAATTAGCAGCTAGGGAGTACGTTTTAGTTACTGTCAGATGATGGTTCTAAAAAAAATTAGTACTAAATTAGATTCCCCCAATAGATTTGTAACTACTATTCAAAATCTAGGTCATCAGTATGCAACATAAACCTGTTATTAATATTATTTTGATTCCACTTTTTAATATATATATTTTTAAAAAGAAAATGGCTTCAACTAATCCAAGTGGCAATGACTTATTCAATATCTAAAGAATGGTTTATATGACAATAAGCCATATATTCATAGACACATCTACATCCAGAATACAAAAGGCACATCCTGTAATGTAGGATTTTATGTACTCAATCATATTAAGATATTAAGAATTGAACCATATCCACAGACACACCCGCATCCAAACTGCAAAAACATATTAAGATTTGAAGCATTGTTGAATAAAAGTTTTGACCAGACAAAATAAGTTTGGAACAAAATCATCAAAAACAATCCAAGATTTCACAATAATAGAGAAACAAAATTCCTTTTCAACTTCCAATCATAATTTACTACTACTAAACTTTTATCATATGGGACCAACACTCCTACTAGTTTCCTTTCAAGAGTTTCCGTTGATAAAGGATTGAGAAGGAATAGGAATTGAAGATCCATATGTGAGGTCCCACATGGTAGGAGTCTTGGAAAGATAAGATGCACCATCAAAAACACCATGTATATATTGAACCGTTAATAGAAACCTCAGAACACATGACAAACTTTTTATGTGGATAAATCTAAGAGGTTAACAAAACCTACGACTTTCTCCTCAAAACTCTATTCTATCAATGCCATAGAGAGTCACAAATAAAGGAAACAACTAGGTGGAGGGTGTGTTAGGGCATGAGATATTTTGTATCAATTTAGGAATCACTCTTCTACTATTGGTTACAAATCCACACCATCTTGATTATTGACCTCCTCTCCATTTCAAATGGAATACAAAAAAATTACTTACAAATCATGACAAATGATACAAGTGGCAATGGGTTTAATTCAATGTTACTTTGGAATGCGTTTCCAATATGTTTTTCAGCCATCCTCATCTTGGATAAGTTTCAAGGATAGTGTATGCCTAGGGGACACTGACTTTGATTTCTAGAAGATATTTTTATTTGACTCTTGAAGTAACAAAATAAGAGAAATTTGGAAAAAAGAATTTTGTTAAGTCTTATATTTTAAGTTTCTATTATGTATAAGAGCATGCTTTGTCTATTCTTTATGAATCTCTAAATTTTTCTACATATTTTAATTTGATTTCCTTATTTTTATATAGTTGTCCCCAAAATTGCACAAAAAAATTGTCATCCCAAAAACTCGTCCCCTATTGTATCCATCCCAGAAAATTGGGGTAGCACTGGTTTTAATTTACCATTTGTGAGCTTTTCTATAGATGGGTTGTTCAACACATATACTACTATAGAATGCCTCTCAACACAATAAAATATTAGCTAAAGATAGAGAGAGATACAGCTATAGAGACCTTTCCTTTAACATATTACAGAAACTTGAAGTCTTCCTATAATCAGTATTGTCTCAGAATGCCTCTAATATTTTCTTCAAATTAATACATTTAAAATAGAGATTAACTATACATCGAAGGAGTTCTTGCTAAATTCTCTTGGAAACTACAATCATCTATATTACAAATGTGAGAACTAGAATACAACCACCAAGAATGTTCAAAATTACATGTCAGTGGAAAAGGAATGAACCCAGACAATACTATAGTTCTTTACAAAACTTTTCCTTTAGGAGATATGTACTAGAACATTCGGATAAAATGAAAGCCCTAATATTCTGCTTCTCCTGCAAGTCCCCCAGATGCAAGACTCCCATGCATAAAAGAAAAACTATGCAAACCATGTGTCTCAAGGTAATCGCATTCATTTTTTTTATGTAATTGAAACCCTTGCCTTGAACCTGTGAGAGGATGAACGGTTAGTTTCAGGAGAAGGATAGCTAAATTGTTTGTATGTATACAGAAATCTCATTGCATACTAATGATCTATATATCTTATAATTTTATGAAGCTTTTGCAGCTATCTTGAATGCAAATTAGGACACCTGTCCTCTTTAATTTCATTCAATTCGTCTCAATGGGCACTGGACTGCGCATTTAAATTCTCAGAGGGGCTAAGAATTATTAATGTAGGGACTTAATTTTGTGTAGATACTGAAGGATGGATGTGTTGGAGGAGCATTTATACCTTGTTTATTGCTCAATATTTTTACTATAAAAAATTATGCAGTATTTGTGATGATAAAAGTTGGAAAATCTTACCAACGGGCACTGGATCGTGCATTTAAATTCTCGGAGGGGCTAAGAAATATTAATGTAGGGACTTAATTTTGCATAGATACTGAAGGATGGATATGTTGGAGGAGCATTTATACCCTGTTTATCCCTCAATCTTTTTACTATAAAAAATTATGTAGCATCTGCGATGATAAAAGTTGGAAAATCTTACATAGATTCCCAAACTGAAACCTGCGGACCTCACAAAAATGATTTGATTATATGTCAAAATATCAAACATAAGTAGAAAACAATATGTTCTCGACTCTGCATCTCCTTAAAGATATGAAGAACTCGTTTCCATACACGTTCATACACTTCTCCTATCTTTCCTTCCACTTATAGCGTGCATGTAAGCTAGAGCACTCCCCACCAACAAAAAAAATAAAAAAATGCAGTTTCTGAGGTATCGCATCCCATAACCCTATATTTCTCTTAGGAATTTTACCAAATAGTTTTCGAGCCATCCTACCTATCCATTCTAAATTTTTCCTGTAGCCATGGCAGTTTATGAAACAATAATTTGTTTGGTTAGCTCCAACATTTCATATGTGCATTGAGAAGCTCACCAAAAAAATTGTATCCTCAAACCCCAACATCACGCAATGGTTTTTGACCCTCTTGCTATGTTATAGAGATTCCAAGCTCATCGAAACATTGGCTAAAGTAATTAATCAGTTTCAACATCTCTTCGGTGCATCTCATAGAACTATCCAAAGCCTCTGGAGATTTTCCTTTGACATAAACACCAATCATAGTAGTCCAGGTGACTGATGTTATCTTGGGAATTTCTTCAAACACTTTGTGTGCATCTTCTACACCCTCCCTACTTGGCATACATAAAATATTTAGAGCTCAGAGATAAATCCAAGCTATAACAATTTTCTATGATGTGATTATGAAACTTTTCTCGTCTGTCTATGTCTTGCAGTATTCCTACAGCCTAACTCGATTGACCATTATTGTAGAACTTTACTTTGGGTATGCTCATTTCTTGCAAAACATTTCAGCTTGGGTGCAGATCTATCCAAAGGAATGTACGATGCAAGGGATCTCTAGCAACATCATCCGGATTGTCTCTTTTTGTTTTTGTTTTTTCATTTAATAAAATTCAATTCTGAATTAACAAATCTGATAGCTATAAATTAATTTTGGACATAAAGGCATGTAAAAAGAAAGGGTGTATTAGTTATATGCATAGTAAATATAATTGAAAAATATATTTGAGATAACACTTTGAAAAATAGTAATAATTTATAAATTCTAATATTAATTTAATTCAAATCTGTCTTTGATTATAATATTGATTTAAAAAGAGGCAGAATTAGGCTTTGGAACTATAAGCATCGAACAATTTTTAACACATGATTAAACAATACAATTTTTAATATATGATAAAGTGAGTTGCAGATTTTCTAACAAAACAATTATCCTTTTTGGGGAAGCTAACCTTATAATAGAAAAACAATTAGAAATAGAAAGGTTTAATAAACTAAAGTTAATGTGAATAGTCTCTTTAATATTTAATAGCTACAAACAATAATTATTATTATCATATATTAAATTACATATATTTGTAATGCTTAAATATTAATATTTATTCCAATCAAATATATTACAAAGTTAAAATTTTGATTTTTATAAATTAAATATTTTAATATAAAAAATTATTTTTAAAAAATTATATTAAAAAAATGTTATTAACTTTGATTAAAAAAATTTAAAACTAAATATAATTTCATAATCTCAATAGTTTTATATTTTATAAATTAACAAATAATTTTTTTTACAATTTGAAAATTTTAAGTTAATTTTTTTACCAATCCATGTTACTTTTTCTATAATCTCTTTTGATGTATGACTAATTTCTTATACAATCTCTATTGTTAATTAGTTCATTTGTTTAAAAATATATTTAATATAAACACTTTCACATATAGATACTACTAAATAATTTAATATATGCACAATAATACATTTTAAAAATAAAAAATATATAAGTAAATGTTTTAAGTTCTCTCACATCTTGCACCAAAAAACTTTGTATAAAAAGCTTATCATCTCTTCATATTTATCAAGATCTAATATTTTTAACATATTTGTACATTTAATATATTTTTGGCTGATGCATTGTAGCCATGTTTTTGTAGGAAATAGAAGTTGTTCGATACTTAGTATGTTGTTTTGATATGGATAGCATTTTTGTTCATCTGTAGTATTTGTATTTAGTCTCTTTGTAAACCATTTTCCTTTGTCTCTAGCATGTGTATCTTCTTGTTCTAATTTAAGGCTATTTACTTTGTACATTGCATCAATATTTGGCTATCATTTATTAGTTAGGATTGTTGGTTTGGGCGAGTATAATAATCATACTATTAAAGAGAAGTCTCAAGTTCTTAATGAGAGTGTTACACAAGGTAAATCAAATGTCTTGAATTATTTTCTCTTTTATTGTTTTGGCAAAGTATTAATAGAGATTTTTACAAGAAGAATTTTGTCTAGACTTGTGTTGATAAGTTGGATTAACTCCACCTAAAGCTTCATCATCAAGTTCATGCAAAAGTTATCAAAGATGTTGCTAGGAAATTATTCATTTTTAGTATTTCAATTAAATTTTTGGATGCAATAAAAGAACATAAAGAAGATCAAATATTTATGAACAAAGAGAAATTGCCACAGATAAAACAAGAATGGTCTAAAATGAATGATTATATAATTGTCATGTTGACCTTACAACCATGCCATAATTTACAAAGAAAGATCATTTTTCTAAGAAATGATGTTATGGGGATGGAGGTAAAATAGTTGAATCTATGCTCATGCTTAAGAGATATATAAAAAGTAGATGCATGGACTCATCACTATCACAATCTAGATAATGATTGTTCATAAGTTAGTAAGCATGAATGAGTAATAATCAATTCTATGAAGGAAAGAAGAATGAGGGACAATAGAAAAATCTTCCATATAGAATATATGCTTATTGTTCTATCATGTGTTTTGAGAATAGCAATACTAGAGCAATGTGATGAAATAAAGTATAATAATCTAATAAAATTTGAAATGTCAAACCCTAGCACAGTTTTCACTAGTTTACCAACATGTAGAGGAAAATAAAACATTTCTAGACTTGGTTCAAACTAATTCAATACATAGGGTGGATCTCATATATCTTATAATCTAGAACAAATAATTTGAATTTAAATTACAAGTAAGAATATCCTATTTTGATTGTGTAGGGTGAGTTTCTAGATTATAAATTTAAAAAATTACAAATTTATCCTAGACTACAAAATTATTAGACTTTTATTGTTAGTAAACAAGAAAGGATGTTAGATCTACGTGAATAAATCTCAAGAAATGTATGTCAATATATGTATAAGATACAATAGTAAGTATATAAGAATGCATATAAAGGGTAAATAAATAACATGTGACTTTAAATAAATTTAGAAAATAGTAACTATATAAGGATGTTTATAAATGGTAGATAAATAAGATATGACCTTAGATAAATTTAGAAAATAAAATATTAGTGAGAATTGTTTATGCTTATGAATACATAAAAGAAAGCTAAAACTTAATAGATAATGTGTATGAAAATAAATGTCATTTTAATTATTTTTAAACATAAGATTCTATAAATAAAGTTCAATGAACCCTCCCTATGTTTTTAAAAAGCATGGAGAAATAAATGATTAAAAAATTGAGCACTACCCAAATGGCATTTCCAACATTGTTAGGGTCCATAATGATGCCACTTAGTAATTTTTCTAATAATTTTTATTTTTAAAAGATGAAGAAGCCATAGTAATCTAGGTTGTTCCAATGTGATGGATAATACTCCTCAAAGAACTTGTTACTCTTTTTGCAATTTTTGAAAATGGTGGAGAGCCTTTCTTCATCTAAAGTTTTCTATTGAGTATTTGGACTCTATTTATACAAAACCTGACTTCCATTGTTTCTAGAATTTGTTTCAGTGTTTTACACTCTTGTTGTAGTTTGACAAAATGCAATCACTTTAATTTCCTCGACAACTCCTCTTGAAATCTCAGTTTGGGTGGAACCTATTGTTTAATTAGCTTAAGTGTGGCAATGATAGTGTCATCCTCTTCTGCTTTAACATGAGTTCATCTCATAAAAAATAGTGTTGGGAATTGAATCAAGTAACATGGGCGATGAATTTGAAGGCATCTCATCTAAGACCATTAGTTGAGCAATGACAATGGAAATTCTTATCTTAGCAATATGTAAAATTCCAAAATTGGGATATATTCTAAATCAGGAGGCTTGAAATTGTTGGAGTTGAGGATGTTGGAGTTGAGGAAAACCAACTCCGAAGATGCCCAAGATCACCTGCATGCGAAAACCTATCAAAGAGAAGCCAAGGAGAGGAAGAGCATGGAGCAACGGCAAAACCCTAAACAGACATGAGAGACCACATGAATGCAAACACAATGAAAATGTATTTACAATGAGAATGCCTTATGTGATACAATGAGGGAGCCCGCTTATAAAGAGCTCATGGAGGCTTGTAGAACAAGCTAGAAGGTGGTAGAAGATAAGGATGACAACTTAGCACATATCCACAAAAAGGTGGAACATGGTAGAAGGGAACAAACTCCTGTGTTGTCATCAACTAACCACAACATGCATTAAATACTAAATATTAAATAAATACATTAACCTAAGTAAGCTTAAGTAATAGAATAAATAATTGATAATTAATTATTTACTCTAACACCCCCCCTTAAGTGCAACTTAGAGAAATGCTTTAAGCTCACAAGACTAAGATGAATGCAGAATGGGTCCCGGCAATGAGGCCATGTTAGGTATCCAAGTACAATGCAACAAAATGAAACCTTTGTAAGTGGGGAAAGAGAGAAAACCACATGGGAAAAACCCTCCCCCAAAAATAGGTAAGAACCTAGTGAAGAACTGAAGAAGTCTCCAACTAGGGAAAATGTCCTCTAAAATAGGAACAAGGAGTGATCATGAAGAAGCATCACTGAAGCTTGAAGAAGTCGCAAATTTTCCAAACTAATGATCTAAAGAATCTCCATGGAAGAAGAAGGCACGAACTGAGCATGTCTATATGGTAGATGATCCATCTCACCGAAATGCATAGGTAGCTAGCCACTACAATCGCCTTGTATATAGGATCAACCACTAAATACATAGTTCACACTATCGAACCATCAAACCATGGATGCATTAGAACAACAACATAACCCCCCTTAATGCAGATGAGGTGTGATGACAGGCAACTGAGAAGGTGGGCCAAAATCTCCTACAAATGAACCAAGAACGAGGAGAGAGAAAAAGAGGTATAGACACCTATAAAGACACGATCTAACTGACTCTGCATGGGGCTAATGTCATGGAAGGGACACTCACTTGACAAAGGGAGAATGCCTAAAATAGCAAACAATAATCCCCCCATTGTGCTTTATGAAAATAGTGCAAGTACAACTGACTCAAAATGATGTTCATGATCCCCGGAATGCAAAAGTGGCACTTTATCTCAATGCGATACAAAAAAGTGCTTCAAAATGATAGCTACAATGATCAAAACTGAAAATGAGCTACAACAAAGGAAAGTACAGCAAAAAACAAAGCAAACCATGCCAGGAAAATGATCCTCGGGCCTAAAATACTCAAAATATCCACCATATAGCAAAAATGCTAAAACTATGATAGAAAGAGAAGAGGCCAAAAACTAAGGAAAAGCAATACATTTTTGAAAAGTTGAGAAAACCAATTTTCCAAAAATATAATGTTTTCAAAAAATTGACATGGGACACAAAAGATATGCATGTTGGAGTCAAAAATAGGACTTTGGACTTCAACAAAAAAAATGGGCAATAAAAAATCATCAAAACCTAAAAATACCTATAACAAAATCTTTGTCTTAGAACCAGCTTTTCGGCACTTCTTTCAGATCGGAAAAATACCTCCGTATGCAAAAGTTATGGCCAAAAAACAAAAAGTAGGTCCAAAATGAAATCAGGAGAGGTGCATGCAAGGTCTGATGAAACAGCGCTGACGTCAGCAAGTCAGGCAATTAAATTTGATGGCTTGGAGGCCATCGCCAGAAAAAGGATGCCACGTGGCATAGCCACATGGAAATATGGCTGATGACATGGCAGGGGCCACGTGGCACGCCTGCCACGTGTCACGTGCAGGCACTACTGACTTTGGTTGGCACTGACTGGGCGGACACTTGTCAGATGCTGATTGGAAGGCAAAGTTGACATGATGTCGCTAACTGGGCAAGAACACAGAGCTAGTGGTGGGTGGAGTGGCCGGATTGGAGGCAGAACCGGGTGGAGCAGGTCACAAAATGGGCAGAGTGCAGAGGTCAGTGGTTTAAATGCCGGCAAAGGAACTCGGGAGAGTGGCGCAAAGTTGGCTCGCAGGCGGCGCCGAGCCGTAGCGGCTCTGCGGTGGCGCTACCGATGGCAGTGGTCAGCGAGCTACGTGGCGGCAACCGCTGGGTGGTGCGGTAGTGGCCGCTCGGCGGTGCTACGAATTTATATATATTTTTGAATTTTTTTTTGCACTACGTCCGTACGATCCGTACGGCAGACCCTGGAGGCTTCAAAAAATCCCCAAAAATGCCCTATGTCCAAAATTGAAAAGCTTTATATGAATCCTGACTGCAAACAGCCTTCTGGATCCAATGGTGATGTCCGTTTGGGCTGAAAGTGCTCTGAAAAAATGCTGATCTTTCATTTGAAGAAAAAATGCACAAACAAACTAGGGTTTGTGACTCCAAATCACAGCTTCAAAATTCTTTAACAAGCTGCAGCAGGAAGGCTCTGATACCATGTTCGAGTTGAGGATGTTAGAGTTGAGGAAAACCAACTCTGAAGATGCCCAAGATCACCTGCATGCGAAAACTTGTCAAAGAGAATCCAAGGAGAGGAAGAGCATGGAGCAAGGGAAAAACCCTAAATAGACATGAGAGACCACATGAATGCAAACAAAATGAAAATGTATTTATGATGAGAATACCTTATGTGATACAATGAGGGAGCCCACTTATAAAGAGCTCATGGAAGCTTGTAGAACAAGCTAGAAGGTGGTAGAAGATAAGGATGACAACTCAACACATATCCACAAAAAGGTGGAACATGCTAGAAGGGAACAAACTCCCGTGTTGTCATCAACTAACCACAACATGCATTAAATACTAAATATTAAATAAATGCATTAACCTAAGTAAGCTTAAGTAATAGAATAAATAATTAATAATTAATTATTTACTCTAACAGAAATTGATGACACCACTATTCTTATTGTAGAGATATTTTTGCCTATTAAGGCTAGTCTGAATGACATCCAAAAATTTTGGTAGATCTAACAACAAAATTGATTCTAAAGTAGGGCATTGAATAGTGATTCTTGTTAGAATAAATAATGTTTATTTCATCTCTTGGTAATTGAGCATTTAATATGTAGTCTATAAACATTAATGAACTATCCAGATTGCTCCCTATCTTCACCATAGCTTATTAGGACTTTTTGGAGGTCTGCAATATGCTTATAAATACCCAATCTCTTGGCTCATGTATGTAATAGATTTTTTGTAGAGTTCTTGTTAATATAAGTTCTAAATTTATAGTTCACATTTGTTTTTCTTTACATCTCTCTATTTTTGTTGTTGTTCTTGCTCTAGTTTTTTTCTTTTAAATTCAAAGTTCATCATGGTATTAGAGCATGTTCATTTTTTGGGTTGTGCATGTATGATATTTTTGGTATGAGTGTTTATACTTGTAGGTGCAAAAATCTAGGAGTGAGCAGCACCAACACTTCTTGTGGAAAAAAGAGAATATTATAGGAAGAGAAAGAGTTTTTTTTAACAAATTGGTGAGAGGTTTTTAATTTCAATTTGGGTATTCAAGTTTTTTGAAATCTTGTTCATTCTCATCAAAAAAGGAGAGAATTTATAATGGAATCACTTAGTGTTACTTTGCCCATAGTTAAATTAAATGGGAACAAATACTATGATTGGGTATCTCATATTGAAATCACTCTAACTCTTCAAAATTGTTATGATATTATGACTGGTAGTGAACAAAGGCCTACAAATCTAGGAAAGGATCAAGATAATTGGGATAGAAGAGACAAGAAGACATCAACACTAATCAAGCTTACACTTTCGGAGGAGGTTTTTCTAGAAGTTCATAATGAGAGAAGTGGAGTAAAAGTATGGGAATCTTTGAAGGATCTATATCAAAATTCAGGTGATGTATGAATTTTATCTCTCACTACTAAGCTATATAATATGAAATTATCAAGTGCAGAAGAGATAGTCCCACATTTAAGTAAATTAAAGGAAAAGAAGAATGAGCTTGCTTCTCTTTAAAAAGATATAGATGATAGAGATTTTGTACAAATTATATTGCAAAGTCTTTTTGAATCTTATCAATCTTTTATAAGGGGTTTAGATACTACCGATAAATTACAAAGTATTAAATCTAAAGAATTATGTGCTAAGTTAGTTCAAGAATAGAAAAAACAAGTTAAAGAAAAAGAATGATTTGATGGTGAATCTCAAGCATTTGTAATGAAAAGAAAACAATATTATAAGAAGTCACAAGATAATCAATCTAAAGAAATAAATTGGAAGTATGAAAATAAAAGTGTCTCTTCTGTAGATCATAAAAGAAGCAAATGGAAATGTAATTATTGTGACAAGATGGGTCATAAGGGAAATGAATGTTTCAAGAATAAAAGAGATATAGAAAAGAAGGTAAATAATTCTCCAAAATATAGTGATTTTAAAAGAAATTTTGTGTTGCACTCAAAGAAAATAATACTTTCATAGATGATTGGGTTATTGATTCTAGTGCTACACAACACATGTCTCACAATCAGCAACAATTTGAATCACTAAGTGAAAAAACTATAGAGAAAACATATTTGGGAGATAATATTTCTTAGAAGTTAAAGGGATTGGTAATGTTAAGGTTGATAATGGTTTGTTCAAAAATGTGAAGTTAGTCCCTGAATTAAAAATAAATCTACTTTTAGTATCTCAAATTGCTAGTCAAGGATATAAAATAGAATTCTACAATGATAAGTACTTAATCAAAGATGTGAAAGATAATTATAAAGTTACTACAATTGGTAAAATGGAGAATGGATTATATAAGTTTCAAGAATTAACTTCTAAATGTAGAGATAAACATATGAGTATTATTGCCCAATATGATGATATGAGCAGGTTATGGCACAAGCATTTGGAGCATGTCAATTTTCAAAGCCTTAAGCTTATTTATAGATTACAAACTATGCATTGGCTTCCAAAGATATCATCAAATCCAAAGGTATGTGAAGGATGTGCAATTGGAAAATAACATGTGGAAAGTTTCATACAAGGTAAATCATGCAGAGAAAAAATTCTTCTACATTTAGTCCATAGTGATGTAATGGGTCCTTTTAAAACACCTTCAATTGGAGGATCAAGGTATTCTCTCACTTTTATAGATGATTATAGTAGAAGAATTTGGGTATATTTTTTTACAAAAGAAGAATGAATTATTTCAAAAATTTAAGGAGTTTAAAGTTTTGACTATAAAAAAAAGTGGAAAGTGTTTAAGGATAATAATAACTGATAGAGGGACTAAATAAATGAATAAGACCTTTTTAAATTTTTGTAAAGAACATGGTACAAAGAAGGAAACAACTATCTCTTATTTACCCCAGAAAAATGAGATTGTTGAAAGAAACAATAGAACTATAATTGAAATGGCCAGGTGTATGCTTCGCTCTTGAAATCTCGAAGCTTAAATTTGGGCTAAAATAGTTCATACTACCGTATATATCTTGAATAGAACATCTACTAAGGCAGTTTTGACTATAACACTAGAAGAGGCATGCAGTTAAAGAAAGCCTACAGTAACTCATTTTAGATTTTTTGGTTGCAATGCATATGCTCACATTCTTGATGAAAGAAGGAGAAAACTTAAAGGGAAGAGTGTGAAGTGCATAATGGTTGGATATAGTGAGGAGTCAAAATGATACAAGTTATACAATCCTAAAACCAATGAAATCTATATTAAAAGAAATGTATGGTTTGATGAAGATGTTAAGAATGATAAATCTCCAAAATTATCTTTCTTTCCAATTTTGATTGATGAAGAAAAGTCTACTTCTACCAATGGTCAAAATCAAGGTGTCCAAACTACTAGAAGGGAAGTGACTCAATCAAGTGAAAGTGATAGTGAAAATCCACGAAAATTTAGAAGCATCCAAGAAATTTATCAAGGTCCTAGAAATATATTTTCTAACCATCCTCTTATGACTAAAGTGATGTAGGATAGTACTCCAACCACATATGAAGAAGCAAAAGTAAAAGATGAATGGAAAGTAGCTATGGAAGAAGTATAAAAGTCTTTGATAAAAAATGATATATGGGAATTAAAAACACTTCAAGAAGGGGAAAATGTGGTTGGTTGAAAGTGGACCTATAGAACCGAGTTCACATTAGATGGAGCTATTGAAAATTACAAAGAAATGTAAGTGGATAAAGGTGTCTCACAAAAAGAAGCTATAAACTATACTAAAACCCTTTCTCCAGTAGCTAAGATGACTTCCATTCTACAATAGTTCTTTAGCTGCAAAGTTTCGTTGGAAATTTTTTCAAATGGATGTAAAAAGTGCACTCTTACATGGTGACTTACAAGAAGAAATTTACATGCAACAACCACCATGATTTTTAAATATGGTGAAGAAAATTTGGTGTGTAGATTAAGAAAATCCCTCTATGGTCTCAAGTAAGTACTAAGGGTAGGGTACTTAAAAATAAATAAGTACTTTGTAGATGAAGGATTTTAAAGAAGTAAAGTTGATCTAGATGTGTATGTAAAAAGTAGTGATGGAAAATTTTTTATCATTGTATTGTATGTTGATGACTTAATTATTACAAGAGATCAAAGACATAGTATTGAGATCACTAAGGATCAACTCAAACAAGTTTTTGAAATCACTAATTTAGGCTTAATGCACTATTTTTTGGGTATATAAGTATGAAAAGAAGAAGGAAGGATCATGCTTTCTCAAACTAAATATGTTCTTGGTGTATTAAAGAAATTTTATATGAGTAATTGTAAACCATTTAATACACCATGCAAAATAAGATTGAAGTTGAGTACTAACTCTACTCAAAAGAAGGTCGATGGAAAATTGTATAAGAAACTTGTTGGAAATCTATTGTATCTTACTATAACTAGACAAGATATTGCATATGCAGTTGGTGTTGTATCCAGGTACATGGAAGATCCACATATTGAACATTAGAAAGAAACCAAAAGAATATTAAGATAGATTAAGGGTACTCACTAGCTTGGCATTGAATACAAATATAGAGGAGAGCCTAATCTAGTTGAATATATAGATTCTGATTATGTAGGTGACATTGATGATAGAAATTCAACTTTTGGGTACATCTTCCATCTTGGATAAGGACCGATTTCATGGAGCAGCAAGAAGTAATCAATAGTGTGACTTTCATCGATATAAGCTAAATATATTGGCTCATCAAAGACATCTCAAGAAGCATTGTGGCTTAGGTGATTACTTGAAGAATTAAAACATCCACAAGACTCTCCAAATACAATATTTTGTGAAAATCAAAGCACTATCAAGCTAGCAAAAAGTCTAGTATATCATGCAAGGTCCAAGCATATAGAAGTGCATCATCATTTTGTTTGAGATCTAATTGAAAGTCAAGAGGTGGAGCTTCACTTTTGTGGAACAAAAGATCAAGTCACTTACATATTTACTAAAGCATTGTCTATTGCCCAGCTCGCCAAACTAAAAGATCTATTACAACTCAAGGATGTTCATATCCCCTCAAAATAAACTTTATGGGGGAGTGTTAGAATAAATAATGTTTATTTCATCTCTTCATAGTTGAGATTTTAATATGCAGTCCATAAATATCCTAAATTATCTAGATTGCTCCCTATCTTCACCATTACTTTATTAGAACTTTCTAGAGGTCTACAATATTCTTATAGATACCCAAGCTTTTGGCTTGTGTATGTAAAAAATAATTTATAGAGTTCTCTATTGATATAAGTTCTAAATTTGTAGTGTCCATATTTGTTTTACCTTGCATCTCTCTATTTTTGTTGTTGTTCTTGCTTTGGATTTTCTTTTCTTTTAAATTCAAAGTTCATCAATTCTTGTGGAAAAAAAATGTAAAGCGGGGGCACTATAGGTGTGCAAAGAAGTCATGTAGAGAGCAATATGTAACAACATTTATCTAGTTGGGTGCATAGAATTAAGGGTGACAATGGGCCTTGACCACTAATCAACACTAAACCTAGGTTAAAATTAAAATATAGGATTAGATAAGTTGGACATGTTTGTGAACTATCAAATGTTTTGGTTTTCATAACATTGACAACAAGTTTTTCCTACCACGGAGCATTCAATCTACTCACTCCTTCTTTTAATTGAAAGTACAAGGTCTTGAACTTTGATTTTATGTTATTGAATTCAATGAAATTTCCATCATCATGAGCTTTTGCCAATGAATACCATTAGTTTGATAGATTCCAAGTTATCCAAGGTTTTTTTTCATAGTTTTTTTATTTTTGTTCTTAGTTAGGAAGATTATTGTTTCGATGAATTTATTAGTGTTGTTTCATAAAACACCATATTTTTCTTCAATTTTTTGTTGTAAAAAAGATAAGGTATTTTTGTTAGAAAATCCTACCTTTATCTATGAAAAGTATTAGATTTTTATAGATCATTTTGATAAATTTTACAAGTGTTGATTGAGAAAATTAATTTTTTCTTGCAAATTCTATTTTGAAAAGATTGAGTATTCTTCCATGCAAATTCTAGATCCATTTCTTAAATTTGAATGCTAGTGCATTTTTATTTTCTATTATTGTATCAAATATGAAAGACAAATTCATAAATCTAGTAGGGACTTTTTGGAATTCTTTAGAATAACTGGGGTGGTCGGGGGGGGGGGGGGGCGGGGGGGTGGATCAGTTATTCAAGGTCCAGATTTACAAATAAAACTTTTCATAGCTCAGTGAACCCATATTCATAAAACATATTCATACATGCATCCATTAGATCATACAATCACTTAAACTTTGTAGGTTACTATAAAATCAACTTTGCAAAAATATAAGCATAAAACATAATAATTTCAATAACACAATTGACATAATGATTTTACATGGAAACCCGATTTGGGAAAACCCACTAGTAACATGCTACTCATTCTCACTCTTCTAAAGTGATGCCCTATGAAAGGCCAACCCTATTAAAGGTTACAATACACACTGTTGAACCTGACTTGGTTAGAGGATTTCAATCACCTTATTAGGAGTGAGCTTTGTTAGAGGATGTTAGACCATTCACTTGGAATGTCACCTAGTTAAAAGATTTACAAATGGCTATTGGGTCAACCTTAATTCAAAGAATTTACCCTAGAATAGTACAATGATTAGAAAATAATCGTAAGGCTTGATCTAATAAATTACAACTCACTTGCAAATTAAAGATCTTTGTTTTAGTCCTTCATTCTACTTGACTTTCACACACATCATCTTTGATAGTTTGTTCACCCTTCAAGCATTCATACTCTTAAGCCTTCTTTCTTTGTTTTCCAATAGAAATCTCTTACGTTTGATCTTTGACCGAAGCAATACTTTAGACCTCTTTTCTAACTTAAATTCTTGAGTATTGACCAACCTTGCTTCTGACCAGCAATCTCTATAAATATAAAATTAAGATATTTTTTCATTCATCCTCTATCATTAGGTAGGATTCAATGAATCTACCCATCTTTTTGTTTTAGTCCTTTCTAGAAACTTCTCCTTCAATCCTCTTTGAATTTGTCTAAAAATAGTTTACCATTAATTTTGTGCCACCAACTCACCATAGTTATCTTCCACAAGCTTCACAAAATTCAAGAAAATAAAATAGTTGGCTCAAATTCGTGAAATGTATGATTTAACATGAATATTAACACTCAGCATCAATATGTTGTCACTTGACTTCCATATTGTTCTTTCAACCATCTTCAACTAGATCACTCGGTAAACACTAAAGTTTACTGGTGCTCAGCATCAACTAAAGTTTACTCAGCTTACATTATATCACTTGGCATACACTAAACATTGACTTTTCTCAGCTCCAACTAATTTCCTTCTTGGCTTGCACTAACTTTGCTTAGCACCTACTATCCACTCAGTCAAGCTTGGCAGACTTAATTCTTCTTACTTTTTCTTCTAGACTTAGTCAGTGTATCCAACCTTTACAACCTTAAGTAGATAATCAATGCACTATAACATCATTTTCTTAACTGCTCTTTGTACTTCCTTTTCATACCATAACTCAATCTTTTCTCTAGGTGCTTTTTTTTTATCTCATATGATCAAATCCTCCTCATCAATCAAAAAAATCATAGTACTCAAATCAACTAAGCATTTGTCTTACCAGCAAGTAGCGGCTTTGACATCAGTGATAGAAAAATATTCTCATACTTGTATCAATCTATTTTCAATAATCTTCCTTTTTGGAATTGATGGAAAAACAATGCTAACAATAATCCCAAAAAGAAAAGAATTCATTGTATTGAAATCACAAATGGTTTCCAAGTGGAAAATCACTATAAAATGAGGGCTTGGAGAGTTGTTTGAATCATCAAGTTCAGTTCACAAGACTGGTGCTAGAAGAAGTCTCTCTGAGTTTGAGTCCAAGTTTGAGTTATGGTAATATGCTCTTGTAAGAACTTGCATTACAAGTGTATTGCAATCTTCTAGATTTGAGAACACATTGTGCAAGTTTTAGAGCATGGGGTTTTTCTCATGGAAGGGTTCCCCATGGTAATCTTTGTGTTATGTATTCATTGTTATTGTTATTATGTTATTATGCATTTCTTGAGATATCTGCAATAGTTAGTTGAACTTGCATAATCACCCCCTTAAAGATTAGTGTAGGAAGCAATTCTATGCACCTTAGCTTCCTTACAAGTGGTATCAGAGCATAGCTAGTTTTGGTTCTATTTGTTGGATACAAGGTTTTTTTAGCTAATCAAGGTTTGAGTGGGAGCTTGTGTAGAGATTTTTATTTCTATGTTGTAGGATTTCAAAGATGGAAAGCACATCAGGGAGGATTGATGTAGAAATGTTTTTTTGGTGTAAATTTTGAAATGTGGAAGATGAAGATGGAAGATCTATTGATTGATCAAGATCTATGGGATGCAGTCAATGAAAAGAAGCTAAGGGCCATAGATCCAACTTCAACCATAGAGTACAATGTGAGAAACAAAAAAGCTAAAAGTCTCATCAGATTGTGTCTTGCAGACTCTATATTGATTAATGTCCATGAAGAACTTACCACAAAGAATCTTTAGAAGAATTTAGTGAGATCTTTTAAGAAAAATCACTTGTGAACAATAGTTTCTTGAGGAAGAAGTTGTATTCCATGATAATGAAAGAAGGTGGATATATTTTTGAGCATCTTGAAAGTTTTAATATGTTGGTGACCCAGTTGACCTTAGTTTGGGGTGTGGATGGATGAAGAAGAAAGGTGCCAAATATTCCTATGTTTGTTACCAAACTCATGGGATAGCCTTGTCATGGCCATAGGGAGGACTTCAGTCATCTTGAAGATGGAGGACATTGTTGCCTCACTACTTTTTGTAGAGATGAGAAGGAAGGCCTCTCTGACTACCAAAGAGGCTTTGAGTATTGGAGGAAGACCAAAGGAAAGAGGCAAGAACAAGAAAAAACATGGCCATTGCTAGTCCAATAATAAGGGGAGATCAAAATATCCTGGTAAGTCCAAGGCAATCTATTAGAATTTTGGCAAACTTGGACACTTCTAAAAGGACTATAAACAGGAGAAGAAGAAAAAGAAGAAGAAGCAAGATTCTAATTCTAAGTCCAAGATGGAAGATGGAGATGTTTTCATTGCAGCCTTGGCCACTCATGCATGTGACAATGCATGGTTGATAGACATAGGTGCATCTTTTCACATGAATTCTAATAGAAATTGGTTTATTAAGTATGAAAAGTTTCATAGTGGTAAGGTTTATTTGGGTGATAACTCAATTCTTAATATTCTTAGTCATGGTATTCATGTGTAATTTTTTGATGCTAGAATAAGAAGATTTGATGGTATCTTGCATATCTTGAGACTAGTGAGGAATTTTTTATTTGTTAGTAAACTAATAGACATGGGTGTGCATGTACAATTTTTTGAAGTAGGTGTAAAAATGGTGAGAGGTGCTATGGTAATAGCAAGAGAAAGTAGATTGGGTACATTGTACCAGCTTGATGCATGCACAGTTGAGTGCAATAGTACTTCTGATGAAACTATGAAGACGAATACTTTGTTGGAGAAGGAGAGGGTTCCTCTTTCAATAGATGGTCATGGTTTTTAGGTACCCAAGGGTGCTCTATCTACTCAATCAAAGTTACCTATAGAGAAGACTATGTTATGGTACTAGAGACTTGGCCACATAGGTGAGAAAGGTCAAGAACCTTAAAAAGTAAAAACCTTGTTGATGGGTTGAATGACTACAATCTTGAGTTTGATTTTTGTGAGCAATGTATCTATGGTAAACAAAATTGCATTCAATTTTACTCAAGTTCTCATAAGTCCTCATGTATTTTGGATCTAATCCATTCAAATGTATTTGGTCTAGTTGATGTTGCTTCTATTGGTAGATCAGTTTATTATGTTTATTTCATTGATGTTTTCAGTAGAAGAACATGGGTTTATTTTCTTAGAAGTAAAGATGAAGTTTCTAGTTGTTTTAAAAAATTTAAACCAATGGTTAAGTCACAAACTTGAAAGAAGATAAAGCATTTGAGAAATGATAATGGTAGTGAATATTGCTCCAATGTTTTTGACACATTTTGTAAAAATTGTGGTATTAAAAGAGAGAAGAAAACTCTATATTCTCCACAACAAAATGGAGTTGCAAAAAGAATGAATAGGACCTTGATGGAGAAGGCTAGGAGTATGTTGAGTGGAGTTGGAATGGAACAAAAATTTAGGGCCAAAGTTATAGCCACTACTTGCTACTTGATAAATAGGTCTCCTACATCAATTCTTGTTGATAAGACACCAATGGAAGCATGGTCGAGCCATAAGCCTTCACTTAGACATCTAAGAGTTTTTGGTTGTGAGGCATATGCTCATGTGCCAAAGGAGGAGTAGAAAAAGTTGACAACAACGTTATCAAATATATCTTCATCAGATATAGTTATGGTGTGAAAGGATACAAACTTTGGGATCTTGTTGCACAAAATGTATTTTACTCCAGAAGTGTTATTTTTAGAGAAACTGAGCCTTCTTCTATTATAGTGTAGCTAGAATAGATAAAAGAAAAGAAAGATGTGATTCAACTTCTTGCTACACCTGAGAAAGTTGAATCGAGGCCATTAGAAAGATAAGTTTTTGAAGAGAGCTCTACGAGTTCTAAATCATCAGAGGAAGAGAGAGAACCCAATCATGAACTTGAACCAAATCTTGTTCAAAGCTCTAGTAGATAGAGGAAAGCACCAAAAAGGTATGGATATTATCCTGATGATTGGGGGTGTATATTTGCTTTGAATGCTAATATTGATGAATTGAAATCTGTAGAAGAGGCTCTTGGTATGAATGATCTAGAGTCTTGGAAGATAGCCATGAAGAAGAGATGGAAGCTCTTAAGAGGAATGCCACGTGGGACCTTGTACCATTTCCTAAAGGATGGAAGCTTTTTGGTTGTAAATGGATGTTCAAAAGGAAGATGGGTTCAAATGGAAGCATTGAGAATTATAAAGCATGTTTGTTTGCAAAAGGTTACTCCCAAGTTGCAGGAATTGATTATGGAAAAAAAATTTCTCTTGTAGGAAAAATGAAACCCATTCAGTTTTTACTTTCTATTGCAACAACTTATGATCTAGAAGTTGAATAGATGGATGCGAAGACAAATTTTCTTCATGGAGATTTGGAGGAAGAAATTTCTATAACATAGCTAGAGCACTTTGTGGTGAAAAGTAAAAGTCATTTGGTCTGCAAATTGAAGAAATCCATGTATGGGTTAAAACAAAGTCCTAGGATGTGGTACTAGAAGTTTGATACATATGTATTGAGTTTAGAATTTGTGCGATCAAAATCTCATCACCATATATACTACAAGTCCAATGGTGATTA
Source organism: Cupressus sempervirens (assembly GCA_028749045.1). Lineage (NCBI taxonomy): Eukaryota > Viridiplantae > Streptophyta > Pinopsida > Cupressales > Cupressaceae > Cupressus > Cupressus sempervirens. The sequence goes on along the minus strand of CM053792.1, from coordinate 861,627,687 downwards.
TTTCCTAGTTGTTACCTTATATATTGATAAAATGTTGTTTATTGGCAAAGGAAAAGGTTTGATTATAGAATTAAAATATCAGCTCTCAACAAAGTTTTAAATGAAAGATCTTGGTGCAACAAGGTACATTCTAGGAATGGAGATTATAAGAGATAGACAAAACAAAAAGCTTTGGCTAGGCCAGAGTAAGTATATTGGTAATATTCTAAAGAGATTCAATATGTAGGATTCCATACCATTGAGTGTTTCGATTAATATGGGAACAAAGCTTTCTAGCTCATAGTGTCCCTCATCCCCATTGGATATGAAAGAGATGAGTTGAGTACCATATCAAAGTACTATTGAAAGTTTGATGTATGTTATGGTTTGTACAAGACCAGACATTGCCTAAGTAGTCGGAGTACTTTCACATTATATGTATAATCTAGGAAGAGAATTGGGATGTTGTAAAAATAGATTTTAGATACTTGCGGGGTACCTAAGATTACTCTATATGTTTCCAAGGAACAAGAAATGAGCATTCCCTGGATATTAAAGGCTATGTGGATTCAGTTTGGGCTAGCGATGTTGATAGTAGAAGATCCACCAGTGCATATGTGTTTAAATCATTTGGTGGTGCAATTAGTTGGATGAGAAGCAACAAGTTGTGGTCACCTTGTCCACTATAGAGGAAGAGTATATGATAGCTACTCATGTTTGCAAGGAATCCATTTGGCTTAAGAGACTAAGTTCAGATATAGAGTTCAAACAGCGTGTAGTGACAATTTATAGTGATAGTTAGAGTACAATCTACCTAGCAAAGAATTTGACATTTCATGCCAAGACCAAGCACATTTATGTACAATATCATTTTGTGAGAGATATGATTGAGGAAAGTAAGATGAAATTGGAGAAGGTAGAGACTATGGTGAATGTTGTTGATGCATTAACTAATCCCATGAGCATAGAGAAATTTAGATGGTGTTCAAAGTCTATGGGCCTCTCAGCCCCTACCATTTAAGTCCATGACACTGTGGATCCCCTGACTCTTGCAAGGTGTTCAACAAGTGGGAAAATGTTGAGAATTTTTTCTCAAACTTGCAAAAATTTTGAAAAAAATTGTAGAAAATTCTAGAATTTTTTTGTGAAATTTTTTCACATATTTATGAGTTGGAAAAGGTGTATGAGTTGTTAAAAATGTGTCTAGTCTCTAGAACAATGTAGAAGGGCTATTTTTAAAGTGTAAATAGTTCATTATATGACTTTTATGGGGGTATAAACTAGAGGACAAAATTATGGACGAAAATGGTATTCTTGGAGTTACAAATTACAAGTGGATAACATGTGGCATGGTTGTTTTGCCCATGGTTTTGGCCCATGATTTTCTAAAACCACAAATGGTTTCTAAGTGGAAAATCACTATAAAAGGAGGGCTTGGGGAGGTGTTTGAGTCATTGAGTTTAGTTTGCAAGACTAGTTCTAGAAGGAGTCTCTCTGGGTCTGAGTCCAAGTTTGAGTTGTAATGATGTGCTCCTATAAGAACTTACATTGCACGTGTATTGTAATCTCTCATATTTGAGAATACATTGTATGGGTTTTTGAGGGTGGGGTTTTTCTCCTATAAGGGTTTCCCCATGATAATCATTGTATTATGAGTTCATTGCTATTTTTATTATATTGTTATGTATTTTGAGATCTCTGCAATAGTTAGTTGAATTTGCATAATTGTCCTCTCAAAGATTAGTGTAGGAAACAATTCCATGCACCTTTAAAACTTGGCTTGTGACTAATTTGTAACTATAGCTCTTTGATTTCTTTAGGTAGCTCCTAAAGTAAGATCTACTACATCAATGTGTAACATATGTCAATCAGCTTGTTTTATGCATGACACTTCTCATGCTTCTTAAATAGCCTTTGATAGGGGTATCACCCTTAGTTTACCTCTTAGATACTCATGAGAATCCTTAGGTAATGCTTTTGTAAAAATATCAGCTATTTTCTCTTTTGTGTTAACATATTCCATATGCACCTATTTATCTTGATCTAACTCTTTCAAGCAATGATACTTGATTACAATGTGCTTAGTCTTTGTATGCATCACATGTTTTTTTGATATATTTATAGCACTTGTATAAATACACACTGTTAAAGGTTACAATACACATTGTTAAATGTGACCTAGTTAGAGAATTCAATCACCCTATTAGGAGTGAGCCTTGTTAGAGGTCTTTAGATCATTCACTTGGAATTTCACCTAGTTAAAGAATTTACAAATGATTGTTAAGTCAACCTTAATCCAAAGAGTTTACTCTAGACTGGTACAATGATTATAAAGTAATAGTAAGGCTTGATCTAATAACAAATTACAACTCACTTGTAGATTATAGATCTTTGTTTTAGTCCTCCATTCTTCTTGGCTTTCACACACTTCAGCTCTAATATCTTGTTCACCCTTCAAGCACTCATACTCTTAAGCCTTCTTGCTTTGCTTGCCAAACTAGTCTGTTCTGTTTGGTCTCTAAATGAAGCAATACCTTAGACCTCTTCTCTAACTTTGATTCTTGAGTATTGACCAACCTTGCTTCTAAGTAACCATCTCTATAAATATAAAATTAAGGTCTTTTTTTCATTTATCCTCCATCATTCATTTTAGGGTTAGGTAGGATTAGGTAGGATTCAATGAATCTACCCATCTTTTCATTTTAGTCCCTTCAAGAAACTTGTCCTTCAATCCTTTTTTAATATGCCTCAAAATGGTTTACCATGAATTCTTTGCCACAAACTCATCATAATTATCTTCCACATGCTTCATAAAGCTCAAAAAAAAATAGTTGGCTCAGATTTGTTAAATATATAATTTAACATTAATACTAGCACTCGACATCAATATGTTGTCACTTGGCTTCCATATTGTTCTTCCACTTGTCTTCAACTAGTCATGTTAGAGAAAAAGGTTAATTTAATTTCATTAATTAAATTGTCTTTTCTTCCTTCTTAAGATTTTTCTTTATGCACTTTTTGCATTCACATTTAATAATTAATTAGTAATTATTAAATGGTTTTTACCTTTTAGGTTACCCTTTGTAACTTTTTAGGTTGTTCTTCTAGGTCTCGATCTCCTTTTATAAGGATTAATCTTTTTTAATATCTTTTATCTTTTCTTTATCTAAGAATACAATTCGCATGTTTTTAGAGAAAACCCTTGCCTCCTCTTCTCTTTTTCTTCTCTGTGATAGGTTTTCTACATGTAGGTATTTGAGGGCTTCATGGATTTATTTTGTGTATTTTCTCAAATACTTCATTGTATCAGAGCCAAATCTACTATAGCTTGTTTAGTATTTGGAGAAAAAGGAGAATGGGGGTTTGACAGATCAGATCTGGAGTTTTTTCAAGTATTTCTTGAGAAAATAGGGGATCACTAAGTTTTGGAATAGCTTGAAGCCAAATAGACCTCACAGATGGATTCAGAAGGCATCAAAACCCTTGTTTCCATATAAAGTTCATCCTTTTTGGACAACATTGATCCAAGAGCCAAAAAAATTTTGCCCAGCAAGGCCTTATGGCCCCTATATGCACTTTGAGGCATGTTTTTCATTGAAAAATCACAAAAAAATAATTTTTTAAAGACTTTTGACCTGCTATAGTTTAAAAAAATTGCTAGTGGTCACTAAGACACCTCCCTCCCACCATTGCTGCTATGGCTCCACTACCTAGGGCACTGTTCTGCCTCTGCTCCTCTAATAGTGTGATTTTTTTAGAATTTTTAAATTTTTTTTTAAAAATAATTTATTTTGTATTGCTTCCAGGGGGCCTGTTAGTCTTTTCACTGTAACTTGAGCATATAGATGTCATTTTTTCGATCTAAAAGAAGAGCTAGAAATTTAGTTCTTTGACAAAGATAATGGCATAGGATTTTTCTAGTTGTGATGTAGTTTGGTTTCCTATTTGGGTAATCAAAGCCGGGTGTTCAGTTTTCACTTTGGATGGCATATCTTGAGCATCCCATCTTTGTTTTTCAAAATTGTTATATTTTTGGAAATTTGGTTCATTACTCTTTTCAGAAATGCTAGTTTTTCTTCCAAATTTTGCTCCATGCTCTTCCTATCATGTTTTTTTCTTTATTACACTATGGCAGATATCTTGGGTGTTTCGGGTCTCCGGATTGTTTTCATGGCATTGGATTTATTCTTTTGGGCTATACTATCTATTGTAACAACTCTTTTCCCTTTTTGTTCATTATTGATATCATTTATACGAAGGTTTATGTAAATGCACTAAGTTGGAGAGCCGCTCCTTGCATTTTCGAGACCTTTTTCATCATTGTGACTTCTTGTGCTCGCACTACATTATAAAGTACCATGGGGGGATTTTTTTTTTTCCTTTTAATGCACTCTTTTTTTGTCAAGTGATTTTCCCTTCCACGACATTATTCCTATGATGTATCAATGAAACTTGCATTTATAGGTGTCATTGTTCTCGGTTCTTTCTATTTTGTAGGAGTTTTTTATTCCACTTTCTCAGTTGCCTGCCACCTCACCCTTGTCTAGATCTGGGGGGGCGGGGGAGGGTGTGGTGTGGGGGCATTCTTCTATTATTTTTCTCATGCTTCCTTGGTTTGATTGATCAACTCTTTAGGCTTTGGGGTTTCATGCCATCTATATTCTTTGAGTTCAATTGTTTTCCTTTGTTTTCCTCTTGATTCAATACAAATTATAGTCTTCTCTCCCTGGTTAGGTTCTATTTTAGAGGAGGTTCTATAGATTAGAAATTTCTTTTGGATAGATTTTATGACTTCTTCATGCTTCATTGATGTTTCTCCATGATCACTCTTTGTTCCTATTTTCTAGAAGATTCATCTAGTTGGAGGCTTCTGCAGTCCTTCACTAGGTTTTCAACTATTTCTTTTCAAAGTAGAGTTTTTCCCACTGGGTTTTTTTTGTTTCTCCATTTCATAAAGATCTGGTTGTGTTTGGGTACCTCATTAGGCCTTGTTTTCGGAACCCAAGTTTGCTTTCAACATTGCATTGTAGTTTCCTTGCTCTTTATTCATTGTTTGTAACTGCATTGTTGCTCATCTTAAGAGGGGGTGTTAGAGAAAAAGGTTAATTTCATTTCATTAATTAAATTACCCTTTCTCCCTTCTTAAGATTTCACTTTATGTTCTTTTTGCATTCACATTTAATAATTAATTAGTAATTATTAAATGGTTTTTACCTTATAGGTTTCCCTTTGTAACTTTTTAGGTTACCCTTTCAAGATTCGATCTCCTTTTATAAGGATTGATCTTTTGTAATATCTTTTATCTTTTCTTTATCTGAGAATACAATTTGTATATTATTAGAGCAAACCCTTGCCTCCTCTTGTCATTTTCTTCTTTGTGACAGGTTTTCTACATGCAAATATTCAAGGGCTTCATTCATTTGTTTTGCATATTTGCTCAAATCATTTAGATCACTTGACAAACACTAAAGTTTATTAGTGCTCAACATCAACTAAACTTTACTTTGCTTACATTGTATCAATCGACATACATTGAACTTGACTTTTCTCAACTCCAATAGATTTTTTGCTTGTCTTGTACTAACTTTGCTCGACACCTACTGTCCACTTGGTCAAGCTTGGCAAGCTCAATTCTTCTTAATTGTTCTTCTAGAATAAGTCAGTGTATCTAACCTTTGCAACCTTAAGTAGATAATCAATGCACTATAACATCATTATCTTAATTGATCTTTGTACTTCTTTTTCATAGCATAACTTGACCTTTTCTCTAGATGCTTTTTTAATCCCATTTGGTCAAATCCTCTTTATCAATCAAACAAATGATAGTAAACAAATAAACTAAAGAGTTGTTTTATGAGCAAGTAGTAGGTTTGACATTAGTGACAAAACAATGATTGAAACACATTCCAATACTTGTATCAATCTATTTTCAATAGGACTTCATTCTGAATGGATTGTTGGGTGTCTCTAAGGATTTCTTGAATAGTTACATAGTTTAATAGAACTTTCCAGAAATGTCAGATAGATATTATTAATGAAATTTTTGGAATTAAAAAATAATAAGAACCCTAGGGAAATGGATTCTAGCTAATGAGAAAAAAGAAATTTACAATTAAAAAATAATTTAAAAATAAATATGTTTTTAAATTTTAGCAATTTAATAATTTTAGTTATGAGATTAATTTTTTGTACCAAATTGGGACATTAGTTCCCTGTCTATTTATAGGTAGGGACTAAGAAATTCTACTAGTAACCTTGACCTAACCTAGTTTTATCTTAAACATCAAATCAATATTTTATCAAATATAACTTAGATGCCTTGCAAAAAATGTCTTAGTCCAAATTTTTTTCCCTATATGATGTAGGAGCATCCTTGGGCTATTGGTAATCTTGCATCACCTAAAAAGATATTTTCTATTTTCTATCTTATAGTTACTTGTTTGACAGTTTCTATTCACAAACACTTGTTTGTTATTTACAAATTTTGCCAGCTTAGCTTCATATAGTGTACATATTATGGATCATTAGTCTAAGTGTCATTAATCATATGAGATATCTGGAAAAAGTTATACTACATCTCCTTAGGTGTTGAATTTCTATGTTTCTCTTCATAAAATGTCTGGTATTTAATTTGGTGTGGTTCTTTAGTTAAGAGTCAACTTATACACTCTTGGATCTAGGCAGTCGGTTAATGTGTGGACCTATACCTAAGGCCACATAAAGTTATCTCATTTTATGTAGTTGGTCAATAATTCATTAAGACTCAATCATATAATGTAATGCATGTTTCTTGTTATTGGATAATGTGAACTCAAGCTGACTTGTGTGCCTTGGTGGCTATATATGTAATGACCTTGTGTCTTAGGAGGTAGCATTGAAGTATTATTGAATTAGTATCATTTAAGAAGATACTTGGAGGAAGCTTGGATAGTGAACTCTGGTCTATAATATATAATATACATTGGTCATAACTAAGAAGACTGATGGGGAGATTCTAAGAAAACCCAAACTTGTAGGGTTTTGTACTAGACCTTGTCTTCTTACTCTACTCTAGGACTATTCTCTAGTCCCTAGGGGTCACTCTAGACACCATCTACCTTAGGAGATTCAAACTAATCTCCAATTCACAAGAAACTCACCACCAAGGTTAATCCTCTTAAAAATTTCTAATGACTTTTTGTCCAAAGCCACCCCAAGTCTTGAAAACTCAAAATTCAGCATCTCCATGGATGGATGGGCCATAGACACTTGCAATTTGATCCTCTTGGGAAAGTTCTTGATGAAGGAACATTGTAGGGTAGTTAGAAATCTTTCACATTGGAGGGATTTTGGCTTTGGAGTTAAGGACTCGATCATCAAAGGATTGGTGCTTGCTCATTATTGGGTAGTTCTAGATACAATATTTATCGAGAAGCTTGGTTATTGAAGGATCTCGGTCACTATGTTTCTTGATACTCACTATGGTGCTTAGCATGTTTTGGTTGTTCAATACCTATGGAACTCGAAAATCCTTGTGGGAATTCAACGATGCTTGTGATTTTCCTCGATGTTTGGAAGTGTGGCTTGCGGGATGGAGTTCTTGTGGATTTTCTTGGCTGACTTGGTGCATTTATTGCATGAGGATTATGATCATGATGTAGATTGATCATGGGAATTTGTGTGGACTTATTAGGGTCTTGGTTATTTTTCCTATATGTATTTAATGGGTTTTGTAAGACTTCTGAGGCATTTGGTATTTAATATTTGTTGTAGGCCGACTTGTGGCTCAACATGTATTTTTTAGTTTATGATTATCTAGGCCAACTTGTGGCTTAGTTGAGAACAAGTAAAGATTCTTAGGGAGTCTTGAATCATTTTCATTCATCATGGAGAAGAAGAAGGAGCTGAGATGAGTCAATTTTGAGAAGAGATAGTAGCTAAGTGTGGGCTTGGGAAACAAGGAGGTTTCTTGATGGCTTGCTAGCACAAGTTTAGATTCTTCTTGTAGCTTCTACCAAAATGTGGATCTAGGCTAGCTAGGGTTTATATCTTGTGAGATCTTGCAAAATTACTATTGTAAATTGCTTTATATTTGGTCGTAAGCCAAAAGGCCTTACAACCAAGCATGTTGAATAAAAATTTTATGATTCTATTATGAGAATTGGCATCATTGTGTATCTTAATCTCTATGTTATTGTTTGTATTCTTTTGCATGGTTAATTATCATGGGCTAGGAAATATCCTTTAGGTATTCTCCTACCTTGTACTACATCAGTTATACTACCCCTTTCTCTCTCTTCCTACTTGATCTCTTCAAATCCATGAAAAGTAGAGTTAGTAGGTCAAGATCCCCAATTAGGCCTTCTAATGTAGTTTTGACCAAATTAATCTAAAACTTCTTTAAGGACCCTAGAAATAAATCAATATATCAGATACCCTTTTCAAAAGACTTCAAGATTTTGTAGGTCTCAAATACTGTAGGTGTCTGTATAGCCCAAAACCAAATTTGCCCAATTCCTTAAGCTTAACAGCACATAAGGGTTCTTTCCCTTGTTCATGATTGATAGAGGTTCAACCATATTTATTTTACCTTCCATAGTGCCTACCATATCCATCCAACACTTCTACATCAAAATCCCAGACTTCTCAATCCATCGACCCATGTTTCAATCCCATGTTATGCTTCTTGCTCCTAGCTGGGTGCTTGCTGAGTCACCTAGGGAAAGGTGACAGAAATAGAAAAGAGTTCTTTCAAGATTTCAAATTTAGTATTTACACTATAAATTGAGTGCCCTTCCATGTTCCAAAATCTTGTTATAGTCCCACTATGGAATTTTATATAAGAGGCATTTTTGTCTTCCTCACTCTAGATGAACCGATGAATTGGCTGGGTAAGAAATATTTTTCAAGAACACTAAAAATGGAAAAAAATGAAATAAAAAAACATGCATAAATAAATAATTCAAAAATATATAACTAACTACCATGTACAGAGGTGGAGATCTATCCATTAAAGTAAAGTTACTCCGCTTCCAAGTAAAATTATTACAGGAAAATGCACAAAAATGATTATTTTATTTCTCCAAATCAAAAATTATGTTCACCAACCCATTCATATAATTTAGGATGGACTTATATTCACCACATTCATGAAATCAAACTATTAAAATGGTTCCATAACTACCAAGAGTCATTCTGCAACTTTTCAAGAAATGTTGCTAAGGACAACTTTGACAATTTTTTCCATCATTGCTTCAAAATTTCCTTGGACCTCTCAAATTTATGTATTGGGACCAAAATAGAGTCCCTATAATATACCTACATGTTTGATGACTCATATATCAATTTTGGAGGCTCCAAGACCCAAATTTCTCACCTAGTTGCAACTGAGCAACAATTGCAATGTGAGCAATTTTGAGTCAACACTTGACATCTAACTCTCAACTTCTATACTAGACATCTTAAACAGCTAAACACACTATTAGGACTCTTAATGCCCTATTATTCATGAGTGGTTTGGATAGAACCACTACAAGCCAAAATTGATCTAGGAGAGCTAGGGTTTCAAATGACCCACCTTAGGTGTTTCTCCACCAAAGGTCGTACAACCTACCATACAGTATATTTTATCATTTGAGTTGACTTATGAATAAATGGAATGTATGGTTAACATTTCATGTAATTGAATATTTTTTGATGGTAAAGTTCTTTTTTTGCAACTTTATGTCATGAATTTTTGTTGTGTTGTATTTTCTAGGGGCTTGGTCATCTCTTTTGGAGTCTCACCTACCTTGATTGCATCAATATGGTATTAGAGAAAGGTTTGATCTAATTGGAGTTAATTTTTGATCTGATTTGTAAACTTGAGGTTGATCTTGGAGAGCTTATGAAGACTTGTATCCCTTATTGTGAGGTGGAAGATTGAAGTTCTAGTTCATAATTGTAGAGCACTTCTTCAAGTTTTGTTTAGAATCCTATTACAAATTTATTGACCCCTATTGGTGTATAATTCTTTAAAATTTGAGGAAGTAGCACCTTGTTGTAGTCAATATGCCACCTAGAAGAGTGAACCGTAGGAGGTTGGAGAATGCATTTGAAGAATTCAAAGCTAAGATGAGGAATGAGATCCAAAATGTCTTAAATGGATTGAGAAGAAACCTTGAAGCTGATGAAGAATATGTTGAAGCTACTAAAGATCTTCAAATTCTTGATGTAGAGATCCCTCCAAAAGAAGAAAGATTGTTGAAAGCTATGACACAAGTTGGTGAGATTCATACGATGGAATTTTTGAGTTATTTTGGTTCTTTAGATCCTAAGGAATTGATAGATTTGATTAATGAACATGAGGATTATTTTGAGATTGAAAATATCGTAGAACCATATAGAGTTAGGTTAGCATAGACTAATTTGAAATGTTATGTTGCCTTATGGTGGGAAGAACTACATAAATATAGATAAGATAATGATAAACTTTGGATTACTAGATGGAAACCCATGGTTTCTAGATTGAAGGCTAAATTCATCCCTAAAGACTATGAACTTGAATTTTTTAAGAGATTGGAGAACTTGACACAAAAAGATCTATCTATGGAAGCTTATCCTAAAGAATTTTATAAGATACAAATCAAATCTAGACAACATGAATCTTCTAACAAGAAAGTTGAAATGTATTTTAATGGTTTAAAATTCAATGTTTGAGATGAATTGAGTATGTTGAAACTTAGTTTAGTTAAAGATACTTATAATATGAGTTGAAAGTTGAAGAAAAGTTAGGAATGAAGCAAGGTTAGTAAGTTACTAAAGTTGATAAGTGTAAGAAACTTGTTTCTAAAAGGAAGTTTATTTTCAGAGGTACTTCTTTTAAATGTGGTAAGGATGGACACTAAGATTTTGAATGTCTTAATTTGAAAGTTGACAAACATAACTTGGTAGCACAAGAAGAATAGAAAGTAGAATATTCTAATCTTGATTTGGCTTCACCAGAAGTTGGAGAATCTCTTTTGATGAGGAGAACCATGTTTCCTAAGCATGATGTTGAATCAATGCAAAGAAGGGATTTAATAGTCTAAACTAGTTGCAAGTTTGGGGGTAAATGTTGTAAATTTATTATTGATGGAGTTGGTACAAATAATCTTGTATCTGAAGAAATAGTTAGGATATTTCAAACATTGAAACATCCTACTCCTTATGGTATCATTTGGTTTCAAGATGATTATTGGGTGCAGGTTAGAGAAAAATATCATGTTAATTTTAGTATTGGACCTTTCAAGGCTGTAGTTTTATGTGATGTAGTAGACATGAGTGCTTGTCATGTTTTACTCCAAAGACCTCAGCAATTTGACAAAGGACATATACATGATTGCAAAAAGAATAGTACTATTACAATTGAGAAGGATGGTAAGAGGTTTTTTTTATTCCTTTGAAGGATGAAGAAGTTATCAAAGAAAAGAATTTGATTATTTTAAAGACTTTTAGTTTGAAGACAACAAAACCTGTGGTTGAAGTACTTTTTGTTGAAAGAGAGTTATTTGATTCTATGATTAAGAGAAAAGGAAAAAGAAAGAAAATTCCTAATCAGATGAAGTCATGAAGCATGTATGGATCATTTGATCCTAGTTGTTGTAGTAGTAGGATAAGATCTAAGATATCTGGGGGCTTAGTTGGTTATTGCAGTAAGTTGGAACAAACTCCTGAATTGATTAATGGAGAAGATTTGTGTATTAAGAATGAGCATGGGATTTGTTTTATGAATTCTTTCAAATATTGATAAATCCTTATGGAACATCTTTTAGTCACCTTAGGTGTTTGATGGAGGAGCATCCTTGGTTTGTTGGTAATCTTGCATCACCCAAAAAATTATTGTTGTTTTCTACTTTATAATTTTATAGATTCTACAAGCTTGGCTTCATGTAGTTGACATATTATGGATCATTAACCTAAGTGGACATAATCCTAAACAATTGGAAAAATTTATGCTTCATCTCCTTGTGTGAAGATTTCCTATGTTTGTTTTTCATGTGATGCCTAGTATTTAATTTGGTATAGTTCTTTATTTAAGAGTTCACTTATACACTATTGGATCTAGGCAATTTGTTAATGTGTAGACCTATACCTAAGGCTACATAAAGTTATCTCTTGTATTATGTATTTGGTTGTTAATTCATTAAGGGTTAGTCCTATATTGTAATGCACATTTCCTATTATTGGAGATTCTGAACTCAAGTCGACTTGTGTGTCATTGTACTTATATATGCAATGACCTTGTATCTTAGGAGGTAGCATTGAAGTAGTATCATTCAAGAAGATACTTGAAGGAAACATGGATAGCGAACTTCAATCTATAATCTGGAGTGTACATTGGTCATAACCAAGAAGGCCTAATAGCTTGGAATATAGTATATTTCATCATTAGAGTTGTCTTATGAATTAGTGGAGTGTATGGTGAACATTTGATTTAATTAACGATCTTTTGATAATAAAGTTCTTTTCTTGCAATTATATCTTGTGTACTTCTACTGTGTTATATTTACTAGGGGCTTGGTCATCTCCTTTGGAGACTCACATGCCTTGTACTGCATCACTATATGATACTCACTTTACCAACATAGCTACATTCTAATTTAATATCAAAACAATTGATCTTCTTTGAGAAGATTACAAGTTTCAATAGACTTTATAATGTCTACATATTTTTCATATAAAAGTATGCTTAATTTTTTAGCTACATAATATTCATAGTTCATATAATGTAATTTTATATTAAAATTTCTTATCATGAATCTGCACACACTACTACATTTAGAAATTGTAGGTTCTTGATTTTCTATTTAATTTTCATAAAGAATGGACAATTAATGAATTTAGATTGGCTCTATGATTCCAATTAAAAATAGGTAGGTTATATAACTTAAAATATAGGTGTATAGGGGGGAATGTGAATCAAGGAAATAAACCCCAAGTTCATCGCATAGCCTCACACCTCAAGAGGATAAGTTCAAGGAAAATATTCTTTCCAATAAATCCTCAAAGGTGTTAAACCTTAGTAGGTTAATGTAATCCAAATAATAATGGAATACTAGCTCAAACTAAGATCCAATGACTATGAATGTAGGTAAAAGAATGCATGTTTCCCTTGATATCCTAATTTTTTACTTCCAGATCTATGCAAAGTATACTATATAAAGTAAAAATCATAAAGTATTGAAATGACAAAGTTGGGTAAAGAACTCATCTCAAAGAAGGACCAAGTGTTTGGACATACATTTATTCTTCTTGTGTTATTCCTATGGATGAACAATGACCAATCAGGGCTTGAAACTATTGAATCTACAAAACTCTAAAATTATTTAACAATCTGGCAAGGTCAACATTTGCACAATGTCAACTTTCTCCTCAAGCAGATGAGCAATGCATCTATGTTCAATTATGTCCGACCTTGATTGTGATTTTGCACTATTAGAGTAATTAGATATTTTCTAATTAACTCTATTATACTTAAGCTAAACTTTAGGCATATAATAATTAATTATTTTATTAATTATTATAATGCAACCTATGTTTTACCTTTTAGGGTTTTGATCTCCTTTATAAGGATGATCTCTCTTTGTAATCTTATTCACTCAATATATTTTGTTTGATCTAGCCTCCATATCTTTTGCTCCTCTCTGTTGTAACAAGTTTTTGCATGTAGGTTATTCTTGGGAGATGTGGGGTTGATCATTCATCAACTTCAACATGAAATTTTGACAAATAACAAAAAGGGTACTCATATCTACAACTTATTCTGCCTTTTCAAATCTATTGGTATCTAAAATAATATTTTTTAGGTGGCCATGTAGGGACTTTCCTTAGTCAAGCCTCTATTTTGGTGATGTCTAGCTCCACTAATCGCTATTATATTAGTTATAATGTGTGTGATGCTCATGTATGAGCTTTGAAAGTGCAATGCCAAGATCTAAATATGTAGATCTAAACACTTGCATGAAGTTTTATACTTGAATGATATTTTTTAATTTTTTAAGAAACATGAGTTTTGATAGAGAAATGGGCCTTAGAAATAAGAAATTTTAAAAGTTTACAATTTTTTCTTCTATGGCTGCTCCATAGGCAATTTTTACCAAACCTTGTTCCACCAAAACTGGTTTGGCTAAATATGATACCACATAGGCAACTTTGATCAGTCTTGATTCCACCAAAATTGGTTTGGTTCCATCTTGAATTGAAATGAAGGTCATCTAAATGCAGTCGGATGGAGACCAAGCCCTTAGGCTCATATAAATAATGTTATTTTAAAAAAACTTTTAATAAATTAATTTAACTTAAAGTAGAAAAAATTAGATAATTTTTAGAAGTGATTTTGATCTTATTCTTATGGAAGTAAAAAGGAAAAATTACAAAGGATCATCAATAAGGTACATTCTTTTGCCAAGTTATTTTATACATTCATTCATTCAAATTAAAGCATCATTATATTTAGTTTCCTAAATTAAAGTATTCATTGGTAGATTAAAGTATTCAATGGGGAAAAAGGAGGCAGATTAAGGAAAGATGATTGAGTAAGAGATGACAAAATGAAAGGTCATCTACAAAACATAGTCAAAACCAACCTATTGAATTTTAGAAAGAAAATTTTAATATTCAAGAGGATGAAATTAGAGTAGGGGAACAAATGAGTAGCTCTTAAGGTAGAAACATATCATTTGGCATAGGAAATTTGATAGATACAAATAAGGATCTACTTTTTAGTCAAATTTCATCTAAACATATGGTATCTGAAAGCAATATTAAAACACACAGCAAAATAAATAGGGATGAATATTTCAAAAACAAAATTATATTTGAAAGAGCATAATTATTTCTCAAGTCATTTAAGAGAAGAAACATACCTCTTTTTTTGGAGTTTTTGGACTATGATAACAAGAAAATCTACGTGCATAATGTTAATCAAATAATAGTTGAAAATTTGCAAGATGCATTAAACAAAACTGGCAACACAGCTCAAGGAGGCAATTTAAGTTTGTCATGTCCAAAATTTATAGGGCAAAAGCACAACTACAATTTTATTTTTTTGAAGATAACCTTTAGGTTCTCACATCATGGACTATGCATTATCAACTTGGTTTTTGAATGACCAAGATTTTAAGATACCCAACAATTATGTTTATAAAGTTGCAACATACTTTCAATTCCCTAACTAAAGAGATCCTTAATAGGTTGGTTGAAGGTTCATCTCTAATTGGCATCAAAAATTAGGGGAGTAGTTTTGTTGACAAAATCTCATAAGAAAATCAACTCCTTTAAGCTCTCGATGTTTGTGTGTGTGTAATAGTTTACTAGTTCTCATATCATGGCATTCAATCCAATATGGACTTGAACTCTACATCTAGGGTAGAGTTACGTTAAAGGGTATAATTATTGTAGATGTAGTGTACATATGTTATGCACTTTGAATATGGGTTTTTAGAAATAGGGATTACTGGGGGGGGATGAATCAGTAATCTACAAGCTTTAGTTGCCAACTAGATATTATTTCTTTCTTTAAACTATAAATAACAAATTAATAAAGTAATGCTAAATAGTAACAATAACCATGCAAAATGATAACTCATAACACCATATTTTGTTAACTAGGGAAACCTTGGCCAAAGGAAAACCCTAGTAGTGATGATACCCACTGGATAATATACTGATATATAAGTTCCTTTTTAGAGGATGGACTTTGTTAGGATTCAATGAGAAAATTCAATATAGAGAGTCCCTATTAGGAGACTTTAAATACTTGTTAGGAGATTCCTAGCATAGTAGATGCAAGATGAGCCCACTATCCAAACATGCACTTCCAATTACAAGAAGAGCTTATTGCCCAAACAAGTGATCCAACTTTTGGACTATAGATTATTTCTTAGTTTGATCGTGGTTCATAAAATAGCTTCACAAACTTCGCATATATCGCTTTCAAAAAATTTTGCATACAATTGCTCAACATAATTTCTTCAAGATAGCATACACACCTAATCGCAAGATGTCCTTTGCATAAGTACCATGCCATTTCATAAATTTTTGCTACATTAGCTAACACCATAATACACTTTTCCAACTTAGAGTAAACATATAAGATGTCGACCCTAATTGGACAAGTAATTATTTTGTAAACAAAATAATTTCTTTCCTTTAATGATGTTTTTCTCTTTCACTTCTAAAATAGGAATATCTCTTTTTGGTATAATATATACTTACTTCTAAGTTTATACATATCATCATCAACATGTATATTATCACGATCTAACTTTGCTAGTCATAATATGACATCAACAACAAGTTACAAACAAAACCTTACATTGTTGTATACCACATTCATACTTAGACAATTTTCTAAGTACCAAAAGCTAAGTATCTTTATTTTTTGAGGTTTCCTATAAGCATGTACATCATGTGCTACCATAAATGAAAACAATTACACATCTCCGTTAGCTAATTGTTAACAATCTCTCCCTTTGGCATTGATGGCAACAAAATAGGGAAAATTGGCTAAGTATCAAAAACTTAAAAATAAATAACACATTAAAACTACATCTATTACAATTTGTCCATTATACATATGCCCCCCCCTTACAATTACTTTCATACTTTTCTTTTTTACCTGATTTACAAATTTCTTATGTACTTTACCCCCTTTGACATCAGTGTCAAAGGTTAAGACGTCAAAATTTGTCTAAAAATTGTCCATCTATTGTCAAAATTTTTGTAACCATATGTGTTAAACTAATAGTAGCTTCATGCAATCATCAAAATTTCCCTTCAAACTATCCATACATTTAGTCCATGTCTCCTTGGTAGATTTTGTAGAGGTGAGAATTTCACATAAGGTATATGATGCAATCTCAACTACATTAAGGTCAGAGTATAAAAAGTTAGAATAAGTGTCCTTGGCCTTGACACATTCCTCCTACTGATTCTCAATAAAAGATATTTTCAAAGAAAAAACTCTCTGAAATTCAATACTCTTTGCAAAATTTGTTCCTTTTGAAGTTCCAATTTTTTGATATCACTCTGAATACTGGTTGCTTGTCCTTCAAAATCATCAATCTCACTAGTTGGATGTTGTATCTGGTTAGATAAAGCTTCTAGCTCACTCATTTTTCCTCCAATATAATTGTCAACATCCTTAGTCATCTTGTGATATAGAGTACACTTAATGTACATTATCTTGCCATCCTATTGACACTTCTAAAGTTCCTTGATACAAGTATCAAGACTTATCAAATCATTCTTAATATTTTGACAAATGGTGCTAAACAAGTTAGCATCATGCGATATGTGTGCCTTAGATTCTGCAATATTCAAAAAATTTGTAAATTTTATATCAAAATACTTTAGCATTGTATGTGCCCCTTGTTCTACATCTACCTCTATGTGCTGCACTACCAAAGTACTATGTAATCTTTCAGTAATCTCCATCAATGTTCTCTGCAGGCTCTTCATTATCATGTTCTTCTAAATAAGCTTTGATAAAGATGAGATCAAGTCAATTTGATAATCATCATCAATTGCCAGGGTAGCAAGTGAAAGTGGAGTAGATGAACTAGAAGGTTTAGTGTCATCCTCCCTTTGCTTCTTCTCAGGTGCCTCCTTTACTCTTTTTTCTTCTTCCTCTTTCTTTTCTTTTTCTTTCTTCCCTTCCTCTTGTAATCTCTTCTTCTCATCTTATTCTATTTTCATTTTCATTTCTTCTTTGGCTACTCTTTTCTTTTCTTCCTCTACTTTCCTTTTCATCTCATCTTCAAGAAATTTTCACTTGACCTCTTCTATTTTATTTTTCTCTTTTTCTAGTAACCTCTTCTCCTCTTCAATTTGTCTCTATTTATCTTTAATATCCTTGGTATGAGGTTCATCTTGTTCAAAAATTTCAAATGGGTTAGTATAATCAATGTTAATGGTAACATTGGTTTGATCTATCTGCCTTGTGTCACCATATACTGACACTTCTATGGTTGTGGGTGCTAGTGAAGATGTTGCCTTAGACTCTATCATCATTTGACTTATAGCTTCTATAGTCTCACTTCTTATCTTTTCCTTTTCACCCACCATAAATAGAAATGGTCTTACTTTGTTCCTTAAGTAAATTGCTAGATTGTTTAACAATCTCTTGACTTCTTCTTCGTCATCAGTCTTGCATATTATTCTTAACATAGACTTCCAAAGTTCTATGTCCTCTTCTCTAGTTGGTGCCTTCTTTTCTATGAGTTTTTCATAGACCTTAAGGTTTACTGTGCCTTTAATATCCTTTAGTTTTTGATTTTTGGCTATAATGTATCTCACAGTAGAGATATCAATCTGATCTTTCTCGAAGTTATTATACCAATCATAAAATTTGTTCATCTAAGAAAAGCTGCCTTCATTAGCAATAGATAAGTTTATCTTTTCTATCTCCAACGTCCAAGGTTGTCAAGCTTTTCCTACTAACTACTTTGAAGTTGTTACCTTCTCTATTTGTTTGGCTTCTTCTTCTTCTTCTTTGCTAGATTGAAGAATTGTCAACAATGTCTTTTGTCTCTTTCCTAGTCCAGTGGCTTGTTGTTCAACCCTTTTAGTCTTTATGGTCATAGCTTCCACTAATCTCTCAAATTTTCTCTTTGGTTCACTTGTCTAAACATTTGAAACTATTGCATAGGGAATGCTCTATTTAGAAGATGTCTCTGTAATAGATACTGACAAAGGTTGCAAATTTAGTATACCTTGCTTCATAGTTTGGTTGACTACTTGTGATTCACTCTTAGTCATATCAGCTTCTGTTATAGCTTTCTTCATTATAGTTTCTATTTTCTTGTGAGATGCCTTCTCCAAGGATACCTGATGAGTTGACTAGGTAATCTCATCATAAGTTCCCAATTTGTATACAACTTTGTCCTTCTTTGATTTCAATGATAAATCAATATATCCAACTACTATTTAATCACTCAATTCATAACCTAAGAGATCAAGAAATGTTTCTTGAGGTTATACTACTTGAATATAAGTAAAATTTGTATCAACCCTAACACAAATGTCCTCCTTAAATTTGTCTACAATTACAAGTGCAGTTTTGAATCTTTACTTCATTTCATTCTAAAGTTTTTTGATAATCAGATTTCCACTATCCAATATCTTATCTGTTGGATGTTGTCTACATACTTCTATGATCTTCTCCATTGTACATCTATCACTAATCATAATCTCTATGACTAATAAATATGGAGATATTTTAAGCACATGAAATAATATGTGATTAATCAATGACTAAAATCTAAACACACCATTCTTAGTCCTTTTGATCTTTTCTACGTTTTCAAGAAGTTGCATTCTTATAATTTCACTAAGATTAACTTGTTCCTTCTCAGTACATATCTTGAAGGCTACATAGATGAATTTGGCTAACAATTCATCAATCTTTGAACTTGCATATAATAGTAGGCAATGATTCTACTCAGGAATCTTACATCATCATGTTTAATGGCGTTGATCGCCATGGCCTTTCCATTATATGCTACCTTTTTGTAGCTCTCAATTTTCTTCTTAACCATTTTCTCACCTATAGGTACACTGGCTTGTTTGCAAAGACTACTTACCTCATGAATAAGGTTGGCTGAAATTTCAACTACACTATCTTGCATCCATAGTTTTCCATCGTGTTTAATTCATGGTAAAAATAATATTTGAATAGGTCTAGTTCCTTGAAGTGTTGAAATCTAAGTTTCACTATCATATCATGATTGAAAACCAGCTCTATATCCTTGTTTATATACTCACTCCCAATAGATTGAAACTTGGTAAGATAATTTCTTATATCTTCCAAATACACTACATTATTTAGTGTAATGGATAATGCTGAGTTAGGGTTTCCTTCTATAAGTTTCATGGAAACAACCTTCATTTTTGGTCTCTCCTCATTCTCAACATTGTAAACTACTAATATATCCATGATTCTATCAAATATGAACTTTTTATCAAAATATATTCTATGGAAAATGATAAAATACCTCTTCTAAAAATAGGGTTTTCTTCAAAATCACCTTGAGAAGTCACTTTGAATGCTCTTTTCTTTTGATGTGATCACAATAGAGTGAAAATCAAATATGTACTCCATTTATTCCATCAACTCGAACTTGCATTAATTATGTACTTTAAAAACATGAAAAAGTTGTCAATTGTGGTATGTAATCAAATATCTGCTCAAGATCTTCTATCCAATCTTTAGATGCTACTTGAGTTTTGCCATATCTTTCTTCCATCATGAAAAAGCTCCACAAAAATTTGCTCCATGAAATATTCTGTAAAAGCATAGTTTTCATCTTCTGCTATAGAATTAACTTTGTTTGTAATAACAATAACTCTTAATTCCTTTGTAGCTAGTTTAGATAAGCTCCAAATTACAAACAAGCTTAGGTACCATCTAAACTTATCTTGATACACCTTTTCCCAACTTCGCTACCTCTAGTTCAATCTCTACATGAAGTTTTCAAATTCTAGTGTTGTGAATAGGCTTAATTCAACTGAAATGAATCAAACTTGATAACTAAATTTGACCTTCCTATTTCACCATCTTCTAGCTTATCTTTTGAGATGTCTAATCCTTTTACAAATGCCTCATTGAGTTCTTTTGAAAGTTCATTGACTAAATTTCTTTATTACTCGTTGTCTTTATTAGTTCCAGAGTTCCTCCCATGGTTCCTTCTATCATTTTTGACATTCCTTTCATCATTCCTTCTATTTTTAACATTTCTTCTATTTTCCTTCTATCTCTAAATTTTCTATCCATTCTATAATACTTTGATGTATGTTCAAATTTGTTACATAACTAACACATTGGTGTTCTACTTCTATTGATCAACAGGTGCATGACAATTCCAAGCTATGTGTCCAAAGTTGTTACACTTATAACACATGATTTGTCTTCTTTCCTCATAAGGTATTCATTCTCTGGATGTCCTTTCAATAGATCTTCTTCTATCTATAGGGTTAGTATTCCTAGATATTGTACTATTCCTTCTATCATTATCATACTTAGGTTTCCTACAATCAACTTCTTTATGACCCATATCATGACAATTATGAAAATAAAAATCCTTAACATGATTAAATGAATTATTTGTACAATCTCTTTTTATATGACCTATTTCATTACATGAAAAGAACTTACCTCTAAATTCATACCTAGTTTCCTTAGAAGATTCCACTTGCTTTGGTTCATCCAATATCTCAACTTCCTTGTCTTCTTTAGGTTTATTAGAAGATTGACTAGAGTCAATCTTCTCATCAAATTTATCTTTTTCTTGCTAATATGATCTAATCTCAAGTTTCTTTGAAGACATGTTAAATAGATAACCAAGACCAATCTCATCATAAGTAGGTCTCTATATTGACATTGAATTATCAAGCTTTTCTCTACAAGAATAAAGTTGCTCAAGTTGTTTCTTGCACTAATTTAATTCACCTTTCACAATATTATTGTACTTATGAAGTTCTTCATGATCTTTCAATGTTTCAAGATTAGATGTCTTCTTTTCTAGACTTTCTCTACGATCTACATTCTTAGTTTTCAAATCAATTTCAACTTTTCTAGGATCACTCCTCAAAGTTAACTTCAGACTTGTAGTTTTCAATTCATTCTTCAAGACCCCTTACTCTATCTTCAACTTTGAATAATCATCATCACTTGTTTTAGATTTAGTAGATTCAAGCTTGGATTTGAGATGTTCAATCTTTTCCTTCACTTGTCCAATATATAGTTTGGATTATTCATAAATGTCCTTCAACTTATCTCTTTCTTTAGTAAGGAGATCAATTTTTTCAAGTGCATCTTCAAGTTTCTTCATCAATTGTTCCATATTCGTAGGGATCTTACTGAAGCTATTAAGCCTATTTTGAGTAACTAAGCTCTAATACCAATTGTTAGAAATAGGGATTATTGTGGGGGGGTGAACCAATAATCCAAAAAATTTAGTTGCCAACTGAATATTATTTCTTTATTTAAACCATATGTAATAAAGTAATAAAGTAATGCTCAACAATAACAATAACCATGCACAAAGATAACTCATAATACCATATTTTGTTAACTAAGAAAACCCTGGCCAAGGGAAAACCTCAATGGGGATGACACCCACTAGATAATATACTGATATATAAGTTTTTTGTTAGAGGATGAACCCTATTAGGAGTCAATGAGAAAATTTAGTATAGATATTCCCTATTAGGAGGCCTTGAATCCCTATTGGGAGATTCCAACCCTATTAGGAGTTGTTGTATATTACATGCAAGATGAGACTAGTGCCCACATATGCACTTCCAATTACAAGAAGAGCTCACTACGCAAACAAGTAATCAGACTTCAAGAGTATAGATTGTTTCTCAGTTTGATCTCAGTTCACAAAATATCTTCACAAACTTTGCATATATTGCTTTTACAAAAGTTTTCATAGCTCAACATAATTTCTTCAAGATAGCACACACACCAACCTTATCGCAAGATGTCCTTTTCATAAATACCATGCCTTTTCATAAGTTTCTTCTAGGTTGGCTAAGACCACAATACACTTTCCAAATTAAAGTAAACATCTAGGATGTTGGTCTTGATTGGACAAGTAATTATTTAGTAAATAAAGTAATTTCTTTCCTTTAATTCCACTATCCTGTTTCACTGCTAAAACATGAATCTTTTTTCTATATATTCCATACTGACTTTCAAGGTTATACACATCATAATCAACATATATACTATCCCCATCTAACTTCACTAGTGATAATATGACATCAACAACAAGTTACAAACAAAACAATACATTGTCGTATACCGAATTCATACTTAGACAATTTTCTAAGTACCAAAAGCTAAGTATCTTTATTTCCAAGGTTTCTTGTAAGCATGTACATCATGTGTTGCCATGAATGACAACAATTACACATCTCCATTAGCCAATTATCAACAGGGTCATGGTTAGAACATCAAACATTTGGGTTGTGAGTTAAGCCATGGTATATACATCAAGGGTTTACTACGATATTTTAACTTGAGCATTAATGTACATGAATTAGGTAGAGAATTATTTATTTCTAGTTTTGTTGGTAAAACTAAGGTAACTTACCTTCTCATGATTCATTGTTTAGTTTATATAATTACTAACATTTATTCCTCCTATTTTCTAATAATTATATTTACTTTTAATACTAATGCCCCGTTGTCATTCATTTCTACATGTTAACCTCCACAGTCATGTCCACTTTAAAACCTCTTATTCCTATTTATCATAGCATGATTAACATTATATAACTAACTTACCTAAGGTTAATTATAACAATATAATCACTAATTTACAATTCAACCACCACTATATGGACCAATTCCTAAATTTTGAATTATTCGCCATTAATCACCTGCATGCTAGACAATTTCCCCTTTTTACCCTTAATGACACGCCTCCTTCAAATATTAATTTAACAAATAAAGTTTTAACCTATATCATTATTTCAAGTAACATATAAATATCCCTAACTAGCCAAAGAATTTATTCCATACTTGTGATTACTCTATTTGTCTACTAACAATCATGTTATTATATATTCTTTTATAAATTAAATATTCAAATACTTGTATCTATATTGATATTCGCTACCGCCAAATTACTAATCCCTAGACATGCATTAATTTTTTCTAATCTTATGCCCTTATATACTAATTTCTAACTTAATCCCACCTAACACCTACTAACCACTAACTTAATCTCCCCGTGCCCCATTCCCTCTAAGGTACATGTCCCACCTTCCACCTTGGCTCACATGCCCAACCCAAACCTCCAAAATCTCACCTTCCTCCATTCTCTTAACAATACCACCTATGTTTGGTCATGTGGACTTCCCATCAACCTTTCTAGCACACATATGTTAAGCACTCCTTTCTAGGTGTTGGGTTTTGTAATCTATGAGTTGACTATCTCCCTTAATATTTGGCAATATTACATCGTCTTGGGTTACATAAGACATAATCTTTTTGGCTGGGATAGGGTAGCAGCCTTAACGAGGTTAATGAGAAGAGACCAACCAAGGGAAAGGTGGGATCACATGCTTGACCTAGTCTCATTAATTCGTAGGCACCATCTATAGTACAACTTATATGCACCCATTTTCAATAAAAAATTATGTCTTTTAGACTATTGAAAACTTGATACAAGTGCATATAAATTGTCCTGTATCCACCAATTTGCATGCCCCTTTTTCCAAGATTGGTACATGGATTTTAGAAGGTCATGTGCCTTCATAAAGGCATTCCACATAACTTTCCTTTGTTAGTTTATTTTTCTAAGGTGGGTACTCTTGTGAGATGGGGTGGATTCCATAGGGAAGTGGGTAGATCCTTTTTCTTTCTTTCTTTTATTTATTATTTTATGTATTTCTATGATTAGGACATGTATGTCCTCCCTAAGGGCCACATGATTTTTCTTGAGGAAAATGTTTAGGACTAGATTTAATATTGTAATGTAGATTATTTTCCCTTCCTATTATATATATTTTAACTTAGGAGTTAGAGATCCTACAAAATATTTTCTAGGATTATTTTATTGGATTGTAATTGGTAGTGGCATAATTTCCCACTTCCCATACAAATTCCAAAGAGATAAAAATATATGTACATGCCTATTTTCTCATGGGAGTTCATCCATTATTTCAGTTATGATGTTTGAAATATTTGATTAGTAGTAATATAATGTTACCTTCACATTTCCATGTAAATACCTAGGTTAATGGACCATTTTAGAAATCTCTTGAACAATGACTTAACACAAGAAATGAACTAAAAGCATGATCAACACAACACTTAATAGATTACTCTTTTCTATGAATGATGGAATTTTGATTGACATTTATTGAAAATATAATATTGATTCCTTTACATGTACAATCTAGTTGAAATACAATCTCTTGTATTATTTCATGATTTTATTGAGCATAATATCAACAATTCATGTTCACTACATGAGTACCAACAATGAGCTATCCTAGATATGGGTCCATTTGACATTCCATCTAAGATTATTTTGGTCATCAATCCCTCCACTTCAATACACCCAAATGAATGTGATTGAACTTACAATGCAATCAACTATAATCATCTACCAATATTATCATCTCTTCCATGAAATTATATTTTACAATAATGTACATATAATGAAGATTTAATTCTTACAAATGTAATACACAAAATTGATGGAGAAATCTTGATTCAAATGTGCCACATAATGATAGGATTTTTCCTCATGCTACATCATCACATTGAGAAATATGAGCTTTTCCCATTGATCCATTAAGCACAAGAACCATGGAGACTCTCCTCCAAACTATAAGCCTCCAAAGAGACCACCCCTGAGCTACGGGAAATAAGGCTCAAATAGGATACACACAATCAACTCAATAATGCATGAACAACACATGAACACAAAATTTCACAACCCCATCCTTTGCACAATGATTCTCAAATGGTATCATAAACATTGGGTGAAGGTGGGCTTTTCAAAGAGGAGACTTGCCATATCAAACAATATCTATAATAAGCAATTTCCATAACCTTTTGGGGCTTTCACAATTAGTAATTTCCATGCCCTTTCAGGCCTTTCACAATCATCCTCCTCTTCATAATAAATTCCGAAACACATTATCATCAACTATAGCTTTCCTAGAGCCCATACACTATCAACTTCCTCTCTCCACCATACTTCCCTTATCACTCCCAAAGCAAGATCTGAATGATTATGGCTACAATGGAGCCCATACTCCAAGGCTCTCAACTAAAATTTCAAGCCCAACTAAGCCCTTCACCCAAGGCTTGTCTTACCTCCCAAGGGTGAGTGAAACCTTCACACCCCAAATAACATTCATTGCAAAAACAAGGAAAAAAAAAGTAACAAAATGAAAAAATTAACATGCCACAATATTTAAAACACAACACATAATGCACAATTATATTTTTCTAAAAAAATAGATTGAACACCATAATGCAAGCTTCAATGAGGAACTATGCCATGAGCACCAACCTTGAATCCAAGCAAATTTTAATGATAGTTGTTGAAGATCTACCTTAGCTTTTTCCCTCCACTAACCCTAATTGTCTATAATCTTAGAGAGTGGGTGAACACTCTAGTACTTTTTCAAAAGCCCTCTAAAAAGGCTCATCAACTATCCCACTTTTGGCAAAAAAATCAAGCCTACTATCTCTTACGCTCTTGTCCCTACAAAAATGCAACTTTGACTAAGTGGAAATGTGAGGGTAACAATATGGGGCAACTCTATTTTCGAATTGGTTGGAAAATACAATGTTTTAAAGGGTCTCCTAAGTTAGCTAGGCACTTAAATGGTTAAATTTAGACCCTTAGCATGTTATACTATCATATGGGTGACTTATATTCACAAAAATAGCACTTTGGGACCACATTTGGGCCCTCTAAAATTTTTATCAAGTTTGAATCCGAAATTCACATGATGGTGACCCATCCTAACACTCTCCCAAGTGGTTTTCCTTAAGTATAAAATGAGGATTAGGTTTCAGTTAAGTGATCTCATGCCTAAAACCCTAAATGACATGTCATCTACACATGGGCAATTACAAGTGCCAAGTGACACATTACACATCATAATGACATGTCCTTAATTACTCATGAATTTAAATATATCACACACATTAAAACTCACATTTATGAAATAAATACATAACAATGAGGATTTGAATCTTCCAAAGATTCACCTTGGCTATACTGTGTTCACATAAGTTTAAACCTTGTTTCCTCAATTAATTTCCATGGTTCAATTCCCTGCACACTAAAATTGAGCATTAGTAGTCCAATAAAAATCATATAAAAATATGTGTATATAAGTGCATGAGAATTCAATATTGCATAATTCACATTAATTAGCATTTTCAAATTAACATTGTAGTATACAATCATTCACATAATTCACATTAATTAGCATATTCAAATTAAGTTTCCTTTCTAATCATTTTCATAGGGAATATTCAAAACATTGTAATATCAAATCTACATATCAATATTAATGTCTATCTAACATGGTCAAATTAACATTTTGAATATCGTCATAATCTATTTTCTATCATAGTACCGAAACACTAAATCCATAACCATCAAATCATTAAGCATGTGAACTAGGTCATAGTAAATATCATATGTTAAAATCCTAACTTTACAATTTAACTTTTCAAGCATCTAAGCAATTCGATTTAAATCAAAAAAAAAAAATTGAAGGAGAGTGAATTTCCCTACATTGAGTTTCTGACCAAATTTTGTCCTATGATATATCCACACATCCAACATTGTCATGGTGCATGATGACAAGTTAAATAGCTTCGTAATTCTAAAAAAATGTTTTTCACTTGGTTGTAATCTTTCAGTTGTAGATGTCTTTGAGAACTATATACTTTCCCCTCAATCAAAACTTCATGCCCAATATTATCATTCAAAACAAGTTTCAATATTTGTTCAAGTGCCCTACAGACACACACAATTTCCAGATTTGGATGAGATGGAAATGTTTGGCTGAAATGAACACATTATCATCAAGGAGGTTCATTTCTATATCAATGGTGATAAAGTTCATGATTATTTAGCAATATATTTTGAAGATCTTAGAAATCATGAGATAAAAGCTTCAGAGTACTTTTATTTGGTTTGATGGTTGTCTAGGTAAGTAAACATGTATTTCAATTCAATTTTTTAAAATTATAACTTATTTATGATTTTCATTAATTTCAATTTGATAAATTTTATATTTAATGATGTTACATGTACTTACATATGCATGCACACAACTTTATTTCTTGCAAGACAATATTTTCCACATCCATTCCATCTGGCACAATGTGTGTTTGTCTGAAACCCTTCCAATTGGACCCCCTTCAAACAAAATCCCCTCATATGTCCTTTAGTATAGCACAACTTTGTACTTTTATCCCCTAGTAAGAAATGTTTTAAATTTTTTTTTAGGTGTTTGTGCTATTACTCCTCTTCTAAAAATCCTCTTTTTCTACATAAAATACCATTGCAACTTGCTAAATTGGCATGAAAGATGGTGGCAATCATTTTCCAATGCTTTGGATATAATTCACCTAGAAAGCTAAGGAATCTGTGAGGCCCCCACATTTTGATAGAAGCATTATTATATGTTATGGCCCAACCAAACCCTCATTTCCTACTTCATAGATACCCTAATATTTATCATCAATTTCCCCCTTGGATGCCTTTACACTTCCTATTAATGCTTTTAAAAGCATTTGATGGTAAAGGGAAGAGTGGTATCATGAAAATTCACTATTGCCAACTATCAGTGTGCAAAGTTTTCCAAGTGAGATGTAATGCATTCCACTGAAAGTCCACTCAATAATAGCCTAATCGACTAAAAAAAAATAGTATTCTTATATGTATGATGTTGGGCTTGGCTAATATCAATTGAGTTTAAAATGACATTAGTTCTTTGCTTATTTAACTTTAAGAGAAAATTAAAATCTTTTATAGAGACGACTTTGAAAGAGACAAATAGTTTTAAAAAATCTACATATTAGTTGTAAGGAAAAATAACAAGTAAATGTAAAAAGTTAAAATAGAAGGAAATGAAAGCATTGTTATATTGGGGTGTGTGTTTATAAAAGAATAAACTTGTTTATTATCACTTGTCAGTAGGCCAAATACTGTTGTAACATATTTGCAAATCCTTATATTAAATGAACTCTAATATGCCCATTAGAATCCATTCTTTTTGTTTCTTTTATATTATAAATATTAGGTTCTTTAAAAACTAGATGATAATGTTTTAACTTTATAATTTTTCTATTTTATTTTTTTATGTTTTGATTGGTTGATTGAATTGTAATCTTGTATGCCAATTTATGAATCTTTAGATATAATTCTTATTATTATATTATTTATCTTTTTTATTTTATAGAAGTTACTTTAAAAACCCTAATTTCAAGCACATTTCTTTGACTAACATGGCCATTGTAAGTATCATGGCTTCATTATATTTTAATTTTTGTGGGTAGTAGAAGAATATAAATATTCTTGTCTTAAAATTATGTTAAAGATTAAACATTACTAATACAACAAAAAAATAATTTAAATGAATAAAAATATATAAATATACACAAAATCCAAAAAGATTACTTGGAAACAATGTAATTGGGAACCTCCTCCTTCAGGATGGTTAAAGTAAAATTTTTGATAGGGCCTCTAGAGGTAATCCAAGACCAATAGGCTTAGGATGTATTATTTTTTCAGATAATAGATAATACCTAACTAAACATGCCAAATCTTTAGGAATAATATCTAATAGCTTAGCCAAATTTGAAGCCCTAATAGAAGAATTAATTCTAAGTAAAGAGACAAGTATTAACAAATTAGTTATCGAAAGAGAATAAAAAGTTATCCTAAATGCATTAAGAAAAAGAGAGACCCCGAATTGGACCCTTAATTCTAAAAATGAATGTGCCCTACCCATCATTGATCAACTCAAAGAAATAATCATAAGACATATTCATAAGGAAGGTAATAGAGAAGTAGATAATTTCACTAACAAAGGAGCAGATGGAGAAGAGATTCTAATAAGACACACTAATGTGATAAGTATAAGTTAGACACTTGTTTTTGAAGCAAAATTGGTTTATAACTTTATTACCAAAAGAAACATGTTAAATTTAGCTAATATCATGGAAGATAAATGTTAATAAGTGACATAGTTTCAATTATTCAAAATGTTTCCTTGTATACTATTTGATTTTAAAATTAAAGTTAATAGGAGATAAGTTTCTTTTTTTAAATTATGAAGCATACTTCTTTTTGTTCTAAGAACTTGATTGTAGCCAAGTTTAATTCTCAAGTTATATTCACAAGAAAGTATCAAGAACAAAGTTATAAGTTTGGAAATAAAAAATAGGTTCTCAAATTGGTTAGATTACTCTTAGATATTTATATAAGGGCTACACGAAGGATACATATCCATATCTGATCTTTGGTACCAAATTGAGATGATTCTTCAAATATAAAAATAATCTTGGGCCTTGTCACCTTTTACCTATAAAACGATATTATAAAATATTATTTTTTATGTAATTTTTTTTAATCAGTAAAAGGCTTAGTGCCCTCTATATATATAGTAAAAAAATTTGTAAATTTTTATTCCCCATTCAAAGTGCAGGCATTCAGGGAAAAGAATGGGGAAGGAAACCCCCAATGTTGCTCAAGACATTTATTGTCTTGTATATATCTAGATACATTTGCCTTTGATGCAGGTCAAAGGTCTTTAAGAAGGCATACCCTCCCTTATATTTTCTTCCCATATATATTGGAAGGATTAGGAAGACATACCTTCCTTTACACAATGATTGATTACTTATTAAAATATATATTTTGAAATTTAAGTGGTATATACAATTTCTTTCACATATCCTCAAATCTTCTTTCTGATATGCTTTTTTATCTTCCCACTTTTTCTAAATTGTGTTTGAATTCTAGCTTCATATTCACTCTTTGAATCCTTTGCACTTCTGTAAGAAGCCTTCCCTTCCCTTGTTTGATAAGTGCAATGTTCATGACTTATATAATGACCAAGATCATTATTAGATAAATTCCATATCTTTTGAGTTAACTTAGAAAATCCTACTTATTTTCTACTAGGTTGCTAATTGATTATCTAAATGATATAACAAGAAAATGTTTCCTCTACATTTTATACTATTTAAAGCACATTTTTAGACATTGTTTAGATTTTTGCGTGCTTAAAGTTAAGCATTGGATTTTATAATGAATAATTATTTAAATTAAAACCATTGATTTGGAATTACTAATTTGATATAAGATTCTAATTTAAATTACTTCTTAGCTAATTGGTTGCTATTTTTAATGTTAGATCTTCCCAGTCAACTCCTAAATTTTCCAAAGCTCATCTTTTACATTTTCTTCTCTATATATGTGGTTTATTCTAGTCGCCTATAATTTATTGAATAATTGAACAAATTCTTTCAATTTAGAACTTAAAATCCAATTTTGGATGCTTTTTTCCTTTAAAGTGTTAAGGATAATTTAAAATCCCTTTCAACTATTAACTTAGAAATACGTCCCTCCAAACTTAGCTTTAAACCGTCTATGAGGGCTTCTAATTCTTCCATATTATGGGAAATCTATTGAAGTTGATGAAAGATCAATCTCAAAGCTCCCAAGAATCACATTCATGCAAACACCTATCACTAAAAGAGAGAAGCAAAAGCTATAGAGGCTAGAATTGCTAGATCCATAGATGAGACATTCTTGATGAGCAAAAAGAGAGATTGCTATAATCAAAAGTGAATCAAATAATAAGTACAAATAAAGATCATCCTTATAAAGGAGATCAAAACCCTAAAATGTTCTAACCTAGGTTGCATCATAATAATTAATAAAAAATTAATTATTAGATGCCTAAAGTTTAGCCCATGCAAACTAGAGTTAATTAGAAAATATCTAATTACTCTAACACCCCCCCTTAAGATAAACTTAGTGAGTAGCTAAAAACCTAGAAACTACTACAAAATGTAGATTTGGGTCCTAACAACAAGGCCTAATGTGGTACCCAAGCACGACCAAATATCTACAAGGAGGAGAAATAAAGAAAACCACATGGAAAAATTCCTCGACCAAAAAGAGATGGAAAACATGCTAAAAAGTACTAGTGAAGGACTAAACAAGCCTCCCAACTAGGGAATGTCCAAAAGATATGAACAAAAGATCATCATGAAGAACACCACTAATGCATGTAGAAGTTGCAAAGCTTTGTCAAAATTAACTATTGATTTAAAGAACCTCTATTGAAATAGAACTTGACTAGGTAGAGAAGACTACAATCTATATTGAATTAGGAGGCACACAAAGGCAAACAACTGAACTCAAAGCTACATATGGAATGAAACACCAAAGCCTGAAGAGCCGATCAATATAACATGGAAGGCTACATCCAAAGTAGGAACAAAAAGAAGATTATCTATATGGTAAATTATCCATCTCATTGAAATGCATATGTACCCAGCCACTACATCTACCTAGTACATAGGAATAAATACTGAATACATGGCTCACTCCATCAAACAAAGGAAGTATGAGAAACAACAAAAGAATCCCCCTAATGCAAATAAAGGTGAGGTGATAGGAAACTATAAAAGTGGGCCAAAAGAATTGCATGTCAAGGAACCATGATCAATATTCACAAAAGAGTACATATGTGTGTACTGAGGTGATCAATCTCAAACATGTCATGAGGCTAATCTCATAGAAGGGAGGCTCACTATACAAAGGAAGATGGAAAACAAAGGGAAAACATCAACCCCCCATGGCACTTTAGTTAGAGTAGTGCATGTATAATAAGGCACAAGATATGGTGAATCCCAAGAATACAAAAATCTGTATGAGTGTCCTCAGATGACACTCCTCAAATTAGAAAGAAAAACAAGACAAAACTACTAAAATAAAAGTACAGATGAAATCTAACACTTTATCTAAGCATGTTTGCAAGATTGCATACAAATAATGTCTAAATAGACCAAAAGAGATATAAGACTAATATGATCGATAGTACAAGTCATGAAAAATTATCTGAAGTAAGAAAATCAATCCTCAAACCTAAAACAACCAAGATATCCACCAGAATGAAAAAATGTAAAAGAACGAATAGAATGTGCCAAGGGTAGAATCTGGAAAAATAACTAGCATCATTGGAAAGATCTCAGAAAGACCTTTCCAATGATATAAAGAATTCCCAAATTGGAGATTAGATGCTCAAGATATGTCCCTTGGAGTGAAAAATTGTACCCCTAACTTTGAAAGAAGAAAAAGCCAGAAAAAAGCATCAAAACTGAAAAACACCTATATTGTTGTGATGGGCTCGGAACTAGGTTTTTGATAATATCTTGTTTTTGAAAAATACAATCTATATGCCTGGTATATGAGCAAAAATTGAAGGTAGGTCCAAATAAGGCCTGAAGAGGTGACAAGATATGTTAATGCAGTGTTGACATGGTGCTAATGTCAGCAATTGATGAATCCAAATTTGATGGTCAAACAGTCATTGAGGCAAAAATGCCAAAAAATTGACCCCTATCAAAAAAAAATTGATCAATAGAAACACTATATTGGATCAAAGGGTTGGTGCCAAAAAAAATTGGTGGCCAATAAAGCATGTACAAGTGTCAAAAAGAGATTCACTAGCAAATAAAATGCCTATACAAGTCAAACCCGTTGATGCTAGGAAAATCATGGTATGGAACCACATGTAGAAGATGGTAATAAAAACCTACCATAAATCAGTTTTCCAATGAAAGAAGACAAAGGGAAATGACTGGGATGTGTGTAAATAAGGTGCAAGAAAAAAAGCTTAGAATCTAACTTCTTAAATCCAAAAAAACACCACAAATGGAAGAGATAGTTGATGTTTGAAAAAATAGTCAATCCACCTTTACAAAGACATATATAGTGGGCCCACTATCACATGCCAATAAAATGATCTACAACTCTCTTATCCATGAAACATCCACCCAAAAAAGTTGGTGAGGTTCAAAAACACCCCTAAAGGAGGGATGACTCATAATTTAACATTTGTAGCCCAAAAACAAATGTCCACCCATCAAAAATCATGTGCATAAAGAGGTGAAAGGAGAACTTGGGGCCTAAGATCAAGATGCATAGGCAATGAATGGGGAGTCAAATGGTGGGACCACTTATGAGGAGCCATGGCTAGAGAAATAGGTGCTCCTTACAACCTCAAAAAAATTTCAAATGGGGATTGTCTGACAGAAAGAATGGTGCAAAACCCAAAAACACATGGACCAAAGCACTATGGGTGGGGTCCCAAGATGGGCCTAACTGGACATTAATAAGTTTAGACCATTGCCTGAATGCATAATATGTATGTAGAGGCTAAGGTAGAAGCATTCGGAGTGGATGATTTTGTTGTAGGCACTCCAACCCAATGTGTAGTCAACCAATAATTAACCTTCTCCCAAATAATATGATTTTACCATTCAAAGAGCCCAACACATGATCATCGAGTAGAGAATTGTACCAAAACATAGGCTCCAACCATTCTGCAAGCATGAGAGCCAATAAAGTTCCAAAGTGAATGAAGACCACCAAAATATCAAGGTGGCCCAGCATATGAATCAAGCTTAGATTTGCCAAAGGCACACATGCCAAAACAAGCATGAGGAAGAACATCGAGGATGGTTGCCAAGCAATCATGCCATGTGGACTCAAATTGAAAATGCGCTCCAATAAAAGGGTGTCATCAGTGATAATGGAAGAGCACCAAATTAGGAAAATGAATTTGGTTCAAATTGTCACTTCAAAGGAGAAGAAACTACTATGAGGTTCTTGTCCAACCCCTAGAAAAGGGACAAATTCAAGGAAATAAAATGCTCCACAAGCTCCCAAGAAATCACACCATAAATGAGGTAGAGGTCACAACTAGAGATATAATATCATTGACTCTAAGGCTAGGTACCCAAAATTCATGTATGTGTAGAAGGCCCAAGATAGGCCCAAGCCATGTGGGAAGCCATCAGATGCATGAGAAAAATTGTAAAACCAAGGAAAGAAGCATGAGAGGTAGGTGGAGCCAAGGTGTAGATGGGCATGACCTCTACAAATTGTAGACAATAGGGGGCCCTCAACCCACAAACTGCCAATGAGGTGAGCAGGAAGCACAAACTGCCTTTCAAAAGGCTTACAAACCTATCACCAAAAAAAGGCCTCGGGTACATGTGGAGTTAATAAAAATGTGATACCCTCTCTTTGTAGTCAAACACATGCACCTCCTAAAAAATAAACACAAATTTTGCTAAAAAAAAGCCATAAAATCCATGCTCGCATTGACCAATTTCGATGGCACAAAACCTATAAACTAGTGTAGTGGCTTGTCAAAACCATGGGCAAGCCAAAAATAGCCAACAAATCAAAAATTTTATGTCATTTCTTCTAAACCACCAAAAGAGAAGACCGCTTGCCAAAAAAATATCCAAACAATATGCATGTACCACCCTCAGATCTTGAGAGCAAGCATAGAGAATTAGGTGAGTGTGGGCCCCACAAATATGAAGGCTAACAAAGACCAATTTATGTACCTCTATACATGCACTTCCAAAAGCTCTGCATGTATTTTTGCAAAAATGAAATTTGCAAAAAATAAATTTGATCAAAAATAAAAATATATTGCTACCTCAGGATGTGTGCCTAGGTCAAAATGGCCTGGGTGCAAAATATTTTTGCCTCAAATTCCAAATGTGTCCAAACTAGACATATTTTATATGGAAATGGGGATTTTCAGGCACTCTAAGTTCAACGGTGGTGTTCATTTTAGCTCAAAGTGCTTTGGAAAATAGGGCTCCCTTAGATCCATTACAAAACCCTTTGAAAGCCACAAATCTAAAAATTGATGTCAAATCTCTCAAGAACAGAATAGGCTCATGAAGATCTGAGGCTTTGATACCATGTTGAAGTTGATGAAAGATCAACCCTACAGCTCCTAAGAATCACTTGAATGCAAACACTTGTCACAAAAAGAGAGAAGCAAAAGCTATGGAGGTTGGAATTGTCAAATCCATAGATGAGATATTCTTGATGAGCAAAAAAGATAGATTTCTATAATCAAAAGTGAATCAAATAACAATTACAAAGAGAGATCATCCTTATAAAGGATATGAAAACCCTAAAAAGGTCTAACTTAGTTTGCATCATAATAATTAATGATAAAATAATTATCATATGCCTAAATTTTAGCTTAAGCAAACTAGAGTTAATTAGGGAATATCTAATTACTCTAACAAAATCTTCCCTAGGTGTTTATCTTGTTTGACCATCTAGGATCTAGGATCATTTTGAAAAATACATCCTAATCTAGAAGCCCCACATTTCCCCTTGAAGCACCATTGAAGTTTAATTTTTCCCATCCAACTAGGGAAGGTTCTCATTTGGAGATGATCCTATCTTATTTATTAGCCTTATAGAAGTTAATGGAGGGTTGATTAAATTATGCCAAATTTTCCTCATATCTACATCCTAGTTGGAGAAAAATCCCTCTTCTTTGTAAATATTTCTTAGGCAATTATTTTCTACCTCTAATATACTTGCCTCCACTTTGTCAAGAAGTGTTTGGACATCCATCTTTACTTTAGGAAAAATAATGTTGTTCCTTTCTTTCCATATTTCCCATAGGAGGATGGGTGTTGATATTTTGCATGAATCATTATATGCCTTTGATGAATCTTATTGAGGCTTATTTCTTTAGAAATTCCATAGATTGTTTGATAGAGTTGTTTTCCAATTAAACTTATTACATAACCATTTCTAGAATTGGTTAGAGAATGAGCATTAGAATAATAAATATTCTACAACTTCATTTTTCCTTTCATATAACACACATTTTGAAGGCCCATCAAACCTAATTTTGTAAATCTATCTATTGTTAGGAGTCTACTTTGTAGAGTGGCCCATAGGAAAATACCCACCTTTGAAAGACATGTTGTGTCCCAACATAAGTTGAGGGGGATTTCCATCTTTTTCCATCCTTCAGAATTCACTAATGCTTCGTAACCTTTTTTGACATTATATATATATATATATCGATAAACGACTAAAGCCTAGATTAATTAATATTACTTGTTGGAATTAATTATTGTTATATGTTAAGCAAAGGTAGATTTGAACCCAAGACCTCCCACATAAGAGGCTCGCAAGTTACCATTACATTGTAGGCTTTTTCCTTATTATTATTTTTATATTATCATGAATTATTTAAAAATAAAAGATTAAAGATTAAAAATTTAAACTAAATAAAAAAGAAATGGAACTTATTAGTACTTGTCTATATATATGTTACCAGAAACACAACAGGAGAAGGTTGTTTAACATTTCAATGACCGAAACTCATTTCTTCATTGCGCACAACTATTTCTCAGATTATTTCAAAGTTTGTGAAAATTTCAACAACAATAGAATAATTATCATTTTCAAAGAAATTATATTTTTGCATACTTATTTGCCAATTTTAAAGTTAATTTTCCACAAATCTAATTTATCACTGATTTGAAAAATCTAATTTATCATACTATTGAATTTCTCGCAAATAGAAAGACAATAGTTTTAAAATAAAAAGGGACAACTCTAGTTTTTATAATAGATAAATCTATACATTAACTAATTTATTAATAATTGATTATCTTATCAACTAACATGTTTCTGATTCACCACATAGTTATCTATTTGTTCACCTTATTTTTTATTTATTTTTATTAATTTTAGAATTTTAAGATTAGAATATTAAATTATTTCTAATATATTTTTTAAAGTAATAATATACTCAATTACTACACACACACACATTTCTTATACGCAATTTTTAAATATCTTGTTTCTCATCACGTTGTCGTTCCCATGTTTCTCATTTATGGTAACATAGGCTCATATTAGATACTATTTGTTGTGGTGTCCACAACACATGCCCCATTCCTTGTTGGGAAAGGGGACCTCCTACTTTTTCAACTCCTAGACTTACAGTTCAAGAGTCAGGAGAAGAAAATTTGGTTTAATGTTTAAGTCATAGAGTCGAAAAAAAAACACAAAAAAAATTAAAAATAGAAAACACATAAAATTGAAAAATTGAAAAAACCAAAAAAAGAAGTCAAAAAACACAAAAAAATTGGAAAATGGAAAATTTTGAAATGCAAATTTCAATTTGAAAAAAAAAACAATCCTACCCTCACCCCTACGCATGCACACCAAGGCGCAGTGCACAATTTTGTTTGGTGCATGCGAGGATGATAGGTTACAAAACCCTCCCCCCATCTCTTTCCTTCATTATTTTAAGTGACTAATTAAGGGGAGCAAGGTGAGCCAACTTTGCCCCCCCCGTTGCACACAGCACCCTTGTCGGGAGTGCCTATGCACCATGTCCACAGGCGGCACCCATGCAGTGCCTTTGAGTGCGTCCATGCGGTGGCGCTCACGCACCGCACCCTTTTTAGGTGCGCACACACTACGCCCGTAAATCAACACCCGCGCCCTATGTCACATATTTTTATTTATTTTATTTTTTGTAAATTTTTTGTTTTTAAAATATAAAATTAAAAAAAATATATAAAATTTAAAAAAAATAAAAAATAAAAAAGTCCCCAAGGGGGACTTTTTTTTTCTTTTACATTTTTTTAAATTATTCTATTTGGTGACTAATGACATTTTCTTTTGTTGTTATGCATAGGTAACGTGATCAAATGGCATCCACATCCAGAGCAGCAACCAAGCCCATAGTTTTCAAATGTTAAGGCATACCCCCAAAGTCGAGGTTACATGATGATTACACTAAGATCAAAGATACTGACCTCCAACACATAGACTTGGGGAAATTTCTTGAAACTTTGCAAAAATCCAACACAAAGGTCAACCTTAGTGTCCACATTGATTTGATTTGGGTTAGTGAGTGTAGTGTAACATCCTATGTCAGTGCAATTAACTGAATTGGTCATGACCCTATCTCAACACTTTGTTCCTGATGAGAGAGTAGTCAAGAGTGTTATTGGCGAAGATGTCTTAGATCTGTGACCTAATAACATAGAGAGAGTTTTCCATCTTCCTAGATCTGATCAGTTCATTTGACTCTCCTATGAACTAGTTGATAGATGGCACAAAGAGCATCATCAAGAGGCTATCGATATCATACATTCCTTATACTTCACTGAGAAGCCACCCCGAGGAAAGACAATCAGCAAAGTGGATATGACTTAGGGATATATGAAGGATGACATCAAATATTCTATCATTCTCCTGAGAAAATTCATGGGCTTACCTACAGCAAGTCATCTCACACCATTCATGGTCAACTTTATTGAGACCATCAAGCATGCAAAGATACCAATGGATTGGGCCACCAAACTAAGTGAAAACCTGTGTGAGAATTAAGAATGGTAAAGGATAAGGAGAATTTCTACATGACTTTTTATTTGGTGCACCTACTTGCAGCAAGGGCAATAAACTATTCCAAATTGCATAGATTATAGCTCTCAGAGCCTACTTCATTCAATTTAAGACATTTACATATATTGGGGTGGGTGGTGCATCTACCAATCCTAAGAGGTTTCCAAGATATCCAAGTAACAAGCTAGTCCTATTGGAGATCTCCCAATGAATTGAGTTATCTTATGAGAGGATCAAAAGACAACAGAGACCCTGCTAGGAATGGCCATTGGTCATTGGGTCGCATCAAGTGAAGCAGAAATAGGACATTCTGACCTTCGAGTGGGAATGGGAGAACTATCCTCTTGAAGAATACAACTCTCCTCGGCCATACTTTGACAATGTGGGTAAAGTAGA
This sequence comes from Cupressus sempervirens, assembly GCA_028749045.1. NCBI lineage: Eukaryota > Viridiplantae > Streptophyta > Pinopsida > Cupressales > Cupressaceae > Cupressus > Cupressus sempervirens. Next base: position 861,588,316 of record CM053792.1, on the reverse strand, counting down.
AAGCCTAATAGGAAAGGAATTACATAATGAAGATGCCATTGAAGATCATTGGATGAATGCCACAAATGACTACGATATCCGCATCAGGAACTATTGTAGGATGACTTTGTATCTAGTGGAAAAGGCTCTCCATTTGACTATCCCTGATGAGATAAGGCTAGTAGACTCTAAAGAATTACTAGATCCCTTGTTCAATATAGATAAGGTTGATGAAAGAACCATTCTGAATGCAGAGGTTGATAGAGAGGAAGGAGATAACATCAATCATCAAGAGAGACATGTCATTAGAATGACAAAGGATTGGATCAAGAAACCTTTTCCACTTGATTCAATTCATGGTACTCTAATCTTCCATGCACATGCTTACCTAGAAAGGGGTAAGGGAAGGAAAGTCACAGTTCCTATCTTTGCACTTCAGTCTCCTATTAGGCCAAAGATAGTTTATCAACTTGATTGTCCAGTAGGATATTTTCACCCTCCTAAAAGGAAGGGAAAGAGGAAGAGAATCTCTCCTCAGAGGATTCAGATAGAATAGGTTATAGAACATGTGTCTTCCCAATAGTATGAATAGAGCTCACAAGAGTCCCAAGGTATTGGAGCCTCTCAAATCTAGGATGAATCTCAGTTGCCCCCTATTGTGCCAACTAACCTAGAAGAGGGAGAGATTCTAGAAGCCTCAATTCCTTTTCTACAAGAAGAGACCCCTTCTTCTTCCATCTCTAAGAAACATAAGAGGATAAAGATTAAAATGAAGAAAAAAAAAGGATCAATAGAAGATTAGTACTTAATCCATCTATTCCTGAAACTATTCTGGAGGAAGAAGAAGATGAGGAAGAAATAGAATTAGAAGAGGACAAGGAATAGGTACCCCTACAAAGAAGAACTTGGTTAGCTAAAGCTAAAGATTTAGAAAGAAGAAAGAGTGCCACCAGTACCCCGCCATCCACCCAAGTAGAACCATTAGAACTCTCTTCTTTGGAAGATGAAGTGCAACACTGGGTGAATGAGCAAAGGGAAGGAGGTGAGTATGTTTTCTCCATGACAAATTTTGATTGCGTGCCTATGGGTACAAAGTTGGTTGGGGATAAGATCAGAGACACCCTTATAGGTGAACTCCAATAGGAAGATTGGTCATAGATGCTGCCAGATACACAGGGTCCTAATCTTACTCCTCCATCTCCAATACAGATTACGGTGGTATATAAGGGTTCAGTAACTCCCACACCTCCAAGTTTAAAAGAGGAACAAGTTCAAAAGGAACCATCACCACAAGAGCAACCAGAGCTGAGGGCTATTAATGAAGCATCAAAAGTGGGAAAAATGGTAGAATATGCACAACAGCCTTCCCAAGATGCTAAGGAGCAAGCCATAGTATCTATGGAGACTGAAGTTATAGAAGGAGAGTTCTCACAATAGGAAATGACTCCAAGAAAAAGCGATAAGGGTGAGGAGGTAGTTAAACACACCCCTTCATCATCACGAGCTAAGGTTGTAGAGAAACACATTTTGAGATAGTTTCAAAAGGAGATAATGAGGAGTGGTAAGCCCAAATTTTGTGCTTCAAAGGATGATATTTGTGATATTGCAGAGATCTTGAAAAAACCTAAGTCTCTATTACATGATGTAACACCAATTGCATTTGTCACTACCATACAAAACAAGCATTTATTTGCACAAGTGGCTCTCCCTCCTAAAGGTACAAAAGAAGAAGCTATTATTCTAGAGGATTATGAAGTGAAGGATGTTATGTTGGGAAAGCCTACATGGGATTCAACCCGATAGATGATGACTATGGGATTCAAAGAGGTTCTTAGGCACATGGAGGAAGATGAAATTGAACTCTAAACTCTTCAAAGGCAAGTTGAGATCCTAAAGGGATATCTAGTCAAAGTTATTGGTCCTCTTGATCTTGAGTGCCTTGAGGAGACTCTAAATACAATTCTTAAAGAAGGGGAAGGTGTAGGACTTAACCCATTTTTGAAAGCTTCTCAGGAATGGTGAGAAAGTCTTGAGGATAGAGGTGTGACCACAATTATAGGATTTGAAGTTATTGCATGCTACACAAGAGAATGTTGATAAGATCGTGGCAATTTTGAGGCAAGACTTTAGTATCATGGATGAGGTATGAGCATGAAACAAAGATTTGCACACTCTACAAACCATAAAAGCGCAAAGGTACTACATTTTGATTGATGTATATACCAGAGAAGAGCTAGACATGATAGATGATTGGATAGAGAAGATAGCGGATGGCAATAAAGTAATGGAAACATTGCATGAGAAGATGCATCGGCTTAAGGACCAAGCTCAGGGGTGAGTTTTGGAAGCAAAAAAGTTGTACAGTGATGCATGCTTGGACATCTTTGAAGATGAAGAACAAGAGAAGTTGTTGCTAGTTGAGGTAGTAGTGGATAATTTAAAGAAGACTTTAGAGGAAGCATCTAGTGATGAAGATATCAGACAAGCATTCAGGATGGAAGAAGCATTGTTGGAATTGAACACCAACTCGAATTGAGGTAGACAACTATAGATAGAAGGTCAAATACAAGTATGAGGCTTTAGATCTTCTAGACAATCAAGGACAACTATAGAGAGATTCAAGGGCAAACATCTAAACATATCTTTGGGATGAAGAAGAAGAAAACTAGAATTTCAATATTGACACTTAGTTAAATTTTGAGATTTTCACCCTATCGAGGTCCATAGCTCTGCAATTCAACGGTACACCGATAGTTGATTGGTAGTTCCAAAAATAACACTTTCCATGCATTGGGAGTGCATTTTGATGGCAAGTTTAACTCTATATATCTCTCACTCTCAACACAAATAGAGGAGATGATTTCTTATAAATACCCCATTGTAAGATGTAATAAATGCCACCATTATTATGTAATAAAACTATGCTTTTGGTGCTCGCATTTGGAGTGTAGTCATTCTTGCCTGAATGTGTCATTGTTTTGTGGATTTTTTTCATGAGATTGTGATTAAGCCAAAGGTTTATTGCATTATTTTTGGTTGTGTGATCTTTTAGTTTTGGTGTTTGCTATAGATTTATGAATTTTGCTAACGTATCTAGCTTGAGGAGAGATCACAAATTGTGCTTGCATAACTCTTTGTCTCACATGAGTGAACTTTCCATGGCCTTGTGATTTGATGAAGAGTGAAACATCATTCGGTTACTAAAATTTCCCATTGACGTTTGCATCAATGGATTTTAGGAAACGTTGCTCCCATTCTCGTTCGTTTCCTACCAATTTCTTCAAAAGTTTAACTTGCAACGTGTTATTTTCTATAGCTTATGTCCATTTAGGATTTCAATTCCAAGTTATTTCAATTTCATGTTATTTTCTTTGCTAACCCCTTGTTAGAATAGGAACTCATTTTAGTTGGACTGTTAGATTGCATTCATTGAAAACTCAAAAAATACAAAAATATTATTCTTTTTGTGTGATATTTTTAGATAGAAAATAGATTTACTTCATTCCAAGATCATAATAGAACCAAAAAAGGAATCCTCTTGAATAATCACATTAATCTTCAACTGAGCAGATTTTGGTACGTTGCAAGGCAAATACTGAACCTTGGAGTTGATCCCAAAAGATTAGCTTTTCAAGAGAGGAATTGCACAATGGATTCCTACCATTGACCTCATGTAAAATGACCACCCAATAGAAGTGATGCTAGAAGGAGGGCCACAAACTGAATATACTCCTAAAAACTAAGAAAATTTGACAAAGTTTTAGAATTTTGCACCCTTGCAATAATCTCCACTTCGTACAAGTTCAGAAAATACTTCTAATTTTTTTAGAAATTTAGATCCGTAGGTATGTAGGTCTGCAAGTCCATAGCTCTGTAGGTCCACAAGTTCACAAAAATCTATTGTGTGCAAAATTTATACAGGCGAGAAAGTGTACCTTTGTAGAGGTATGCTTTTTCTAAAATTGATGTAAGTTGGAGGATATTGATCCAAGATCCCAATTCCAATGGGCAATAAGGTCTTCACCAAGTACCCAATAATTTCTAGAGCTTACTCAATTTCGTAAGCCACACAGTGAAAGAGGAATAAATTGGATTCAACCACTACCATTCAACATGTTTTCATCTTCTACTCCACCTCCCGTTCAACCACCAGGTGGACCTCCACATACTCCAATAGCTAATACCCAACAACCATTGTTAGGTCCACCAAACCATCCAATGGCCTTTTTCACAAATATTTTAGACTCACCAATAAACTTGAGAGTGCTCTCCATGACCTCCTGAAGAATCCTGAGAAGTTTTGCCCAAGATTCATCTATGGTGAAACATGAATTGTCAAAGATCATGTCAAGGTTTTTAAAGAAATTTGTGACTGAAAGCAAGTGGCTAATGAGGACATGGTTTTTCATTTATTTCCCTACTCTTTGGGAGAAATTTCCTTCAATTGGTATGTCAATTTGCCACCTAGATTCATTGAAGATTGGGATACATTCAAAAATTTGTTTTTGGAAAAATTCAAAACTTCATCAATCCAGCTGTGATACATCAACAATTCATATCAATCAAAAGGGACCTAGTTGAGATAGTTTCATGCTTCAACCATCACTTTCATATGGCCTACTGCAAGTTGGAAATTTCATACACCATACCGATTGAAGCCACTATTCAGATTTATTTGAATGCTATGGACCCTCTTACTACAATATTTCTAAGAAGACTTCCTGTAATGAATATTGACACATTGGACAAAGTCTTTGCAGAAGCAATCATGTTCACAAAGCAAGCTAATCCTAATGGAGGAGGAATGATGCTTCAAGCACAAGCAGCCCTACAATGTCAACATACCCCATGGGAGCACCCACCATGCCTAGCTAGTTCATACCTATGAACCTAGTTCCATTACAATAGGTACTGACTCCACAAACTCAAGCAATAACATATCCAGGGTATGAGCCTCCAAAAACTACTTTCTTTGAATAGAAATTGATGGGTCCTGTGGAAGAAAATAACAATCTTCTTTCAGAAGTTGGTCAAATGAAGAGGACTATGTCACAAATTAATAATGAGCTGACATGTCTTAGGTTGTCACAAGGACAAAATAACAACTTCCAAAGAAATAATGTTGGCCCCTACAACAAAATTTTTGGTCAGAATTACAACATGAACTTCAACAATAATAGTAACAACAACAATGCAATAAATAACAATGGTGGAGGAAACAACTTCAATCCTCCTGATTGCAACAATGGCTTCCAAAGTCAAAATTGAAAATGGAACACTTGATCAAATAATGGAAGCATTTATACTAATAACAACAATAAAAATGTTCAATATGTTGATATTAGTTAGTATGATGGTAGCCAAAATGTGCCTAGCAACAATGGTTTGTACTATAATGGTAATCAAGAGGTGAATCAAAACTCACAAGTAAATGAAAATCCTCCTCCTATTCAATTCAATGCTATGTCATTCGAATCTTATGATTCTACACAAAATACACAAGTGGAAGAACAAGAAAATGAGGAATTCTCATTCCCATTTAGCCAAGAACCAAACCTTCAACATGGTGAGATGTTTGCCTTTCAAAATGACAACCAGAATACATATAATCTCATAAATAGAAAGGATCCTTTGATGAATGTGATTCCTCTAGGTTTGCAACCAACTCCACTTGATCCAAGAGCAAATAAAAATTTTCTACTGGTAAGACCAGTCCAAGGAGGACAAGAGTAGCCAAATCAAGTGAATATACCAACAATACTAAAGAACTCTGCTTGGTCTACTGAAAAGTACAATGCAGTAGAAGATCTGAAGAAAACTAAAACCAACATGTCCATGTTTGACATGTTACAAAATTGTCCACAACAAAGAGAAGCTCTTATGAAGACATTAGGTAATACAAAGGTTTCCCAAAATATGAATGTTATCCCTCAAAAGATAGTGCCACAACAAGTAAATGTTGCAGAAGCGATGCCCACTATGTTCAAAGATAAAGTTGAGGTACCCCATTTTTGTTGAGCATAAGGATATATGGGAAGAATCTTCATAATTACCTCATTGATTTAGGAGCTTCATGTAATGTAATGCCATTATCAATAGCCCAAAGGGTAGGAGTTAGTCCTCAACCCTCTAATTGAGTAGTGATATGGTTGGATAAAATAGAGGTAAAAGTGATTGGTGTATTGAAAGATGTGTGAATATAGTTAATAGTTGACCCTTGCATTCAAGATGTTATTGATATACATGTAGTTGAAATTGCAGAAACATATGGACTACTTCTGAGAAGAGAATGGACAAAATTTCTGAGAGGATGGTTCTCTACAGACTTCGCTCAATTATGGTTGCCATGGAAAGGGTTGAACAATCAAATCAAGATAGTTGGTGACCCCAAACCAAAAATAATGATCATAGATTACAATGCCCCGAATGAGATAGCATTCTTACAATTGGATTTGAGTTCATACAAAGTGATGGTATTGGATATGGTTCCAAACAATACACCTCAAGATTAGAATGAAGAACCTAAGGTGTCGGTAACAAAAAGTGAAACTGTAACATAGTTCAAAGATAGTATGGTGACAAATTTACAATGTTTAGGAGAAGAAGTTGATCCTAAAATTATCCTCCTTCTAGGATTTTGTCGATTATACAAAGTCAGTCACTTTGAATTTGAATGTTCACCATGTCAAGAAGCAGTTGTGAAGGTATTGACCCACATGATGGAAAAAAAGGATACAATGACCTCAACAAATGAACTCACAGAAAGTAAAAATTCTATGAACTCATCCCACCTTGTTGAAAAGATTGAAGAAGAAATTGAATGTGTCATACAATGATACCTCATCACATGGTGGAGGTTTGTCTCCTCCTCCTCTAGGGATGGTCAAAGTCAAAAGAAGAAGAGGATATGTGAAAGATAAAGGATGGACTTCAATAGTCATTCATCCTCAACCTAAAGTTGTGGAAATCAAAGAGCTAATAGGGGAAATTCAAGATAAACAAGAAAAACACACAGTTCCTTTATCTACAGGTTATGAAGGGGACTCATCAAGTCCTGCACAAGGAAAGTTACATTGGGTTCCCAAGAAAAAATCATTCAAGGCTCTAGTGAAAGAAAAGTTAAGGACGAATAAGCCTAAAGCAAGAAAACCCAATGAAAATGCAATTTGGACACTCTGTTTCAATGGTTCTAGGTGCAAGATGGGAGCCGGTATAGGTATCAAATTAATCAACCCAAAAGGTAGGCCTTTCTATGTTGCATATCAATTGCAATTTAGATGTACTAACAATGGTTCAAAATATGAGGTGATAATCCGAGGACTCCTTTTTGCACTGGAGAAAGGAGTCATAGCTCTTAAAATTGAAGGGGATTCCCAACTGGTCATATGACAATTAAAATCCATATATTCTTGCAATGAAAAAAGATTACTTTCTTATAGGAAAATAGTATGGGACATATTGGATGACTTTGAGGCCTTAAACTTCAAGTCCATTCCAAGAAGAAAGAACATGGTAGCAGATGCTCTTTCTATCTCAGCTAGTGCATTGAAACCAGTTGAGAGGAACCAAGTTGAAAAGATTTTCAATAGAATTGGTCATTTTTCCATCCATCCCTGATAATATCACAAACTTTCAAGTCTTTCAAGATGATCAAAATATACTTGAATTTATCATGTGTAGTCACCATTTTGAGGACAAAGAAATTGAATTTCAATTTTGACACTTAGTAAAAATTTTAGATTTTGACCCTGTCAAGGTCTACAGATCTATAGGTCCCTAGTGCCATAGGTCTATAGCTCCATAGGTTTGAAGTCCACAGCTCTACAATTCAGAGGTTCACCAATAGTTGACTGCCAGTTCCAAAAATGGCACTTTCCATGCATCAGGAGTGCGTTTTGATGGCAAGTTTAACTTTGACAATAATCTAGTGACAGGCCAACTTCTATTTTTGGTGCCTCCATGCACTTCCACTTCCACTGATGGCTTCCTCCTAATTTCTCTCTGATGCTTTTAGTTTTTTGACATGTAAAGGGCTCATGCATCCAATTACTGAATAAAATATGGATGGAGTCCCTCTAAGCACTAGATTAATTGTTAGTCTATATATATTTAGTTTGTTTTAATGTTTTAAAAGCATTTTATTGCATGAAGATATCTCTCTCTCAACACAAATTGAGGAGATGGTTTCTTACAAATACCCCATTGTAAGATGTAATAAAGGTTGCCATTATTCTGCAATAAAATTATGCTTTTGGTGCTCACATTTGGAGTGTAGTCATTCTTGCCTGAATGTGTCATTGTTTTGTAGATTTTATTCATGAGATTGTGATTGAGCCAAAGGTATTGCATTGTTTCTAGTTGTGTGATCTTTTAGTTTTTGTCTTTGCTACAGATTTACAAATTTCACTAATGTATCTAGCTTGAGGAGAGATCACAAATTGTGCTTGCATAACTCTTTGTCTTGCATGAGCACACTTTTTGTGGCCTTGAAATTTGATGAAGAGTGAAACATCATTCAGTTACTGGAATTTCTCATCGATGTTTGCATCAGTGGATTCTAAGAAGTGCTACTCCCATTTTTATTTGTTTCCTACTGATTTCTTTGAAAGTTTAAATTGCAAAATGTTGTTTTATGTAGCTTATGTCTGTTTAGAATTTCAATTCCAAGTTATTTTGATTTCATGTTATTTTCTTTTAGTTTCGTAATTTTCTTTGCTAACCCCTTGTTAGAATAGGAACTCATTTTAGTTTCACTGTTAGATTGCATTCATTGAAAACTTAGAAAATACAAAAATATTGTTCTTTTTTTGTAAGATTTTGAGACAAAAAATAGAGTTACGTCATTTTGAGATAATAATAGAACCAACAAATGCCTCCTCGTGAACAATCACATTTATCTTCAACTGAGTAGATTTTGGTACGTTGTAGGAAAAATACTAAACCTTGGTGTTGATACCAAAAGATTAGCTTTTCAAGAGAGGAATTGTTCAATGGATTCCTGCCATTGACCTCTAGTAAAATGACTGCCCAACACTAATTTAGTTTTGTTCAAAAAATACGAAATAAAGCATTTTAGTCCTTATGATTTAAATTGATTACATTTGATATAAATATATTAGAACTTTCTTAATTTTTTATGTTTTAATTGGTTGATTTAAACATCACCATTTATTTATTCGCAAATAAGCTTTATTTGTTTTCTGAAGTCTCCATTTTTTTCTCCAATGCCATGCAATTTCTCAAAAATGAACACAATTCTTATACTATTTTTTAAGCCCCAAATTGTTTCTCAGCTAATAAATTCCATTTCTTCTCAATTTTTTTTGTGGTCGAAAATTCTATTTTAAAAAAAGGCTTGAGCAATATGTGTTAATTATTTATACAATTGAAACTTGTGAATGTTCTTGGCATACTTGCATATGCAAACAAGATGAATTTAAGCCTCTATTATCGGATCTGAGCAATGAATAGTTCAATCAAAAGATAAATCAATGTTAATTTTAGATTTGGTGATTTTTTTCAAATTTATGAAGGAATTTTTTTTTTTTTTTAAATATATTTTTCCTAGTGATTTTGACAATGACAAGTGCACATCAATTCTCATAAATATTTGATGAATATACTACTTAGAGGGCTGAAAGTACACATAACCAACATTGGATATGAGGAGTTTTCTTTTCTTTTGTGGAGGTCTCTCAAGGAACCTATATCTTAATTAATTCTAAATTAAAGTCTTGTCCTACCTCATTTTAAATTTTATTTACTTTAATACTACAATTCTATATCAATATTGAGCTTACTGCTATTCTCCTTTATAAATGGAAGATGTAGTAATTTCTTTGCGATCTTGATTAGTCCTTTTATTGCTTTCCCATGGGCTTGGAGAGATTCATATTACCAAAAATAGTGGATTTCTTTCTTGAGGTTTGCATTTTAGTCACAACAACTTTCCTTACATCTTCCAAATAGAATTTTTACTTGTCTATCAGTATTCGCCCCACCTTTGCTTCCTTTTGCATATTTATAACTCTATTGATCATACTTCTACTTAATATTATTTATATAGTGTGCTAAATATTGTTTATATAGTGTATTATTATAATACTATGTAATGATTTTTTATAATGATAATTACAAAATTGTATAATTACAAAAATATAATTCAAATAATTATACTAATTTTTATATAACTAGAGGAAGTACTTAGCCACTTTGTGGAACTGGTTAAAATTTGACTTCTAATATTTTAAAAATAGAACAAATTTTTGTGTTTAAATGCATCTATTAATGAATGTAAATATTCCATATCAATTTAAAATGTTAATAAACTTTACCAAAAGGAAAGATTGAAATTCTTATTACACTTTTTTTTCCCTTAGATGAAATGAGAGGATCACACCTTAGATTTGTATTACAATGTATGTTCTTGTGCTAAAATAATTATTTAAAACTTTCCATAACAAAAATAGACACATTGGATGATCTATTTTTGTATAAATTTCTATCAAAGAGGATCAAATGAAGATTTTAGAAAGGCATGCATTCTTCTTTGTTGATGGAAATTGAAGACAAGGTGAATACTTGTGCCTCCTTGTGCAACTCTGCTACTGTTGTACCCCTTTTTGGTGTTGAGAAGTTGGTTCAAGGGATGATGGATGATGAGTGTGTGAGGAAAACTCATGAATTGATCCTATGGGTCTTTGGTAGACCTATAATTAGCTGGGTACTCCTTTCTCAAGAACTAGCTTGGTATCTCGGACATCACACTTGACAGGTGTTGGTTAGCCCCAAAAAACACTCTCTTTATTCAATTTACCTCCCTCTTTGATATGTTACAGGCATTTAGGGCTTAGAGGAATTTATTCCCTCTTCCCACTAAGATTGACTTAGACGAGGACCTCACAAAATCCCAAATGGAAGATTTGAAGCATTCTAAGAGCCTCATGGCTGAGGCTAGGCACAATGGTAAGTGGGTAGTCATCCATAACCTCAGGGAATTATATTCCTTTGGGGTAGTATCCTAAGCATTAGAGAGTATTGACATGTTACATTCATAATTGTGTTTGTCATTGATGTCAAAACAATAGTAAGTTTGTGAAGACTAATAAAGTAGCATATATAGATCTTATTTGTATAGATTAATGTTTTGAGCATTTGGTGGTGCGTATTCATGGACATGTTCTATACCGTGTCCTAATGTTAAGGTTTAATGCATAGTATCTAAGTTAAAGATGTACGAAAGCTATGCTTGATTTACAAGAGCATTATAGAGAAAAAGTACTTGAGAAGTGATTTCTAATGTATGTATTGTATCTTCTAACAAACATATAATTTGGAGATGTGTAGTTACCCACTGACATAAGATATTTTGATGATGATGTCAATGAATGTGCAAGTCCAAGTATTGCACATGTGAGAAGTTGTATAGACTGTGAGCTAGTAGTTCTATAGTAATAATGAATTGATTAATTATCTTATTATAATTAATTAGGAAAGCTTCAAGGCCAACTCAAGGAATTATTTTGAAGATATCATATAAAGGAAAGATGTTTTCCTTGTTTGTAAAGTATTTTCTATATGTTGTATGTAAAGTGTGAAAAGGAGCAAAGTGTTTGGTGAATGTGAGTAAGTGATCCAAGGGATTATTGGATGTGCCATTTGCAATCTGGTTACAAGATCAGAAGGAGAAGAAGTTTGATTGATAGGACATAGAAAGAGGAAGGAGAAATAATATTCATTTCTATTATTTTGCAACAAATAATATAGAGATCATTTGGACAATGGGTTCATTGGTCTTACCCCTGAAGCTATTTGGACAATGGGTCCATCTATCTTCTATAACTCCTAACAGGGATTTAAAGTCCCCTAATAAGGATAGATATGTATTGAATGTTATTATAGACTCCTAATAGGGTGCATCCTCTAATAAGGAATATTTATATTAGTACATCATCTTGTGGGTACCATCTGTACCAAGGTTTTCCCTCTAATCAAGGGTTAACCTAGTTAACATATGTGATGTTATTATACATTAGTATCTTATTGTGGTTGTTGATTATATTGCTTACATAGTTAAGTTTATTTAAGGTTTTTAATTGTGATATTAGTTGGATAACTAATTTACCCCCCACTCTCAGTTATATTGGTGGACTATATATTCTAACATCTCCTCTTAGTAGTTGGATATTGAGACAGGGCCCCAAGGCTACATGAAATTCTCACCAGTAGTTGGACAATGGTGGACCCTACTTTGACTCTCTTATTTTCAACTATTAGAATGGTAATGTCTCTTTGTGGCCCCTATATGGTCTCCTCCATGATGTTGTTGACTTTGTAGATATCTCAGTCATCACCAAGATGCATGAGAGTCTCCTTCATCCTCTTCTAGGTTTTGTTGGGTATTAGTGGCTATATACTTGTAGGGAGGAGGTGCAAGACTCTAGTGGTGTTTGAGGCTTAGGTGGTGTGGGTTGTTTGGTTAGAGATTATCTAGAGAGGGTTAAATTTAGATGGAATTTTGTCAAAGAGTATACATGACATCTGCATATTTTGCATACATGTCTAACAAGGCATTTCCAATGATCATAGATGACGACAAAAAAATTGTCAATTATACTTTCATGGATGTTCATACTCAATATTAAAACTGCTATACTTTGATGGATGTTCATTCTCAATGTTAAAACTTCTATTTTATCACATGTTGGCAAGATGTTAGGACAATGTTGGTAAAGGTTGTGAGATTTGGTGTCATTCCATCCAATTTTATTTTCTTCAAAATTTAAAAATTCTCAAATTAAATTTACTATTTTATAATTATTAAAATTATTTAATATTATAGTTTAGCGAAAAAATTCTATAAAAAAATACTGGCCACTTGTTTTATCCTAATTTTATGCATTTTTTTTTTAAATCAATTTTTTGTATGAATATTCATAGACTCGATAGCAATTTGATAAGAGCAATTTTGACATAGGTTGCAACTATGATAGACATGTATGTAAAATTTGGATGCATATAAAAAAGAATATGAGCAGTATATTAAAATGTCACAGTTGAGATGAATTGCAAGAAATGCGACTCTATGGTGGTAGTTCAATCCATAATAGCTTATTGGCTATTACCAAACTTTTAATAAACTTTATAAAAGAAAAAATATTTAAATAAAACTTTAATCATTGAGAGTTGAATTTAAAAAATGGAGACATGCACATTCACTCCCATTCCTCCCTATGATATTTATATCTAAACAATCCATTCTTGTCGAGCATTGAAATCGATAAATGCTTAGCATAATTTGGAGCATTGGAAGTAACTTAAGTATTAGAGCATATCTCATCCTTAATATATCAATTATCAAAAAAATAAGATTTTTAAATTGAAGACATACATATATTCTTTGAACCTGAAATAAATTTAATAATAAACATTTAAAGTGACCATGGAATTGGTAAGGAGAGCTAGTTACATCTTATAAAATCAACTACTAAATTTTTATGGTTTAAAAGCTAGGTACCTTTATGACACTAGTGGTGATGAGATGCTCATTTCTTACAACAAAGTTGAAGAAGATGATGATAAAATAGATTATTCAATATGTATTACCAACACCTTCAGTGATCATTGTTGTTATAAGATTGATGTGAATGATAAAACTTGCATGAATCTATCATTTACTAAGACCAAAATTTAAGAGGTTCTTCAAGAAATTACCATCTTATTATATGATGAGGATGAAAATGAAATTTATATAGGCAATAAAAAAGGGTTTGTACACATTTGGTCAAACTAAATGTGAATGAAAAAGTAATTGTTACTTTCAATTATAAGTAGATTACCATGTTTATCCTTTTTCAAATTGGTTTTTCAGTGTTTGTATTGAAGTATTGAACATTTGTGTGGGACATTTATGAGGGAGGATTAATCAAGATTTTCAAACTTGTCAATTTTAATTCAACCAAATTTGACATTATCTCTCCTTTGTTTGCATTCTACATTTGCAATGCTACCCAAATTTTAGATTATCTTTCTCCTTTGTTTGTATTGTACATTTGCCATGCTACCTAGATTTGGGATTATGTTTCTCCTTTGTTTTCATATACATTTGCAATGTTGTGATTTAATTATATTTTGTTTATATCTAATATTTTATTTCATTGATTGCATGGTATGCAACAAATGGTGTTTGTGGGGATGCTCTTATCACTTTTTCAATTAGTGAAGTACCTTTTCTGCATTCAACCATGCAATTTTAGTGGAAGAAGGTTACCCAATATGCATAATACATTGAACTTTTGAACAAAAGCATATTGTAATTGAATAGATTCTAAAGAAAAAAAGTAAGAAGAGACTAGAATTATATATGTAAAAGTCAAATAATAATTTATATTTATTTTACTTAAAAGTAAATCTTAAAGGAAAAATTTGGAAATTCCTTTTTCTTCAATATATTCTAATGTAAGTATATATTTCCATCAATATAATCAATACACTTTGTTTAAGTACAATTGCTAGTGATTATTTTCAATTGTAAGTAGAGATGGTTGGACTCTCTACTATTTGAAATGATTTGGTCCATATAATTTTTACAATATTTGGGATCAAATAATTGAAAAATCTGATAACATTCATTTGGACTTGTCCAAATAGTTTTTCATGAAGGTTTCTAGGAATTGGACTTCAAACATTAACAAAGAATATCTCAATATCTAAACAGTAGGAAATACAAATTAAATTTGGATGTTATTTTACAAAACAAAATAATTTTTAAAGCTTTGAAATCATTGATTGTTTAAATAATGAATTGAAATTTAAAATTCAATGTTTGATGTCAAAGGTTTGATTTTTCCATTAAATCTCATGTTCTCTTGACTAATGATTAGTATTTTGTAGAGAACATTTGATAGAGAAATGATTTATTAACAACAATTTTGATTTTAAAAATAGATCAAAAGTTTGTACAAATACAAAACAACCAAGAAATGGAAAGTAGACATAGAATCTACCCCAAAACCTTTACATTTTATATACAAATACCTAGAAAGAGAGAAAAATATGTGACTCTAACAAAAAATAAGATAATTATTTATGTTAGAAAAAAATGTACATAATTATTAGATGGCTTAAACATCATACTATGGCTTGATTTCTATGTTAGAAGTGTTAAATAGTCAAAGTTGACTTATTTTTTTGAAGTTAATTTCTTCCTTAGTGTGTAATGTTTAAGGGTGGCCCATAATTAAAGTGTATGATAGATCATGGTTGAAATACGAAGTTCTTAGCAACTACATTTAAAAGATTGCTAAAATATTTGTTGATGTATGAAATGTATGTAGATGTAAAATTAATATATAATGTGTACTACAGCTTGGTAAACAATATATTGGATGGTTGTGGAAATAAAATAGTTTCATGTACACTCTAGCACAAGTGTTTAATATTTTTTGTTTAAAGATTTCTTAACAAATCCAAACCCTATGAAAGTTTACCATGCAATTCTTTCACTGACAAGTTTTGAAAAAATTGTTCTTTAGGTCACCATGAGAATAGTAGCATTTAGATTTCTTAGATGAAACTTAGTAAAAAAATTATCTTCTATAGGAATATAGGCCTGTAAAAATTTTGAGTGTATACTTATGCATCTGTACATGAGATGCTATCTGTATTAGATATCTTGAATATCTTATGATGGTGAGATTGCTATCGATCTTATAATTGCCAATTGTAAAAGTGATCAAGGGGTCATTAGTATTTTTGAAATTGTTACAGTCATAGTTTAGAGTAGGTTTTATTGAATAAATTGTAAGATTTGTAATCATTGATTCAATATGTTAACAATGTAGCTTCAATCGTGTGTGTGTGTGTGTGTGTATAATGATTGGGACAGTGATGACTTTGTTGATTGAGATAGAGCTCTTTGTTGAGCTCTCCCTTTTGCATCTCTTCTTGTCTTAGTAAAAATTTTACCCCTCTTTTAGTAAAAAAGTATACCAGCCCATGAATAATTGAAGCTTATCATATTTACTTGAAATGAGACACTGATGATGTTACTCAATTAGATGTATATATATAAACACACACACACTCACACACATATATATATGTACATACATACATATATTTACATGTATATATACATGTCTATATATGTGTATAGACACACATGCATGAGTGTGTGTGTATATTGATAAATTAATTATTATAATAATATTATTTACATCTAATTGAGAAACATCATTAATGTCTCATTTCAAGTAAATATGATAAGCCTCGAATATCCATGGGCTGCTATACTTTTTAATTAAAAGAGGGGTAAAAAATTTATCAAGAAAAGAAGAGATACAAAAGGGAGATAGCAAAGACTCTATCCCAATCAACAAGGGCATCAATTTCATGAGATAATTTGGGGGTAATTTCTCCCTATGCATAATATTCCAATCTTGCACATGACCAGAAGCCCATTTAGCCGAGAAATCCACAACTCTATTCCACTCTTGAGGGATGTAAGTAAATCAAGCAGATTCCAAAATTCTACAAAAGAGAAGAGATTGATTAACAACTAAAGCTAGAGGCCAACATACATCCTTAAGCGCTTACAAAGTAAGAAAGTTCACAACCACTTAGGATTCAGACTCACATCCATGGGCTTCTATACTAACATATATTATGATTGTAATTAATTAAGAACACATAGGGTCATGGCCTTACCACATAGTGTCATGCCCCTATGTGGGGTGTCTTAATTCATATTAAAGTCAAGTTTGTATTGTTATTGGGAACATATGATATCACTCATAGTACTGGGATACATACATACATAGTCCATCTATAATGGCAGAGGTTTCCAAGACTCATCAAGGCATGTTCACTAAGCTGCTTGATCATTGCTAGAAGCTCAAACAAATAATTCTTTGCATTTGGAACATTGTTACCAATAATGATATTATGACTAACATGCTTTTATCTTTTAATAAAAATTAGGAGGAATCTAGTAGTTCAAATGCTGAAAGTGAGTCTGCTAATAGAGGGACATTTAGGGGTAGAAGATCCAACGGTAGAAGAAGGTCTAGTGGAAGAGGGCCTAGTGTGTTCACTGGTAAGTAATTTACTTGTAACCAAGTAGTACATTAATCCTTTAGATTCCTTGAAAAGAAAAAACAAGGATATTACATTTATTTGGTTATGTTCCTTCTTACAATTTTTATTGCTTTATGTTTTTTGGGTTCAAATTTGAAAACAAGCCACCCTCACGTGTCCTTTCTTAAATTATTGATGTAGTGTTCCAAAAAATAATTATTTTCATATCAGGTTCTTTCTAGAGTTGGTCAATATGAAATATAGTTAGTATATTCTAAAACAAGTAAGAGAACCTAGAAATGACGCCCCTTTTTCTCTGAGTTATCTTCATTCCTCTAACAACAATCTCAATCTCAACACTAAAGATAATGCACAGTGCAAATCTACTCATGCCAACTATTATTATTATTTCTAAGAAAGAGATATCTAGTATGGTGAATCTTATTTCTATTTCACTTGGAATGAGGTTCTAATTCACTCTACAACTCAAGATATTCCTATTTTACTAACTATTGTCCCCAGTTTGTGCCATTACCTAGGGTTTCATCTATTTTCTGTCATATCTTGAGATTCCACCATGGGAAATTAACAACCCTTGGTGGAATTTGAGTTAGGAAAATTTCTTTTATGTTCCTTTTTTTTTTAGTTCAAAAGAATGAGGTTGGAGAGAAAAACTTGATGCCCTAGGCATGCAAGATCTATGTGCATGCTAGAAATTTGTAGCAACATCTTCCATAACTTGCTAAAGAGAAGGTTTTGAGGCTTGAAAATTGGTATATGATCATTTGACATGATTCCCCTCATGTTCCAATTTTTGAATTGAATTTTTTCTCAAGGGGTGGGGTACTTCCTATGTTAATAGATGCCTAATTGCCTGCATTCCTAAGTGAGCCTTAAAAAACTCAGGTATTGCATACTTCTCTTGAGATCCCAAGGCTTTAGTATGTTGTATAAAACTAAAAAGGGTATCCACATCAGTGATTCCTTTATTTGGGTTGTGAGGATATGTTTGTGATTTTCCATGTTCAAGGCTACAAGCCTAGTCTTGAGTTTGTGAGGCAACTAGCCAATGAAAGTTGCATAGTTTGAATCTAATGTTGAATTCATGTTAGTTTAGATCTAAATAGACCCTTTTCATGCTTGAAAGTCACCCCTAGTCATTATTTTTATTTGTGAGGTTTTGTGTCAAATAAGCCTTATGATGTCCTTAATAGCAACTAGTGATTATTTGTCTTTGTGATAGGTTTTCCTTGTGATTGGGATTCTTAAGAGTGTTTGGATTTTTTAGAAGGTTATAAAGTTCCTTGGGGTCATTAGGTTAAGTTTTAGGCATCTAGGAGTTAAGATTTCTAAAATTGCAAAAGTTATTAAAGCAAAATTGAAAAAATGCTGACAACTTTGCAAGAGTTTGGAAATTAGTGAAGGGCTGAGCATTTGGAAATAAGTCATTTTACTATTGCTAAACCTTTTCCAAGTCATAGAATTGGAATCAAGTGAAAAATGTAAAAATTGCATTTTTTGTGCAAAGTTGCATTATTGAAAGTTGTAAAAGTTGCTCAAATTTGCAACTTATTGGAAAAAGGGTTGTGGGATCGAACTATCTGCTCAATTAGCTCCAAGTGGTTGGGTAAACCCTATTCCCAACCTTGTCTCATCCTGTTTAGTGCTTGAACATTCTCAAGCATGCCAAACTGGAACATCCCTAAGGGTCACTAAATGCCATAGAGTTGCGATCTTTGACACGACATATCTTAGAGCTCATGTGAGGTATGGATGTGATTCCAATTCCTATAGGACCATGTTGTAGATACCTACACTAACCTTTCTTTCCTTTTAGTGATCATACTCTATATTGATTTTGTAATGCCATCTCGGGTGATGTTGAAACTTGTAGGGTTGGCTAGTACAAAGTTGCCAACTACCAAATCTCTCTCACCTTTCATTGTGGGATCAAACTTTCTACTCTATTAGCTTCAGGTGGTCAGGTAAACCCTATCCCCAACATTTTCCCATCTTTTTGAGTGCTCCAACATTCTTGGGCACAGCAAACTAGAACATCCCTAAGGGTCACTAAATGCCATAGGGCTACGATCTTTGATGGGGCATATCTTGGAGCTTATGTGAGGTATGGATGCGATTCTAGTTCCTATAGGACCATGTTGTGGAGACCTACAATAAATTTTCTCTCTTTTTAGAGATCATACTCCATTTTGATTTTACAATGCCATCTCAGGTGATGCTGAAACTTGTAGTGTTGGCCAGTACAAAGTTGCCAACTACCAAATCTCTCTCACCTTTCATCGTGGGATCGAACTATCTACACTATTAGCTCTAGGTGGATAGGTAAACCCTATCCCCAACCTCATTCCATCCCATTGAGTTCTCAAACATTCTTGGGCATGCCAAACTAGAATGTCTCTAAGGGTCACTAAATGCCATAGGGTTGTGATCTTTGATGGGGCATATCTCAAAGCTCCTACGAGATATGGATGCAATTCTAGTTCCTATAGGACCATGTTGTGGAGACCTACAATAACCTCCTTCTCTTTCTAGAGATCATACGCTATTTTGATTTTGTGATGCCATCTCGGGTGATGTTGAAACTTGTAGTGTTGGCCATTACAAAGTTGCTAACTGCCAAATCTCTTTCACATTTCGTCGTGGGATCAAACTATCTACCCTTTTAGCTCCAAGTGGACAGATAAACCCTATCTCGAACCTTGTCTCATCCTATTCAACACTCAAACTTCTCAGGCATGCCAAACCAAAATGTCCCTAAGGGTCACTAAATGCCATAGAGCTGCGATCTTTGATGGGGCATATCTCAGAGCTCATGTGAGGTATGGACACAATTATAGTTTCTATAGGACCATGTTGCATAGACCTACACTAGCCTCTCTCACTTTTTGAAGATCATACTCTATTTTGATTTTGTGATGACATCTCGAGTGATGTTGAAACTTGTAATGTTGGTCAGTTCAAAGTTGCCAACTACCAAATCTCTCTCACCTTTCAATGTGGGATAAAACTATCTACTTTGTTAGCTCTGGGTGGCTAGGTAAACCCTATCCCCAACCTTGTCCCATCTTGTTGAGCACTCAAATGTTCTTGGGCATGCTGAATTACAATGTCCCTAA
Source organism: Cupressus sempervirens (assembly GCA_028749045.1). Lineage (NCBI taxonomy): Eukaryota > Viridiplantae > Streptophyta > Pinopsida > Cupressales > Cupressaceae > Cupressus > Cupressus sempervirens. The sequence goes on along the minus strand of CM053792.1, from coordinate 861,568,124 downwards.
GGGTCACTAAATGCCATAGGGTTGCAATCTTTGATAGGGCATATCTTGGAGCTTGTGTGAGGTATGGATGCAATTATAGTTCCTATAGAACTATGTTGTGGAGACCTGCAATAATCTCTCTCATCTTTTAGAGATCACACTGTATTTTGATTTTGTGATGCCATCTCAAGTGATGCTAAAACTTTTAGTGTTGGCCAGTACAAAGTTGCCAACTACCAAATCTCTCTTACAATTCAATGTGGGATCAAACTATCTACTCTATTAGCTCCGAGTGGCTAGGTAAACCTTATCCCCAACCTTGTCCCATCCTATTCAACGCTTGAACATTCTCAGGCATGTCAAACTGGAATGTCCCTAAGGGTAAATAAATTCCATAGAGCTAAAATATTTGAAAGGGCATATCTCAGAGCTCGTGTGAGGTATGGATACGATTCCAGTTCCTAGAGGACCATGTTGTAGAGATCTCTACTAACCTCTCTCACTTTTTGGAGATCATACTCAGTTTTGATTTTGTGATGCCATCTCAGGTGATGCTAAAACTTGTAATGTTGGCCAGTACAAAGTTGCCAACTACCAAATCTCTCTCACCTTTCACTGTAGGATCAAACTATCTACTCTGTTACCCCCAGATGGCCAGGTAAACCCTATCAAAATGAATAGTTTTAAGGTCAATGATTAGAACAATACAAATAGTGTACAATGTTCATGGATATTTGAGCTTGGATATGTGTTGCAAGATGAGTATAGACCTTATGTCTACAATTTTAATACTTTATGTAATGATTTGAGTAAGTTATAAATGTTTTAGTAAAGACTAGTTGCAGGCTAGTGATAGAGAAATATGTCAGGTATTGTTACTATATTTTGGTTATAACTTGTTGGTGACCTAGAATTAAGATTTGGGAGCATAAAGCATGGTAGAAGACTTGGAATAGTGCATGATTTGGGATTTGCAATTCATTTAGTTTGTGTTGTGACAATTGCTAGCATGTGGCATATAGATTACTACTTCTAGGAGCTGAGGGGATAGTGTAGTGTATTGTTTGGATTGGTGAGTGTTAATTGATAAGTAAGAATCCAATGAGTCCTAAATGTTCTATTCATTCTCATAAGAGATGGGTTCATGCAAACCACTACTCATACAACATGGATCAATGAATTTGACTCAAAAACAACATAGTTGAATCTTGATAGAAATATCACAATTTGACATGTTGTGGAATATATATGTTAATTATCAATTAACAAGCTTAAGGGGATTACTAATGAATGGTTCATAAGGCACAACACTTGATGAAGCTTTTACAAATGGAGTTACAAGAAGAGTGGTTTTAACCATGGGGGAAACTTTTTAGTTAAGCACACTTGAGTTGGAGTAGTACTAGGATGGGTGACCTCCTAAGAAGTATTCGTACTTCACCTCTTTAAGAATCAATTAGATTCAATAAGTGCTAAGTGTTCTATTCATTATCATGAGAGATTAATATGTGTAAATCACTACTCATGAAACATGGATCAATGAATTTGTCTCAAATACTACATAGTTGAATTTTGACAGTAATATCACAATTTAACTTCTTGTAGAAATGTCTTCTACTTGTCAGTCAATGAGCTTAAGGGGAATTCTAATGAATGGTTCATAAGGCACAACAATTGGTGAAGGTTTTGAAAATTGTTTTATAGGAAGAGTGGGTTTAACCATAAAGGAAACTTTATAGTTAAGTGTGCTCAAGCAAGAGTACTACTGGGGTGGGTGACATCTTAGGAATTCCATGTACCTTAACTCTATGAGAATCACCTAGATCCAATGAGTGTTAAGTGTTCTATTTACTCCCATGAGAGATGGGTTCTTGTGTCCCACTACTCATGAAACATGGGATAATGAGATTGACTAAAAAATTACACACTTGAATTCCATTAGTACTGTCACAATTTGACTTGTGAAAAAAGATCTAAGCCTACTTATCAATAAAAAAATTTGCTAGACCATTTGACCTATCCTAGAATATACATAGATAACTAGTCTCCATGGTGATAGATAGATTGATTTATGAGATGCACATATACATGTGAGTGCCCATTATAATTGGTTCTCTATGATGGTCGATCTAACATATGGAATTAATGAAACCTTGAGAATCCTACTAGGCTCTACATCATAACTAAACCTTGATAATCCTATTAGGCTCTACATCATAACTAAACCTTGAGAATCCTATTCTAGCTCTACATCATTGTCTATCTCTGTCACGTGACAATCCTTCATTGTTTTGAGGCTCGATTAATGGATTTACCCCTCCCACTATCTATGATGTAGATGTAACTTGTGGGAGATGGTGTTACAATTGTAATGAATGTATATATGATGATTTTGTGTGTAGGATAAGATTTTTGATAGAGAGAAAGAACCAAAGACTGGTTGGGCAGTGAAGAGCATGGGTATGGGTGACTACCCCAAGTAGAGAAGTAAAAGTTTTCTTCTAACAAGGATAAGTTTTATGTTTGATATCATCTATTTGGATGATTGTAAATATGTTTTGGTCAATTTACAACATCTAGAAACATTGGGAGATGAGTTTTTGGGAAAGCCCTATGGTAAAGGGCATAGAAGTGAGGGTTTGGTGAAATGGGATGTAGAAATGCTAGAGTGACCAAAAAAAATTTGAAATCCTTTCCTTTGAGTCATATTGCAAGACTATTTGATGTTGTTAAGGTTCCAACAAATAAGAGGATATGAGTTTCTTTGTAAATATCCAATAATTAATCCTAGTTGTGTAATTAAGATAGCAAGATTTGAGAGATACTTTCAAAAGAAACTATAGTTGCAATTTTGGTATGTTTTAGAAGGGAATAAAGGTTATCTAGAAAACCAAAGGGTTTGGGAAGGTCAATGGAAAAGTTTGGATAAAACTTACAATTATTGTCTGGAAAGGGCTAGTTGAGTCAAGCCTAGAATATGAATAATTGGCAAAGTGTAAGAGATGAGTTGGAACATGTTAGATGGGATGTGTTGAGATGACCCAAGGTGTTGGGGTCATGGTGTGATGCATAGGATGGGTTTTGGTATGTTGGAGGCACCAGGGGAATAGTGGGAGGCTCTACATTAGGTGTAGGGCTTAGGATCTCTTCTAGGGACTATTTAAACACCAAATCCACCTTTACCTAGAAAGGTGGTATGTTGCAGAGTCCTTGAAAATGCTTCATGAAGACCTTGAGTGCCTTGAGTACCTTGCACCATATATATATATATATATATATATATATATATATATATATATATATATATATATATATATATATATATATATATATATATATATATATATATATAGGTTATTTAAAAATTAAAATAGACTAGTAGTAAATTTAACTTGCTTGTAAGTTTTTTGGCCTATCTACACCTAAAGAATCAATGGCATCACAAGTCTCAATTTCAATAACCATAATATTACAAGAAATCCATCCAGTAATCTAGGAAATCTAGAGAGTAATTCTTCCTTGTATCCCCTTGATAGGGAACCTAAGAGATCACATAACTAATAAGAGTAAAAGTGGAATAAATTTTATTCTATTTTTAACAAAAAATTGAAGTACATACATTTCATTTTCATTTCTTCTAACATTAAATATTTTGATATATCTCATTGATTAAATATATGAATATTCTATATTAACTCAACAACCAAGTTCTTATAGGTTCCCAAACATCACTACTAGAAACACATACATAAGTTCCCATAAGTAAAAACCATCATAAATATATGAACAAGGTTTCATTATAAATAGTTGAATCCATTATTACAATTAGATAGCATAAAAATCACATAAGCATACCAAGGACAATCATCTTGATATACCCATTCTTCTTTATTGCAACTAAGCATGTCTACATATACATATTATAAGGAGTAAGTAATCATTATATATCATGTTTTCATATACTTCTAACATTTTTCTCCTCTAACATGATCTCTATATAAAATGGATACATAAGTATTATATCATAGTCATGATGCAAAAATATGATGTTGCAACATGTAGTCACACACAAAAAAGGATGCAAAATTGGAATGTGTGAAGAAAGATCATCCAAGGCTCTTGAAAAACTCTGGAAAAACACTCAATGGATAAAAGACTTTCCACCCAACCATGGAATCTTACTGCCCCACTCCCCTAAGCTAGGAGATAACACAAGGCCCCACACCAAGTTCAAACATAAGCAAGGGGATAAAATAGCTATTTTAACACTGATAAAGTTTATTGCTGATCAATATTGTATCAAAAATTCAAACTGGTTAGGTATTAAATTAAACTTGATAAAAAAAATGAAAAAGAAGGAAAAGTTTAAACATGAACAAGATCATAAATCATTTGATGATGACATATTGGAAATGATAAACTTATGCTTAAATAGTGATAAAGTTTATTATTAATCAATGTTCTATCAAAGTTTCAAACTGATTAGGTATTAGATTTAATGTCATACATGAACAAACATATCATATATTAACCAATAATTTCATAAGTCTAATAATGTCATGCATCAAATAAATGTCATATATACATCAAATGTATATCGAATATGTCCACTGACATAAAATCCAACATATATGTCTGCTGATGCCTATACATGTACATGTCTATCCACTATATCTTCTCCTTCCCACGAGGGGAAGGAAACAAATCTCTAGAGGCCTTTGGTCATCGTGTGGAGAGAGATGGTGGCGATGATGGGGTCCTCTTCACACACTTTCTTGTCCTCTTGTTGAGGATCTTCTCTAACTCGAGCTGATACAAACAAAGTAGAAATGAATGAATAATTATTATACATTGAAATCAAATATATGTACACACAAAGTTAATTATTTTCTTACTACCATCATATAGTCACTCTACAAGTTCACCTCGAATTCTCGTGGATGATCAGGTGTGACAAGACCCCACAACAATTGAATCAATATAATCACTTATAAATAACATTAGAAATTTTGATACTAACTATAATAAACAAAAAATAAAACCAAGAAAATTCTTTCATGCCTCAGTCAATGGCTATGAACCAGCCATAGTTGCAGCCACTCCATGATCGACGGACTATCAGAGATGAGATGTCATGAGTTGCATACCATACAATACACGTGACATGTAACATGAAACATGAAACAAATATAATTAAACGAATTAAATTAACATGAAACAAATGTACCTCTACGAAGCTCGTATGATGTCTATACTCTGAGTCTGTAGTAAATGTTGACGGTCTTTTAGAGAACTGATGCACATTCATAATTTATTTTGTCAATCCTTAATATGATTACTTAATAATATATATGTATTAATTTAAATGATTAAATCGATACATACCTCTAGACTCATGGACGAGGCAAAAAATGGAGCCAGGGATCGCTACTAAGGCTACCAACACTCTAACCCTAAATTTTCAAAAATGTCAATAGATGCTTATTAATTAATCATTCATGCGTATGTGCAGGATTATGGTGTACCAAACTATGGCCTTAAGTGGTAGTGAAAAATCAGTCAATCAAGTTTATGTCAACTTGACACATAATTTTGAAGTGGTTATGGACTTTATATCAAAAAGTTGTAAGAAAATAATCTGTAACAAATTGAATGTAGTTTTTAAACTACCAGGCCTTATTAGGAGAAAAAAATAATTAATTGGTCAAAAGTTTGAATTTTAATGCAGTACTAAGAAAATTTCAGGGCGAAAAAAAAGTAGGTGTATGTCTGACCACCTTAATCAAAATCAAATCATAATATTTTTTTAATATAATTATAGATATGAAAATTAGACTCATGCCTAGATGTGACACATATTTTTCGGTATTTTTATTCCAAATAAATAATTAACTATGAATTTTCTACCAAAATTTTTTTGAAAAAAAAAAGGTCTCGCGTTTGACCACCGTAACTAATAGAAAATTTTACCAAATTAAATTTTTTTTTTCTTATACTAGCCGAAGTATAGAATGTGACACAACTTTTAGATTTAAAAAATGTTATACCTTTTGAAAGTTATAGCTATTTTTCAATTAGTATGTCAATATGCACTTTACAATTATCTTCATTGATAATTAACTAATAAATACTTATCGAACTTAGAATTTGATACAAATTATATTTATGAAATCTAGAGATCGATATTAAAAACCCTTTTCATTTTATTCAATTTCAATCAAAATAACATTGTCAGATGGCTACCCAAAGTTTGAGTATCATTAAAACCCTCTTCAAACACGTCTTTTGGGTTGACCGGGTGGGCTTGGTATTTACCAAGCCTAATTAGATATCCGATTACAAATCAGATATCCGATTACAAATCGGATATCCGATTTTAAATCAGATATCCGATGTCTTGAGGTGGGCAAATTTAAAATCTCAACCCATTTTGGAGGGAAAATTTGGTTTAAAGGTCACAACTTATTATTTCTAAATTATTTCACTTATATTACTATGTAAAGATGTATTTTAATATATATATATATATATATATATATAAAAGATATAATCTAACAATATATACTAATATATTATGTTAATCTTATTACAATCTATAAATATAATTTATATTATTATTATTTTTACTAAATATAATAACGTAATTTATATATATATATATATAAAATACATATTATATATTATTATATTAATATGTATGTTATTAATATATATATATAATTATAATTATATTAATATGTATGTTATTAATAGATATGTATATTATTAATATATATGAGTTAAAGGGGGTCATAGGTCAACCATTGACCCCCTTTGACGCAGTAAATGACGACATATGTCCGTAGGGGTCCTAAGAGCCCTAGGGACATATTACAATGGTTAATATGGGTCAAAGGGGGTCATAAGCTGACCTATGACCCCTTTTGATTGATTAAATGATGATATATGTCCCTACGGGTCCTAGGAGCTTGAGGGACATATTTAAATCGTTCATATGGGTCAAAGGGGGTCATAGGGCGATCTATGACCCCCTTTGACCCATTAAACGATGACATATGTCTCTAGGGGTCCTAGGACCCCTAGGGACATATTCGAATGGGTAAAATGGGTCAAAGGGGGTCATAGATCCCTTTGACCTATTAAATGATGACATATGTCCCTAGGGGTCCTAGGACCCCTAGGACATATTCGAATGGGTAATATGGGTCAAAGGGGGTCACAAGGTGACCTATGACTCAGTTTGACCAATTAAACAACAACATATGTCTCTAAAGGTCCTAGAACACCTAGCAACATATTCGAATGGGTAATATGGGTCAAAGGGGGTCATAGGGTGACCTATGACCCTCTTTGACCCATTAAATGACAACATATGTCGGTAGGGGTCCTCGGACCCCTAGGAACATATTCAAATGGGTCATATGGGTCAAAGGGGGTTTTGACCCATATGAACAATTCAAATATGTCGCTAGGGGTCCTAGAACCCCTAGGGACATATTCAAATCATTCATATGGGTTAGGCGGGTCATAGGTGACCTATGATCCCCTTTGACCCATTAAATGATGACATATGTCTCTAGGGGTCCTAGCACCCCTAGGGATATATTTGAATTGTTCATATGGGTCAAAGGGGGTCATAAGGTGACCAATGACCGCCTTTGACCCATTAAACGATGACATATGTCTCTAGGGGTCCTATAACCCCTAGGGACATATTTGAATCATTCATATGGGTCAAAAGGGGTCATAGGGTGACCTATGACACCTTTTGACCCATTAAACAATGACATATGTTCCTAGGGGTCTTAGGACCCCTAAGGACATATTTGAATCGTTCATATGGGTCAAAGAGGGTCAAAGGAGGTCATAAAGTGACCTATGACCCCCTTTGACCCATTAAACGATGACATACCCCTTTGACCCATATGAACGATTCGAATATGTCCCTAGGGGTCCGAAGACCCCTAGAAAAATATTTGAATCGTTCATATGTGTCAAAGGGGGTCATAGGGTGACCTATGATGCCCTTTGACCCATGAAATGACGACATATGTCCCTAAGAGTCCTACGAACATATTCGAATGGGCCATATGGGTCAAAGGGGGTCATAGGTCACCCTATGACCCCCTTTGACCCATTAAATGATGACATATGTCCCTAGGGGTCCTTAGACCCCTAGGGACATATTTGAATCGTTCATATAGGTCAAAGGGGGTCATAGGGTGCCTTATGACACCCTTTGACGCATTAAATGATGACATATGTCCCTAGGGGAACTAGGACCCATAAGGACATATTTGAATCGTTCATATGGGTCAAAGGGGGTCATAGGGTTACCTATGACCCCTTTTGACCCATTAAATGATGACATATGTCCCTAGGGGTTCTAGGACCCCTAGGGATGTCATGCCTGACCCTACTTCTTCCTATTTTTATTTATTTACTATAGATGTTGTTTTGGACACAAGTTCTGTGGCTGGAAGATTTTATATTCTGAACACTATTTTGTTTATGATAAGATAGGTTAGTTTTGGTTTTATGAGATACATTTATTTTGGATACTGCTTTTGTATTGCAATTGGACTGTTCTCGGGTTTATAGCTGATTAGTTTTAGTTGTAGTGTTGATTTTGAAATACATCACTTGATCTTTGAACTAAATCAGGTTTTAATTAGTATTGTTGTTTTCATGAAATTCTTGTTACAGGATTGTAACTGTAAGATTTCTAGTTATGGCTATGCTTGTGAAAATCAAAATTGGTATCTTTCATGTTGATCTAGTATAACTTATGTGTTGGTACATTTGATTTTTATATTCTTCTGCAGATATATTAGATTGTGAGCATAATGTTAAAAGGATGTTTGTAAAACTCTTTTTTGTTTTTATGTAACTATGTATATGTTTACGTAGATGTTAATCTTTATCTTATTGATGGAAACTAAACATATCAGATACATGTATGACAAATGCATTTTGGTATTATTAGGAATTTCTTAGGTATATTGCTATCTTTATTATTTTCAAGAAATTCATTTCATGCCTTTAAGTTCTTGACTTGTGAATATATTTATATAAAGGGATAATTTGATAAGTCACACACAAAATTCATATAAATATAGGTATGAGATATTCGCACATATATTTACATAAATTCTAGTGTGGAGTAATGGTTTTGGGAGCTTGCAATGTTTAAATACTATGGCAATAAACATTGGAGGTGATTGTGTTATGCATTTATTATATATATATTTGAATAAAACCATTTACCCTTAAACCCTAGAGGGTTTCGCATGCTTTGAATAGGTAAAATATGTTTTTTGTTTTATGTGGCCAAAATGGCGGAGGCTATAAGGAAAGCCGTATGCACAACTCTTTGGGAGTTGCAGATTTATTAATTGCTCTTTTATTGAGGCTTTATTATCCTTGAAGGAATGTCGGCTATTGTTGTTTGAAAAATGGATTTCGATGGTAAAGACCTGAATTTTGGCCTTTTTCCTCTATTTCAAGTTACACTTGTGTGTTGTTGCTGGGTTTCTAGCAAAATGAGGGTTTTCAGTTGGAAGGATATTCTTGCATATGTAATCGAGCAAAAAGGAAACTCAATGGGAGTTTTATTGCGGTTGGAAATTTGGATTCTGTTGTTATTTGCATTGTGGAGATTTTGTTCAGTTTAGGGCTTTGGAGTCGAGCTGTATTTTGGAGCTTGAGTTGAACGTTTTTCTCCATCTATTGAGTTTTGGGGTAGGGGGCCTCTCTCTTAAACCCTATCTTATGCTTGTTATGTTTGGATTTGTAGTTTTTGTATGTTAAAATCTATTGTATGAGGTTTTATATCAACACCCAGGTGTGGGCGTAAGCAGAGTTCGACAGTGAAGCTTTCGAGTTGTGTTTATTTGCATACTTGGATGTGGGTATTTGAAAACATTATTTGCAGTAGAATGTTGGTTTATGCTGTAGAAATGTGTAATGTTAAGGTTGCAGCTTTCATAGAGCTGAGTTCAGGGTGTTCAAGTTTTTAGTAGATGTATTAGATGATATATGGTTAACTTTGACATCAAACTATAAAGTATATGCTGAACTCAGAAATTTGTTGTTAAGTTATGTTTCTATTTAGAGTCAGTCGAGACATTTTGACAAACAGTTAGGTGGAAACTTGTAGTAAGTAGTAAACACTTTTGCAACAGCAAAGTTACTTATTATTGGTAGGAAATAGTTTATTAGGACTTCAAGATTCATTATCTGATGTTTAATTGTTAAATGTGACTAGTTTCAAACTGTATGATGACTGTGAATAAAGTAGTTAATGATTTTTTTTTTTTGGTGAGATGGATAATTCAGTAATCGATTTGTGTATAGTCTTAATACATAGCTAAGTTTCATTTTGATAACTTAAATCTATCATGGTTAGTGTTAAACTGTATTGAACTAGAGGAATAGCCGTATATCGTGTGAACATATACTTTTTTTTGAGTAGACATTTCGAGTTATGTTTGTCATAGAGACTGCAAATATCTGATGTGTTTAAATAAAGTTGAACTTAATTTTTTTGAGTTTGGATTTAAGATAAATGATTGTTTAGCACTATTAATCCAGTTATATATGTTTGAAAACATTTTTATTAAATTAAAAAGTTGTTATATGAATGTTGTGCGGAAATTAATATAAGGTACAACATGTGATATTCTATTAATGAAGTTAGATTGGCAGGGGATATATTAATGCCATTTTATACTGTGTTGAATGGATATGAAATATCAGTCGTGTAAAAATCATTTGAATATGAAATGAAATTATTTTTATAATGATGTTTTTCTTTCTTTCATTATTAAATTAAAGATTTTTCTTACTGAAAAGTTGGACTAAGGATGTATTTTATATTATAGGTAGAAATGAAAGTTGTTTCAAGTAATGGGACAGATTTTATATGTATGTTTAATGATATCTCATTTTAAGAAAGAATATCATAGGAATTTTGATTGGTTACTTTGGTCATTTTGAAGTTAGATGTAGGTGATTATGACAGCAGGAAGTTAATTGTATGGTTTTAAGATTAGGTAAGTACCGTTAAATTGAGATAACAGTTTAATTGTATTTGCATGATCTTAATGTTGTAGGTTACATTTCTGTTGTTATGATTATCTATATTTTCCTTGAAACTTGGTAGAATAAGATGAATTACAAATGGATTAAAGGATGTAGTATCATGTTGTAAACTGATGTTAGATCTGTTGCATGTACATTCTCTTGTAATTCTTTTTTATGTGTATTTTAAGGATAGCTGTGATGAACGTATATTGAGGTGGCTGAATTTGTTTTACCTTATTTAGTTAATTAATTCAGTGATAACTTTAAAATAAACTGGGTGGGTGAATTACATAAAAAAAGATAATTGGCCTTACCTATGATTTAACCTATATGGTTAAGTACGGAGAAAAGGCATATCTCTATTCTATCATTGACAAATATAATAGATATTTTCGTTATGTGTTGACTTTGGGCATACCATACATGGATGCAAAATCTTAGAGCCATAATGATGACACCTAAGTATATATATGATTCATTTACAGGTTATTCTTAGTGCAAGTTTCATTTTGCATTGTTAAGTAAATGTTACTTCTTGCATATTAATTATGGTGATTATGTATATCTTTAAGTTTTATGTGTATGCGAGTGGATTACGCTTTTCTATTCAGTATGTACTGAGCCCCCTTCTTTGTGGTGTGTTGTACATCTATGTGTATTTATAGGTGCTTCATGTTGATTAACATTTAGCTTAAGGATGAATGCTGAAGTTACTTCTTATAGTAGAAATTGTATCTTGTAGAGTCTATATGATGGACATTAGTGTTAAAGAAAAGATGTTGTACTTCATTATTGTACTAAACTCTATGTGTATTCACATTATAGTAGAAATGTACTTGGATGACATCATCTTTTGTTTTGAGGATTTTAGATTGAGCATGGCTCAATCAGTGTACTATGGTAGTAATAAGTTGATTTAATAAAAAAAATTATTGTGTTTATGGAATTGTATTTTGTTTTTAGATTCTTTCGTTTATTTCTTGTGTGGCATTACATTTGGTATCAGAGCCAGGTTTAGAATAACTAGGACTCTTGGGTTATAGGGTTTAACCTGTCATTGATGCGTTATTAATAGATTTTTGTTTTTAGGTTGCTATCATGCCTCCCATCACTAGAGGAACTCATGGATGCGGCATTCCTGAGGATAACTTTGCTAGCAAAGGCAGAGGCAGAGGTAGGGGTAGGGGCCATGATAGAGGCCCTATGTACCATAATGATGTTGGGAATGATCAGTTTGATCAGAATGCTAGGGTTGGAAACAACCAGGATAACCAAGCTATCTAGGCTATGGTACTTCAGAGGATAATGGAACGTCTTGATACTATTGAGGCTAATAACCAGATTCCTAGTGGGGGAGCAAATTATAGGAGACCTCTTGTGCAGGGCATTAACCTTCCTATAGAGGAAGATCCAGTGGCAAGAGCTCAGCTCAAAGACCTTTCAAAGATGAAAGGACCATTGTTCTATGGTACAAAATAGGGTACAACAGCAAAAGCTTGGTTGTTGAATATTGAGCGATGTTTTGTCTTACACCGTTACCTAAGTAACATGAAGGTCAGATGGATAGTTATGCATTTGAGAGGATTTGGTTCCTTGTGGTGGGAACATGTGTTGGAAAAGCTTGGCATTGATATATCTTTGGTCACATGGGAGCTCTTTGCTAAGAATTTCAAGGAGAGATTCATGTTAGAGTATTGGCGTCAGGCCCATGCTAAGGAGTTCTTTTAGATTATGCAGTTTGGCTCTACAGTGGAAGCTTATGAACATAGGTTCTATGAGCTTAAGAAGTTTTCTAGCTGGGCTGAAAATGATAAGGCCATGATACAACACTTCATCAGAGGTCTTATGCCCAAGATCAGGGAGGAAGTGAGAACTTTCAAACCGTGGACTATACAGGAAGCTTCGGAGTGAGCAAAGCTCATTGAAATAAAGTTTGGATATCATGGGGCTACATACAAAACCAACATGAATCCACCTACTCCAAATGTTAGTAAGAATCAAAAGCCTCCGCAGAGTATCGCGAAATCAAGATTTTCAGGTGGGAAATTCAAGAAGAGGAAGTTCAATAAGAATTCCAAGGTTTCAGAACAGCCTAAACCTTCTCAACCACCTCAGAGTGTGCAGAGTAGCAAGCCATTTCCTAATCCTTCTGGTCAAAACATAGGATTCAGGAAATCTGTTGTGCGTTTCCATTGTGGATAGCTAGGGCATTATGAGTCTCAGTGTCCTAATTGGGGTAAGCCGAAGGTTGGACCTAAGCCAGCTAGGTTTGAAGCAACAGTTGGTGATTTTTCTAGGAACCACCGTATCTTTGCAACTTTGGATCAGAAGCAAGCTGAACACTAGAACTCGATTATAGAAGCTCAAGGCAATACTCAAGGTATGAAATTTTCTATCTTATTCGACTTAGGAGCTATAGACTCATTCATTTCTTCTGCTTTAGTTGCACATTGTGGTATACCTATGGTTAAGGCAAGGAATAGATGGCAAGTGGAGTTAGCGTTAGGGTCTAAGGTAAATGTTGATATTATTGCTCCTGACTATAAGATTTGTGTGAAATCTTTCTCAACTTTAGTGAACCTTAGGGTTATACCTTTAGGATCGTACGATATAGTTTTGGGTATGGATTGGTTAGAACAACATCAAGCTATTTTGGATTGCAAAGATAAGTCAATCAGTTACGTTGATGATTCTGGATCAACCAGAGTTATCACAGGAAGCAAGAGACCTATCTCTTTGTGGACAATTTCTGCTAAGCAATTGGCAAGGTGTGCTCGAAAAGGCTGCAGTTTTTTTGCCATTTCAATAAACAACTTAGAAGATTTTGTAGTAAAGAGTTCTTCTCTCGATCATCCAATTTTGCAAAACTTTTTGGATGTTTTTGTTGAGGAGATTCTTGGGATACCTCCGAAGAGAGAAATTGATTTTTGAATCGATTTAGTGCTAGGAACAGAACCAATTTTGAAGACTCCATATAGAATGATAGCTCAAGAGCTGGTCGAACTTAAATTTTAGTTGGAAGAGCTTCTGGAAAAAGGTTTGATTCATCCTAGTGTTTCGCCTTGGGGTGCTCTAGTGATCTTTGTCAAGAAGAAAGACAATTCCTTAAGACTTTGTATCGATTATAGGTAGTTAAACAAGGTCACAATTAAGAACAGGTATCCTTTGCCTAGAATTGATGACTTGTTTGACCAAGTCAAGGGTGCCCAAATCTTTTCAAAGATTGATCTGAAATTTGGGTATCATCAACTTAGAATCTAGGAAGCTGATATTCGTAAGACAGCTTTTTGCACTAGGTATGGACACTACAAGTTCACAGTGGTACCTTTTGGGTTAACTAATGCACCTTCTGTATTCATGAGCTTAATGAATGGTGTGTTTAGGACTTACCTAGATAAGTTTGTAGTGGTATTTGTGGATGATATTTTGGTGTATTCTAACTCTGTTGAGGAGCATGAGCAGCATATAGAGCAAGTTTTGGAATGCCTTCGTGGGAACAGATTGTATGCCAATCCTGAGAAGTGTGAATTCTTCAAATCAAAGATTTCCTACTTAGGACATATCATTTCAGGAGATGGAATTTTAGTAGATCCATCCAAAATTTGGGCTATTGTTAATTAGCCAGCACTTACGAATGTATCTAAGGTTTAAAGTTTCATGGGCTTAGCAAGCTATTACCGTAGATTTGTATTAAATTTCTCCAGTATAGCACATCCTATCACATCTCTTTAGAGAAAAGGGAAGAAATTTGTGTGGACAGATGAGTGTGAGGTAGCATTTTAGAAACTTAAGGAATGTTTGACCAGTGCACCAGTTCTAGTAGTCCCTAATTCAACTAAGGAGTTCGTGGTTTGCACTGATGTATCATTGGATGGCATAGGGGCAGTTTTGATGCAAGAGGGACATGTCATAGCTTATGAGTCTAGAAAACTAAAGAGTCATGAGGTGAATTACCCTACTCATGATCTCGAACTTGCTACGATTATGCATGCTTTGACCAAGTGGCGGCATTTTCTTCTGGGTCAACGTTTTGAGCTACATTCTAATCATCAAAGTCTTCAGTATCTTTTTACACAACCAGACCTCAATGCTAGATAGTGAAGATGGATGGAATTCCTGTGTGAATATGACTTTGAGATTAAATATGAGCAAGGGAAGGAGAATGTGGTTGCTGATGTTCTTAGTAGAAGGCAATATGAACTATCTTCTTTGATCTTAACTGTGGATCTTAAGGATAAGATCTTACAGATACTTTCCATAGATCATTGGTTTCAGGATATTAAGGTGGTTATTGATAGTGGTAGTGTATTGGAAGGATGTTTTGAGGGGTATTCAGTGAATCCTGAAGGTTTACTGCTGTATAGAGGGAGTGTGTACATTCCAGAGATGGGTGGATTGAGAAATCTGGTTATGATTGAGGCCCACAAAGCACCATATTCGACTCATCTAGGTGTCAAGAAAATGCATGCTGACCTTAAGCAGCATTACTGTTGGCCTAGAATGAAGAGAGACATAGCATATTTTGTGGCTCGATGCTTGGAATGTTAGCGAGTTAAGGCTGAACATCAGCACCTTGCAGGTTTATTGCAGCCACATAGCATTCCAGAATGGAAATGGGACACCATTTCGATAGATTTTATTACTAGATTTCCTATGATAGCTCCAAGGCATGATGCTATTATGGTGATAGTGGACCATTTTTTGAAGGTTGCTCATTTTATTCCTGTTAGGTCATCTTATAATGCAGGAATGGTTGGCAAAGTTTATATGGAACAAATAGTTAAGTTACACGAAATTCCTAAAAAGATTATTTCTGATAGGGATCTAGTGTTTACTTTGTCTCTTTGGAAATCCTTGCAGCGAGAGTTAGGTACTCAACTAAATTTTAGTTCAGCCTATCACCCTAAGACGGATGGACAAACTGAACATGTAACCTAGATTCTAGAAGACATGCTTAGGATGTACATAATGGATAGATAGAATAAATGGGAGCAGTATCTGCACTTGGTTGAGTTCGCATATAACAATGGATATCACAGTTCCATAGCTATGGAACCATTTCAAGCATTGTATGGTAGACCTTGTAGGACACCTCTTAGTTGGAACAATTTGGAGGACATGACTCTTCTAGGACCTGATATGTTGCTAGATTTGGAGCAGCAGGTTAAGAGGATCAAAGAAGACATTATTACTGCTCAAGATAGACAAAAGAAGTATGCTGATAAGCATAGGATTGACCGTCAATTCTTAGTAGGTGATAAAGTGTTTCTCTAGGTTAGACCGCATAAAAGTCCTTTTCGCTTTGGAAAAGGATCCAAGTTAGCACCACAATTTGTAGGCCCGTTTGAAATTCTAGAACGAATTGGACCTGTTGCCTACAAACTTGCCTTTCCACCGAGTCTTTCTCGCATTCGTAATGTATTTCATGTTTTAGTTTTGTGTAAGTATATCCCTGATATTGCTCACGTGCTTGACTAGAAAAGTTTGCAAATTTTGGATGGTCAAATCATGCTAGAACCAGTGCAGATCATGCAAAGCAGAACTAAGAGTTTAAGAGGAAGAGAAATAAGGTAGGTAAAAGTCCTATGGGACCCCAATGATGAAACATCTACTACCTAGGAGGACATGGAGAAGATGAGAACAACTCATCCACATTTGTTTGCTAACTTCTAGGAGAAATTCGAACCCTAGTGGGGAAGGGTGTCATGCCTGACCCTACTTCTTCCTATTTTTCTTTATTTACTATAGATGTTGTTTTGGACACAAGTTCTATGGCTGGGAGATTTTATATTCTGAACACTATATTTTTTATGATCAGATAGGTCAGTTTTGGTTTTATGAGATACATTTATTTTGGATACTGCTTTTGTATTGCAATTGGACTATTCTCAGGTTTACAACTGATTAGTTTTAGTTGTAGTGTTGATTTTGAAATACATCACTTGATCTCTGAACTGAATCAGGTTTTGATTAGTATTGATGTTTTCATGAAATTCTTGTTACGAGATTGTAATTGTAGGATTTCTAGTTATGGCTATGCTTGTGAAAATCAGAATTGGTATCTTTCATGTTGATCTGGTCTAACTTATGTGTTGGTACATTTGATTTTTATATTCTTCTGCAGATATATTAGATTGTGAGCATAATGTTAAAAGGATGTTTGTAAAACTCTTTTGTGTTTTTATGTAACTATGTATATGTTTATGTAGATGTTAATCTTTATCTTATTGATGGAAAGTAAACATATCTGGTACATGTATGACAAATGCATTCTAGTATTATTAGGAATTTCTCAAGTATATTGCTATCTTTATTATTTTCAAGAAATTCATTTCATGCCTTTAAGTTCTTAACTTGTGAATATATTTATATAAAGGGATAATTTGATAAGTCACACAAAAAATTCATATAAATATAGGTATGAGATATTCGTACATATGTTTACATAAATTCTAGTGTGGAGTAATGGTTTTGGGAGCTTGCAATGTTTAAATACTATGGCAATAAACATTGGAGGTGATTGTGTTATGCATTTCTTATATATATATTTGAATAAAAACCATTTACCCTTAAACCCTAGAGGGTTTTGCATGCTTTGAATAGGTAAAACATGTTTATTGTTTTATGTGGCCAAAATGGTAGAGGCTATAAGGAAAGCCATATGCACAACTCTTTGGGAGTTGCAGATTTATTAATTACTCTTTTATTGAGGCTTTATTATCCTTGAAGGAATGTCTTCCATTTCTGTTTGAAAAATGGATATCGATGGTAATGACCTGACTTTGGGCCTTTTTCCTCTATTTCGAGTTACACTTGTGTGTTGTTGTTAGGTTTCTGGCAAAATGAGGGGTTTTAGTTGGAAGGATATTCTTGCATATGTAATCGAGCAAAAAGGAAACTCAGTGGGAGTTTTATTGTAGTTGGAAATTTGGATTCTGTTGTTATTTTCATTGTGGAGATTTTGTTTAGTTTGGGGCTTTGGAGTTGAGCTGTATTTTGGAGCTTGAGTTGAATGTTTTTCTCCATCTACTGAGTTTTGAGGTAGGGGGCCTCTCTCTTAAACCCTATCTTATTCCTGTTATGTTTGGATTTGTAGTCTTTGTATGTTAAAATCTATTGTATGAGGTTTTATATCAACACCCAGGTGTGGGCGTAAGCAGAGTTCGATAGTGAAGCTGTCGAGTTGTGTTTATTTGCATACTTGGATGTGGGTATTTGAAAATGTTATTTGTAGTAGAATGTTGGTTTATGTTGTGGAAATGTGTAATGTTAAGGTTGCGGCTTTCATAGAGCTGAGCTCAGGGTGTTTAAGTTTTCAGTAGATGTATTAGATGATATATGGTTAACTTTGACATCAAACTATAAAGTATATGCTGAACTTGAAAATTTGTTGTTAAGTTATGTTTCTATTTAGTGTTGGGTGTGAGGGTGTTGATATTTTCAGATTCTGTGTTGCGCTTGGGAGGTTTATTGTATTGTATTGTATTGTGGTAATGTGATTGGGTTGTGGGTGTCAGTTTCTATTAAGTTCGAATCTAGTGAGTTTGTTACTTTGTGGTTTTCATAGAATTTGAATAGTTGAACCCTAAAATGTAGTTTAATGGTCGAACCACAACATAAATTTGTGACAGTCATTTGATCAAATAGTCATCAAAATATGAATTTCGTTGTTTTCGGTGGTTGGTATCATAGTGTTAATGTGAATTTGTTTGACTGACATCAGTCGATGTCGTGGAATTATTTTGGAATTCAAATTACGTGTCATCTGTATTGAGTGATCATTTGAAGTTTGACAATTTAGTAATTTGGTTTTTTGATGTCAGTCGAGACATTTTGACAAACAGTTAGGTGGAAACTTGTAGTAACTAGTAAACATTTTTGCAATGGAAAAGTTACTTATTATTGGTAGGAAATAGGTTATTAGGACTTCAAGATTCATTAGCTAATGTTTAATTATTAAATGTGATTAGTTTCAAACTGTATGATGACTGTGAATAAAGTAGTTAATGATTTTTTGTTTTTGGCGAGATGGATAATCCAGTAAATGGTTTGTGTATAGTCTTAATACATAGCTAAGTTTCATTTTGATAACTTAAATCTATCATAGTTAGTGTTAAACTGTATTGAACCAAAGGAATAGTCGTATATCGTGTGAACGTATACTTTGTTTTGAGTAGACATTTCGAGTTCTATTTGTCATAGAGACTGCAGATATCTTATCTATTTGAATAAAGTTGAACTTAATTTTTTTGAGTTTGGATTTAAGATAAATGATTGTTTAGCACTATTAATCTAGTTATATATGTTTGAAAACTTTTTTTATTAAATTAAACAATCGTTATATGAATGTTGTGGGGAAATTAATATAAGGTGCAGTATGTGATATTCTATTAATGAAGTTAGATTGGAAGGGGATATATTAATGCCATTTTATACTATGCTAAATGGATATGAAATATCAGTCATGTAAAAATCATTTGAATATGAAATGAAATTATTTTTATAATGATGTTTTTCTTTCTTTTCATTATTAAATTAAAGACTTTTCTTAATGAAAAGTTGGACTAAGGATGTATTTTAGATTATAGGTAGAAATGAAAGTTGTTTCAAGTAATGGGATAGATTTTATATGTATATTTAATGATATCTCATTTTAAGCAAGAATATCATAGGAATTTTGATTGGTTACTTTGGTCATTTCGAAGTTAGATGTAGGTGATTATGATAGCAGGAAGTTAATTGTATGGTTTTAAGAGTAGGTAAGTACCGTTAAACTGAGATAATAGTTTAATTGTATTTGCATGATCTTAATGTTGTAGGTTACATTTCTGTTGTTATGATTAACTATATTTTCCTTGAAACTTGGCAGAATAAGATGAATTACAAATGGATTAAAGGATGTAGTATCATGTTGTAAACTGATGTTAGATCTGTTGCATGTACATTCTCTTGTAATTCTGTTTGATGTGCATTTTAAGGATAGCTGTGATGAACGTATATCGAGGTGGCTGAATTTTTTTTACCTTATTCAGTTAATTAATTCAGTGATAACTTTAAAATAAACTGGGTGGGTGAATTACATTAAAAAAGATAATTGGCCTTACCTATAATTTAACCTATATGGTTAAGTACAGAGAAAAGGCATATCTCTATTCTGTCATTGACAAGTATAATAGAGATTTTCATTATGTGTTGACTTTGGGCATACCATAAATGGATGTAGAATCTTAGAGCCATAACGATGACACCTCAGTATATATATGATTCATTTACGGGTTATTCTTAGTGCGAGTTTAATTTTGCATTGTATATTAGTGCTTCAAGTTGATTAACATTTAGCTTAAGGATGAATACTGAAGTTACTTCTTATAGCATGAATTGTATCTTGTAGAGTCCATATGATGGACATTAGTGTTAAAGAAAAAATGTTGTACTTCATTATTGTACTAAACTCTATGTGTATTTACATTATAGTAGAAATGTATTTGGATGATATCATCTTTCGTTTTGAGGATTTCAGATTGAGCGTGGCTCAATCATTGTACTATGGTAGTAATAAGTTGATTTAATAAAAAAAAATATTGCATTTATGGAATTGTATTTTGTTTTTAGATTCTTTCAGTTATGTCTTGTGTGGCATTACAAGGGACATATTCGAATGGGTAATATGGGTCAAAGGGGGTCATAGGGTGACCTATGACTCTCTTTGACCCATTAAATGACAACATATATCTCTAGGGGTCCTAGAACCCCTAGGGACATATTCGAATGGGTAATATGGGTCAAAGGGGGTCATAGGCTGACCTATGACTCTCTTTGACCCATTAAATGACAACATATGTCACTAGGGGTCCTCGGACCCATAGGAACATATTCGAATAGGTCATATGGGTCAAAGAGGGTCATAGGTCACCCCTTTGACCCATTAAATGATGACATAATGTCTCTAGGGGTCCTAGAACCCCTAAGGACATATTCAAATTGTTCATATGGGTCAAAGGGGGTCATAGGATGACCTATGACCCCCTTTGACCCATTAAATGATGACATATGTCCTCAGGGGTCTTGGGACCCCTATGGACATATTCGAATCATTCATATGGGTCAAAGGGGGTCATAGGGTGATCTATAACTCTTTTTGATCCATTAAATGATGACATATGTCCCTAGGGGTTCTAGGACCCCTAGGGACATATTCAAATGGGTAATATGGGTCAAAGAGGATCATAGGGTGACCTATTACTCTTTTTTACCCATTAAATGATAACATATGTCTCTAGGGGTCGTAGAACCTCTAGGGACATATTCAATGGGTAATATGAGTCAAAGGGGGTCATAGGGTTACCTATGACCCTCTTTGACCCATTAAATGATGACATATGTCGCTAGGAGTCCTTGAACCCCTAGGAACATATTCGAATGGGTCATATGGGTCAACGGGGGTCATAGGGTGACCTGTCACCCCCTTTGATCCATTAAACGATGACATATGTCTCTAGGGGTCCTAGAACCTCTAGGGACATATTCGAATTGTTCATATGGATCAAAGGGGGTCATAAGGTGACTTATGACCCCCTTTGACCCATTAAATGATGACATATGTCTCTAAGGGTCCTATAACCCTTAGGGACATATTCGAATCATTCATATGGGTCAAAGGGGGTCATAGGGTGACCTATGAAACCCTTTGACCCATTAAACGATGACATATACATATTCGAATTGTTTATATGGATCAAAGAGGGTCATAGGTTGACCTATGACCCCCCTTTGATCCATTAAATGATGACATATGTCGCTAGAGGTCCTCGGACCCCTAAGAACATATTCAAATGGGTCATATGGGTCAAAGGGGGTCATAGGGTGACCTATGACCCCCTTTGACCCATTAAACGATGACATATGTCTCTAGGGGTCCTATAACCCCTAGGGACATATTTGAATTGTTCATATGGGTCAAAGGAGGTCATAGGATGATGTATGACCCCCTTTGACCAATTAAATGATGACATATGTCTCTAAGGGTCCTAGGACCCCTAGGGATATATTTGAATTGTTCATGTGGGTCAAAGGAGGTCATAGGGTGACCTATGACCCCCTTTGACCCATTAAATGACAAAATCTATCACTAGAGGTCCTCGGACCCCTAGGAACATATTCGAATGGGTCATATGGGTGAAAGGGGGTCATAGGGTGACCTATGACCCCCTTTGACCCATTAAACAATGACATATGTCTCTAGGGGTCCTAGAACCTCTAGGGACATATTCGAATTGTTCATATGGGTCAAAAGGGGTCATAGGGTGACTTATGACCTCTTTTGACCCATTAAACAATGACATATGTCACTAGGCATCCTATAACCCCTAAGGACATATTTGAATCATTCATATGGGTCAAAAGAAGTCATAGGGTGACCTATGACACCCTTTGACCCATTAAATAATGACATATGTCCCTAGGGATCCTAGGACCCCTAGGGATATATTTGAATCGTTCATATGGGTCAAAGGGGGTCATAGGGTGCATTATGACACCCTTTGACCCATTAAATGATAACATATGTCCTTAGGGGTCCTAAGACCCATAAGGCCATATTTGAATCGTTCATATGGGTCAAAGAGGGTCATAGGGTGACCTATGACCTCCGTTGACCGATTAAACGATGACATATGTCCTTAGGGGTTCTAGGACCCCTAGGAACATATTCAAATGGGTAATATGGGTCAAAGGGGATCATAGGGTGACCTATGACTCTCTTTGACCCATTAAATGAAAACATATGTATGTAGGGGTCCTAGAACCCCTAGGGACATATTCGAATGGGTAATATGGGTTAAGGGGGGTCATAGGGTGACCTATGACCCTCTTTGACCCATTAAATAACAACATATGTTGCTAAGGGTCCTCGAACCCCTAAGAAGATATTCGAATGGGTGCTATGGGTCAAAGGGGGTCATAAGGTGACCTATGACCCCCTTTGAACCATTAAATGATGACATATGTCTCTAAGGGTCCTAGAACCCCTAGGGACATATTCAAATTGTTTATATGGGTCAAAGGGGGTCATAGGTTACCCTTTGACCCATTAAACGATGATATATGTCTCTAGGGGTCCTACAACTCCTAGGGACATATTCGAATCGTTCATATGGGTCAAAGGAAGTCATAGGGTGCCTTATGACACCGTTTGACCCATTAAACAATGACATATGTCCCTAGGGGTCTTAGGACCCATAGGGACATATTTGAATCTGTCATATGGGTCAAAGACCTTTGACCCATTAAACGATGACATATGTCCCTTGGAGTCCTATAAACCCTAGGGACATATTCAAATCGTTCATATGGGTCAAAGGGGGTCATAGGATGACCTACGACCCTCTTTGACCCATTAAATGACTACATATGTCCCTAGGGGTCCTAGGACCCCTACAGACATATTCAAATCATTTGTATGTATATGGGTTACAAAATGAAAGGAAATATATAAAGTATTTATACTATTTTATGATAATAATAATAATATAAATAAATATTAAATATTAATATTATCATATCTATAGTAATAATAATAATACTATTATAGCTATAATAATAATAATAATAATATAAATAAACACTAAATATTTACACTATTATATCTATAGTAATAATATTAATACTATTATCAGTATAATAATATTGATACTATAGCTATATTAATATTATATATTAATATTACTATATATTAATACTATTATATATTAATACTATTGATACTTTATATCAATACTATTATGCTATTAATACTATTATATATTAATACTACTATACTATTAGCTTAGTAATAAACTATAGTCGAAAAATTATAGCAAGTTTTGATTTTGATAATAATAATATAATTATGGCAAAAGAGGGAAATTATAGCAAGTTTTCCCTCCAAAAATTCACTTTGCAATATCGGATATCTTTCAAATTGGATATCCGATTTCAAATCGGAAATTTGATTTCAAATCAGAAATCTGATTTAAGATTGGATATCCAATTTTACTGGCACCAATTTCCAATAATTTCCTGTCCCTGAAGACCTAACAACATCACTTTTCCACTTTTTTTTTCACGAGTTTTGAAAAGAGTCACATTTTGGGGCCCAACTAATCAAAAAAATTTCAAAAATATAACCTTAGGTGTTCGAATTTGTCATCTGAATGGGGAGCAGCAGTCATTGAAAGGATAAATGCAAAAGGAAGATATCCAATGAAGACATTGCAACATATAGAGAAAGGGACAAAATGGAATACCGAAGAAAAAGACAAGGTATGCTAAATATCATTCAAGTTGACGATAAATTAATCAAAGGTGAAATCATAGAATCAGATAATGAATATGTATAGTTGGGAAATGAAAATGTACCTATTGAAAACGATAATGCCAAAATTTAAAATTTGGAGAATGAAAATTTTGAAGAAGAAATGCCACTAGGTCATAATCCAAATTGCATAATTGACCATGTCGAAGATGACAATGCACAGGAACCTAATGCACAAGAACGTTACATATCTCCTAATTATAATCAATATGAAGGTTCTAAAACACCAAAATGGATAATTGAAATTAATGAAATGATTATTGCTAGTTTGGAAGGAAAAAAATCAGAAAGAACCATTCGGTTATGGGCTTCAAGACTATATCAGATGTTTTTTGACAACAAGACAATGGTAGAGCAATGTTAGCTTTTCATGCACTTATTAAAGATGCAAAAGATGAGACCTATGCTTTCCAAATTGAAGATTTGTGTCAATAAAAAGTTGGAAAGAAATGTCATTATCGTGAAGAATCTTTTCAGTGCTCTCAATAGCATTGGGAAAAATAGTAGAGAGAAGGATAATAGAGCTGCTCGAAGGGTCATTACAACCTCTTTGGTAAGTCATCATTTGAGAAAGGGTAGATATATGAGAAAAACTTGAATTGATTTGAATCTAAATTGCACTACTTTGAGAAGAGCACTTAGTCGACGAGAGAAAATTGATGATCCTCTTCAAAATGAAACATGGGCATTTGGTGGGAGACTTCCACATTTTGATAAGAAGCTATCCGACGATGTGAAAGAAGAAATTACACAATTTTGGCACTCTAACTCACGAGTATCACCCAATGCTAAAGATGTCTTAAAGTTGAGAATTGGCATCAGAGATCGCACGCCACATCCTAAACACCATTTAGAAGTAAGTCAAACTATGTTGTTCAAACAATTTAGAGAGAATAATCCAAGTCTTCATATATCACAAAGGGCTTTTGAATCTTTGAAGCCATTTTATTGTGTGCCACTCAAAATTCGAAATACATGTGGTTGCAAATATCATGTTGAGTTTTCTATGCACCATGAACTATTATGCTCCATCTATTCTACTTTGCATAGTAAAAAAATGTTGGAGGATTGTGGGGCTAGTGGGCTTCCAAAATCATCAAGAGACTTTCTAGATCAACTCTTATGTCATAGAGTTGATGGTTGTTCATTTTATAGAAATTCTCGCTTAAATGAGAAGTGTTCAAAATGTGGTGGCTTATCCAAGTTTGACACATGTTTCCATGAGGGGTGTGAACAAGATCTTAGAAAGACAATACTAAAAAAAAGGTATATGAAATGGTGAAATACACATTGAAGAGTGGGAGTGAGAGCTCTAGATGTGAATTGGTTGGAAAAGATATCAGTGTGGCTAATTTTATTTTAGATTTCAAGGCAAATCTTTTTTACAAGTATGCAAGACATAGTCATAGGTTTGAGTGGTTGGATCAACAATTTAGAATGTGTAAGGAGACTTTTTCCATTGGCACTATTATATCAGTGGTTGATTTTTCTGAGAACTACACAGTACAACCTCAAAATGAGATACAATCTTAGTATTACAACTCCATTCAGATTGCAATTTTTGTTCACATAACATATAGACATGCCCTTGATAGTGCGGAAGATAATCAAAATATTATTAGAGAGTACCATTTTTATATGAGTGATGATAGATCTCACTCTCATGAGTTTGTGCAACATTTTTTTGAGAATTTTTTTGATTTCTTACATGAGCATGCAATTGCTATGGGTACACATATCATTTGGTCAGATAAATGTACAGGTCAATTCAAAAATGCTCACATATTTAATTGGTTGTGTAGGATGCACGTAGAGAGAGGGGTGCCTCATATTTGGAGTTTTTTTGAGTCCCGCCATGGAAAAGGGGAACATGATGGAGCAGGGGCATGTGTGAAGAGAGCTCTAGTTAAGGAGCAACTGAAGATTTCAACAATAGAGCTTCTTGATGCTCATAGCATTGTTGATTGGTGTAGTTTAGTATTATCACAGGGGGGGACTCTTGATTCAGTGGTACACAGGTTCTTTTGGTTGGTTGAGGAAGGGTCCATAGGTGATAGATCATATTGTGCTACAGTGAGAGACTCATCAAAAATGCATTCATTTCGGAGCTCTAGTTCTAGTACATGGACCATTTGGACATGACAACTAGCTTGTTTTTGTTGTACTTGTTTTTAGTGTGATTGGGATCACTGTGAGTCAAGTGAGTGGGTGGACACATGGGCTCCACATTATCTTACTCCATTGTCTATCATACCCTCTATCAAAAATGATGACATGGAAAGTTCACTTGAGCATAACCATCTATCAGATCTACTTCAGCCAGGACATGTCTTTGCATTGGTTGCACCACAGGGGAATGATGAGAAATCCAATTATTGGTTAGCATGTTGTGTAAGATACAAACAAAAACTTGCACAATTGATCACAGATGATGATGGATTCGCGTATCCTACTGGTTCAGTGGTTGTTGCTGGAACATGGCTGCGGACATACATGCTTAGAAGGAACGAAATTCCTACATTTGAAGACTATCAGGAGCACAAAGTAATTCTCATATATTTGCATCTTATTATAGAAACAAATGTAAAGTTATTGAAGCATCAAGGAAGACCAAAAGTAAAAGAACTTTTTACTATTGCTAATGCTGATCATGAAGCCCTGTTGGAGACCCTAAAACAGAGAGAGGACCCTATTGGAATACTCAACTAGGTATATATACTTCTTATGTTATTTTTTCATAATGATTTAATGAATTGATGATTATCTTGTTTAATAAAATAAGTTACTAATTTTTTTATGATATTGGAATGTAGGTACATCATGAAGAGTTGGAGGGGGGTGGTATTGGGGAGAATTTCTAAAATTTATGATGTATTATGATGTAAAATGTGTAGTTTTTTGTATATGGTTTTTATATTTTGGTAGGTTCTTTGTAAGGAATTATAAGAGGAAGATATTGAACAAGTTCTTCCAAATCATATTTGCATGTGATACAAGGTTATAACGACAATTTTAAGAGCATTTATAACTATATGAAAGATAATTGCATGTGGATATCTTATTACAAATTTGGTTTTTTCCTTATTTGACATAAAGCTGACATTATGATTATTAAAACTATTTTTATCAAACTAATCAAATAAGAAAAATCTAGAAAGTATGCATGAACAATTAGAATACTTGATTTCTTCCATTTTGCAACCAATCATAGCATTTGAAAGCATAAAGAGTCATAATATTGTATAATGTTTTGAAAGAATTTCATATTGAAAAGTTGTATGAAGCACATTTGGGATAAGCCATGAAATCCATGAAAGAAGATAGCATGTAGGATAAGCAATTAAAGCCAATAAGCAAGATAGCACATGCATAATGACATGATATGAAGTTGGATATGAAGGCTATGAGTGGATGAGAAAGTAAAATAGGGTATGCATGGTTAGCTTGATTTTCTTTTAGTTGTAGCCCTTGAGGGTACGCATGGTCTATATGGAAAGAATTAGGTTCTTTGTTTGATGGAGGAATTTTTGAAAGCTTTGACACTTTAGGAGGTTCATTAGTGTTATAAGAAGTGAAAGTGTCAAGGAAATCATCACTTGACATAGGTTCATCAGCATGATCTTGTGACACATGAGTCATTATAGGTATCAACAATCCCATCATAAATGAGATCTTGGATTTTATGTTTCAACACTATGGAATCTTTAGTTTTATGAAATTTTCTTCCATGGAGATTAATTTAAGAATGCCCCGTGTGTATGTAAAGTTCTTAAGGGAGATTAATTTAAGAATGCAATATTCTCCTCTAACCTTTTCTCAAGTTTAGAATTGATTTCTATCATGTGCTTAGAGAGATGAAGGTAAGAAAGATCATTTGTCTCTTCTAGCTCTTTGTATTGAACATAAAGAAAGAGAGATGACAAGTGAACAAATTTAAGTGTAGTCAATAGATCAAGGAAACCATTTAGTGAAAGAAACTCTTAGTATGCATATCATAGACCATGAAGTTAGAAAATACCAATATCTCTAAGACCGAAGAGCCATTTTAAGCATGTTCAAGCACTAGAGACATAGAAAATCAAAGTCAATTTATGAAACTCCCCTTAGCAAAAAATGCAAACAAATATTTGCATTTGACGTTTTGACTTGGTTGAAAAAGTTTGACAATAATTGATAATATTGCAAGCTTGATGTTCAAAAGCAAATTTTTTTCCAAGAAAGATAGTGACACATGGAGTAGTCTTCAGAAAATCAAGCAAGGCATAAAGCAATCTTTCATGATACAATTCAAAGGGGTCAACCTTTCTTGAAAACTTTTCAAAATCTAACTCCTAACGGCTACAAGTCAGTGCCAAAACTCGCAGTGTGCCTCAGTTCATAGGTGCACCACAGCATAACTTTGAAACCACTGATCTTGGCATCGAATCGTCAGTGCCATTAGCTTCGGATGGGTGGGTGAACCCTATTCACACCCTTTTTCTAGCCATGAAGACCATTCATCATTTGCAGACACCCTGTACCGAGGAGTCTCCAAGGTGCTCTAAGTGCATTTTGAGGTCGATCTTTCGAGGGTCATAACTTAAAGCTCGTGAGGGCTATCGATGAATTGTCAAATGCTACAAGATGGTGATACTGAGGCCTAAAATAACCTATCTCATTTTTGAGAGATCATATTCCATTTGGATTCAGCAAAGCGATCTCGCTCGATGCCAAAACTTGCAGTGTGCCTCAGTTCATAGGTGCACCATAGCGTAACTTTAAAATCGTTGATCTTGGCATCGAATCATCAGTGCCATTAGCTCTGAATGGGCGGGTGAACCCTAGTCAAACCCTTTTTTTGGCCACGAAGACCATCCATCATTTGCAGCCACCTCGTACCGAAGAGTCTCCAAGGTGCTCTAAGTGCATTTTGAGGTCAATCTTTCGAGGGTCATAACTCAGAGCTCGTGAGGGCTATTGATGAATTTTCAAATGTTACAAGACAGTGATACTAAGGCTTAAAATAATCTATCTCATTTTTGAGAGATCACATTCTATTTGGATTCAACACAATGATCTCGCTCGATGCCAAAACTTGCAGTGTGCCTCAATTCATAGGTGCACCACAACGTAACTTTGAAACTGTTGATCTTGGCATGAAATCATCACTGCCATTAGCTCTGGATGGATAGGTGAAACCTAGTCACACCCTTGTTCTAGCCACGAAGACCATCCATCATTTGCGGCCACCCCGTACCGAAGAGTCTCCAAGGTGCTCTAAGTGCATTTTGAGGTCAATTTTATGAGGGTCATAATTTAGAGCTTGTGAGGGCTATCAATGAACTATCAAATGCTACAGGACAGTGATACTGATGCCTAAAATAACCTATCTCATTTTTGAGAGATCACATTTCGTTTGGATTCAACACAATGATCTCGCTCGATGCCAAAACTCGCAGTGTGCCTCAGTTCATAGGTGCACCACAGCGTAACTTTTAAACTGCTGATCTTGGTATTGAATCATCAGTGCCATTAGCTCTGGATGGGCAGGTGAACCCAAGTCACACCCTTGTTCTAGCCATGAAGACCATCCATCATTTTTAGCCACCCCGTACCGAGGAGTCTTCAAGGTGCTCTAAGTGCATTTTGAGGTCGATCCTTCGAGGGTCATAACTCAAAGCTCGTGAGGGCTATCAATGAACCGTTAGAGGAGACAAGTTTTTAAGGATGGAGTGGCTTAGTGTTTTTGCTGAAATAAGTTAGTGGGAAGGCTTTATTAGAGGGTCTTGGCCAGACTAGTGGGGTGTTTGCCCACTCTCTAATTTTAGAGATAGGTAGGTTTTGAAGGGAGATTAGGGGAGCTCTACTACAACTATCCTTACCCTAGCTTGGACCAAGGTTGGTATCTCAAACTTGCTTCTTTTCCATTTGTTTCTTTTAGCATGGTTAAGCAAATATGCAAGTGTGGAGTTTATCAATGGAGTATGCATTGCATTGCATTGTGGAGTAGCATTCATGTGAGTGCTTGAATGGTGTTCATTCCATGTAGATTAGTCTGACACCATTGTGCATCTTGTTGTGTTGTGTGGAGTATTGTGAGTATGAGGTTTGGATTTCCTCTATTTCCTTGTTGTATTATGCATGTTGATATTGTGTTGTAAAAATGTGATGTGCTCTTGAAAATTTCTTGTTTTATTTCTACTTGGTTTTGTTTTCTTGTTTTGTGCTTGAGTATTGTTATGGGTGTGGGACTTACACTCACCCTTGTGGGAAGGGAAGAGAAGTCCAAGGTGAAGGGCTTAAGTTGGGTTCGAAAAATGTATTGAGAACCTTGGAGTATGGGCTCCATTGTATGCCATAACATTTCATATCTTATTGGGGGTGATAAGGAAAGTATGGTGTAGAAAGGAAGTTTGAGGAGTTACAACTGATGATAGTGGGTTTGATGGAGGAAATGTGGAGGCCCCAAGAGGGCATTAAATGGTTCATTTATGATAGCCCCGAGAGGGCATGAAATTTGCTGAATTATGATAGCCCCGAGAGGGCATGAAAATTGTTTATTGCAAATATGGTTTGGTATGGCAAGTCTCCATTTTAGAACACACCTTCACCCTATGTTTATGGTTCCATCTGTGAAGCCATTGTGAAATAGTCTTGGGGGGAAATTATTCAAGTTTGAAATGTGATGTTTATGCATTGAAAGATTGTATGTGTATCCCAGTTTGAGCCTTGTTCCCTAGCGCGGGGGTGGTCTCTTTGAGGCCTATAGTTGGGTGGAAAGCACCCATGGTCCTTGTTATTTTGTTGTGTTGCATATGCAGATTTGTGTCCAAGGGAGCAATGGAAATGGCTTGGAATGATCATCTTGTAGATTGATGTTGGATGAGAAAACTTGACATTGTGCCCTCATTTGTGAAGGAGGATTCACTAGCTTGTTCATGTTCTCAATGATCATGTTGGACAATGTTCATGCTACTTATTGTCCATATCTTTCAATGTCCATGTTCCCTATGATTTTGAAAAGTCGCTTATGTTGCCCCATTGTGATGGAAGGAGATTGTATCATTGTTACCTAATGTATGTGTAGAAGAAATAATTGATAAGGTTGTATATGCATGTTTCATTTGGAGTTTATATTGTTATGAAAGCATTGGTACGAGTCACAGATTTGCTTTGACATCATTGTTATCATTTGAAAATGTGAAATAAAGTTTTCTCCTTGTGGTATTGTAAATGACTAGTTGATAATAACAATCCATAGATGTTATGTGATACCATTGATTGTATAAATTTAAAACTTAGTAGATTGCTTACAATCTTGTTGTGCACTCAATAATTTGGAAGGTAAATTTTATGTTCATATCACATGCATGGATAAAATTGATTTTAATTACCAAGCTTAATGCAATTCTAAGCAAGGAAATCGTCAAATTAATTTTATGATATAACAAAATGAAGTTTGTTGTAAGAGAAGACATAATAAAATCTATGAGATACATTGTTGTAGGCATGCATTTTCCTCTCTACAAAAATGTATGGTAAAGGCAAATAAATCCCTTCCTTAATACAAAGCAATAAAATATTAAAGAATATTCCCAGATTCTAGACTACTATCCAATAATAATAATAATAATAGCATATAGAGACTAATGAGTGTCCTAGACTAAGATATTTTCTAAGTGACAGAATGGTACACATTACAATCTTGTGACCTCTAAGTCACATCCAACACTCAAATAATAAATTAGTAATTAAATAAATAAAGGCATATTAGTGTGCATGTTAGAGAATATGAAAATTTTAAATATTTAACTCAAAAATAAAATTAAAGCCAAGATTGATTGGATGTACATATAATAGGGTTAATATGAAGTAAGTTGTCAGGATGATGGAATTGGAGAATCAAGGATAAGGATGGATGGTGGATTAAAATAATAACTCAAATCTAGTTTTATCTAGTCAATAAATCACATTGATACATTGATACATATATGTCAGAATGACAAGGTATGTTATATACAAACCTTATTTATACGCTTGCACCTAATCCTTGCATAAACAATTCATCTAACAAATTTAAATTGACACACTCAATACGATGGTGTAGTAGGATGTGCTTAAATACAGATCGTGAATTATTATTGAGTTAAGTACTTTGAATTGGCCCTTAGACTTACTAAGAGTTCCTCATTTTATGTGCTTACTAATTCATACTATGAAACTACTTTGAATCTTAACATGCTTTGATAATAATAATATTGATAGTGAGAAAGTGAGCTTATGGTGAATAGTTAGATGTAATAATGTAAAAAGTAAATGTAATAGTATAGTAATTATAGTGATTAAAATAGAAAATGTAAAAGCATGGCAATGTAGCTAGATTAGTTAGTAGTTGATGAGCTAGATAGTTAGTAATTGTCTTTTGTTAGAGTGAGTTTAATTTATGTATTGAAGTAGTAATTTTTGTGTTTAGAAAACTATAGTGAGTGCTAGTTTGGTGAGGAAGCAATGTTGATAGAATGCATAAGGATGACTAAATAGAGTAAAGAGGGAGAAAATGACTCAGTATTGGTCCAATCTTAGAGAGGACCTGTAACCATTAAGATATGGATGCAAGCACATGATACACATTTGGCACATAAAACAAATTGTTTATTCCATAAGTTGTGTAACTAATGTGTTGAATGATGGATACTATTAATGCAAGTGGCCCCTTCTCCATCATGTAGACTTCGAAGCTACCTTTGGGACATATCTTTTCTAATTTCCAATGGTTAGATCCGATATAGTGTGGTAGATAAGTGCACATTTTCTTATTTGACTAAGGATGCTCATGTGATGAGTACTAAATCTAAATTCTCTAGATACGTGTGTTTAATCGATTAAGATATACTACACTTCCACACCA
This sequence comes from Cupressus sempervirens, assembly GCA_028749045.1. Classification (NCBI taxonomy): domain Eukaryota; kingdom Viridiplantae; phylum Streptophyta; class Pinopsida; order Cupressales; family Cupressaceae; genus Cupressus; species Cupressus sempervirens. The sequence continues at coordinate 861,534,822 of CM053792.1, read as the reverse complement.
TATAGTAATTGTCACATTAATATATATTGTAATGATTAATGAATGTGTGTACATTGGTAATGAGGATAATAAGTAATTTTGATCCCCTTCCCTTATATGCTAGAATCACGGCCTAGTCCATATGATACAATCGACAGACCCTAATAGAATATTAGTATCAGAATCTTGTTAGGATATGAATTACCTCACTAATTTATGAGTGTTGTATCTTGAACTTTCTCATTTGACTCGTGATGCTAACTTGAACTAGACTGTCATCCAATAAATTTGAAAACCACCTGTGACTAAAATGTTAACACCTTCACACTATCCACATGAGTCTTGAACTCCTATTCAATGATAACCTTGTTTTACAATATGTAATTTCTTATGTGACTTTATAACCTAAAAAAGAAATAAAAAATTGTTGTGTTTTTATTAGTAAAATTTAGGGCATGACACATGATCCACGATAATTTGAACAATACTAGATACTAAATTAATATGTATATCATTGTGCACGTAAATGACAAAAATATATATCAAAATACATGTATCCATAGAAAAATTTTTACACAAATATATATCAAAGATCATGTATCCATAGACAAAGTACTTAAATATATATATATCAAAATACATAGATCCATATACAAAATGTGGCTGATCCTACCATCAGAATGTGTATAATATCAATGTTTCTGTATACAATGTGGCATATGACATCTCAAAATGTCTCATGATGCATCCTACAAAAACTATACTATCCTAGGGTGCTAGTGGATGATCAAAATGCAGCCTCTTCACTGCACTAGGTGGATCAGATGCCTCCTACATAAACAAAAAATGAAACTCAAAGTTAGACTACTAAATTTATATGATTCTACATATCTAACATTGAATTACTCAAATGCATAATGATCTTTTCCATAATGGAGATTAATACTATCAAAATTTCATAATAAATACCTCTCTTGTCAACCTCCTGCACCAGTTAGGAGTCCTCTTGTATGCCCTCAGCAATGCTGGTACCTCTCTGATTTTGGGTTGTATATGTTCAAATACCTTTGTCAGATGAATCTACAATTTAAACTATAACATTATAATTCATAGCATGCTAAATTTATAACATATTTAATCATGAATTCAAACTACAACTTACTATTGTAGGCTCCTCCTCAGGAGTGAGTGGCCGCGTCATCAAATCTACATAACTGTCCCATCAAACCTCATGTGCACTAGGAGTCTCCTATGAGATACAAAATAGTAGTTTTTAATATCGTGAAAATTAGTTTTGAATTTATTTATGAAGATAAGTGATGCAGGAGCATCCCATGCTCATCAAGGGAACATTGAAGATCCAAGGCATTACAGAGGTCATGGAACATCTCTTGAAGTCAATTAGGCAATCCTTGCACCAATTATGGCTCATGGAAGCATATAAAGTTATAATGTTGGACTCATATGTGGAAAAAAGTTGTAATTGGGCATGAGATAGGATTTTAGGATTTCATATGGTAGATGAGTCATTTGATAGGTTCATGTAGGTTGTCATGATTATATCTTGTCATTAGACAAGTCAAAATGTTCTAGAATTGAGTTTTGGGGTTTGAACAAGCAGGCCCTATTTTTAAGCCATTTTAAGGAGGGTTTTGAAGTTTGAGTGTTTAGGAGTGTGACCAAGACCTATAATCTTGAAAATCCTTAGTGTTCTGGTCCCTTTGTTGAAGCCTTGGCGTGTCTAATTCCTCCTTGTGTGTCCTAGAGTTGAAAGGTACATAAGTGGTGTCCAGAGATTTCTTGGTGAGGAAAGAAAGAGAATCAGTGAGTTGGCCCTTAGGAAGGAAGAAAAAACTTGTTGTGAAAATGCCTCCTAAAAATCAAATGGCTAGAGGACTTGAAGAATTGAGAGAAGAGTTGGCAAAATAGAAAAGAGAGAGGAGAGAACTTGAAGCATCTAGAGTGAGGGAAGAAAGACAGATGAGAAGAGAGAGGCTAAAGCTTATTGCAAGGATAGAATCCTTAGAAAAGGAAAGGCAAGAACCTAGAGGAGAAGAGGTTAGAGGAATAAATCATGGAGAGAACCATGAAGAAGAAGAGGTTTGTAATGCAAGGCAAGAGCATGAGACAATAGATGATCCTGAAGAAAGGAGATTTATGAGAATCATTAAGGCAGTACAAGTTAATTGTGGGAAAAACCATATTGATTTTCCAATATACCAGGGTAAAATGGATAGTGAAGAAGTGCTAGGGTGGATAGAGGCCCTTAAGAACTACTTTGACCTTGAAGACATAGAGGCAGATAAGAAGGTAAAAGTAGCAATAGCAAGATAGAGAGGAACATCACTCACTTGGTGGACTAGTGTTCAGAATGAGAGAGAGGAAAGGTGGTGTAGGGCACCTAACTTATGTGGTAGGGGGGAACAAGTAACTATGTTGTCAGACACCTTGCCACTCCATGAAAGCAAGGATTCAAGTAGATTAGGAAGTTGGAATAAAGGTTTGGTCCATATTTTACAAGTTGGTCTATGTTTTGTAATAAAGGTACATGTAAGGCCCACAAGAATTTTGGTGTGGTTATAAACCAAGTGACTCCATGGGACCAAAAGGCCTTAGAATAGGGTATTTAGAGTCTAAACAGTATTAGCAAAAAGTGGTTGTTTGTTCATTTTATGGTTGGGAACACCTATATGGTTGTTCCAACGGTCATGTAAACCTTTATATATGTCATATGTGATCTCAGTTGAAAGGGAGAGATCAGTGTGTATGGTGGTTTGGAGAAAAAACAATAAAAACTTTAATTTTTTGGAAATTTACTGGTAATTGCTCGGTTGTTATGCTGGTACAGATCCATATAGAAATTTTATGATTGCTAAGTGTATGAAATAGTTGCAAGGGTGAGTTAGGAAACTTTTGGTTTTGGTTTGACTCAGAATGGAGTTGGGGTTTAAAAGTTATCTGCATTTTAGTAGAAGGTGGTCTGAAAAGCCTTATTTCCTAGACCCTTCCACAAATGCATCCCTAACTTGCATTCCCACCAGTGGCACCCTCTAAAAGTAAGGGATATGCAATTTAGGAGACTAGGCAACATAATGCTAGAGGTTGGAGGCCTAGAGAGAAGGGCAACTATTTTTCCAAGTCGGCCCTAGGTCAAGCAAGCCCATGTGCTTGACTAGTTTTTGCAAGGTAATTGGTGACAGTCACAGTTGCAAGCACTTTTGATCAGTTTGAGTGCTAGAGTTGGATGAATTGACTATGTTTGAGATTTCCTTAAGCTTTTTGGGTCTTGGGAACCCACCTTGCCCATTCTTCCTTGAAGCCCTAGCCTAACTTGATCAACTAGGCCTAGGTACCAAGAAGTAGTTTGGAGGGTACTGGAGCAAGATCAGCTTAAAAGCTTTTGGATTCTTATTAGGTGCCAAGAAGGTTGTTTGGACATATGGAGAAGTCCCTATGCTATTAAGGGATACTAGGAGAAAACTGCAAAGAAGCTAATTGGAAGGCTACAAGGTTTGTAGGCCTAAAAGTGCAAAGGTGTGTTGGGAGTTTGGTGGAACCAAACAAATTGATGAGTTTGGGTTGGAATAGTATGTCCATGATTGTCTCCATTTCTGGTGATAGTTGGTGAGGCTTTTGAAGTGGGATTGCCTTGTTTGGCTTGGAGTTTAAGTATACCCAGAGTGGGTAAGAGGACTTGTGAGAAGTCCTAGAATCCTAAGTTGGATTGTGACAACCATTTATTGGTTTGTGGAAGGTAGTTGTTGTAGATTCTACATCAAAAGGGGATTGAATAAGATTTGAAATTAGTAGAGAATGAAGATCATGGTGAAAAATCAATTCTTTCCATCTAATTTAGCAATCCAAATTTAAAGATAAGAAGGCACAATTTGAAACAAAGGGATATGGATGTCATGTCCTATACTGAGAAATTCCATACCCTGAGTATTAGGGGAGGACTGGAAGATGAAGATGAGAAGGTTCCTAGATACATTAATGGCCTCAAATACAATATTCAAGATGAAAAAGGATTGAATGTACCAAGGACACTTGGAAAAAAATTTCAGTTGGCAATCCAGGCAGAGGAGAAGTTGAAAAGAAAGAATGAGAGGCAAGAAAATCAGAGAGGAGGTGGAACAATGAGAGGAAGAGGTGTAAGAAGTTAGTTTGACACTTCAAACAATCAAGAAAAAGATAAAGGAAAAGAGATTACATCTGAGACAAGAGGAAGTTTCAGGGGAGGAAGATTTGGAAGTGGAAGAGGTCATAGTTTTTTCACAGGTAAATGCTTCACATGTGGAGGAGTAGGCAATCAATCCTACAAGTGCCCTAAGAAAGATGTGGATTTTAGGCAGGAGGAGAGGAGAGTCACCTTGACCCAAGGAGAAGAGGAAGAAAAGAAGTACGATAATGAAGACCCTAAACTTGAAGGAGAATCTTTGATGGTGAGAAGAGGACCACAAATGCAGCAGCAAAAGGAGACCAGACCATCCATTTTTAGGACAAATTGCATGAGCCATGGTAGGATTTGTAACATGATAATAGATTCTAGTTCCTTTGATGATTTAGTGTCTTATGAAATGGTAAATAAACTAGAATTGAAGAAGTATCCTATTGATAGACCATATAGGGCATTTTGGGTCAGTGATGCATAAAATATTGTTGTAAGGGAGCAAGCAATAGTGGATTTCTCTATAGGAGAATATAAAAGATCAAGCTATCTGTGATCACATTCTAATGACATGCTGCCATGTAATCCTTGGAAGGCCTTGACAAGCCTCAAGGAACACTATTCATTTTGGCTCATCAAATGTTTATATAGTACACAAAGATGGTGTGAAGTTTAAGCTAAATCCTTTGACTAGTCATGATGAGGAAAGAGTTATTTTTTTTGGCAAGAAAGAGTTTGTGGACTTGCAGGAGCAGAGGGAGGGTAAACATGATATGACAGATCTGCCACTAAAGCTATCTCTTTTGGTTATGAAGGATGAGATTGTTCAAGAAAAAAATCAGAATTCTGCTTACAAGCAGACAGTGACAGCAAAAGGAGTGATGATAGGAATAGTATGGTGTCCTTTGGTGATGAGAGTGAACAAAGAAGTGAACATATCCATGGAGGATAAGAGACAAGGTCAACATGACCTTAGACAACAAGTTATTCAGCCTTTTTCAAGGATAAAACATGACTGTTCACAATCAGCAGGCAGTAAGGTTACCATGACTGGTAACACGGATCCAATGCTTTTTGTTTCTAATGATTTGTATGCAGGTGTGCATGGTAATACATTGCAGGTGCAAAGTATCAAACATCCCTCTAGAAGGATGGGAGGAAAGAAGATAGTACCCCTTAACTCTTGGGGCAAGAGTTTCTTTGAAGGTGGGGTGTTTGGTGCAGGGGCACCTATTAAATCATCTAAGAGAGCCTTGGTACCAGATGAAGATAGAGGATCAAAGACATCATTGATTTTTAATTGGGATATATTAAAACCAATAATAGAATTATGTAATACACAATGTACTTTGAAAGTCAAAAGTCATAAAAGTCCTAGTAAGAACCTAAGGGAAACATGATGTAAAATGGCCAAAAGAGCCATATGGGGTAGTCTTAGGATAGTTTCATACTCAGTTGCATTTAATAAATCCATATGACCAATTTTGAGTCAATGGAATAGTTTAGAAAGTTAGGGAATGCATAAAAACTATAGTTTGAAATTTGAATTTCAAATTCAAACGGTCATATTAGTTTTGGAGGGAAAATAGTAATTTGGTATTTGTTTGATTAAATAAACCTTTGTAACCAACTTGGTCGGTTGGAGTGCATATAAGCATATTTAAGTTGTAATGAACATATGCAAGACATGAATCATTATTGGTATGGAAAAAATCACAAAAATTGTATAGAACAACAATCATACTTTCCTCTGCATCAATAAAAAAAATAAAAAATAAATGATACTTATACATACAATGGGGCTCTCTGTGCGAATGAAAATCCCTGATGATCTAGGATGCCGAATCTATACAGGCTCATCGCTAGTAGCCACACCCTATATACAATAAAGAATGTAATTAAATGAGATTACCACAAACATTTTACAAGAATGCATCAATATTTAATCAATTAGAAACCATCTAATTACCTTTCCTTTGTCAATGCATGTTGGCTCACCCCCCACACTTTGTCCCCCTAGGGCAGGTGGTATCTGCAAGATAAAAGAAAGATTAGCAACTATATATGCTACAATATCAAATAGAAAAAAAAAATGCGAACACAACATAATGTACAGTAGATGTCTCAAGGCCAAATGAAATGGTCGAGAGTGTAGCATCATCTATCTGTCTAAGCTCCTCCTCAGTCATCAACTAAACATGAATGAAGATCACATACATGTAAAAGTCAGTATGGCTTAAAAATTAAAATTAATCTATTATAAAAATTAACTTTAAATCACATATGTCATAAGAAAAAAATGTATACACATATCGACACCGAAGGAGTCCATGCCTCTGCATTCCCCTTCTCTCTCGCATCAGGGTCTATAGCCTCTGCACTTGCGTCTAGTGTATCCTCGTCTAATACAAAATGATACTCAAGAAGATCACCTATGGGACCCAGGAAAATATTCTTGCATGTAATGCAAGTGTGAGGTACACAAATGTGTGATGAGCTAGCCGATGATGAACTGGCACCAACATCATCAACACGAGGAGGCAGGACTGACCAAGCCTGAGATATCATTAGGCTACTCAGCCTATGAATGGCTCTGATGGTCTGAGAGCTAGCCTCTGCCATAATATTTGGATGTTGCACTCGAGGAGGGGGGAGATATCGGGGGGGAGGGGACAAAAGTGCCAAGTTTCTTCCACTGGGAAGAGGGTCTATCCTGAGGAGCTCCTAGTCCTAAGCCCATGTTGGGCTTCATGCTCCAATAGTTCACTTTAAGTTTCAACACAAATTTTTCATATAATTTTCTAAGGAAATAAAATGGTATGTCTAAATTTCCATGTGGAGGGATATCAAAGACCATCCACCAATGGTCCCAAAAAATTTTATGTATGGCGTCATTTGTGCACCATTTAATTGATAGTTTGGTTTTTTTTGGGTCAACTAGTATACCCATTTTTGGGTTACCAAAAAGGCTAGCCAAATCATCTTTGGTTATGTTGAGGGCCACGACCTCATCATAATCCAAACCATCATCACACATCTGGTGCATTTCATCACGCCAACGAAGAGCGACATTTTGTTGTTTTGTAAGGGTTTCAATGTTATCCACTATGGTGTTTAACGTGGATAACATAGGAGCCAGTGCAAGTACATTATTGTATGTTCTATGCAAACCTCTCAACTCAGTGAGATTTTCATTTATCAAATCCTCGATTCCACGAGGGTTTCAAGGAGGTAGAGGATCATTTGGTGGAGGGTTTTGTGGGGATACTAGATCATTTGGTGGTGGGTTACGAGGAATATTATTCCCTGGCTCAGTGTCATCATTTTGATCAACCATTCCTATTGAATTGCAAAATGTAATATATATTAAAAAAAATTCTAAATTTTAACCATTTTTGTCAAAAAAAACCCTAGATTCAACTAAAAAAAACAAAATCATGTTAAAATCTATTAAATTTAGCTTAAAAATGAGTCGGGGGGGGGGGAACATACCTGATTTCTAATATCCGATCTCGTATCTGATATCCGATCCGCAATGCAATACTGGCCCCAAATTCGCGTAAAATGAGGTCCCGCGAGTCTGTGATTTTATTTAATCCAATGTAGAGGCATCAGATATCCGATATAACATCACGATATCCGATATGGCACAGTAACATAAAATGAGTACAATATATATATTATAACATATAATATATAATATATATTACATTTTATATATTTTTATATTATATTTTATATTTATTATATTAATTTAATATATATTATAATATAAAATATTATATTATATAATAATATTATTATTATATTATATTATTATAATTTATAATATATTATACTTTTTTATTATATATTATATTACATTACAATATATTATAATATATGAAATATTATATTATATTATTATAATATAATATGTTATTATAATAGAATACATTATAATATTATTATTATAGTATAATATTATATGATTATAATATAATAATAATATTATTATTATATTATAGTATAATAATTATTATAATAATATTATTAAATAATAATAATATCATTAAGTAAATATTAATATTAAATAATAATAATAATATTAAATAATCTATCATACTATTATATGATTATAATTATTAGTCGGATATTTGATTTAAAATCAGATATCCGATATCATATCGGATATCTGATAAGGCTCGGCTTAACCTTCCAGGTTTGGTTCCTAGATAGGTAAAAAAAGTCAGAGCAGATTTTGAAGCGCTTTTAGGCGTCTTCAAACTCATTTTTTTTCACATTGCCACTTTTTGGCACACCATGATCTTGCACATACCCTCATTATACATATGAAATGTGATCAAATTAGTAAATTATAATTGTAATTTACTTGTGTTTCAATGCCAAATGTGTCATTCAGGAACTGATCAGTGACAAGCTCATCATCTGCACCATCTCTAGCATGAGTGCTAAATGTGCATAAGGATCCACATGATGTGCACATGTGATCATGGTGCACTGAAGGCTCCCCCTTAACTAATGGACTCGTGCAATGGATGAGGGTTTGTGTCAAAGCATTAATGGTCCCTAGAGCATTGGCCTCTAGATGTTCCTTCACAACTAAAGGAATAGTCACATGCTCACCTTGTGGCATTACCATAGGTGCCCTAACTACATTAGGGTCATGACCTGCCCCTGGCCTTTTAAATGATGAACCCCCACCTCTATGCTGGGAGTCTAATATATCAAAATAATTGGGGATCTCCCCAAGGACAAACTCACAATACAATTTCTTTTAAAAATGCATGGGGATCTTGTGATTGTTGCAAGGAGGGGCATCAAAAACCATCCACCATCTATCCCAAAAATTATTTATAATAGCATCGTGTATGCACCAATGGATGGGGAACCATTTAGTACCCTCTCTAATAGTATTTTGTTCACCAAGTTTTCTAAAAAATGCACATATTCTACCTTTTGGTATTTCCTTTTTTTTTTAACATCTTGATATGACAATTTATTTGCATAAAATCCTTTTTGTTCATCCCTCTTAACCCACCAAACATCTAACTAACCACTAATTGAAGCTATCTAGGTCTTATTGGATTCGAGGGACAATGCCAATTGAGCCCTCATTGGATTGGTTAGTCCAGATTCTTTCAACCAACCAATCAGTCCTTCTAATTATGTTTTGCCTCTTTCTATTTCATTTATTATATTTTCTTGTGTGCCAGGTGGAAGTCTTTCAATTGGTTTAGGTTGCAAAATTTTTTGTTCTTCTTTGGGAGGGTTTTGGTATTGATTTTCTTGAGGGTTTTGAGTTTCTTGGGGATTTGTCAGTTGATTATTGACATTTTCTGATAAAAAATAAATTGAAATCTAAATAAATAAACAAATCTAAAGAAAAATTGTAAAAACCCTACAAAAAAATATAAAAAACATATCAAACAATGCAAAATGAAATTTAGATCACATACAACATGTTTGTGATCTTGTATTTCATTGGCGAGGAGGCACATTGGCAAGGCAGGTGGTGAAAACTTTGATTTTCTACAATTCGTGTACATGCTGCTATGAGGAGAGGGCAAAAAAAAGAGTTAAAATGAATGGGCTATGGGTATGTAGACCATTTATAAGATTTTACTTTTTAAAAACTGTGTATACGCTGTTGAAAATTGAAAAAAGGGTTGTCACCTTTTTGGCACCACAACTTGGTGTACATACCCAATGCTAAGTTCAAAAATATGCTAACAAGTGTAAGGATTGCAACCTAAAATGAATAATAGAGTCAATAAGTGTAGATATAAAAGTAGTATAAAAGTCAATAATAGAGTCAATAAGTGTAGATATAAAAGTAGTAAGGTTTGACAATAAAAACTCAAGGAGCGATGACCAAGGAGAAGACACAACCTTAGAAAATCTCACATAGCAAGGAAAACTTTGAAATTTTCAATTATATTTCTAAAAAAAGTTTTGAATGAAACCAATACAAACAAGTAGACCATTCTCTAATCAGTCGAAAACCAAGTCCACAATGATACAGTCTTCGCCAATAGTCCCCAAACTTGCTACTGACTCCCAACTTTTCCCCCACAATCAAAAGGACCTCTTAGATGTCCCTTGGAGCATGGTCAAAGGCCATTCTATTTAACTTGTAAATTCTAGGCTACCAGCCATATATCAATGTCCATTATCTCAAACCACCAACATTATGGCCTTGAGAGAAGAAAGAAAAAACAAATAGAAACATCAAAGGAATCATTTACAATCCAAAGTCTTTTAGGCTGGTCATGGTGATTTAGGAGCTAGTAAGATGCAAACTAATCAACCAATCCTTAATCCAAGGCCAGGTAACATGGAAGCTAAGGTCAAAAGAGAAATAAAGAAAAATGTAGTGCTTAATCAAGCTTCCTATTACTCCGACTACCCAATCTTGGAGGAATCTGAAGGCTAATGGCGTTGTACAAAAAATGCATCCAATATTTCAATTTGACATTAATTTTTTGGTTAAGTGGAGAAAAATTATAAGGTACGCATGCACGACCATATTCAATAAAGTAGGTGAGGATAATATAGATGGCAATTTCCTAGGGATCTCACTAATATGCAAAACAAAAACAAGATGATGCAAGAAAATGTTGAAACTAAGGTGTTATACAAGTGCAATCAACAAGATTATAGCAATAAATTTCACAAATAATGCTAATTGAGAGGAGAAAGAAGAATTTCTTGAAAGTTATATATAGTTAACCTTGAATAGAATATATGCCCATATCTCTGAGTATCAAGCAAAAGAAAAAAATAGAAGAAAACCATTGAAGACAATGAGTTCCCTTCCCAGTTTTCAGCACATTCTGCACCTCTTCCCTCAACTCTCCCATTTAACTTAAAAATATGCATGTTGTCCAAATTAGCAGCTAGGAAGTATGTTTTAGTTACTGTCAGATGATGGTTCTAAAAAAAATTAGTACTAAATTAGATTCCCCCAATAAATTTGTCACTCCTATTCAAAATCTAGGTCATCAGTATGCAACATAAACCTATTATTAATATTATTTTGATTCCATTTTTTAATATATATATTTTTAAAAAGAAAATGGCTTCAACTAATCCAAGTGGCAATGACTTATTCAGTATCTGAAGAATAGGTTATATGACAATAAGCCATATATCCATAGACACATCTGCATCCAGACTACAAAAGGCACATCCTGTAATGTAGGATGTTATGTACTCAATCATATTAAGATATTAAGATTTGAAGCATTGTTGAATAAAAGTTTTGACCACACAAAATAAGTTTGGAACAAAATCATCAAAAACAATCCAAGATTTCACAATAATAGAGAAACAAAATTCCTTTTCAACTTCCAATCAGAATTTAGTAGTACTAAACTTTTATCATATGGGACCAACACTCCTACTAGTTTCCTTTCAAGAGTTTCTGTTGATAAGGAATTGAGCAGGAACAGGAATTGAAGACCCATATGTGAGGTCCCACATGGTAGGAGTCTTGGAAAGATAAGATGCGCCATCTAAAATAGAAACCTCAAAACACATGACAAACATTTTATGTGGATAAATCTAAGAGCTTAACAAAACCTATGACTTTCTCCTCAGAACTCTATTCTATCAATGCCACAGAGAGTCACAAATAAAGGAAACAACTAGGTGGAGGGTGTGTCAGGGCATGAGATATTTTGTATCAATTCAAGAACCACTCTTCTACTATTGGTTACAAATCCACACCATCTTAATTATTGACCTCCTCTCCATTTCAAATGGAATACAAAAAAATTACTTACAAATCATGACAAATGGTACAAGTGGCAATGGGTTTAATTCAATGTTACTTTGGAATGCGTTTCCAATATGTTTTTCAGCCATCCCCATCTTGGATAAGTTTCATGGATAGTGTATGCCTAGGGGACACTGACTTTGATTTTTAGAAGATATTTGTCTTTGACTCTTGAAGTAACAAAGTAAGAGAAATTTGAAAAAATGAATTTTGCTAATTCTTATATTTTAAGTTTCTATTATGTATAAGAGCATGCTTTGTCTATTCTTTATGAATCTCTAAATTTTTCTACATATTTTAATTTGATTTCCTTATTGTTATATAGTTGTCCCCAAAATTGCACAAAAAAGTTGTCATCCCAAAAACTCGTCCCTTACTGTACCCATCCCAGAAAATTGGGGTAGCACTGGTTTAAATTTACCATTTGTGAGCTTTTGTGTAGATGGGTTGTTCAACACATATACTATTGTAGAATGCCTCTTAGCACAATAAAATATTAGCTATAGATAGAGAGAGATACAACAATAGAAACCTTTCCTTTAACATATTACAGAAACTTGAAGTCTTCCTATAATCAGTATTAATATTAATGTCTTAGAATGCCTCTAATATTTTCATCAAATTAATACATTTAAAATAGAGGTTAACTGTGCATCGAAGGAGTTGTTGCTAAATTTTCTTAGAAACGACAATCAGCTATATTACAAATGTGAGAACTAGAATACAACCACCAAGAATGTTGAAAATTACATGTCAGTGGAAAAGGAATGAACCCAAATAATACTACAGTTCTTTACAGAACCTTTCCTTTAGGCTTTCTTGCAAAATCGACAACTATCCCTCCTTAACTAATACATCTTCATCTAGTTTGTTTACTCTAAGCTTAAGTGTTCCAACTTCAGTGATGAGTTTAATGTTTTGTAAGGCAAGTTGTTCTGCATCTTGCTGAAATCCATTCCTTTCTTCTGAAACTTTTGGTATCTCTGCTCTTAACAACATCAGTTATTTCTGATATTCTTCTAAGTTAGTCTGTAAATATTTTATGGTATTTTCCTTCCCTCCAAGCTGTAGATAAAATATATCATAGCATTAGTGCTCATAATCTAAACTAAATATAATGCTCTTCAAAAGTAAGTTAATCTTCCATTTAACAAACTGTTTGACATCCTAAATATAAACAATTGAAAGCATGACAACACATGCCAGAAGCTCCAAATATTTCTCTTTCTAGTTTGAGAAAGTGAGCCTAACCTGTAGTCTTTCAATGTTACTCCTCAAAACCTCTTGACTCCTTTCAAAAGTTGCAACTTTCTCCTCAGTTTGTTCTACATCAGCCACATTGGAACATAATTTCTCCCGTAGAAGCTTGACCAGTAAAGTTTTGGCTTTAAGTTCTTGTTTTAGTTTTTTAAAAACCTCCTCACTCTAAAATGGCAATGAAGAATAATGGTTGATCACAAAACCATGTTAATGAACACTCCCTAAAATAGAAAAATAAATAACATTAATTACCTCTCTATGCTATTGTTCTGGTTGATATGCCTCTGGATTTTTTGCATTTTGCTTGAGAGATTCATCATAGGATATACGAGAATTTTCTTTCAAAATTTCTTCTTGCATCCACACACTATTCTTCCAAGATGAAACTTATTTTTTCAATTGTACATTTTGCTCAGCTAGATCTTGGATCCTCTTTCTCATCTTCCTCTCCTTCGACCTAATTTTTCCCAGCATAGAAGCCCATTCATTTGACCACCTATCCATCTTCTTTTCTAATGTCTACTACAAATCATTCTTCTCACTCTCCAGTATCTTTGTTCAACATTCCATCTCTTCTTCAATCAACCTTAGCGATTCAGTTGCTGAAGATGTTTCTCTCTCATCACTGGAAAAGATGGAAGTGGTTGATGAATGACTTTTTCTCTAATGGCATACTAAATGGGGAGATGATCACTTCAAATGTGGAGATGAACGCTTCAAATGTGGAGATGAACGCTTCAAATACTCTCCCCCAGAGATAGTTTCCTTTGGAATAGTAGAAGAATTATCTGCCATCAACTTCTTTTCAAGCAAATTCTCCTTCAAGCTATTGCTTCCCTTCTCCAAATAGGGCAGCCCATCCTTATCAACCCTCTGGTAGGGTAAATTATTACTGATATTGTTGTATGCAGAGACCCATTTCAATGGAAATAACTCTGCATCACTGCAACACTAGCAATCACCTATAAAAAATAATCTGTGTCATGTTCAAGCTAGAAGTAAACTGAATTATAAAAAGCATAGTTGAACACATTCAAACCAAAAGTGAATGGTTATAGCCTCGGCTGTTAGATTTTAAAGATGGCATTATAGTACCAGACAGCACAGGAGGACCCTAATGATGGTGAATTTCGGGTGGAGCTTCACACTCTTGCTCGCATCGCTGCTCCACATGGATGATAGGGGCGGCTTGGATCCTGCTCAAACCAGTAAACGTATAAACATTAAGAAATTTAAGAATACAAAGCTGAAAGAGTATGGTGATGTAGGTGAAGAAAAATTGGGGGTTTCAAACATCTTGGCGATAGTTAAAGAGGGTACCAGGTTGAGAAGCACGACAATGAAGAAAGAATTTGAATAATGAGAAGTAAAAGGCACAAAGTAAAAACTAGAGTGAGGAGATATGCACTAGAACATTCGGATAAAATGGAAGCGCTAATATTCTGCTTCTCCTACAAGTCCCTCAGATGCAAGACTCCCATGCATAAAAGAAAAGCTATGCAAACCACGTGTCTCAGGGTAATCGCATTCATTTTGTTTATGTAATTGCGACCCTTGCCTTAACCTATGGTAGGGTGAACGGTTATTTTCAGGAGAAGGATAGCTAAATTGTTCATATGTATACAAAAATATCATTGCATATTGATGATCTATATATCTTATAATTTTATGAAGCCATTGTAGCTATCTTGAATGCAAATTAGGACACCTATCCTCTTTAATTTCATTCAATTCATCTCAACGGGCATTGGACCACGCATTTAAATTCTTGGAGGGGCTGAGAAATATTAATGTAGGGACTTAATTTTGCATAGATACAAAAGGATGGATGTGTTGGAGGAGCATTTATACCCTGTTTATCCCTCAATCTTTTTACCGTAAAAAATTATGCAGTATCTGCGATGATAAAAGTTAGAAAATCTTACCAACGGGCACTGGACCGCACATTTAAATTCTTAGAGGGGCTGAGAAATATTAATGTAGGGACTTAATTTTGCATAGATAATAAAGGATGCATATGTTGGAGGAGCATTTATACCCTGTTTATCCCTCAATATTTTTACTGTCAAAAATTATGCAGTATCTGCGATGATAAAAGTTGGAAAATCTTACATAGATTCCCAAACTGAAACCTACGGACCTCAAAAAACCAATTTAATTATATGTAAAAATATCAAACATAAGTAGAAAACAATATGTTCCTAACTCTGCATATCCTTAAAGATCTGAAGAACTCATTTCCATACGCGATCATACACTTCTCTTGTCTTTCCTTCCACCTGTAGTGTGCATGTAAGCTAGAACACTCCCCACCAACAAAAAAAATAAAAAAATGCAATTTTTGAGGTATCACATCTCACAACCCTATATTTCTCTTAGGCATTTTACCAAATAGTTTTCAAGCCATCCCACCTGTCCATTCTAAACGTTTCCTGCAGCCATGGCAGTTTACGAAACAATAATTTGTTTGGTTAACTCCAACATTTCATATGCGCATCGAGAAGCCCACCAAAAAAATTGTATCCTCAAACCCCAACCTTGTGCAATGGTTTTTGACCCTCTTGCTGTGTTACAGAGAGTCCAAGCTCGCGGAAATGTTGGCTAAAGTAATTAATTAGTTTCAACATCTCTTCGGTGCATCTCATAGAACAATCCAAAGCCTCTGGAGATTTTCCTTTGGCATAAACACCAATCATAGTAGTCCAGGCGACTGATGTTCTCTTGGGAATTTCCCCAAACACTTTGCGTGCATCTTCTAAACCCTCCCCACTTGGCATACATAAAATATTTAGAGCTCAGAGACAAATCCAAGCTATAACCGTCTTCTATGATGTGATTATGAAACTTTTCTCATCTGTCTATGTCTTGCAGTATTCCTACAGCCTGACTCGATTGACCATTATTGCAGAACTTTACTTTGGGTATGCTCATTTCTTGCAAAACATTTCAGCTTGGGTGCAGATCTATCCAAAGGAATGTATGATGCAGGGGATCTTCAGCAACATCATCCAGATCGTCTCTTTTTGTTTTCATTTTTTCATTTAATAAAATTCAATTCTGAATTAACAAATCTGATAGCTATAAATTAATTTTGGACATAAAGGCATGTAAAAAGAAAGGGTCTATTAGTTATATGCGTAGTAAATATAACTGGAAAATATATTTGAGATAACAATTTGAAAAATAGTAATAATTTATAAATTCTGATATTAATTTAATTCAAATCTGTCTTTGATTATAATATTGATTTAAAAAGAGGCAGACTTAGGCTTTGGAACTATAAGCATCGAACAATTTTTAACACATGATTAAACAATACAATTTTTAATATATGGTAAAGTCAGTTGCAAATTTTCTAACAAAATAATTATCCTTTTTGGGGAAGCTAACCTTATAATAGAAAAACAATTAGAAATAGAAAGGTTTGATAAACTAAAGTGAATGTGAATAGTCTCTTTAATATTTAATAGCTACAAACAATAATTATTATTATCATATATTAAATTACATATATTTGTAATGCTTGAATATTAAAATTTATTCCAATCAAATATATTACAAAGTTAAAATTTTGATTTTTATAAATTAAATATTTTAATATAAAAATTTATTTTAAAAAAATTATATTAAAAAAACGTTATTAACATTGATTAAAAAAATTTAAAACTAAATATAATTTCATAATCTCAATAGTTTTATATTTTATAAATTAACAAATTATTTTTTTTACAATTTCAAAATTTTAAGTTAATTTTTTTACCAATCCATGTTACTTTTTCTATAATCTCTTTTGATGTATGACTAATTTTCTTATACATTCTCTATTGTTAATTAGTTCATTTGTTTAAAAATGTATTTAATATAAACACTTTCATATATAGATACTACTAAATAATTTAATATATGCACAATAATACATTTTAAAAATAAAAAATATATAAGTAAATGTTTTAAATTCTCTCACATCTTGCACCAAAAAACTCTATATAAATAGCTTATCATCTCTTAATATTTATCAAGATCTAATATTTTTAACATATTTTTGCATTTAATATATTTTTGCCTGATGCATTGTAGCCTTGTTTTTGTAGGAAATAGAAGTTGTTCGATGCTTAGTATGTTGTTTTGATATGGATAGCATATTTTTTCATCTGTAGTATTTGTATTTAGTCTCTTTGTAAACCATTTTCCTTCGTCTCTAGCATGTGTATCTTGTTGTTCTAATTTAAGGCTATTTACTTTGTACATTGCATCAATATTTGGCTATCATTTATTAGTTAGGATTGTTGGTTTGTGTGAGTATAATAATCATACTATTAAAGAGAAGTCTCAAGTTCTTAATGAGAGTGTTACACAAGATAAATCAAATGTCTTGAATTATTTTCTCTTTTACTATTTTGGCAAAGCATTAATAGAGCTTTTTACAAGAAGAATTTTATCTAGACTTGTGTTGATAAGTTGGATTAACTCCAACTAAAGCTTCATCATCAAGTTCATGCAAAATTTATCAAAGATGTTGCTAGGAAATTATTCATTTTTAGTATTTCAATTAAATTTTTGGATGCAATAAAAGAATATAAAGAAGATCAAATATTTATGGATGAAGAGAAATTGCCACAGATAAAACAAGAATGGTCTAAAATGAATGATTATATAATTGTCATGTTGATCTTACAACCATGCCATAATTTACAAAGAAAGATCATTTTTCTAAGAAATAATGTTATGGGGATGGAGGTAAAATAGTTGAATCTATGCTCATGCTTAAGAGATATATAAAAAGTAGATGCATGAACTCATCACTATCACAATCTAGATAATGATTGTTCATCAGTTAGTAAGCATGAATGAGTAATAATCAATTCTATGAAGGAAAGAAGAATGAGGGAAAATAGAAAAATATTCCATATACAATATATGCTTATTGTTCTATCACGTGTTTTTAGAATAGCAATACTAGAACAATGTGATGAAATAAAGAATAATAATCTAACAAAAATTGAAATTTCAAACCCTAGCGTAGTTTTCACTAGTTTACCAACATGTAGAGGAAAATAAAACATTGATAGACTTGGTTCAAACTAATTCAATACATAGGGTGGATCTCATATGTCTTATAATCTAGAACAAATAATGAGAATTTAAATTACAAGTAAGAATATCCTATTTTGATTATGTAGGGTGAGTTTCTAGATTATAAATTTAAAAAATTACAAATTTATCCTAGACTACAAAATTATTAGACTTTTACTGTTAGTAAACAAGAAAGGATGTTAGATCTACATGAATAAATCTCAAGAAATGTATGCCAATAGATGTATAAGATATAATAGTAAGTATATAAGAATGCATATAAAGGGTAAATAAATAACATGTGACTTTAAATAAATTTAGAAAATAGTAAGTATATAAGGATGTTTATAAATGGTAGATAAATAAGATATGACCTTAGATAAATTTAGAAAATAAAATATTAGTGAGAATTGTTTATGCTTATGAATACATAAAAGAAAGCTAAAACTTAATAGATAATGTGTATGAAAATAAATGTCATTTTAATAATTTTTAAACATAAGATTCTATAAATAAAGTTCAATGAACCCTCCTTATGTTTTCAAAAAGCATGGAGAAATAAATGATTAAAAAATTGAGCACTACCCAAATGGTGTTTCCAACATTGTTAGGGTCCATAATGATGCCACTTAGTAATTTTTCTAATAATTTTTTTTTTTTTAAAAGATGAAGAAACCATAGAAATCTAGGTTGTTTCAATGTGATGGATAATACTCCTCAAAGAAGTTGTTACTTTTTTTGCAATTTTTGAAAATGGTGGAGAACCTTTCTTCATCTAAAGTTTTCTATTGAATATTTGGATTCTATTTATACAAAACCTAACTCCTATTGCTTCTAGAATTTGTTTCAATGTTTTACACTCTTGTTGCAGTTCGAAAAAATGCAATCACTTTAATTTCCTAGACAACTCCTCTTGAAATCTCAGTTTGGGTGGAACCTATTGTTTAATTAGCTTAAGTGTGGCAATGAGAGTGTCATCCTCTTCTGCTTTAACATGAGTTCATCTCATAAAAAATAGTATTGGGAATTGAATCAAGTAACATGGGCGATGAATTTTAAGGCATCTCATCCAAGACCATTAGTTGAGCAATGACAATGGAAATTCTTATCTTAGCAATATGTAAAATTCCAAAATTGGGATATATTCTAAATCGAGAGGCCTGAAATTGATGACACCACTATTCTTATTGTAGAGATATTTTTGCCTATTAAGGCTAGTCTGAATGACATCCAAAAATTTTGGTAGATCTAACAACAAAATTGATTCTAAAGTAGGGCATTGAATAGTGATTCTTGTTAGAATAAATAATGTTTATTTCATCTCTTGGTAATTAAGTATTTAATATATAGTCTATAAACATTATGAACTATCCAAATTGCTCCCTATCTTCACCATAACTTATTAGGACTTTTTGGAGGTCTGCAATATGCTTATAAATACCCAACCTCTTGGGTCATGTATGTAATAGATTTTTTGTAGAGTTCTTGTTAATATAAGTTCTAAATTTATAGTTCACATTTTTTTTTCTTTGCATCTCTCTATTTTTGTTGTTGTTCTTGCTCTAGTTTTTTTCTTTTAAATTCAAAGTTCATCATGGTATTAGAGCATGTTCATTTTTTGGGTTGTGCATATATGGTATTTTTGGTATGAGTGTTTATACTTGTAGGTTCAAAAATCTAGGAGTGAGTAGCACCAACACTTCTTGTGGCAAAAAGAGAATATTATAGGAAGAGAAAGAGTTTTTTTTAACAAATTGGTGAGAGGCTTTTAATTTCAATTTGGGTATTCAAGTTTTTTGAAATCTTGTTCATTCTCATCACAAAAGGAGAGAATTTTATAATGGAATCACTTAGTGTGACTTTGCCCATAGTTAAATTAAATGGGAACAAATACTATGATTGGGTATCTCATATTGAAATCACTCTAACTCTTCAAAATTGTTATGATATTGTGACTGGTAGTGAACAAAGGCCTACAAATCTAGGAAAGGATCAAGATAATTGGGATAGAAGAGACAAGAAGACATCAACACTAGTCAAGCTTACACTTTCGGAGGAGGTTTTTCTAGAAGTTCATAATGAGAGAAGTGGAGTAAAAGTATGGGAATCTTTGAAGGATCTATATCAAAATTCAAGTGATGTATGAATTTTATCTCTCACTACTGAGCTATATAATATGAAATTATCAAGCTCAGAAGAGATAGTCCCACATTTAAGTAAATTAAAGGAAAAGAAGAATGAGCTTGCTTCTCTTGGAAAAGATATAGATGATAGAGATTTTGTACAAATTATATTACAAATTGTTTTTAAATCTTATCAATCTTTTATAAGGGGTTTAGATACTACCGATAAATTACAAAGTATTAAATCTGAAGAATTATGTGCTAAGTTAGTTCAAGAATAGAAAAAACAAGTTAAAGAAAAATAATGATTTGATGGTGAATCTCAAGCATTTGTAATGAAAAGAAAACAATATTATAAGAAGTCACAAGATAATCAATCTAAAGAAATAAATTGGAAGTATGAAAATAAAAGTGTTTCTTCTATAGATCATAATAGAAGCAAATGGAAATGTAATTATTGTGACAAGATGGGTCATAAGGGAAATGAATGTTTCAAGAATAAAAAAGATATAGAAAAGAAGGTAAATAATTCTTCAAAATATAGTAATTTTAAAAGAAATTTTGTGTTGCACTCAAAGAAAATAATACTTTCATAGATGATTGGGTTATTGATTCTAGTGCTACACAACACATGTCTCACAATCAGCAACAATTTGAATCACTACGTGAAAAAACTATAGAGAAAACATATTTGGGAGATAATATTGCTTAGAAGTTAAAGGGATTGGTAATGTTAAGGTTGATAATGGTTTGTTCAAAAATGTGAAGTTAGTCCCTGAATTAAAAATAAATCTACTTTTAGTATCTCAAATTGCTAGTCAAGGATATAAAATAGAATTCTACAATGATAAGTACTTAATCAAAGATGTCAATGATAATTATAAAGTTACTACAATTGGTAAAATGGAGAATGGATTATATAAGTTTCAAGAATTTACTTCTAAATGTAGAGATAAATATATGAGTATTATTACCCAATATGATGATATGAGCAGGTTATGGCACAAGCATTTGGGGCATGTCAATTTTCAAAGCCTTAAGCTTATTTATAGATTACAAACTATGGATGGGCTTCCAAAGATATCATCAAATCCAAAGGTATGTGAAGGATGTGCAGTTGGAAAATAACATGTGGAAAGTTTCACACAAGGTAAATCATGGAGAGCAAAAATTCTTCTACATTTAGTCCATAGTGATGTAATGGGTCCTTTTGAAAGACCTTCAATTGGAGGATCAAGGTATTCTCTCACTTTTATAGATGATTATAGTAGAAGAATTTGGGTGTATTTTTTTACAAAAGAAGGATGAATTATTTCAAAAATTTAAGGAGTTTAAAGCTTTGACTATAAAAAAAAGTGGAAAGTGTTTAAGGATAATAATAACTGATAGAGGGACTAAATAAATGAATAAGACCTTTTTAAATTTTTGTAAAGAACATGGTACAAAGAAGGAATTAACTATCTCTTATTTACCCCAGCAAAATGAGGTTGTTGAAAGAAATAATAGAACTATAATTGAAATGGCTAGGTGTATGCTTTGCTCTTGAAAGCTAGAAGCTTAAATTTGGGCTAAAATAGTTCATGCTACCATATATATCTTGAATAGAACATCAACTAAGGTGGTTTTGACTATAACACTAGAAGAGGCATGCAGTTGAAGAAAGCCTACAGTAACTCATTTTAGAATTTTTGGTTGCAATGCATATGCTCACATTCCTAATGAAAGAAGGAGAAAACTTAAAAGGAAGAGTGTGAAGTGCATAATGGTTGGATATAGTGAGGAATCAAAATGATAGAAGTTATACAATCCTAAAACCAATGAAATCTATATTAAAAGAAATGTATGGTTTGATGAAGATGTCAAGAATGATAAATCTCCAAAATTATCTTTCTTTCCAATTTTGATTGATGAAGAAAAGTCTACTTCTACCAATGGTCAAAATCAAGGTGTCCAAAGTACTAGAAGGGAAGTGACTCAATCAAGTGAAAGTGATAGTGAAAATCCAAGGAAATTTAGAAGCATCCAAGAAATTTATCAAGAAGGTCCTAGAAATATATTTTCTAACCATGCTCTTATGACTAAAGTGATGTAGGATGGTACTCCAACCACATATGAAGAAGAAAAAGGAAAAGATGAATGGAAAGTAGCTATGGAAGAAGTATACAAGTCTTTGATAAAAAATATTTATGGGAATTAAAAACACTTACAGAAGGGAAAAATGTGGTTGGTTGAAAGTGGACCTATAGAACCAAGTTCACATCAGATGGAGCTATTGAAAATTACAAAGAAATGTTAGGTGGCTAAAGGTGTCTCAGAAAAAGAAGCTATAAACTATACTAAAACCCTTTCTCCAGTAGCTAAGATGATTTCCATTCTACAATAGTTTCTTTAGCTGCAAAGTTTGGTTGGAAATTTTTTCAAATGGATGTAAAAAGTGCACTCTTACATGGTGACTTAAAAGAAGAAATTTACATGCAACAACCACCACGATTTTTAAATATGGTGAAGGAAATTTGGTGTGGAGATTAAGAAAATCCCTCTATGGTCTCAAGTAAGTACTAAGGGCATGGTACTTAAAAATAAATAAGTACTTTGTAGATGAAGGATATTAAAGAAGTAAAGTTGATCTAGATGTGTATGTAAAAAGTAGTGATGGAAATTTTTTTATCATTGTATTGTATGTTGATGACTTAATTATTACAAGAGATCAGAGACATAGTATTGAGATCACTAAGGATCAACTCAAACAAGTTTTTGAAATCACTAATTTAGGCTTAATGCACTATTTTTTGGGTATATAAGTATGGCAAGAAGAAGGAAGGATCATGCTTTCTCAAACTAAATATGTTCTTGGTGTATTAAAGAAATTTTATATGAGTAATTGTAAACCATTTAATACACCATGTGAAGTAGGATTGAAGTTCAGTACTAACTCTACTCAAAAGAAGGTGGATGGAAAATTGTGTAAGAAACTTGTTGGAAATATTTTGTATCTTACTATAACCAGACAAGATATTGCATATGCGGTTGGTGTTGTATCCAGGTACATGGAAGATCCACACATTGAACATTGGAGAGAAACCAAAAGTATATTAAGATAGATTAAGGGTCTCACTAGCTTGGCATTGAAGACAAATATAGAGGAGAGCCTACTCTAGTTGAATATATAGATTCTGATTATGTAGGTGACATTGATGATAGAAATTCAACTTTTGGGTGCATTTTCCATCTTGGATCAGGACCAATTTCATGGAGCAGCAAGAAGTAATCAATAGTGTGACTTTGATCGATAGAAGCTGAATATATTGGCTCATCAAAGACATCTCAAGAAGCATTGTGGCTTAGGCGATTACTTGAAGAATTACAACATCCTCAAGACTCTCCAAATACAATATTTTGTGAAAATCAAAGCACTATCAAGCTAGCAAAAAATCTAGTATATCATGCAAGGTCCAAGCATATAGAAGTGCATCATCATTTTGTTTGAGATCTAATTGAAAGTCAAGAGGTGGAGCTTCACTTTTGTGGAACAGAAGATCAAGTCACTTATATATTTACACAAGCATTGTCTATTGCCCAGCTCACCAAACTTATTACAACTCAAGGATGTTCATATCACCTTAGAATAAACATTATTGGGGAGTGTTATAATAAATAATGTTTATTTCATCTCTTCATAGTTGGGCTTTTAATATGCAGTCCATAAATATCCTAAATTATCTATATTGCTCCCTATCTTCACCATAGCTTATTAGAACTTTCTAGAGGTCTACAATATTCTTATAGATACCCAAGCTCTTGGCTTGTGTATGTAAAAAATAATTTATAGAGTTCTCTGTTAATATAAGTTCTAAATTTGTAGTGTTCATATTTGTTTTATCCTTCATCTCTCTATTTTTTATATTGTTCTTGCTTTAGTTTTTCTTTTCTTTTAAATTCAAATTTCATCAATTCTTGTGGAAAAAAAATGTAAAGCGAGGGCACTACATGTGTGCAAAGAAGTCGTGTAGAGAGCAATATGTAACAACACTTATCTAGTTGGGTGCATAGAATTAAGGGTGACAATGGGCCTTGACCACTAATCAACACTAAACCTAGTTTAAAATAAAAATATAGGATTAGATAAGTTGGACATGTTTGTGAACTATCAAATGTTTTGGTTTTCATAACATTCACAACAAGTTTGTGCTACCATGGAGCATTCAATCTACTCACTCCTTCTTTTAATTGAAAGTGCAAGGTCTTGAAGTTTGATTTTATGTTATTGAATTCAATGAAATTTCCATCATCATGAGCTTTTGCCAATGAATACCATTATTTTGATAGATTCCAAGTTATCCAAGGTTTTTTTCATAGTTTGTTTATTTTTGTTCTTAGTTAGGATAGATTATTGTTTCGATGAATTTATTGGCGTTGTTTCATAAAACACCATATTTTTCTTCAATTTTTTGTTGTAAAAAAGATAAGGTATTTTTGTTAGAAAATCCTACCTTTATCTATGAAAAGTATTAGATTTTTATAGATCATTTTGATAAATTTTACAAGTGTTGATTGAGAAAATTAATTTTTTCTTTCAAATTCTATTTTGAAAGGATTGGGTATTATTCCATGCAAATTCTAGATCCATTTCTTAAATTTGAATGCTAGTGCATTTTTATTTTCTATTATTTTATCAAATATGAAAGACAAATTCATAAATCCAGTAGGGACTTGTTGGAATTCTTTAGAATAACTTGGGGGGGGAGGGTGGATCAGTTATTCAAGGTCTAGATGTACAAATAAAACTTTTCATAGCTCAGTGAACCCATATTCATAAAACATATTCAAACATGCATCCATTAGATCATACAATAACTTAAACTTTGTAGGTTACTATAAAATCAACTTTGCAAAAATGTAAGCATAAAACATAACGATTTCAATAAAACAATTGACACAATGATTTTACATGGAAACCCAATTTGGGAAATACCACTAGGAACATGCTACTCATTCTCACTCTTCTGAAGTGATGCCCTATGAAAGGCCAACCCTATTAAAGGTTAGAATACACATTGTTAAACCTGACTTGGTTAGAGGATTTCAATCACCTTATTAGGAGTGAGCTTTGTTAGAGGATGTTAGACCATTCACTTGGAATGTCACCTAGTTAAAAGATTTACAAATGGCTATTAGGTCAACCTTAATTCAAAGGATTTACCCTAGAATGGTACAATGATTAGAAAATAATAGTAAGGCTTGATCTAATAACAAATTACAACTCACTTGTAGATTAAAGATCTTTTTTTTAGTCCTTCATTCTACTTGACTTTCACACACATCATCTTTGATAGCTTGTTCACCCTTCAAGCATTCATACTCTTAAGCCTTCTTTCTTTATTTTCCAATAGAAATATCTTATGTTTGATCTTTGAATGAAGCAATACTTTAAAACTCTTGTCTAACTTAGATTCTTGAGTATTGACCAACCTTGCTTCTGACCAGCAATCTCTATAAATATAAAATCAAGATATTTTGTCATTCATCCTCTATCATTAGGTAGGATTCAATGAATCTACCCATCTTTTTTTTTTAGTCCCTTCTAGAAACTTCTCCTTCGATCCTCTTTGAATTTGTCTAAAAATAGTTTACCATTAATTTTGTGCCACCAACTCATCATAGTTATCTTCCACAAGCTTCACAAACTTCAAGAAAATAAAATAGTTGGCTCAAATTCATCAAATGTACAATTTAACATGAATATTAACACTCAGCATCAATATGTTGTCACTTGACTTCTATACTGTTCTTTCAACCGTCTTCAACTAGGTCACTCGGTAAACACTAAAGTTTACTAGTGCTCGGCATCAACTAAAGTTTACTCAGCTTACATTATATCACTTGCCATACACTAAACGTTGACTTTTCCCAGCTCCAACTAATTTCCTTCTTGGCTTGCACTAACTTTTCTTAGCACCTACTATCCACTCAGTCAAGCTTGGCAGACTTAATTCATCTTACTTGTTGTTCTAGACTTAGTCAGTGTATCCAACCTTTACAACCTTAAGTAGATAATCAATGCACTATAACATCATTGTCTTAACTGCTCTTTGTACTTCCTTTTCATACCATAACTCAATCTTTTCTATAGGTGCTTTTTTTATCTCATATGATCAAATCCTCCTCATCAATCAAAAAAATCATAGTACTCAAATCAACTAAGCATTTTTCTTACCAGCAAGTAGCAGGTTTGACATCAGTGATAAAATAATGATTAAAAAACATTCTCATACTTGTATCAATCTATTTTCAATAATCTTCATCTTTGGAATTGATGGAAAATCACTATAAAATGAGGGCTTGGAGAGTTGTTTGAATCATCAAGTTCAGTTTGCAAGACTGGTGCTAGAAGAAGTCTCTCTGAGTTTGAGTCCAAGTTTGAGTTATGGTGATATGCTCTTGTAAGAACTTGCATTACAAATGTATTGCAATCTTCTAGATTTGAGAACACATTGTGCAGGTTTTGGAGTGTGGGGTTTTTCTCATGGAAGGGTTCCCCATGGTAATCTTTGTGTTATGTATTCATTGTTATTGTTGTTATGTTATTATGCATTTCTTGAGATCTCTACAATAGTTAGTTGAATTTGCATAATCACCCCCTTAAAGATTAGTGTAGGAAGCGATTCAATGCACATTAGCTTCCTTACAACTGGTATCAGAGCCTAGCTAGTTTTGGTTCTATTTGTTGGGTACAAGGTTTTTTTAGCTAATCAATGTTTGAGTGGGAGCTTGTGTAGAGATTTTTATTTCTATGTTGCCGGATTGCAAAGATGGAAAGCACATCGAGGAGGATTGATGTAGAAATGTTTTTTTGGTGCAAACTTTGAAATGTGGAAGTTGAAGATGGAAGATCTATTGATTGATCAAGATCTATGGGATGTAGTCGATGAAAAGAAGCTAAGGCCCATAGATCCAACTTCAACCATAGAGTACAATGTGAGAAAAAAAAAAGCTAAAAGTCTCATCAAATTGTGTCTTGCACACTCTATATTGATTAATATCCATGAAGAACTTACCACAAAGAATCTTTAGAAGAAATCAGTGAGATCTTTTAAGAAAAATTAGGTTTGAACAATATTTTCTTGAGGAAGAAGTTGTATTCCTTGATAATGAAAGAAGGTGGATATATTTCTAAGCATCTTGAAAGTTTTAATATGTTGGTGACTCAGTTGACCTTAGTTTGGGGTGTGGATGGATGAAGAAGAAAGGTGCCAAATATTCCTATGTTTGTTACCAGACTCATGGGATTGCCATGTCATGGCCATAGGGAGCACTTCAGTCATCTTGAAGATGGAGGACAATTTTGCCTCTCTACTTTCTATAGAGATGAGAAGGAAGGCCTCTTTGACTACCAAAGATGCTTTGAGTATTGGAGGAAGACCAAAGGAAAGAGGCAAGAACAAGAATAAAACATGGCCATTCCTAGTCCAATAATAAGGGGAGATCAAAATATCTTGGTAAGTCCAAGGCGATCTATTGGAATTTTGGCAAACCTGGACACTTCTGAAAGGACTATAAAAAGGAGAAGAAGAAAAAGAAGAAGAAGCAAGATTCTAATTCTAAGTCCAAGATGGAAGATGGAGATGTTTTGATTGCAGCCTTGGCCACTCATGCATGTGACAATGCATGGTTGATAGACATAGGTGCATCTTTTCACATGACTCCTAATAGAAATTAGTTTATTAAGTATGAAAAGTTTCATAGTGGTAAGGTTTATTTGGGTGATAACTCAGTTCTTAATATTGTTAGTCATGGTATTCATGTGAAATTTTTTGATGGTAGAATAAGAAGATTTGATGGTATCTTGCATATCTTGAGACTAGTGAGGAATTTTTTATTTGTTAGTAAACTGATAGACATGGGTGTGCATGTACAATTTTTTGAAGTAGGTGTGAAATGGTGAGAGGTGCTATGGTAATAGCAAGAGGAAGTAGATTGGGTACATTGTACCAGCTTGATGCATGCACAGTTGAGTGCAATAGTACTTCTGATGAAACTATGAAGATGAATACTTTGTTGGAGAAGGAGAGGGTTTCTCTTTCAATAGATGGTCATGATTTTTGGGTACCCAAAGGTGCTCTATATACACAATCAAAGTTACCTATAGAGAAGACTATGTTATGGTACTAGAGACTTGTCCACATAGGTGAGAAAGGTCAAGAACCTTAAAAAGTAAAAACCTTGTTGATGGGTTGAATGACTACAATCTTTAGTTTGATTTTTGTGAGAAATGTATCTATGGTAAACAAAACTGCATTCAATTTTACTCAAGTTCTCATAAGTCCTCATGTATTTTGGATCTAATCCATTCAAATGTATTTGGTCTAGTTGATGTTGCTTCTATTGGTAGATTAGTTTATTATGTTTCTTTTATTAATGTTTTCAGTAGAAGAACATGGGTTTATTTTCTTAGAAGTAAAGATGAAGTTTCTGGTCATTTTAAAGAATTTAAACCAATGGTTAAGTCACAAACTTGAAAGAAGATAAAGCATTTAAGAAATGATAATTGTGGTGAATATTGCTCCAATGTTTTTGATACATTTTGTAAAAATTGTGGTATTAAAAGAGAGAAGAAAACTCTGTATTCTCCACAAAAAAATGGAGTTGCAAAAAGAATGAATAGGACCTTGATGGAGAAGGCTAGGAGTATGTTGAGTGGAGTTGGAATGGAACAAAAATTTAGGGCCAAAGTTATAGCCACTACTTGCTACTTGATAAATAGGTCTCCTAAATCAATTCTTGTTGATAAGACACCAATGGAAGCATGGTCGAGCCATAAGTCTTCACTTAGACATCTAAGAGTTTTTGATTGTGAGGCATATGCTCATGTGCCAAAGGAGGAGCATAAAAAGTTGACAACAAAGTTATCAAATGTATCTTCATCAGATATAGTTATGGTGTAAAAGTATACAAACTTTGGGATCTTGTTGCACAAAAGGTATTTTACTCCAGAAGTGTTATTTTTAGAGAAATTGAGCCTTCTTCTATTATAGTGTAGCTAGAATAGATAAAAGTAAAGAAAGATGTGATTCAACTTCTTGCTACACCTGAGAAAGTTGAATTGAGGCCATTAGAAAGATAAGTTGTTGAAGAGAGCTCTACGAGTTCTAAATCATCAGAGGAAGAGGGAGAACCCAATCATGAACTTGAACCAAATCTTGTTCAAAGGTCTAGTAGATAGAGGAAAGCACCAGAAAGGTATGGATATTCTCCTGATGATTGGAGGTGTATATTTGCTTTGAATGCTAATATTGATGAATTGAAATCTATAGAAGAGGCTCTTGATATGAATGATCTAGAGTCTTGGAAGATAGCCATGGAAGAAGAGATGGAAGCTCTTAAGAGGAATGACACATGGGATCTTGTACCATTTCCTAAAGGATGGAAGCTTTTTGGTTGTAAATGGGTGTTCAAAAGGAAGATGGGTTTAGATGGAAGCATTGAGAAGTATAAAGCATGTTTTTTTGCAAAAGGTTACTCCCAAGTTGTAGGAATTGATTATGGCAAAAATTTTCTCTTGTAGGAAAAATGAAACCCATTCATTTTTTACTTTCTATTGCAACAACTTATGATCTAGAAGTTGAATAGATGGATGTGAAGACAAATTTTCTTCATGGAGATTTGGAGGAAGAAATTTCTATAACATAGCTAGAGCACTTTGTCGTGAAAAGTAAAAGTCATTTGGTCTGCAAATTGAAGAAATCCCTGTATGGGTTAAAACAAAGTCCTAGGATGTGGTACTAGAAGTTTGATACATATGTATTGAGTTTGGAATTTGTGCGATCAAAATCTCATCTACATATATACTACAAGTCCAATGGTGATTATTTCCTAGTTGTTGCCTTATATGTTGATGAAATGTTGTTTATTGCCAAAGGAAAAGGTTTGATTATAGAATTAAAATCTCAGCTCTCAACAAAGTTTGAAATGAAAAATCTTGGTGCAACAAGGTACGTTCTAGGAATGAAGATTATGAGAGATAGACAAAACAAAAAGCTTTGGCTAGGCCAGAGTAAGTATGTTGGTAATATTCTAAAGAGATTCAATATGTAGGATTCCATACCATTGATTGTTCTGATTAATATGGGAACAAAGCTTTCTAGCTCACAATGTCCTTCATCCCCATTGGATATGGAAGAGATGATTTAAGTACCATATCAAAGTACTATTGAAAGTTTGATGTATGCTATGCTTTGTACAAGACCAGACATTGCCTAAGTAGTGGGAGTACTTTCCCATTATATGTATAATCTAGGAAGAGAATTGGGATGTTGTAAAAATATTTTTTAGATACTTGTGGGATACCTAAGAGTACTCTATATGTTTCCATGAAACAAGAAATGAGCATTCCCTGGATATTCAAGGCTATGTGGATTTAGTCTGGGCTGGCAATGTTGATAGTAGAAGATCCACCAGTGCATGTGTTTAAATAATTTGGTGGTGCAATTAGTTGGATGAGAAGCAACAAGCTATGGTCACTTTTTCCACTATAGAGGAAGAGTATATGATAGCTACTCATGCTTGCAAGGAAGCCATTTGTCTTAAGAGAGTATGTTCAGATATAGAGTTCAAACAAGGTGTAGTGACAATTTATAGTGATAGTCAGAGTGCAATCTACCTAGCAAAGAACTCAACATTTCATGCCAAGACCAAGCACATTGATGTACAATATCATTTTGTGAGAGATATGATTGACGAAAGTAAGATGAAACTAGAGAAGGTAGAGACTTTGGTGAATGTTGTTGATGCATTAACTAAGCCTATGAGCATAGAGAAATTTAGATGGTGTTCAAAGTCTATGGGCCTGTCAGCCCCTAGCATTTAAGTCCATGACACTGTGGATCCCCTGACTCTTGCAAGGTGTTTAGCAAGTGAGAGAATGTTGAGAATTTTTTCTCAACCTTGCAAACTTTTTGCAAAAAATTGTCGAAAATTCTAGAATTTGTTTGTGGAAGTTTTCCACATATTTATGAGTTGGAAAAGGTGTATGAGTTGTTAAAAATGTGTCTAGTCTTTAGAAAAATGTAGAAGGGCTATTTTTAAAGTGTAATAGCTCATTATATGACTTTTATGGGGGTCTAAACTAGAGGACAAAATTATGGACGAAAATGGTATTCTTGGAGTTACAAATTACAAGTGGATAACATGTGGCATGGTTGCTTTGCCCATGGTTTTGGCCCATGATTTTCTAAAACCACAAATGGTTTCTAAGTGGAAAATCACTATAAAAGGAGGGCTTGGGGAGGTGTTCGAGTCATTGAGTTTAGTTTGCAAGACTAGTTCTAGAAGGAGTCTCTCTGGGTCTGAGTCCAAGTTTGAGTTGTAATGATGCGCTCCTATAAGAACTTACATTGCAAGTGTATTGTAATCTCTCATATTTGAGAATACATTGTATGGCTTTTTGAGGGTGGGGTTTTTCTCCTAGAAGGGTTTCCCCATGGTAATCATTGTATTATGAGTTCATTGCTATTTTTATTATATTGTTATGTATTTTGAGATCTCTGCAATAGTTATTTGAATTTGCATAATTGTCCTCTCAAACATTAGTGTAGGAAACAATTCCATGCACCTTTGCTTCCTTAAAACTTGGCTTGTCACTAATTTGTAACTATAGCTCTTTGATTCCTTTAGGTAGCTCCTAAAGTAAGATCCACTACATCAATGTGTAACATATTTCAATCAGCTTGTTTTATGCACGACACTTCTCATGCTTCTTAAATAGCCTTTGATAGGGGTATCACCCTTAGTTTACCTCTTAGATACTCATGAGAATCCTTAGGTAATGCTTTTGTAAAAATATCATCTATTTTCTCTTTTGTGTTAACATATTCCATATGCACCTATTTATCTTGATCTAACTCTCTCAAGTAATGATACTTGATTACAATGTGCTTAGTCTTTGTATGCATCACATGATTCTTTGATATATTTATAGCACTTGTATAAATAAACACTGTTAAATGTTACAATACACATTGTTAAATGTGATCTAGTTAGAGAATTCAATCACCCTATTAGGAGTGAGCCTTGTTAGAGGTCTTTAGATCATTCACTTGGAATGTCACCTAGTTAAAGGATTTACAAATGATTGTTAGGTCAACCTTAATCCAAAGAGTTCACCCTAAACTGGTGCAATGATTAGAAAGTAATAGTAAGGCTTGATCTAATAAAAAATTAAAACTCACTTGTAGATTATAGATCTTTGTTTTAGTCCTCCATTCTCCTTGGCTTTCACACACTTCAGCTCTAATATCTTGTTCACCCTTCAAGCACTCATACTCTTAAGCCTTCTTTCTTTGCTTGCCAAACTAGTCTCTTCTATTTGGTCTCTAAATGAAGCAATACCTTAGACCTCTTGTCTAACTTTGATTCTTGAGTATTGACCAACCTTTCTTCTGAGTAACCATCTCTATAAATATAAAATTAAGGTCTTTTTTTCATTTATCCTCCATCATCCATTTTAGGGTTAGGTAGGATTAGGTAGGATTCAATGAATCTACCCATATTTTCATTTTAGTCCCTTCAAGAAACTTCTCCTTCAATCCTTTTTTAATTTTCCTCAAAATGGTTTACCATGAATTATTTCCCACCAACTCATCATAATTATCTTCCACATGGTTCATAAAGCTCAGGAAAATAAAATAGTTGGCTCAAATTTGTTAAATATATAATTTAGCATGAATACTAGCACTCGACATCAATATGTTGTCACTTGGCTTCCATATTGTTCTTCCACTCATCTTCAACTAGATCATGTTAGAGAAAAAGGTTAATTTAATTTCATTAATTAAATTGTCTTTTCTCCCTTAATATTTTTCTTTATGTTCTTTTTGCATTCACATTTAATAACTAATTAGTAATTATTAAATGGTTTTTACCTTTTAGGTTACCCTTTGTAACTTTTTAGGTTGTTCTTCTAGGTTTCAATCTCCTTTTATAATGATTAATCTTTTTTAATATCTTTTATCTTTTCTTTATCTAAGAATACAATTCACATGTTTTTAGAGAAAACCCTTGCCTCCTCTTCTCTTTTTCTTCTCTGTGATAGGTTTTCTACATGTAGGTATTTGAGGGCTTCATGAATTTATTTTGTGTATTTTATTAAATACTTCATTGTATCAGAGCCAAATCTATTATAGCTTGTTTTGTATTTGGAGAAAAAGGAGAATGGGGGTTTGACAGATCAGATCTGGAGTTTTTTTGAGTATTTCTTGAGAAAATAGGGGGTCACTAATTTTTGGAATAGCTTGAAGCCAAACAGACCTCACAGATGGATTCATAAGGCATCAAAACCCTTGTTTCCATATAAAGTTCATCCTTTTTGGACAACATTGATCCAAGAGCCAAAACAATTTTTCCCAGCAAGGCCTTACGGCCCCTATATGCACTTTGAGGCATATTTTTAATTGAAAAATCACAAAAAAAATATTTTTAAAAGATTTTTGACATGCTATAGTTTAAAAAAATTACCAGCAGTCACTAAGACTATTAGCAGTTAGTGATAACGATGAGCGGTCCCACTGACTGCAGCAACCACCCCCGCTCAGCGGGCCACCACTGCCGGGCGACACCTCCCTCCCAACATTGCTGCTATGGCTCTACTACCTAGGCCACTACTCTGCCTCTACTCCTCTAATAGTGTGATTTTTTTAGAATTTTTAAATGTTTTTTTTTCTAAATAATTTATTTTGTATTGCTTCTAGGGGGCCTTTCAATTTTTTCAATGTAACTTGAGCATATAGATGTCATTTTTTCAATCTAAAAGAAGAGCTAGAAATTTAGTTCTTTGACAAAGATAATGGCATAGGATTTTTCTAGTTGTGATATAGTTTGGTTTCCTATTTGGGTAATCAAAGCCAAGTGTTCAGTTTTCACTTCGGATGGCATTAGATTACATTATAAAGTACCATGGGGGGATTTTTTTTTTCACTTTTAATGCCCTCTTCCTTTGTCAAGTGATTTTCCCTTCCACGACATTATCCCTATGATGTATCAATGAAACTTGCATTTATAGGTGTCACTGTTCATGGTTCTTTCTATTTTGTAGGAGTTTTTTGGTCCACTTTCTCAGTTGCCTACCACCTCACCCTTGTATAGATCTTGGGGGGGGGGGGGGAGGGGATTGAGGGGGCATTCTTCTATTATTTTTCTCATGCTTCCTTGGTTTGATTGATCAACTCTTTAGGCTTTGGGGTTTCATGCCATCTATATTCTTTGAGTTCAATTGTTTTGATTTTTTTCCTCTTGTTTTCCTTATGCATTGAAGTATTATTGAACTAGTATCATTCAAGAAGATACTTGGAGGAAGCTTGGATAGTGAACTTTGGTATATAATATAGAATATACATTGGTCATAACCAAGAAGATTGATGGGGAGATTCTAAGAAAACCCAAACTTGTAGGGTTCTATACTAGACCTTATCTTCTTACTCTACTCTAGGACCACTTCTCTAGTCCCTAGGGGTCACTCTAGACACCCTCTACCTTACGAGATTCAAACTAATCTGCAATTCATA
The DNA here is from genome assembly GCA_028749045.1 of Cupressus sempervirens. NCBI lineage: Eukaryota > Viridiplantae > Streptophyta > Pinopsida > Cupressales > Cupressaceae > Cupressus > Cupressus sempervirens. The sequence goes on along the minus strand of CM053792.1, from coordinate 861,499,884 downwards.
AGAAACTCACCACCAAGGTTAATCCTCTTAAAAATTTCTAATGACTTTTTGTCCAAAGCCACCCCAAGTCTTGAATACTCCAAATTCAACATCTCCATGGATGGATGGGCCATAGACACTTGCAATTTTATCCTCTTGGGCAAGTTCTTAATGAGGAACATTGTAGGGTAGTTATAAATCTTTCACGTTGGAGGGATTTTGGATTTGGAGTTAAGGACTCGATCATCAAAGGATTGGTGCTTGCTCATTATTGGGTAGTTCTAGATGCAGTATTGACCGAGGAGCTTGGTTATTGAAGGATCTCAATCACTATGTTTCTTGATACTCACTATGGTGCTTAGCATGTGTTGGTTGCTCGATACCTATGGAACTCAAAAATCCTTATGGGAATTTGATGATGGTTGTGATTTTCCTTGATGCTTGGAAGTGTGGCTTGCGGGATGGAGTTCTTGTGGATTTTCTTGGCTGACTTGGTGCATTTATTGCATGAGGATTATGATCATGATGTAGATTGATCATGGGAATTTGTGTGGACTTATTAGGGTCTTGGTTATTTTTCCTATATGTATTTAATGGGTGTTGTAAGCCTTTTGAGGCATTTGCTATTTAATATTTGTTGTAGGCCGACTTGTGGCTCAACATGTATTTTTTAGTTTATGATTATATAGGCCAACTTGTGGCTTAGTTGAGTACAAGTAAAGATTCTTAGGGAGTCTTGAATCATTTTCATTCATCATGGAGAAGAAGAAGGAGCTGAGGTGAGTCAATTTTGAGTAGAGATAGTAGCTAAGTGTGGGCTTGGGAAACAAGGAGGATTCTTGATGGCTTGCTAGCACAAGTTTAGATTCTTCTTGGAGCTTCTACCAAAATGTGGATCTAGGCTAGCTAGGGTTTATATCTTGTGAGATCTTGCAAAATTGCTATTGTAAATTTCTTTATATTTGGTCGTAAGCCAAAAGGCCTTACAACTAGGCATGTTGAATAAAAGATTTATGATTCTATTATGAGAATTGGCATCATTGTATATCTTAATCTCTGTGTTATTGTTTGTATTCTTTTGCATGGTTAATTATCATGGGCTAGGAAATATCCTTTAGGGATTCTCCTTCCTTGTGTTGCATCAGTTCTACTACCCCTTTCTCTCTCTTCCTACTTGATCTCTTCAAATCCATGAAAAGTAGGGTTAGTAGGTCAAGATCCCCAATTAGGCCTTCTAATGTAGTTTTGACCAAATTACTCTAAACCTTCTTTAAGGACCCTAGAAACAAATCAATATATCAGATACCCTTTTCAAAAGACTTCAATATTTTGTAGGTCTCAAATACTGTAGGTGTTTGTACAACCCAAACCCAAATTGGCCCAATTCCTTAAGGTTAATAGCACATAAGGGTTCTTTCCCTTGTTCATGATTGATAGAGGTTCAACCACATTGATTTTACCTTCCATAGTGCCTACCATATCCATCCAACACTTCTACATCAAAATCCCACACTTCTCAATCCATTGACCCATTTTTCAATCCCATGTTATGCTTCTTGCTCCTAGGTGGGTGCTTGTTGAGTCACCTAGGGAAAGGTGCTAGAAATAGAAAAGAGTTCTTTCAGGCCTTGAAATTTAGTATTTACACTATAAATTGAGTGCCCTTACATGTGCCAACATCTTGTTATATAAGAGGCATTTTCGTCTTCCTCACTCTAGATAAACCAATGAATTGGCTAGGTAAGAAATATTTTTCAAGAACACTAAAAATGGAAAAAAATGAAATAAAAAAACATGCATAAAGCAATAATTCACATAGCTATAAC